>OY987226.1:24138661-24738661 GCA_963920705.1 Odiellus spinosus
AAATCTTGGAGAGGGAAATTGTGAAATCTTGGAGAGGGAAATTGTGAAATCTTGGAGAGGGAAATTGTGAAATCTTGGAGAGGGAAATTGTGAAATCTTGGAGAGGGAAATTGTGAAATCTTGGAGAGGGAAATTGTGAAATCTTGGAGAGGGAAATTGTGAAATCTTGGAGAGGGAAATTGTGAAATCTTGGAGAGGGAAATTGTGAAATCTTGGAGAGGGAAATTGTGAAATCTTGGAGAGGGAAATTGTGAAATCTTGGAGAGGGAAATTGTGAAATCTTGGAGAGGGAAATTGTGAAATCTTGGAGAGGGAAATTGTGAAATCTTGGAGAGGGAAATTGTGAAATCTTGGAGAGGGAAATTGTGAAATCTTGGAGAGGGAAATTGTGAAATCTTGGAGAGGGAAATTGTGAAATCTTGGAGAGGGAAATTGTGAAATCTTGGAGAGGGAAATTGTGAAATCTTGGAGAGGGAAATTGTGAAATCTTGGAGAGGGAAATTGTGAAATCTTGGAGAGGGAAATTGTGAAATCTTGGAGAGGGAAATTGTGAAATCTTGGAGAGGGAAATTGTGAAATCTTGGAGAGGGAAATTGTGAAATCTTGGAGAGGGAAATTGTGAAATCTTGGAGAGGGAAATTGTGAAATCTTGGAGAGGGAAATTGTGAAATCTTGGAGAGGGAAATTGTGAAATCTTGGAGAGGGACATTGTGAAATCTTGGAGAGGGACATTGTGAAATCTTGGAGAGGGACATTGTGAAATCTTGGAGAGGGACATTGTGAAATCTTGGAGAGGGACATTGTGAAATCTTGGAGAGGGACATTGTGAAATCTTGGAGAGGGACATTGTGAAATCTTGGAGAGGGACATTGTGAAATCTTGGAGAGGGACATTGTGAAATCTTGGAGAGGGACATTGTGAAATCTTGGAGAGGGAAATTGTGAAATCTTGGAGAGGGACATTGTGAAATCTTGGAGAGGGACATTGTGAAATCTTGGAGAGGGAAATTGTGAAATCTTGGAGAGGGAAATTGTGAAATCTTGGAGAGGGAAATTGTGAAATCTTGGAGAGGGAAATTGTGAAATCTTGGAGAGGAAATTGTGAAATCTTGGAGAGGGAAATTGTGAAATCTTGGAGAGGGAAATTGTGAAATCTTGGAGAGGGAAATTGTGAAATCTTGGAGAGGGAAATTGTGAAATCTTGGAGAGGGAAATTGTGAAATCTTGGAGAGGGAAATTGTGAAATCTTGGAGAGGGAAATTGTGAAATCTTGGAGAGGGAAATTGTGAAATCTTGGAGAGGGAAATTGTGAAATCTTGGAGAGGGAAATTGTAAATCTTGGAGAGGGAAATTGTAAAATCTTGGAGAGGGAAATTGTAAAATCTTGGAGAGGGAAATTGTAAAATCTTGGAGAGGGAAATTGTAAAATCTTGGAGAGGGAAATTGTAAAATCTTGGAGAGGGAAATTGTAAAATCTTGGAGAGGGAAATTGTAAAATCTTGGAGAGGGAAATTGTAAAATCTTGGAGAGGGAAATTGTAAAATCTTGGAGAGGGAAATTGTAAAATCTTGGAGAGGGAAATTGTAAAATCTTGGAGAGGGAAATTGTAAAATCTTGGAGAGGGAAATTGTAAAA
The DNA here is from genome assembly GCA_963920705.1 of Odiellus spinosus. NCBI lineage: Eukaryota > Metazoa > Arthropoda > Arachnida > Opiliones > Phalangiidae > Odiellus > Odiellus spinosus. Next base: position 24,140,296 of record OY987226.1, read on the forward strand.
TCTTGGAGAGGGAAATTGTAAAATCTTGGAGAGGGAAATTGTAAAATCTTGGAGAGGGAAATTGTAAAATCTTGGAGAGGGAAATTGTAAAATCTTGGAGAGGGAAATTGTAAAATCTTGGAGAGGGAAATTGTAAAATCTTGGAGAGGGAAATTGTAAAATCTTGGAGAGGGAAATTGTAAAATCTTGGAGAGGGAAATTGTAAAATCTTGGAGAGGGAAATTGTAAAATCTTGGAGAGGGAAATTGTAAAATCTTGGAGAGGGAAATTGTAAAATCTTGGAGAGGGAAATTGTAAAATCTTGGAGAGGGAAATTGTAAAATCTTGGAGAGGGAAATTGTAAAATCTTGGAGAGGGAAATTGTAAAATCTTGGAGAGGGAAATTGTAAAATCTTGGAGAGGGAAATTGTAAAATCTTGGAGAGGGAAATTGTAAAATCTTGGAGAGGGAAATTGTAAAATCTTGGAGAGGGAAATTGTAAAATCTTGGAGAGGGAAATTGTAAAATCTTGGAGAGGGAAATTGTAAAATCTTGGAGAGGGAAATTGTAAAATCTTGGAGAGGGAAATTGTAAAATCTTGGAGAGGGAAATTGTAAAATCTTGGAGAGGGAAATTGTAAAATCTTGGAGAGGGAAATTGTAAAATCTTGGAGAGGGAAATTGTAAAATCTTGGAGAGGGAAATTGTAAAATCTTGGAGAGGGAAATTGTAAAATCTTGGAGAGGGAAATTGTAAAATCTTGGAGAGGGAAATTGTAAAATCTTGGAGAGGGAAATTGTAAAATCTTGGAGAGGGAAATTGTAAAATCTTGGAGAGGGAAATTGTAAAATCTTGGAGAGGGAAATTGTAAAATCTTGGAGAGGGAAATTGCAAAATCTTGGAGAGGGAAATTGCAAAATCAATGGTTGAGAGAAGATTTTAAATTAAAGTCTTTAATGTGATTGTTGCTTTATTATAGCTAAGTTCACACTACAGTCTTTGAAAACGTTTTTAACCGTTTTGGAAAGGTCAAATTATAAAATTTTAGGGTCACCCGTGTATATCTGTGTCAAGAAACTCAGTTAATATCTTAATAAAAAGTCGATTTGAACATTCAAAACGGTTTGAAAACGGTTCCAAAGTGTCAAGTATGAACGTAGCTTAATTGAAACTAGAAATCGATAAGTGAGACAATTTTATTAGCCGTGTTACAATCAGTGTCAATATCAGTGTTAATAACGTGAATTCGTGTTTACGTTACTTGAATGTAAATCGTAATGATGACGTAGTATCGCGGTGAAGTTTCGTTTTAATATTTGGAAGAAGGCGATAATAAAATATGCATTCTTACTCAATTAAATCAGGTGGATTTAGAAACGAGAGGTTTATGCAACTGGATTTAAATTATATTATAATCCGATTTAGAATTAAGTCCTTTGATTGGAACCCACCCCATTTCTACCGTTTGTAAATGAGCCGCAATTAGGATATCCCTTAAATAGAACGAGCCAAGATGACTATATTATAATTTAGGACCACATTCGTACAGGTGATAGATTCGTATGAAAATACGTAGGAATTTATTTTTAGTATTCGAGCGAAATAGATCGCGCGATTAATATTAGCGCGTTTTAATATTTTATAACTTAATCCGTGAAAATCCAACTTTAAGATTGTTAGGTTTCGAACAGAGATTTATTAGCTATAGTACAAATACAAGTTAGGTTTTGCTTTCGATATCATCGAGAATTAAAGAATTGAAGCGAATATAAAAACCTTGAAAGATACTATTTTATCGTAAATCGGCATCCTCTAGTAACTAACGAAATCATTTGGGCGAAATTGCGTCTAGAGTCTCGCGATGGAGTTTAACGGAAGGGCTGCCTTAGACGCGTATCACTAAACGCGAATTTTGGTATTTGAACGCCTCTAAGGCAGCCCTTCCGTTAAACTCCATCGCGAGACTCTAGACGCAATTTCACCAAAATTCTTACCTTACATTGCTTAGACCAGCTACTCCATCGTCGCGAGTTGGTCGTAATGAAGCTGATGCCGAGAATGAGGTTTAATATTACCTCTCAAGGTCCTTATGGGATTCAATTCCTTCTTGATATCAGTGTTAATATAATGATTTCGAGTTTTACGTTATAAATAACAACCGTCTTAGTGTTACGTTTCATTTATATTAAAATACGCTTAACATTAAATGATGTTTCAAGGGAAACTTTTATTAATTTACTTTTCACAATACCTGGAAAAGTGAGGGAATTTGCAAATTGGCCCTAAAGGTCAGGGAAAAGTCAGGGAATTGGGAAAGCGGCCCTAAAGGTCAGGGAAAAGTGGGGAATTGGGAAAGTGACCCAAAAGGTCAGGGAATTGGGAAAGTGACCCAAAAGGTCAGGGAATTGGGAAAGTGACCCAAAAGGTCAGGGAATTGGGAAAGTGACCCAAAAGGTCAGGGAATTGGGAAAGTGACCCAAAAGGTCAGGGAATTGGGAAAGTGACCCAAAAGGTCAGGGAATTGGGAAAGTGACCCAAAAGGTCAGGGAATTGGGAAAGTGACCCAAAAGGTCAGGGAATTGGGAAAGTGACCCAAAAGGTCAGGGAATTGGGAAAGTGACCCAAAAGGTCAGGGAATTGGGAAAGTGACCCAAAAGGTCAGGGAATTGGGAAAGTGACCCAAAAGGTCAGGGAATTGGGAAAGTGACCCAAAAGGTCAGGGAATTGGGAAAGTGACCCAAAAGGTCAGGGAATTGGGAAAGTGACCCAAAAGGTCAGGGAATTGGGAAAGTGACCCAAAAGGTCAGGGAATTGGGAAAGTGACCCAAAAGGTCAGGGAATTGGGAAAGTGACCCAAAAGGTCAGGGAATTGGGAAAGTGACCCAAAAGGTCAGGGAATTGGGAAAGTGACCCAAAAGGTCAGGGAATTGGGAAAGTGACCCAAAAGGTCAGGGAATTGGGAAAGTGACCCAAAAGGTCAGGGAATTGGGAAAGTGACCCAAAAGGTCAGGGAATTGGGAAAGTGACCCAAAAGGTCAGGGAATTGGGAAAGTGACCCAAAAGGTCAGGGAATTGGGAAAGTGACCCAAAAGGTCAGGGAATTGGGAAAGTGACCCAAAAGGTCAGGGAATTGGGAAAGTGACCCAAAAGGTCAGGGAATTGGGAAAGTGACCCAAAAGGTCAGGGAATTGGGAAAGTGACCCAAAAGGTCAGGGAATTGGGAAAGTGACCCAAAAGGTCAGGGAAAATAAATATTTTGGTACGTGTCAAAGAACTGTTTATGATTGGTTTAGCAATCAGTTTTAACGTAATTATTATAAACTGAAAATATTTGCCTAAAGATTCAAATTATTTCTCATATTCCGAGTAAACTATCAGCTGACCCCGATTGATAAACTAAGTCAAATAAAATGTGGGAATTGCCAACAGCTCAAGCTAGTAAGAATAAATTCGTGAAAAAACATGAAAATTAGCCAGGGCAATTATTTAGAAATGGTCAGGGAAAATCTGGAAAAGTCAGGGAAATTTACTCCCAAAATTTTGTACGAACCCTGTTCTGTTATACGTATATTTTCAGATATTTTATTATTCGGATAAATTGTTCATAACCAAAAAATAAAATTTGTATATTCGTATAATTGTTAAATGTATAAGCTTTACCCGAAGGTAAGCGTTTGGCACTTCATCTACGAACAAATTACTAGTATTCAAACGTATAACAGTGGATAAGAAAAACCACTTTTCCAGAATCAGTCTAAAATATAATAAAAATATTTCAAATTGACTTTTAATTTGAAGAATATAAATAAAACAAAGAAACTAAGATTTTAAATCCTCTTTTTATTTATTTTTCACGAAAATAAATTTTAAATTTTTTAATCCTCGCGTATAACGCGGATAATATTCTAAGATAAGGCCATTTTCGGATAAAAACGGACATGGATTATGTTTTTTTACATTATCTTAGAATAAGTTAACTCGAATTAAAAATAGCCTAGTTTTAATAGTCTATTTAGCCGAAGTAAAATAACTGTAATTATCAGTCTTGATTATGAAATATAACGCGTTCAGCCCCTTCTTCAGGTGTTTTCTTTTTATGCCATTTGTAAAGAAGCGTCGGGACGAAGGCGACAATGGCCACGGTGCACACAGTGACAATAACGACTATTATAGCGGTCTTAGCGCCCCCGTTTTTAGTTTCGTCTTCAGCCCTGATGTGGTGCTCCCTTTTGGAATTAAACAAAACGCGATCAAAAACAATTTGAAAGGTTTTATAGATATTACGCGTTGAATTGGGACAAAAACCATTTTATCGTGTTAGGGAACTCTAAAAATATAGCTGGATAATAAATAGGGAATTTTAGTTCCTAGAAGTTCTTGGTTAAAATCAGTTTTTGGGAACTGCGCCATTGGCTACCAAGCAATTATTTGTAATGGGAAATGTTGGTAGAACTTATACCACGTACCTAACATTTGCCGACCCCCAAATACTTCAAAGTATCCCCATGTCCTTGAGCGTGTTAAAGGCCCCATCTGCTCTGAAATTTTCCCCCTTTAAATTTCTGTTCCCTTACACGCTAAGCTAGAAAACAAGGCGACTTTAAAGGCGCGGATAATCTCTCTAAGTCTAGCGACAATAAATCATTTAGAAAGCGATATTTAATAATTATTACTTACGTAGTTCTATTTGTTCTATGACATCTGAAATATATAAAAACAATGATAAAATGTTAGACACGAATAATTGAAGCCACGATGAGAACTTTCAGCGAGTTAAGCGAGTGTCAAAGAGTAATTATTGAGTTTCTAATTAAGAGAAAATACTGCAACTTCCTTGGTTAAAGTTCAAAATAATTAAATTTTCAATCGGAGGTAAATATTTCTACTAAAATGACTCAAACCTGACGCCCATGGCTTGTTTTGTGGAACAGATTTGTTACGAACATTCGTGATGGAACTGGCAATTACTAATTTTCTTCGACACTCGTTAAATTCGCCGACTTTTCCCATTAGTGGAAGCATAATAAGACCGTGGCAACCCATCCATTCCACGATACTTAATTTTGGTTAATTTTTTTTTTATCTTACCCTTGTCAATTTGGAAAATGTACGGTCTTTTATCCCTGCAATTGAGGTTGTTGTAGGAGAAACGTCGGACCGATAGCTCGACGCATTTGTCAGTTAATAGGTTATTTGGTTAGTCTTCACCCCATGGCAAATACGCCTTTATACTGCCATTAGTTACGTATTGAAATTCTATTGGCGGTAATTTGTTTTAATTCAGTACGTTACCGTTTAGTTGTTGGAATCTAAGACCACGATTAAACCTCTTGCTGGACAAGAGGGACAAAGGCTGAAGGCCGTTTACAGTTTCAAACCCAACATCTTCGCCTATCTCCTTTCTTTTCCAGAGGTTTAATGCTCTTAGTTTGAATAGTAAAATTTAAATTTGTATTTAAGTCATTTACCAGAATTCACCGCCTTGATTCCCACGAAGTAAGCGTTATAGATGAACATGTTCTTTAAATACGTTAAAACCAATCGCATTTCATCTTTCGATAAGAATTCCGCTAGCTTGGCCTTCGGAGCTTAAAGAAACGTAACATTTAGTACAATCTTAATCAACTAAAACGGTAGTTTTATACGGGTTTCGCGTCATTGTCTTTGAGACAAAGCCTTGGTAGTAACCAATAGAACTATTAAATAAAACCATGGCCTAAAAATGGAACAACTTTTGAGTTTATTTTCGTTTATGATGACGTAGCTGACCAAATTAGGCTCTGGCTAGTAACCGATAGATGTTTCGATCATCATCAACCTTAGTTAATATAGTTAGTTAAACAGGCGCGGCTTAAACCGAACGCACCCGTACACTTCCCAGGAAACTAACCTATACGACTGCCTTCTAGTTTAGCGTTGGTAAAAGCTTCGTCGTAAAGGAATTCGATGTAATAACAGAATTTACTTCCAAAGTCCTTCCAATAGGGTGGGCAGTGACCGTGATATATCAATTGAGATTTGTTCTTTTGATCTGTGGATTCAAAATAATCATTTTCATCGCTTGTTTTATCGCGTTTCTCTCGTAATATTCAAAGTTTACTTAGATCTTTGGCGCATACGAATGGCAGTTCGGTCGAGCAATCCTTAATATACCACAATTTTTTTCGATCTTTGGCGGTGCAACGCGTTTCGGGGAATTTGCCGCGTGGTCCAAAAACTTCCCAATTTGTGTGGAAGAGCATGCTCGCGTCTGACCATGTTAATCTACCCTTCGACTAAAATAAGCGTAACATTTGAATAAGAGCGACGCGCACCTTTTTGGGCGGTATTACCAACAACAATTACCTTCGGGTCCGTATCGGATAGGCCAATCCAGAAGCTACCAGTATCCGTAGATCCTAGTCCGTAATAGGAACTTAGGAATGAAATAAAAGCTTCTCGGAAAGAATCGCTGATGGAAACTAGATGGGATCCGTACGTTTGACAATCTGCCTCGGCATTTTTCCAATTTTTCTTTTCGTCTACTAATTTGTAGCATCGGTCCCTGTAAGATTGCCAACCTTCCGGACATTCGTTATTTCCGAAGTAAAAAGATTTTTCGTCAATATCGTCACTCCCTGGTAATAAAACTCAGTTTAAGTTCCGAAGTTTAAGTTCCGAAGTTTAAGTTCCGATATTGTTTTTATTTTTCAATTGACAAAGGAATCTCTTTAAGGCGTCGCATCTATAATCTTGCCATGTACCAGCGACAGATTCAGCGTGTTCCATATGAAAACAGTTCTCTTGAGATCTCTAAAGAATTTTATCCAAAAATAACTCGATTAAAATATAAATAAATTAACACGATCCCATAATTAAAATTTATCCCTACCGGCGAACTATCATATCGCACGTAATTAAAACAATCTCTCTTTGTTTGATCGTCCCATTCGCCATTTCTCTTTAGACCAATCCAAGCGGTACCTCTCTTATCCGATTCTCCCAAATACGCGGTTAAAAAATCTGAAAAACACCAAAAACGCTGCGATTTATAATCTTTTACGCTAATCTTATCGATGAGTTCAATTGTTGACAATAATACCTTGCTCCAACTTGGAGTGTATCGACATCAAAGAACCTCCCAAATTTTGGCAAAACGATGCCGCGCCTTCGTACGTTTTTGGCGAATCTGGTCCACTGTAGTAGCATTTTTTTCCTTAAAAAACCAACGTAGTGTTATTGGATTTAACCTCCGCAAAAACTTAATTATTGCCCGATCAAACCCCCCCCCCCCGCGTGTCACCACCTTCCCGCGGGGGGGGGGGTTGAGCTGAGCTCCTATGCCTAAAGGACTCATGACTAAGAGTGACACACTCCCTTTCTACTGAGCTGAGATGTGATCGGTACTGCGGTACAGAGTAGCCCATTCTGTTCCGGGACAGGTAACAGAGTCCCGGGGGTGAATGACCCTAAGTTCGTGGACCATAATTTGTGGTCACATCTCGGGCTCAGGCTTTGATTGGGTAGAGTTCTGGGGTGGATGGTGCATTAGTGTCGAAGGAGCTCTCCGCTGTCGGCTCCCTAGGTCTTATGTTACCAAAGCCTCACCGAGTCGAGGACGACAGTCAAGCTCATTTTGGGTTTGGTTGGTTCGCTCTGTACTTTGCGGCCCGCTATCCTAGGCTGTGGCTCCGCTAGTATCGACCTTCTCGGTCCTGGACGCGGTGATGATATGACGGCGGATATAGCGCTGTTATGTGAGAAACGACATAGCGCTTTAGAAATCTCCTAACTGAGGGAGTGCCCGATCAAAACCCGATAATGACACTTTTCCTCATAGTAAGAAAATTAAAACCAACTAAAAAAGTGCATTTATACCCAACGATGGTGGACCAGAGCCGTAAAGGTACAGAAACTAAAAATTCAAAACCGTGAAGGTTTAGAAATTAAAAATTAACGGTTAAAGAAATAAGAAAGCCAGAGTCTAAGAAATTAGGAACTTATAGATATTAATATGAATAAAAATTGTACAGAAAAAAAGGCGTATAAATTCGACCTATGGAAAGTTTAAATTGTGTAGTCATTCTATAGGGAGACAGCAAAGAGCCAAGGGGGAAAGGAAGCCTGACGTCATGGAACTCCCTTACTGGGGGAGCGTTTGTAATGGCTACTTCTGTAACTCCCTCGCTAAGGGGGATAACACCGAGGTGAGAGATAGAAACCTCTGACGTATCAATGTCTCCCTTGCTGACTCTTTATAGTAGAATCCACCCTTGGACCGGTTATATTTTACGCCACCCCTATATATGTAAAATTTCCATTTTTAAGGGTGAATCTACTATTAAAACTTTCCATAGGCCTAATTTGAACGTCTATTTTGCCCTTTAAACTCAATAAAAAAAATTTTATTCATCATTTTTGATGTTAATACCAACGGCAGCCGCAGCGAAATATTTATATTTTTACTATTGCCCTTTAATACCAATTAAAATTAATTTTTTCATCATTTTTGTTGTAAATAGCTGCGGCAGCCTCATTTGATTCTGTCAAATATTTAGATAAGACCTTGTTAGTTCAACATTTAATTTATAATAACATTAAATAACATTTCGAGAAAAATTCGTATTATGTTGAGAAACTAGACTCTAGCATCTTTTACATTAAGTTTATTAACCACGGTGACTTGAACATTTAAAGTGTTTTAATTAATGCCACGGATACTTCTAGGTTTAACCTCAAAACTTTAATCATATTTAAGTCGCGTTAATAAAAATATACGAAAAAATATTTTCACACCATTGGCGTAAGTAATGGTCATTAAGGTTAAACCTGTAGGCAAAGCAATATGATGCCGCACAGCGATAGCAAATGCTGGGTTGTAGCTTAACATTTTTTCTTAGTGATAGTTCGCCTATTGGAACGGTTAGCAAACGATACAGACAAGGAAAAGATACAAAAGTTGTCTGATTCCCACCGGTCTTGAGTCCAATCCAAATAGTTTTACCCCCACATAGGAGGCGGTGACCAAGTCTTAAACTTTTTCCTTTTATTTATTTTGAATACAATCATAGCCAGAGCCGATCAAACGGCGGATGCACACCTTTTGTGGCAATTAAACAAATATATGATTCTGAAATCTACAGTTGTCAATTAATATGGTACCGAAGTAGGTTAGTTCTACATGGTTAATGGTACATTTCGGGATAATTATCTCCAACTCGTGCTAGAGTCAATATATTAATTTCAATATTGAAACGGTGGATGAAATCGTTAAGCCTTGGCTATAGAGACTACATTGGAGTGCGTAGTCACAGAATGCCCGTTATTAGGCTCTGATTCGGATTCCAATCGAGTGATGGGGAGATACTTTAACCGGTCTTCGTCTCGACACTCGGCTTTGATAGAATTCGACGCAGAAGATGAAGGTAGCCAATGACATCCCGATAATCCACAAATGAAACACTGGCGACAAGTAAGCGACACTCTTGGCGGACCAAGCCGCCGAGTCTTCCGTTGGATCGAATATGAAATTCCGAGATCGGAACTTGTCTCTTCTGAATTTCGGCTCGCTCTGTCGGGTTTCGAATAATCTCGATGTTCTGAAATAAATTATTTAATTAAAGAAATTGCGTCACCGATTTGAAAAAAGCTGAAAATATGAAGTATAGATGTATTGAAAAGATGGTGTCAATGTCTAGTAGTAGTTGAGAAACGTGAGAGGAGCCGATCCTTACAGATAGTCGACGTTTTCTTTGATGACTCGAGGAAGCCGCTTATTGAAATACGCGTAAGAGTATCGTTTGCGGTATCTCTCCTTTCCATTGTACGTTTTCCTATTGGCTTTTTTTAGTTTTTTGAACAGGAATGTACTATATGACATGGCGGATGCTTCTTGGCCGATTATTACTCCACTTCCGTTAATTAAGATCTCTTGGGAATTTTCATCATATTTGTCTTTGACGGTTCGCTTCATCCTTTGGTAATCTTTATTCCTAGGATCATCCTTCTGTTCGTTAAAGTCGAGTTAATTAGTTAATTAAAACTATTATTCGAACTTTTGGAAGTCTCATTACCGTTATTCCAAAAGGATTATTATCGACATCGGTGCTCGTCATCACGCAGATCAGCTCTGGCTTGGAAAACAAATCCTTTAAAGAATCGACAAATAGCGATTTGTCGAGAAGAAGATCGCTCTTCATTCCGGCGACCCAAAATTGCATCAGAAACACGACTCCCAGCAGCCACCAGGAGCGAAGGTGCCTTCCCGGTCCGGGTCTAACCACTCCCGCGACACCTGACAACGAAAACAGTGGCCAAATTCAAACCAACGGATATTAATTCTAATTGCACCAAAGGAGAGGGAGACTTTCGCGAGATAATGCTTTTGGTAGCGGACATGTTTAGGTTAGAATTGATTTGAGTTACCTCTTTCGCGACTTGAAAATATATTTCTCGGGAAACTCGGAGATTTATTTATCAGGCGCTTCGCTGCACGAATCGCGTCTCTCGGACAGACACGCGGAGGAGCCGTAGATAGACTAAATAAAACTTACAGTTGTTTACGATATCGGCTGCGTAGATAGAAACGTTGTTCATCCACGAGTTCAATGGTCTCTCCTCGTTCTTCAAGCTCGAATAAGTAACCAATCCCGTCACAATTAGCAGCGAGAAACCGACCAGGATCCAAACGAGGCTCGATAGTCCTTGGAACCACAGCGTCTCGGAATTATCAATTCGCGAATCTGAACTAACGCTGGACACGATGATGTCAGAATTACTGCGGCAAATAGGAGACACGTGTACCTCAGACAGGTCTTCTGGGAGAATGCGAAAAAATAAATTCCCAGTGTCGATAACCTGTAACGAACGCTAGGCAAATTAGGTCCGCGAATCTTATATTTTGGTATCGTCGCTCTAACCCGGTCTCTATAGGGACATGTCCGGCAACGTCGTTTTTGTCCCTAGAATTCCCGAGAATGAATAGACTGATGCCTCGAAATTAGTCACGCTACCATTTTGTTAAAAAAAAGTATATGACATTATGTCACCGAGTTCCGGTGTAAGTGAATATAGGATACTATGGCAGTGGGGTGGATTAAAGTGATAGACACGCGATTCCGAGCTCTAGCTAAAATGTTGGCGTTCGATTTTCAGCGGCGGCCGGTAGCGCGTAATGTTATTGCGGGCTAGATTCGAGTCTGGAATTTGACGGATTTACTCACGCCGTAGTTAACAGCCAGAAACGTCAGAGTGTGCTGTTGGTTGATCCCGCTCAAATCAGTGAACTTCGATAGACGCGGGGTAATTTCTCGATGCTTTACGAACTGAAATCTGACGTTCTTCAAATATCGGAAAAGAAGTATAAAAAATTGCAAGTCCGGACTTTTATACGGATAATACGGTTCTGTTATAATGTCGTAGCCTTTTTTTTCAAGTTCCTATTTTAAAATAATTTATCATAATTGAAAAAGATCTCGCTTCCAGAAATGATTTAATCTAATTGCATGCTAGCGAAATGCTACGCGATAGTTGGTATTATAAAAGAACTTGTGGGTTTGGTATCTTGTTCGAATGTTGCTAACTACGTCACTAAATCACGTGGCGTTAAGGTTATTCGGGGCAGTTATTTCCGTTTTCATAAAACGCTAGTGGTCAGACGGCACACAAATCACTCGGGCGAGACCCAACCTTGAGAGCCGACACTTGGATATAGAAAAAATAAGCTTAAGAAATGGACGGTGCTCACGAGAGCTATGCGCTTTACAAGCTATTACGTAGCCGATGACGTCGACGGCAACATTCCCTAAGTAAACTCCTCCTCTTTTATGATAGCAACCATTAAACTCTGGCGTTTAATTTGACGTTCTTTGTAAAGGGGGATGATGAGCGATGTTTCATCCCCCTTCGCTTATCTGATTCTGCTGGTTGCCTACCCCCTGTAGAGGGGATCAAAATAAACGTGAGAGGTCTATTGGTCCTTCGTGGAGGTGCGCGTGTGTAGGTCAGTTCCCCTTCACCTGACCATTTTCACTAAAAGGGGAGGATAAATAAAAGACGCTTTCGTGGAATCACTCCTCAAGGGGAGATATTCGAGGTTTTTCAAATCAGCGGGATTCCCCGTCTTACCCTGTGAAGGGAGTAAGTGAAATTATATGGATTGGTCGAATTGTAAGCGATTTCCATGTTGTAAAGTCGAGATTTCGGTGGAAATGAATCTTGTACTACTAATACATCACGCTCGATTAGAGCCCCGCAAAGAGATCATAATTCCTCACACGCACGTTGACGGCGACGACCAATTTCAACTTCTCCAAGAGTTATATTTCGTTTCCATCAAGAATGAGACAACTAGGGTAGCGAATAGAAATGGAATAAAACTAGATAAGCCACGGGTAAATCACGTTTCAAGTTTACAAAAGGGTATATTATGATTGGTACGTTGTTCCGAAAGTTTTGTCGTCAGAGCTTTCGTACGAGGAGAGAGAAAAAATCCAAAATCTAAACGTTGAGATTGAAACTAAGTAGGCGGTGGTAATATTGGATTGAACTGTCTAGACGTTTACGCCGTGAAAATGTATCGACGGAAAACGACTCTCCCCAATCTCTCGAGAAACGAAGGAGTGGGTCTCGTCCGGCCGTCACGATATCAAGTCTGATTTACTCGGGAAAGAATATACTCATTTCGGAATACTTAGGGTGAAACCATGGACTGAGAGATTCGGACTCACTTCATCGTCACCCGCAGTATGACGTCTTGCGAACTTGAAGGATGATTTACTTGTTTATAAGCGAATTGAAATGGAAGGAAAGCGCGTGAAACATCTTCTAAGTATAGTAATTTTCAAGTTAATTAATTATTGGGTCATTTTCACTTAGTCTTTTCCACAAGTACACTACACTATAGAACCCTTCATTATAGTACGGCGTACACTAGTAGCTCGTCTAGTTCCTACCCCCCCCCCCCCCGTTATATATTCGTAGCGGCTCGTTTTAAAGTGAAACAGTATGGAACAATAAATGGAACAGCTGTTTATTTTATTTATTTTCGTAATCACCGTGCCAAAAAACGTATTACAGAATTTTTTCACAAATATTGGGCACATGTTTGGCGTTTAAATTAATTTCTTTAGTTTGGTAGAATTTGAATAAAAGTAAAACGACCAATCATATGAACAGTGCTCTTATTGCGCTAAACATTAAAAGAATAGGCCATCGTTTGATTCCCGAATTTATATTTACTTTAAATCAAATTTTACCAAACTTTAGGTATTAGTTTAAGGGGGAAGTGAGCGGTTGATTCAGAAATCCTGGTGTTTTTGTGAACTTGTTACGGAAAAACTAAAGCCCGTAAAAATAAACGGTAAACACTATTCAAAAATAGAATAATTGAACTATTCGATGAATTATTATTTAACCAAAATTCTAAACGGAAATTAAAATACTAATAGTTAAAGGTTCGACTCTTTTTGTCGTTGTGACGCGATAACTCCTGGTCCGATTTCTATCGTTTGGATTTTAATTAATAGCGAAGCGAATGAAGTACGTAATGATTGTTTATAAAAGATGACGGACTAGTTGAACTATTTTATAATTAGAAGAAAGCGGATTTTTCGGTAGTTACGAGGAAAAGTCAAAGATGTCGCTACCTATCGAAAATCGCGATGGCAACGGAAAAAAGAAATAATTCGGCCATTTTTAGGTTTATTGACGTCATCTCGCGTGTTTTTTACTCCCTATCTTCCGCTTTATATTTGTTTAGAGAATAAAAATTGAAATTAAAATGTTTTTTAAGAGACCAATTTCAACGCCATCTAGGATTTTTTTCTCAAAACACAAAACCTTTGACTTCCCCCTTAAACACCAAAAACGTCTCTTTTGTTTGAAAATTTTCAAATACGTTTTTTGGCATAATTATAAAATAAATTCAAAACCTATTCCATTTTTAGCTCCAAATTTCCCTTTAGGTTTAAATTCGTCCACGGAACGAAACCGAATTAAAATTGATAGTCGCTGCATTCTAATCACGTTTTAAATACCTCGTGGAACATGATTGAAGTGTTAATCCAAACCTTAAGTAATCTAAAATGCGAGATTTACCCGTATATTTCCCTATTCGGTTTAGTTCTAGGTGAACCCATTCTATTTTTCGCATTTGGCAACGAGAAGACTGCGAGGATATGATTGTCCCGTTGGGAATACTCCGTTTTATGTCAAGCCAACTCCGCTTTCGAAGCTTCGATCGCGAAAATTTCCGATAATGGTCAAGCACGGGGAGAAAGTGTCGAATCTGTTTCGCTTCTGTTCGATAATTTTAAAGGGATGATTTTCAGGATATGAATCCTAAAAGATACAAACAGCTAGCTCTGGTTGGACTCCAATCACCGACCTCCGTGTTGTAACGCCCCAGCACGCTTCAATAAAACTAGAGCTACCGAGGACCTATATCTTCGTAGATTTGTCCGAATTCTGCGTAAATTAAACTCGTTTTACGCCGATACCGGATAGTTTTTACAAATAATAATACTAGTGTTTAAAGTGAGAATGGGACCTAATAACAAGTGGTTTTTTTTTATTGATTCCTTATATTGCCTAAGCTACCAATAAAAAGATTATAAAACAAATATTAAACTATAAATAAATTTAAAACTTTACCGGAAAATAGGCTTAGCGGAATTCATGAAGATCCTGAATTGCCTAGCGACTAATGAGTTAAGGCTCGTACGTGGTTCACGCGAAATCTCCACGAGAGTTACAACCGCGTTCGATTGGTCGCTATAATACGTGAAGAAATCAGGCTCTACATGAATCCCGCTAAGCCTATTTTCCTGGAAAGAATTAAATTTATTTGTGGTTTAATATTTGTTCGTGAATAAATTTAATTCACCAACATCCCAATACGGGGGCTAGAAAAGATTGATGGATTTCCAAGTGATCGATAGATGGTCCACTCGATCGACTCCCAAATTATCGACAAGATATCCAAATTGATCGACAACCGCGGCTTACGTTAGCGGTTTGGTTGCACAACTCAAATAATACTTTTATACCCTCTTCAGACTTAGCATAATTAGCCGGTTTAATTAGAGCTCGGAATTCGTATAATTTGTATTAATTGGATAAAATCTACTAAATTCTGATGTATATTATCTGTTTGATTAAAAATAGACTGTTTTTCATTCGAGTTAACTTATTCGAAGATAAATTAAAAAAACATAATCCATATCCGTTTTTATCCAAAAAAAGGGTTTATCTTAGAATATTATCCCTGATAAAAAGATTCTAATTTTATTTTCTTGAAAAATAATGAATAAAACGATGATTTAAAATCTTAGTTTCGTTATTTATATTCTTCAAATTAAAAGTCAGTTTGAAATTTTATTTTTCTTATATTTTAGACTAATTCTGGAAATGCGAATTTCCTTATCCATCGCTATACGTTTCAAAACTAGTAATTTGTTCGTAGATAAAGCGCCAAACGCTTATCTTCGAGTAAACCTTATACATTTAACAATTATACGAATATACAAGGCTAATTATGCCTCGTATGAAGACGGCAAGATTATCTTCCCTTTTCTTAGAAAATGATAAGTCGCAAATTCTTACCACTTTTTTTATTATACCCCACGTACGAATGGTGTCAATTATCTTAAAAACTGTTCGAGATTAATCATATTGAGTCCCATTTTCGACTTTATCGAAAATTTTCCCTATCAGGCGAGTCAATTTTTTTCAAAAACTTACCTCAAGAAGATAAGATTTACTTTTGGGCTCCAATCATCGAACGTTTGAAAAATGTTGGCTTGAATGATATTATTATATAATAGGCTTATGATATAGATGATACCCTCAAAATTTCACAATGATCGGACGCGATTCGTGGTTACGGCGATGTTTTATTACACGCGTAATTACCCTTTATCGCTTCGTATTCGAATGCCCTAGCTAGTGAGAAGATTCGTCGATTAACTTCTGTTTAAAGCTAGTTTACACAGGGACGCTTATCGATTTGATCGTTCTTATACGCGTACTCGTTCAAATATTAAAGGAAAAGTCGTTTAAATAAGTAAAATAGGAAAATAATCGAAGAGTTTAAATGTTTAAAATTTATACTTGTTCCGAATTTTAGTTCGTAACGCTGTCTAAGCGAAAGTTTATGCGCTAGAAAGATTTTTTAGGCGAAGTTCAGTATTTAAAGTTTCCGAAAAATTCACTCTATATTAAGTCTGTTGAGCGAAAGCAAAAATAGAATTCGCATTTGACGAAAGGGATATTTTGTGAACAAATATATTTCGTAGCGACATTTCACATTGGCTAATTTTTACCTCCAATTAGTTGGGACAACTTGAGTCGCCTCAACTAGTTGTTCCGTGTGAACAAAAATTGGACAAGTTAAAGAAATTAAAATCGTCCCAGAAAAATTGGGTTGCTGACCCAATTTCTAGGCAACTTATTGGGCCAACTTTTAAAATTTCACTGATTACGGATATTTTATGACGCATACTCCACGTGTTAGGGATTAAATAATTTTGAGGAGTCATATAAAAGATGAACAATAAGCTTCGAAAGCTCGGCAAATTGGCGAACATTTTCGAGTGAGACTCGCCTTTAACGCGATTCCTATTAGCAGTCGAGTGACAGCCTTAGAAGAAGCACAAACTCTCGTACTAAAACCCTGTTTTCAATGGAAACAGTCCAATTCTAAGATTAAAACTGTCCTATAAGATAACATTCGTATAAATTCGGTCCATTTTGAACCTCCAGGTATTTAAAAGAGCACGAATAATCCAGTCATTTCTATTCAAAAGTATGTCGTTGATGACAGAGACGAAACGAATGAATATATTTGTTTCAAGTATACGCCCCATATTTTCATTTCTAACATTACTTATTTCCAAGTCCCTTAAGAACGTCGAGGTGCTTAAACGGATCAAGTCATTTGAAGTTCAGTATAATATTGAGAGCCGGTAGAGACGAAGCGAATGAAAAGTTTTATAAAATGTTCGCCCAGTATTCGCTTTAAATAATTTCAAATTTTACGTCCCTTTAGACCTTCTAGGGGTTAAACGGACATCATAACAGCGCCAAGTCATTTAAAGTCCAATGTAATAATCAGAAAATAGATAAGATTTACAGCGAATGTATACTTTCGTTCGGAGTGGTGGCGCGCTTCTCAAACCCGCACGCGATTAGCTGACAAAGTTTTGGGGAGTAAGACCTTTCGGGTGTTGGAAACCCCGGTACGTGAAGTTGCGATAACCCTCGTCTCTTAACTGATCCTAGCTCGTGGACGTTTATGACCCTAGACCTTGTTTCATTCCAGCCCTAATCACGATTCGTTCCGCTCGTGTGTGGATGATGGTGGGGTGAAGATCGCGCTCGTGGTGGTCTTTGTACCTCCTGAAAGGTATCTATAGGCTTGACATTTGCGTAATTGGTTGTCAATATGGCAGGTTGACCTTCTCATTGGGCCTTGACACAGCCACGAACCCCTGTCGTTTGCGTAAGCGGCTATTGGGCCTATGACGAACTCTTAGTTCAGTTTGGGTAGAGGTCAAAACTATCGCACACCCGCGTGTTCTAAAATGTCTATACCAAGCTCACTGAAAGGGTCAATGTATTCAAGTTGCGACATACCTTAGAGAACCTGTTTTTCAGGTGTCGGAAATTTGCCTAAATCCCGTACAATTTATGATAATTATAAGTAGCCTTCGCGCTATAGAGTGTATGAAACCATATTCGAATAAACTTGTCAAGATAATAATTCTATATTTTGAGAAATGAACTTTACAGTTGACCTCGAAATTTTGCAATTTGACCTTTCTAAAACGGTTAGTTTCAATAGTTACTTTCACACTAACATTTCTTAAACGATTTGAAACGGTGAATTCAAACCGATATTCAAATCGTCAGGAATCATTTCAAGCATCGTGTGTTCACGCATTATCTTTATAAATCGATTTGTCGTAGCTTCGTCTATCGGTTGCTGAAACCTGTTCCCGAAGCAGTTTCAAGAAATCGAATCAAATCAGTAATCGTTAGAGAAAACACCTTATTCGGAAAACCCGGAAGGGCTCTACGTTATGGGCTGATCATCATCTGTAATGCAATTTCAATTTCCTAAAAAACATTCAGTCATTAGCCAATCAAAACGCTCCATTTTCCCATAGAAATAACATTAAAATCAACTTTTTCGAGGACAAGTCCAGTGACGGGCAAAACTAATAGAAGGAATCAATTGTTACATTTAAAATCAATTTTAAATGGTAGAGCAAGGTTCTATTGTTGAACTTTTCAAGTTTCATTTAAAAATATTAGTCTAAGTATTTTAAAATTAATTCTGAAGTTGACCTTTTTTTTTTTTTTTTGGTACTTATCTAGTTTCGCTCATGGCCAAATTCGCAATTTTATTGTACGGGATTTGGTTTTTTGAAAGTGGCTCACTTTTCAGATTTATTTTTCTAATACTTCCAGATATTTTTGAAACTTGGATTTTCCGTGTAGTATGAATTAAGATTCAAGCTTTATTTTAAAACTAATTTCATAATTTTACACGAATTAGTTTGCCCACAATCTATTAACGAAAACGAAGGAAAAATTAAGGCTGAGAAATTGAGTCGGAAAACTTAAGCCTCATTTGATAAATTAGGCTTAGGTTTTCCATACCCCTTTAAAATCGCGCGCTGGAGCTCGTGATTTGGAGGCTACGGGTATTCAACGCTAATGATTTAATTTCTCCTCCTTAATCTTTTCGCCGTTTTTTATAAATAGATTGTGGCCAAACTAATCTCTGTAAAATTATGAAATTGGTCGTAAAATAAAGCCTTTAAAATACCGGGAAGCATTAGAAAAATAAATCTGAAAGGTAAGTCTCTTCCAAAAAACAAAATCCCATAGAATAACATTAAATTCCAATTTATCCGCCTTAAAATTCCGAACGACTTGAGTTTACGTTCATGTATCTGTCGAGATAAAAACGGTGGTTAAGTCTAATTCTATGAACCCTAAATGCAGTTTATTTCGTCCGATGTATCGACTATCGAATAAAACATTTTAAACAGGGCAGTGGGGGAATTGTATCTTCTTAAGTTTTCTATCTAGTTTCCTACAATTCTTTAAAATCCAAAAAAAAAAAAAAAAAATACAAAATCTGTTAGAATTTAGCTTAAAGGTTAAGGCGGAAGGAAAATTCCTCATTCAGAAAAGGCGAAAAATGACATTTTTTTCTGACGTTGATTAGAAAAAACCGCTACGCCTATCAAATCGTGGTTTACATGATAATTAGTCGTCACCTATCCTCTGTGACATGAAGTAATATGAAAAAAATGTAGTACTCCTTACTTAAGAAAAATATTAAGTTGTACGAGTAGGTTTTTAAATCGTTTTTCCGTTGATTAGAGCGAACTAGTAGTCCGAAAAAATTGAAATGAACATTAATCGACGAGGATTTCAAGCTTACGTGACATAAAGCAATTTCATTTAAATCGGTTTGAAATCCGAGTAGAAATCGATTAAAAACCATGATTTGGTGATAGTTCCTAATTTCCCAGAGTATGTCACCCTAAGCAAAATAACGAAATGTTTTTGGTCTTCTGGCCATGATTAATTATACGTATAATTAATCCATCTTCAGGCTAAAAAGGCAAAGCCCAAATGCGACTTTTATGATGACGATTGAACAGTATAGAAGAATAGATGTTTCCCCTATCGAGGAAAAGAAAAAGGAGGGAAGGCGAGGGAACACAAATACATGGAGTGCGCTTACAATTAATCCATGACTAACAAAAATCAGAAAATAATAATAGTACAAGGTCGCCATCTATTTTATTTTCACCGTACTAAATAACCTTTTCCTTCCGCCTTAAAGGTATACTATTAGCTGAAATGAAGTATTTTTCCCCCGACCTACTAAAATAAAAACGTAGAGCCTCTAGCGACATCTAGATGAAAACGTAGAGATCTTCGTTTAAATTTAGGATTTGATTTTTATGAAAATTAGGTTTATAAAAGATTTGTAGGCATCATTATCATCCAAAGCTCGATACTATCGAAGCTTATAGTTTTTAAAACGTAGCTGCTTCTTCAAAGGTAGAAAATTAGAAAACTGTTCTATTTCAAATCTTCAAGATCTTTATATTATCACCTCGATGTCGCTAGGAGTTCTACGATCTCACTTCGATAGAGCCTACTGTAATTGGCATGAAGGTGATGCTTTGAAGGTATTGTGATCTTTGTGGGAGAATTGTACCGCAATTTTGCTCACCTATGAAATTATAAATTACCTCATAGCGTCGAAGTCAAGATTTAAAACCTAAAGGTCTGTTGTTCTGTAAGCGGGGCTGATATATATTTTTATTTTATAGACTTTCCTAATATTCTACGTTACTCTCAGAATTTATGGAAAGATGGGAAAACTGTAAAGATTTGGCTGCTTCAACTTTGGCTGCCGTAGCTATTAACATCAAAAATGATAAAAAAAAAATTAAATTAGGTTTAAAGGACAATTGGGAAAAATGTAAAGATCTTGCCGCATTAATTGCGGCACCCGTAGATATATTAACATAAAAAATGATAAAAAAATTAATTCTAATTGGGTTTAAAGGGAAAGGGAAAAGGTTTTAATGAGTGGAGATTTTGGAATTTATACGCATCTAAATATTTTACTATTTTTAAAGAAAACGTCTCGCAATGTAGTGATATTTACACTATTTAAATATAACTGAATACTTTTGAAGGGCAAGTCTGTTGATATAGAAGGTTACATCAAAATTTAAGACTGAAGGAACAGATATTATATTAAAAATGTCTTCGTGAACAAAGACCCAGAAGGACATGTTATGATTTCAGGTGGCTGAAGTAACAGATATTACATAATTAGTAATATTTAAGAAAAAACATCACAGACGATTTTCTCCCATTGATCGCCCTTAACATTGTTGTTTTTGGGTTAACCTCCCCTTTAAAGCTGTAGGCAACGATCAGGGTGTGGCTTCTTTTATTGACTTTTAACCGCTTATCTATAAGATATTTTATGATCTCGGCGTTAATTTCGATTTTTACAAAAGATTTCAAATTGTGTTAGGTTGATTTTGCTATTCCGAAAGTGATTATTGGTTTTCTCGATTGAATTCTCCTTCGCTTTGTATCTCCTTCTGACTGCGGTGCTAGGGCCATTAAGAACAAATGGTAATTCTTACCTCATCCGAGGGAAACGGGACACTCCAGTTCTAAACTTTTCTTCCGCGGTGCTTATTCACTGCGAAACTTTAGACTATCACTTTGTAGGTTTGCCGATCAATTTGAACTCGGATCGAACGAGACATACAGACGAAACCGCGAAAGCTTCTTTCATACACCTTCGTTCTCTATGTAAATTTTCACTCCAATCAATTTCGAAAAAATCTTCCAACGAAACGTTTTCACGACAATCATTAAGGCGAGATTACTTTTCCTAGAACAATAGTTAAAACTTGTCATTTTTGGTTACCTACACCGTGCAGGGCGAAGAAAATTTAACTCTCCAATATTAACCCAAAAAGGGAAAAATACGATCAAAGCTCGGAGGAAGTGTAGATGAACGTTTCGTCTAAGTAATAGGCCTTTTTATAAAATAACCTTGGAAATGGTTAAAAGAGCCGTTAAAAAGCACGCATTTGTATTGAAAATGTTGCCTTTTTTTCAAGGTTGGTACAAAGGATAAGATTTTCTATACAAAAATAGCCGTTTCTACCGAAGATGTTGCCTTTTTTAAAGGTTGCGACGAAGTCAGAATTTATTTTATTGTATATTGGCCAGTCTCTTTGAAACTGGCCCAAACAGGAGCGCAACTGATGGAGGCAACGGCCTTGAATGGCTGACATACCCTTCTTACTGGCGTCTCTATTCGAGAACGTTTAAGTCGGCTTTTCCCTCTATATTTCCTCCAAGATTAAAGTTTGTCTCGTTCGTGTCGAAATAGTTTTAAGGGGAAAACCTCACGTTGTTTTCGGAATTCAAGTGGGAATTAACCTCGAGCTAGAAACGACAAACGGCTGTCGATTTACGACGTCGTGTTGTGGCAAACATTGGCTCTATCGCGTGACCAAAATAGTCTTGCCCGCGTGTCTACCGTCAGTGTGAAAGTACGGAGACAGTGAAGCCCCCATCACCACGCGACAGACTTCGAAACCGTTTTTAACGCGTCAATCTTTGTACAATTTACGAGACTCAGCCTTGAGGCGATATCTATTACCAGTAGTGACGAGCTTGGAAGGAGCGGCAACTGTCGTATTAAAAGCACCGTTTTCCAATGGGAAGAGAAGTCAGTTCCGAGGTTGAAACTGTCCTATATAACAATATTGGAATACATTCGGTTTGCGGGTATTTAAAACAGCACGAAGTACCAAGTCATTAGTAGTTAAAAGTATAGTTAATGATGTTCTACAAGACTAGCCTCTAGATTTCGCGAAACGTCGGATAACATTTTTGCCCCAATGTATTCAAATATATTCATTTTCATTTTTAACTTTATTTACACGAAATAACGTCATTTTTAGTCTAGGACCCCCACCTTACCTTTTCAAAACTCTTTCAAAAGCTACGATCACACTAGCATTTTTTTGTCTATTTGAAACGGTAAAATCAAACCGATATTCAAATCGTTTTGAGCGTCATGAACGATAAAATTAACAAAAAATTTAGTTTTAATCGTAAATCATCGCAAAATATGCACATAAAATTTTATCCAAATGTCGAGCCCTACTAGGAACATTGCGAACAAATAGTAATTCTTACTTTATCCAAGGGAAACGCTTCACTTGTAAACCTCCTTGGCCACGACGATAACAATTTCACCACGAAACTTTAGGCTCGCTACATTTTTGTTTTCCATATACATTTTCACGCGAATTAATTTTGAAACATAGGAAACGTTTGCGCGAAGTCATTAAGGCGAGATTAATTTTCGTAGAATAATAGTCAAAAGTTGTCATATTTGGTTACCACGTTGGGTGTTGGAATAGATTGCTTCGCGCTCCAATATCAACTCGAAAAAGGTGATTAAAGCTATTGGAGGAACTGTAGAACAGGTCGCCGACTTCTTCCGTGTTTAGTCAATGTCTAATTGCTGGCTCGGTCTTAATGTTTGAAGATCCAGGCTGACCCACACTCTACTGGCGTCTCATTCGAGAACAGTCAGTCAACTACTCCCTTTATATTTCCTCCAAGATTAAAGTTTGTCTCGTTGATGTCAAAATATTTTAAAGGAAAACCTCACGTTCGTTTATATTTCGGAAGAACCAGCTAGAAATGAAAAACGGCTGTCGATTTGTAGCGTCAACTAGTGGCAAATATTCTATCGAGTGACTAAAGATGGTCAGTTCGAAAGTAGCCGAGACAGTGAAGCCCCCTTCACCACGCGACAGACTTCAAAACCTTATGAAGTCAACTTAAATATTTCTTGAAAAATAATTAAGTTATAAGTGAGAAGGGTTAATTTGAAGATTCGACGCCGTTTGAAAATGTAGGGAACAAGCGAACCGGTGGTGCCGTGCTACTAATACCGCTTGCCGCCACCTGATTGGTCTACTTAAAAAAAAACGAATCGTGGTTACTCAATCTTGCATTTAAAATCGATCTTACACCTAACATACTTAAACCTAAAGCTGTAGGGAAATTACTGTTCTCATTTTGGGAGATCTAAACTGGGAAAATTGGGTAAAATCTTCATCTTTTTGGGCAAATGGGATCGGGCCCTCGGGAAAACCTTCTTGGGCATAACGCGAACGACCCGAATTTCGCGCTAATTAAAAATCGACCCATCAATCGGATGAATTCAAAAATTCGTAATTTAATTCTGATAATAAATTGAAACGCGTGGAGAATTTGCGAACGTTTAGGGGTAAGACTCGCCCTTGACGCGATATCTATTACCAGTCAAGTGACAAGCTTAGAAAAAAAACGCGCGAAATGTAGTATTAAAAGCCGTTTTCCAATGGGAAGAGAGGTCAATTTCGTGGTTGAAACTGCCCTATACATAACAATATACGAATAATTTTCCATTTCGAGGCTCCATGTATTTAAAACAGTACGAAGTACCGAAGTTATTAGTAGTTAAAAGTATAGTTGATGATGTTCTACAAAAGCCTCTAGAGGATCACGTTGAGATTTTTCGTTTCAATGTATTCAAATATATTCATTTTCATTTCTAAATAGCTTTTAATACTTAAACGAAAGAAATGACAGCGCGAAGTCATTTAAAAGTTGGATAATGATATTTTTCAAAGTTGATAATGACTTTTTTCCTATATATTCAATAGTAATTCTATATTTTCCAATAATTTCAATTATATATATCCTATATTTTCCAATAATTTCAATTATATATATCCTATATTTTCCTATAATTTCAATGGTATATATCCTATATTTTCGTTAAATTGCTGTAGTAATTAATTCTCCTACATTTTCCTATAATTTCAATAGTAGTTATCCTGCATTTTCAATAATAATTCTATATTTTCCAATAATTTCAATAGTATATAGCCTACATTTTCCTATAATTTCAATAGTAGTTATTCTATATTTTCCAATAATTTCAATAGTATATAGCCTACATTTTCCTATAATTTCAATCGTACTTATCCTACATTTTACTATGATTTTAATAGTAATTATCCTACATTTTCCTATAATTTCAGTAGTAATTATCCTACGTTTTCATATAATTTCAGTAGTAATTATCCTACGTTTTCATATAATTTCAGTAGTAATTATCCTACGTTTTCATATAATTTCAATAATCCTACATTTTCCTATAATTTTAATGGTAATTCTATATTTTACTATAATTTTAATGGTAATTCTATATTTTACTATAATTTTAGTGGTAATTCTATATTTTACTATAATTTTAATGGTAATTCTATATTTTACTATATTTTACTATAATTTTAATGGTAATTCTATATTTTCCTATAATTTTAATAGTAATTCTATATTTTCCTATAATTTTAATAGTAATTCTATATTTTCCTATAATTTTAATAGTAATTCTATATTTTCCTATAATTTTAATAGTAATTCTATATTTTCCTATAATTTCAATAGTAATTCTATATTTTCCTATAATTTCAGTAGTAATTCTATATTTTCCGCTATTAAAAACATAATTCCTATAAATTCCTATAAATCGATGAAAAATTTCGTATTTTTCTGTAATTTTTGGGTTTTTTTTTTTTTTTTTTTTTTTTTTTTTGTGGTTACCGTACATTATTATAATTATTATTATAAACATTTGATTTTGCTGCTCGACTTTCTCCACTGATTACTACTATAATCTATATAAAGAAACCACCGTAGGAAGTGTGGCCAAAAAACAATGTTGATTTTAAGACTTTGACCGAAGAGATGATGAGTATAATCCTGCGCGATTAGAACTCCTTTGATATATGCTCGCTGGTAAAAAGAACCGCGTATATTCAAGCGTTTAGATAAAGACGCTTTCTCTCTCTTTTTAATTTCGGGAAGTCCCACGATCGAGAACAACAATCGTTTACCTTCATTCGCGTTTTACACAAAACCAGTCTTTCTTTTTTTGTACCGGAAGATATCGCGTGAATCTTAAACGATATATGGCTAAAATAACTTTTCTTTTTCTGAGCCAACGCCCGAGAGATAATATTGAACGCGTGATGTCTAAGATAGACTATAAAAGAAAGAATACTCACGCTTTAAATGGTGGGAGAAAATGAAAGGAACACAAAGGCTGTCAATCCTAATGATTAATACATTTTAGATATATACGCTATCATTGTAAATTTCCGGACTGTCATAAAACTGCTTTCACGTCAGATGATTAAAGATGAATTAATCTAAAGTATATATATCTAAAGTGTAATTAAAATATTTTATTTTTATTTTTAAAAGTGACCCTATCATGTTTTGATGTCACGCAATCGTCATTGAATTATAGTCCCGACGACCGTTCTTTATATCAATAGGGTATTCAAGTGACAGATTTTGTACAAAAACAGGCTGCTTAAAAAAGGATAAATTTGGGTTGTTGGGGTTAAACCCGTTAATGGTCAGAAATTATCAAACCCCATTAATTTACAATGTCCGTATGTGCGTACGTACGTAACCTTTTCCAGTTCTAGAAGGTTCCGGAAAAGTCTGGAGAGGTCTAGAAAATTCCGGAAAGTGCTTGAAAGTACTAAAAAGGTTTGGAAAGTTGTGGATAAATCTAGAAAGTTCTGGAACGCTCTGGAAAATTCTGGACCGGTCTGGGAAAATTCTGGAACGATCTGGGAAAATTCTGGAACGATCTGGGAAAATTCTGGAACGATCTGGGAAAATTCTGGAACGATCTGGGAAAATTCTGGAACGGTCTGGGAAAATTCTGGAACGGTCTGGGAAAATTCTGGAACGGTCTGGGAAAATTCTGGAACGGTCTGGGAAAATTCTGGAACGGTCTGGGAAAATTCTGGAACGGTCTGGGAAAATTCTGGAACGGTCTGGGAAAATTCTGGAACGGTCTGGGAAAATTCTGGAACGGTCTGGGAAAATTCTGGAACGGTCTGGGAAAATTCTGGAACGGTCTGGGAAAATTCTGGAACGGTCTGGGAAAATTCTGGAACGGTCTGGGAAAATTCTGGAACGGTCTGGGAAAATTCTGGAACGGTTTGGGAAAATTCTCCAACGGTCTGGGAAAATTCTGGAACGGTCTGGGAAAATTCTGGAACGGTCTGGGAAATGCTTTTCTATTCATGATTTTTCAGCTTCAAAAACTTCCATCTTATATAAGACCCGTGATTTTTCTCGGGTTTTGCTAGTAAAATATAAATTGTTAAAGAATTTTCAATTTTTGTGTACTTTTTGCGGGTTTGACCCTAACGACGCCATTGTCCTTTTTTTAAGGATGCTTGGCATCCCCTTTTTTTTTTTTTTTTTTGTATAATTGCTATATTATTTGAACTTCTTTGATCTTATAATGCCATAAAGATACCTTGTTGCCCTTGTACCTTAAAATAATAAGATGTTCGCAAAGTCTATCATTATCGAGTCGGAGTGACAATTTAAAAGTGAGCTATGGGAAAGTGAGAACGAAAAAGCTAAGAAACAACTCCTGAATAGTTAAAAAGTAATTTAAATCATACTTTAAATAATTTTTCTTTTTGCTTCTATAAATTGTCAAATTAAAGTGATAATTATACGGTGCAACAAAAATGATTTAGTTCCACAAGCTTGTTAAAAAACACGTTAACTGTGCTGTTAATTTTCTCTTAAAGGGATAATTCAACCTAACCACAAGTGATTTTTTTTAATAGTCCTAGTCCGCCAGTTAAAAAACATTAAAAACAAATATTAAGCTAGAATTAAATTTAAAACTTAAACTGAAAATAGGCTTAGCTGGATTCATGGAGATCCTGATTCTCTTCGCGTATAAGGGCCATCGATCTATGTCTATTGGTCGATAACCCTTGTATCGGGAATGCAGGATCTCCATAAATCCAGCTAAGGCTATTTTCCGCGTAAGTTTTAAGGTTATTTCGTGTTTAATATCTGTTTGTAACTTTTTTTTTTTGGTGGAGTCGATAAGGAATCGATCAAAAATCACTTTTGCATTGTCCCTTTCAAGGCAGACAGTCAGAAAATTATTTTGAATGAAACTGGTGTAATATAGTCTATACAAATCACTCAAATACAAAGTTCTATTTTTTTCAATTGCCAATCAAGTTTTATCATCACCTATATAAATGCCATATTCAAAAATTTTATGTCTGGTTTGATGCGTTTTTAAGAAACTTCTAAATGAATCGATCAAATTATTATCTTTTCGATATATGACATAGCATATTCCTGTAACGTAATTTACGATAATTTTCATACTAAACGTATAAGTGATTTTACGAAGAAGACCGCGCGAAAATTACCTTATCGCGTACCAGAACCCACGAAATCAATAGCCAGGTGACTATACTGATGATGTAGTATTGCGGGAAATATCTATTTGAACAGACAATTTTGTCCTCGGGACAATTTTGTCCTCGCGACAATTTTGTCTTCGGGACAATTTTGTCCTCGCGACAATTTTGTCCCCGGGACAACTTTGTCCTCGCGACAATTTTGTCCCCGCGATCATTTTAGTCCCCGCGACAATTTTGTCCTCGGGACAATTTTGTCCCCGGGACAGTTTTGTCCCCGGGACAATTTTGTCCTCGTGACAGTTTTGTGCTCGGGACCGTTTGGTCGTTGGGACAGTTTTGTCCCCGTGACAAAAAAATTTGTTGTCTGAAATTTCGATGTATTTCCATTCGTGACGCTTGTAAATTGTTCTTGGTGATCGGAAATAAATACAATTTACATTCAAAAAATACTACCTTAAAAAATCTAAACTCTAACACCAACCACACTCTTTCAAGTTATTGGGCATCATTAAGCGTTCGTACCCAGAAAAAATAAAGTTATTTGGGAATATACAATAGTTTTTTGTTGTTGTTGGTTATGTTAGATTAGTTTGGTTAGATTCGCTTTCGTTTTGATTTTATTGCAAGGTTACATTGGCTTACATTTAGTTTTATCGAATAGTTTATGGCGTATTTTATTATAAAGAATGCCAGCAACTAAGGCGCGAGCTTGGGTGTGGGCTAGATCTCAGTGGTACAATGACGTAATCTATTCGATTTTGTAGTAATTAACGACTTGGCCTTTGTGGGATGAAACGCGTGCGCCATACATGTATAGTTTTAGGGTGATTGTAATGAATGCGAGCCCCGAAGGGGCGAGCTTTGGCACAGGTTAGATCTCAGTGGCAAAATGATGTAATCTGTTTGATTTTGTAGTAATTAACTATTTAGCCTTTGAGTAATGAAAAAAGGTTATAATTAACGCTTGTGCCATACACGTATTGCTTTAGGGTGATTGTGAACTATGCGAACCCTGAAGGAGCGAGCGTGGGTGCGGGTTATATCTCAGTGGTACAATGACGTAATCTATTTGATTTTGTAGTAATTAAGGACTTAGCTTTTGCGGGATGGAAACTCCAACAATGCGTGCGCCATACATGTATAGCTTTAGGGTGATAGTAAAGTAATCTAGCCCCGAAGGCTTGAGTTTGGGCACAGGTTATATCTCAGTGGCAAAATGAAGTAATCTATTTGATTTTGTAGTAATTAACGATTTAGCGTGCACCGTACACGTATTGCTTTAGGATGATTGTGAACTGAAGGTGCGAGCGTGGGTCTGAGTTATATTTCAGGGGCACAATGACCAAATCAATTTAATCTTGTAGTAATTACTAACTTAGCGCCTTAGGACAGATTGAAAATGAGTTTTTTAAATTTAGTATGTTGTAATTTTTATTGTTTTTCAACTACCTTTGTATATTCTCCCTGGATCTACGCGTTGACCCAATGTGGGATATAATTGGGCCGAAGAAGATACGGCGTAGAGAAAGAAACTCGCCGTTCTTTTAATGGTGTATAAGCGCTTTCAGCAATGAGGGCGAATCATTGATGGGCTGTCTAGGACGCGTAATTTCCACCTTTCTCTTTCAGACAAACTAGTTAAACAAGATAGGATTTCTTAGCAACTACATTCAAATCCATTCTTTTTTCGAATCTTTTCCGAATGAGACGTAATGAATTGGGGTTTTGCCAAAGGAGAGTGGGGAAACTATAGTTATTAAAAATACAAGTCGTTAATTTATTCGCGATAAACAAAGATCTAGTCTCAACTAGCATGTTTGAATATTTAAAAGCAAAAAGACATCAATGTCTGGAACCTTTACAAACTTTTTTCTTACACTAGAAGCTCTGTCAACCTAATTTTTTTTCAAAAATACATAAATAAGCGTGTGTTTTTCATTGGAAATAATATTTTATGGCTCATGAGCAATAAAATCCAATACGACGGATTTATGGTCCATGAAAATTCAAGAATCGATTCCCATTTTTAGCTATTATAAGCACGGATTTTCTTATGAATGTCACATTATCATTCGCCTTAATTTCTATGATGTGTGATATCAAAAGTGTATTATAGAGTGGAAAAGGTCGGACCAGCACTCACTTTATGGACAACCCCATATATTCTGTCGACGGCAGAAATCACTATACTAAACTGTAGGGCTGGCAATTTTAAATAAATTATTGATTATTAAGATTAATCGTAACAATTCTATTAAATTTACCATTTAATAATTTTAGAATTTATCTTTAAATACAATTATCTAAGAAAATCACACCTTTTTAACGGTTAACTGTTAAAAAAAGGGTCTGTTTTTGGTTAACCTTTTATCCAATGGACAAAGGTTCGAAGATTGAATTAAAATAACATTTCGGGAAATTTCGCTTCGAATTTTTTTGATCATTACGATGACGGTTGTTGATTATTCGGACTGTAACTGCAAATATTATTTTCTCGAATATCTTGAAAATAAATGGAAAATGTTACGCGAATGTGATTTAGAAACAATATATATATTTTATTTTTATTTATTCCACCATTAAAACAATTCGAAAAACTCGTTTATGAGTCTGTAAATTATAAACGGATAAACCAGAATAAGCGGTTAATCGTGAATAATCGATTAAATTGAACTAAAATTCTTTATAAACAAAATTAAAATTGCAAGATGCTGTTATATTAAAACAAATAAATTCCTTATTGATAAATTTATCTGATTTTTATCCGTTATATTGAGGATTTTCATTCCAAAATAATCGAAAATGGTAATTTGTTTATTGAAACGGAGGTATGATTATTATCTCTTAATGCAATTATTTTATATTTTTTGTGCAAAACGGCTAATTTTTATTTATTATTTAGTTACTTTTCTGTTACTTTTGTTACTATTTTGACTGAAATTGAGGCAAACTTTGAGTATTACCCCTGTTTTTTTAGGGTGAGTGGGGCACAACGAAGCCCCCCCACCGCACTGCGGATCCTGCGTAGGCTCAGTTACGCCTCTGTGTTTTAAGGTTTTGATAGGCCTTGAGAGGTGGAGATCATCCTTGGGCTATGAGTTTGAATAAAACTTTTGAAGGCAATAACCCAAAAAAAATATTCTATGTTTATTAGTGACATCGGTAGGAAAGGCTCCGGTTTAAAACGCACCTAACGAAAGATGTAACATTTAAAAAAAGAGCTAAAAATATAATGAATTGTGACAAGGACATATTTTATACATATTAAAGAAAAGGGTTCTTATGGGGAGGAATATGCCGCCTACGATTAAAGGCGGCATAAAGTTAATTAGTTCACGCTTTTAATGGATTGAACATTCTCTTAACATAGGAATTTAAAGGGTGCCACGCAGCAAATATCAGCAAAGGGCCAGGTAGATATACTAGCCCATCACTTAAAACTAGCCAAAACGTCCTCATCCCTGTCTGGCTCGAGTGATTTAGACTCTTCCTCGATATTTTGAATCGGGTGAGAGGGACGGAATTTAGGCAGGCCGCGCTTGGCTATATCGTATTCCCTCCCAATTGAGAAATTTCTCAGAATCTACCGGTACTTTTACCCTGATCTTTGCTTATAATATTAAACTTTTATCAAGAATCCATTCAGGTTCCATAAGAATATGGGAGGGCCGCGATTCAATAACCATCCTCCCAAACTCTGTAGCAAAAGTTCGTCTGCTTCGAATCGATTTTTCAAGTAAATCGCTCCTGAAATCTATTATTAACCCGCGCCACTAACGACCTTGACATAATATTTTGGGTAATAAAAATGGAGCCGACCGAAAAAGATCTAAGCGTACAAATGTTGCGAAAATTGCGGACGAACTTTTGTTACAAAGTTTGGGAGGATGGTACCAGAGGCTAAAGCTATGCTCCCATATTCTTACGGAACCTGAATGGATTCTTGCTTTTATGGAATAAAATGATAGACTTTGGTTTTATCTGTTGACCGCAGACCTTTAGGAACCTTACGCGAACCAATAAATGATTAGTGGAAGGCTTTAGCTAGAAAATATTGCTCTCTACGTCATAACCGGTGAAATAGTTGATACTTGAAAAGAACTTGTGTGTGCGACATCTTGTTCGAATGATGATAACTACGTCACGAAATCACATGGCGTTAAGGTTATAAAGGGCAGTTATTTCAGTTTTCATAAAACGCTAGGGATCAGACGGCTCAGAACTCAGGAGAGACCCGACCTTGAGAGCTGACACGGATATAGAAAAAAAAAAGCTTAAGAAATGCTCGATGCTCACGAGCGCTTTGAGCTTTATTAGCTATTACGTAGCTGATGACGTCAACGGCAACATGCCCTAAGTAAGCTCCTCCTCTTTTATGATAGGAACTATTGTACATGTACTAAATTTTTAGATCCATTATGATGGATTTGGATGAAACTTATTTTTGTTGTGTCACCCTTTAAGACCAATTTTTGCGCTAATTAGTAGTGTTTACTAGGTATAGAATCCTCTAAATTGAAAGAAATATTGGCTCAAGGTAATAATATATTTTAACATACAGGACCTAAACTCATTTGCGGTTGTTTTTGCCAAAGTGGTTTTTGAGTGTAAGTGGTTCTTCGACGGCTTCTTATGAAGATTCACAATTTTTAGCTAAAGATCAATAAAGCTGCGTATATTACATTGTTTTATTTTATATAATCACCAATATTGATTTCAAATGTTTCTTTAAACCTTGACATATTAAATTTAAATGTAGCTTCATTAGTGATATTATATCGTTAAAAGTGGGAATTGTTGAAAGGTTAAATAAAATTCAAGTTTATAAAATCGAATTAGCCGAGTTTTACTGTAGAATTTTGAATCGTTAAAATATTTGGGAATACCAAGAATCCATTCAGGTTCCATAAGAATATGGGAGCATAGCTTTAGCCTCTGGTACCATCCTCCCAAACTTTGTAACAAAAGTTCGTCCGCAATTTTCGCAACATTTGTACGCTTAGATCTTTTTTCGGTCGGCTCCATTTTTATTACCCAAAATATTATGTCAAGATCGTTGGTGGCGCGGGTTAATAATATAATGTCAGGAGCGATTTACTTGAAAAATCGATTCGAAGCGGACGAACTTTTGCTACAAAGTTTGGGAGGATGGTTATTGAATCGCGGCCCTCCCATATTCTTATTTAACCTGAATGGATTCTTGTGAATACTGTTGGCTAATATTTATAATTTTTGATTATTTTGCAATAATTTTAACTATGCATATATACGCGTAATATTATTAGGTTTTTCATACTATTAAAAACCAGGTTTCAAAATTTTTCAACACATCACGGATGACGCTTTTTTAAGGCAGTACTAAAGGGTTATTTAGTACGATGAAAAAACGCGAGATGGCACGGATTTTTAATAATAGGGTCTTCATTTTTAGTGGGTAAGGATTGTTTGGGAATGATTTATTTACCAGTCTACCGAACTCTTCCTTACCTATTTCCCCAGTACCACGCCTCTCGCGGTGGGTGGACACGCTGTAGGCCAGACGGTGACGGGTCTAGGATAATAGGCTCTATTGAGACATCTTCAAGTTCACGCGTAAAACCAGAAGCCGATGAAACCCTCTGATGTCTACTACTCTAATGTTCCATAAAGCGCTCCTCTCTGTATGGGAAAAATTCACAATTTTACGAGATCAGGAGGGGGGGGGAGGGTCCTACTTCATACCCCCTGTCTACGGAAAATTCTAAATTCTCTCTCTCCACAAACGACGACGTTTTTTTGACGAACTCCAAGGCTGCTAGAGATATTCGTTCGACGAACTCCCGCTCCGAAAATATCTACCGTTAGGAGGCGTACGAATCGCGCTTTTTGAAACTAACCCATACAGAGAGGGGTAGACAAGACCCGGGAGTAATATACTTCAAAGGAGGGTTTCATCGGCTTCTGGTGAAACCTCGTTATAATATACATTTCTGATCACTACTAGAGAAAAATTGAACTTAAAATTGTCTAATTATACCACGAATAGGCCGTTGTTTCACGCTTAAGACCTTTGTTAGGAGCACTGTTAAAGGCTGAAATAATATGATTGGTTCGAATTTATATTTACTTTTTTTTTTCAAATTTTTACCAAAATTCAGAAATTAATTTAAACACCAGAAACGTTTCTAAAAATTGTGAAAAAAATTCTCGTATACATTTTTTGGCATCCGGTGATTCCGAAAACAAATTGAAAAGTTGTTCCATTTTTAGTTTCAAGTTTCCCTTTAAATAAAAACATTATATAATCTTAAATTTTTTAAGCGAAAATATTTCTTAAAGGCCCTATCTGCTCTGAAACTTCCCCCTTTAAAATGCCTAGCTTTGACTGTACAATTTATTTTGTACAACGTCGACTGCTAAGCTAGAAAAGAAGGCGACTTTAAAGGGGATTTGAAAATCGCAGATAGTCCCTTTAAAAGATGCGCGGAAGTTGACGCTAGATTATAATACATCAAATAGTCTCGACAATTAAACAGTTTGGTATTATTTGATCGGTTTCCATATAATAATGCCTGGAATTTCAATCTCGATTTTGATTAAATTATATCTGACTGGTTTATTACCATAACAATTAAGTCACTGAAATCACATATTTACAAATATTACCTCTTTATTGTTATAAATATAGTCAAAGATGAGAGATATACATTGTTGGAAAAGGGCTGGAATTCCAATCTTTCTTTCGTATCCGCATCCTTAAAACCTTTAATTTTGCACTCCAGTTCCGGTCTTTTATATTTCCTCCGTATTTTAGTTAATATTAAAAATTATTTCCTTTTTTTTTTCTTATTTTCGGAATATTTCACCGTAATTGGACTAATTATTGAAAGATCTTTCAATTTTAAAGGGAGATTGAAGTAAATCGTGCGTAATACGTGATAATTTAATTTTTAGATTTGTTAGACCATAAAATGTGTTAATTAGTACAAAAAGAATAGTTAAATGGCGAAAAAAACTGTGTTTAAATAAGTACTTTGAAATTTCGAACTTACAGGTTGACAACCATTTTGAATCCTGCTCTCAGAGAAAGGGATACGAGCGAATCATATCTTGTCTTTTTATTCCAATATTATATATACATAAGCGTCAAGCCCCCAAAAGTTGGCGCCACATTTTCCATTGACAAGCAAAGGCCCGTCGTTCTCGCGAGATCTTCTAGAGATTTACAATCGCCTCAGGATCTCCATGAATCCCGCTAAGCCTATTTTCCGGATAAGTTTTAAATTTATTTCTAGTTTAATATCTGTTCTTAAAATTTTTCACTAGTGGTTTAGACCTAATTTAGCAATAAGGAATCGATAAGGTTGCATTCTCCCTTTAAAACAGAAATATCTCCGTTTTTGAGTGTTATAGTCGCTATAATATATACTTTTTATCAAATTTAATTGTTCTTTTTTACTCCCCCACGATGCCTTACCGATTGAAGAAACGAGTTTTTATTCCAGTGGCTTCTCATTTACCCCCATAATTGTTAAATAGTCCGGAATTTTAAATGCATTTTTTTTTCCTCGTTCTAAAACATCATCATTATTGGGAGCAGTCATACTTCTTAATAGCATACTGATTTTTTATTTTAATTTTAATCCTAATAAGCGTACAAAGAGTCAGAAATGCTCTACCCTTTAGAGCCTTAAGCCTCGTTCATACATAGACCTCAATGCGCTTCGATTTCTATAACTGGTTATCAAACCATAGAGACTTTTAACATAGGGAGTGGAAAGATGGGCGAAGATGTAGCTCAAAACAACCGTTGTAAAAGGCCGGGTCGATTTCCGGTATAGCTTTCCTCTAAAGCGGGGTGATGTCATGTGACCGGAAGTTGGCCCGGCCTGTTATTAGCATTGGCAAAGGTTGCTTGGTTAGCTACATCTCGTTTTGCCTTGCGAAAGGCAGGAGTTTCTACTCCCTATGTTAAAAGTCTCTATGATCAAACCAACGTGAGAAATCAGTTCGTGTTGATTCGGGAAGCAATTTGGTCAAGTCGCTTCGGTTCAGTCCGCTTTGAAAATAACGAGGCGGGGGAGACAAATTTGCTGATAAATCTTAAAATAACGCGATTAAAATTATAGTTTCAGTTAAAAATTATTATTCAACGAGTTACAAACACGATTTACTAATTAGTTTGAGATAATTATTTAAAAATTTTAAATTCTGGGCATTTTTTAAAACGACCCTAAGCCTTGGCTTAGTTCGAACCGGGGCGAACGGCGAACGGCGAACCAGGGAAAACTGAAAACGTTTCGTACTGGTTTTGGAACCGATTTTGCCCTCAAGTATGAACGAGGCTTTAGAAGACGGATTCGGGTTGGGATTTCAGGAAACTTGAAACAACGCTTCCTCTTATCTAATATTCCAGCTTGATTCTGTTTTTTTAAACAATTAGAATTGAGAAGGACGTAGCGTAGTTTTCAAAATGGAATTAATTTTAATATCTACGACGTAGCGGTGGGGGATGACAGCTTGAACCTTATAGTGGAATTTCCATGCTTAGATGATCTTGGATATTATCAGCACGAGTTATAGTTCAAAGGCGAAGAGCCAAAGAAACGAAACAATGAAACTATGTACCAGAAGTAAATTCAAACTTCTAAGTAGGCAAATTTTACTTTGATCTTTAGGGGGCCTGAATGTCCGGCTCGGTAGAAACGCAGCCGATAATATCTTTTCATCTAAACTCGATAGTAAAACTATAACCATATTTTATCATTTACCTCTATTTTCAATGTGTTACTAATTCAACATTTGTTTTAAATATAAGACAACTTTACTAAATATAATGCCACATTTCTTAAATATAAGGCGACTGTAATTAATATAAGGCGAATGTAATTAATATAAGGAGACTAATTAATATAAGGAGACTAATTAATATAAGGCGACTGTAATTAATATAAGGCGACTGTAATTAATATAAGGCGACTGTAATTAATATAAGGCGACTGTAATTAATAAAAGGCGACTGTAATTAATAAAAGGCGACTGTAATTAATAAAAGGCGACTGTAATTAATAAAAGGCGACTGAAATTAATAAAAGGCGACTGAAATTAATATAAGGCGACTGAAATTAATATAAGGCGACTGAAATTAATATAAGGCGACTGAAATTAATAGAAGGCGACTGAAATTAATAGAAGGCGACTGAAATTAATAGAAGGCGACTGAAATTAATAGAAGGCGACTGTAATTAATAGAAGGCGACTGTAATTAATAGAAGGCGACTGTAATTAATAGAAGGCGACTGTAATTAATAGAAGGCGACTGTAATTAATAGAAGGCGACTGTAATTAATAGAAGGCGACTGTAATTAATAGAAGGCGACTGTAATTAATAGAAGGCGACTGTAATTAATAGAAGGCGACTGTAATTAATAGAAGGCGACTGTAATTAATAGAAGGCGACTGTAATTAATAGAAGGCGACTGTAATTAATAGAAGGCGACTGTAATTAATAGAAGGCGACTGTAATTAATAGAAGGCGACTGTAATTAATAGAAGGCGACTGTAATTAATAGAAGGCGACTGTAATTAATAGAAGGCGACTGTAATTAATAGAAGGCGACTGTAATTAATAGAAGGCGACTGTAATTAATAGAAGGCGACTGTAATTAATAGAAGGCGACTGTAATTAATAGAAGGCGACTGTAATTAATAGAAGGCGACTGTAATTAATAGAAGGCGACTGTAATTAATAGAAGGCGACTGTAATTAATAGAAGGCGACTGTAATTAATAGAAGGCGATTGTAATTAATAGAAGGCGACTCTCGGTAACGTATCGCTGGAACTAACAGACCAATTTCGATGCAATTTGTGCCAAAATGATCCGAATAGTCTTTAGTTTATTATAATAGTCTTAAAATATCCAAATTATCTTAACAATAATTTATGAAATTTAATTTTTATGAAAATTATCGTGATATTATTTGCATATTTAAGTCATTTTTAGACCTATGTATTTATTATAATTATTTTCGTAAGTTTTAATATTGAATTTTACTGAGAAGGAATTCTTTCCACTTTATAACGTACAGTACTCTTTAATAAAAAAAAATTTCTTATTAAGTTTGGATTTAATCATTCCCAAGCATGAATACATCTTTCTTTATAGCAAAACCCCACTTAAAATATAAAAACCTTTATCCCAAAATGTAATTCTAAACCAGAAAGTTAAATTTTTATCCAAAACCTCTTGACCATGATAATGAAATTAAAGTATTAATAAAATAAATTATTAACTTCTACTGCGTAGTAATAAAACATTTTCTTAAAGGGAGAATGCAACCTAAAAACAAGTGTTTTTTTATCGGCTCTTTATCGGTTAAATAGGCCTAGTCCAAGAGTAATAACAAAATTAAAAACAAATATTAAACTAGAAATAAATTTAACAAGTTGGGAAACCAAAATATAACCTCCCCGACCCCGACGTTAAGGTAATCTAACCTAACCTAACCCTACCTAAAATAAAAGATGAAAAGAAATGTAGAGTATTGGATGAGTAGAAGAAACAGCGAAATAGGCAAAATATTATATCACATTGAACCTATATGCATTTCTTCAGTATACCAACACAACCCTAAATAATTCTCTACTTAAAACCAAACCTAACTAGAGAAAAAAAGGAAAATAAATAAGATATAACCACATAGATTTCAAGATAAATAATCCAGTCCATAATTCAGTATTAAAACAAAAAAATCAGAATTAAGACAACTGAAATTAGCAATCTTTGGTAATATGTAAAATAGCCCTTACACGAACAATTTAAGTAAAGCAAATTATCAAATAAACGCCAAATAAGTCAATTAATTAAAATTAAAAATATTAATCTTACCACTACCAAATAGCGGGCAGAAAACACAGACATCAAGATAACATTAGCAAAATAAATTTTCAACACCGGTAATCCTGAGAACTAGATTCTACAAAATCTTCTGGAATAATAAATTTATTTTAATCTAAAAAATATAAAATCTTAAAAAAAATATCTATACAAATAACATATTGATAAACCAATTAAAATTAGATGCCAAAAACATTTAATCTCGATATGAGATTAAATACACAAGGTCAAGGTTCTTCTTTTAAAACCATATCAGAATTTTGACGGTTGTAGAGTATTTGTAGACCAAGTAACGTGAAAAGGCAAAATGTTATATCAAATTGAACCTATACATGGCTTCAGTATACAACACAAGTTGTGAAACAAACGTTATTTTACGTGACTACACACTAGCTAAAACATCACCGAAAATAAACGACAGTAGGCATTAATAACTCTTTTACGAAAACAAAAAATTACTACAGAGAAAAATGAGTCAGAAAAAAAAAACCTTTTGATTTCCAAACTAATATTTCAGTCACAACTCAGTAATAAAAATTAGAGTTCAGGTCAATGAAAATATACCAAAAATGTCCAAACAAATAATAAACGCATCAAATAAATGATTCAAATTCAAAATTACTTCCTTACCAATAAATTGTATTCAAACGAATGAAACTTAATTTAAAATTTCAACGAGTCAAATCTCTAGAGAACAAACTTCGTCGAAGATTTCAAAAGAAATGAAACGATTTTACGTTCAATAAATTAAAATTTAGATAAGCAAGGTCAAGGTCCCTCAGTAAAATCATATCGGCGTTAAGAAAACTAGAGTATTTGTAGACCAAGTAACGTCATTAGGCAAAATATTTGATCAAAATCAAGTTATGACCTCGGTATCGTCATATAACCGTAAATAAACATATTCAATAAACAATTAACGAATAAGCTTTCCGCATAACACGCTAAACTACGAACTGTGACGTACAATTTCGCTTTTTGGTGCTACACGACCTACAGATACCTTATAAGCCTACGTCTAAAAACACGTTTTTTGGTGATAATGCTGTGAGTAAAGAATAGATGTTTCTCTTTTGGCCCTACCATAAATTTTTTATATTTTTTTTTTCTGACAGGGCAGGCCTGAGTAAAAATATACCAAGTTGTGAAACAAACGTCATTTTACGTGACTCCACA
This sequence comes from Odiellus spinosus, assembly GCA_963920705.1. Taxonomy (NCBI): domain Eukaryota; kingdom Metazoa; phylum Arthropoda; class Arachnida; order Opiliones; family Phalangiidae; genus Odiellus; species Odiellus spinosus. The sequence goes on from OY987226.1 coordinate 24,180,208, forward strand.
CTAGCTAAAATGTTACCGGAAATACACGACAGTAGGCATTAAAAGCCTGGTTCTATTATACTTAATTGGGATTAACATTAAATTCATGTATGAAAAAGTGTGAAACTAAAACTAGCAGTCATCACGAGATCCAATCACGTGATTCTTTTCCTCACTCTGTCTACATTTCACTCTTGGGTCAACCATATCATACATGACTATTAAAACACGAGAAATTTCAATGTCAATCCGGTTTAAGAAAGTTCGTCAATTGTTAATTGTGGCATGACTAAAGCCGGATTCACACAGACCTATTTTCACGCTTTTCACGGTCACGCGCGAGGGGCAATGGGCAAACCACTCTTGGAATCAGGTGTACAAACTAAATGGAATCACGCGAATCGATTCGGAATCAGGAGAATCGATACGGAATCACGCGAATCGATTCGGAATCACGCGAATCGATTCGGAATCAGGAGAATCGATACGGAATCACGCGAGTCGATTCGGAATCACGCGAATCGATTCGGAATCACGAGAATCGATACGGAATCACGCGAATCGATACGGAATCACGCGAATCGATTCGGAATCACGCGAATCGATTCGGAATCACGAGAATAGATTCGGAATCACGCGAATCACGAATCAATTCGGAATCACGCGAATTGATTCGGAATCACTGACAATCAAATGAATCTGGAATCAGGTGTACAAAATTTTTCTAGAGTGGTTTGCACCTCGCTCGCGCGTGCTAATGGTACTTCTATGAGTTCACGAGCGTGAAACGCGTAAAAACAGGTCTGTGTGTATCCGCGTTAACCTGGTTCGCTCTGCGCATGTACACAATTTCGCACGAAATACATTTGCGAAACGCGCGAAAATTATAAAAAAATTAATTTGAAAATCCGTGCCAGTAATTAAAACCAAATACGCCACTGTTTGCAAGTTTGCCAGAAGATTACGATATTTCCCCATACATGAAGCTGATTCTCCCAAGAATATCAAAAAAAATCACATTGATATTTTCCATGCGTAAAGAGGTTTCCGACTTCAAATTTAGTGGTCTACACATACTCGCGTGCTGGCGAACTCGATTTTACACGTGTCACAAAAACACTGGAAACCTACTCTACTTCTGTTCGAGGAGAGTTTTCACGACTATCATTTTTCTTAAGTGGTTTAACATTATGCATAAATCCGCCTCAGCTTCAAATCTTATACACCAATTCCCCTTGAACTGGTTAAAAATTCACCGAGTATAATCGAAGTTATTATTGTCTTATCTCTTATCTAAATTATGTTGTTTCAATCTTCCATACCCGTGTAAACGCACCTTTATTTAAGTTCTTCAATCCACCCCAAGTTTGCACCAGAGATAAGCCTATACTGCCCGTTATACCTTTGCTTTTTCGAGTAAATGATATATATGGAAAATAGCTTAGGCGCATGCTGCCAACTAAAACTGCCATTAATCGGTCAAATTTCTTTAAATTTTTGCATAAATTCTCAAATAACTTCTAAACTATCTCGAATTTTAAATTAATTTTTCGACTTTCTAATTAATTAGATTAAGATGAACCATTTTAATATTTTTAATTATAATATAAATTAATATTGCGTTTCATTTCCCTAAACAATATCAAACAAAATCACCCCATGAGGCTAATTTGCATACGTTCCAAAAAGATACTATATAAACCTTTCGAAGGGCTATATTAATCGAAGTAACCGTGCGTGATGGCCATGAAGTTAGGGGGAAAACCCCCCCCCCTTTCAATGTCTTGCTGATTCTTGATCTCTAGGCGCTTGGCGACGCAATTTACCCATTGGTGGGGCGATGTTTGGAGTCAGTGGAAGGTTGATGTGAACTGTACTAGTGGGGGACACCTCGCTAGTATGGAACGCTGAGATCGGAAACTGGAGGTTGGACCTTGGTGCGGGGATGGTCGGAGGTGATTATGACAGTGGGAGACGTCCCATTGCTTGTAATCGCCTTCGGCTGTTCAGCATCGAGGTTCGACCGTAAAGTGGATGGTGGAATGCGATGATGTGCAATGGGAGACGTCCTGTTGTATGTCTTTGCACGACACTTGAAACTCAATGTGGCAGCCACGCTTAAAGGAGGTAATTCCCCGGAATTGAACGATAAGCTGGTATGATTACGTCTCTAGACTTTTGGCTCCACGAGCTAGGTCACGTGACTTCCGTTTACACAGGATATCCGCTTACACACACAGACAGACACACAGACAGACAGACACACAGACACGACCAGTGTAACACCTCCCCCTGAACTAAAGTTCAGTCGGGGAGGTAAAAATTACCCTAGCTCATTTCATCGAGATGACCTGAACTACCCGTATAAGGACTACCAACCAATGACATCGATCGATGGCTCTTATGCGGGGAATGCAGGATCTCAATGATTAATGTCATTGGTCGCTAGTCCTTATACGGGGAATGTAGAATCTCCATGAATCCAGCTAAGCCTATTTGATGGTAAGTTTTAAATTTATTTCTAGTTTAATATTCGCTTGTAATTTTACTGATAGATTAGGCCTGTTTAAACGATATAGAATCGAATGTTAGGTTGCATTCTCCCTTTAAATAATCCTGGGTAAGAGCGTTTAACACGAACTAAACTCTATATTCAGGTTGAAAATGACTTTGCGCTTTAGAAATCTCGCCAATAATAAAAACTGTTTTTATAATCACTCAGTAGCAGATTCGTTAAAAATTTATTTTATTACAACTACGAGAAAGTTAATTATTTTACGGCAAATTATCCTCTTTCATTAGACACAGATAGTTAACATTTCTTATTTCTTCGTGTCGAAGTTACAGCGACGATTTTTTTGTTCATTAATAAACCCCACGGCATTTCGAGTTAGTGAAGTAGTCAGGGCCAAAAGAATTACCGCGAGCCAAAAAATTGTTTACGCGTTTTGAAAAAAGAAAAAACCCCTCGACGAGTTTGCCAATGAAAAATACCATATTTCATTTTAATGGATTTGTACAGCTACGTAAAAAACACGAGAATTAGAAGGAAGTTAGTATCTATTTAGCATAACAGGTAATTACACAGTGGCCTGATAATAACGCGCGTGTTCCGTGAGTCACAAAAGAAAAATTTAGTACATTGGGAAAAATTAAATTATAAAAATAAGTATGATTTAATCGCGTATCGTTTATTGCTACCGCGATATCCGATACGCACGCGCAAGTAAGCCCACTTTATTGTCAATATTAAATTCTCCGAGACACTAATACTAAACGTTATCGCTTCGCACGTTGCCTATTTAATTATATTTTACCAGAAGCGGATGAACCCTCCTTTGAAGTCGTGTTTACCCATGTCTGAAGGGGTAAATTTCCAAAATCCCGATTTGTACGCCTCCTAACTGTAGATATTTTTGGAGCCTCAGTCGAGGTTCGATTGTCACGACAAAATTAGCCCTGCAGGAGAAAAATCTTCCTGAGCGAAGTTTTTTCGCCAGGGTTTATTTCATTCGATTCCGTGAAAAGTGAATACAATGACTTTCTTTCAGGGGGCTCTCACGGTCTCACCAGCTGCGCGTTTCTAATTTCAAGATAAGTTTGCAAAAAAAAGGAAAAACCTGAGGCGGTTGGATAACCTATGTAAAAAGCAACGCAAATCCCGCTTTTATCCTACTTGGGGGTGGCTAGAGCTCGGGATCCTTCTTTCATGCTGGATTTTGTGAGAATAAATCAAGTGCATCCTACATGTTTAGAAGCCCCTTCTCTAGAAACTTCTCTAGAAAAAAGAGAATTTTAAATTTACCGTAGAGAAAGGGTTATGAAGTGGATAGGTCCCTTCCAACCTAGTAAAAGATTAAAACTTTTAACCCATCAGCAGGGACGGAAATAAGCTCAAGTCCGATAACTTTTAATTTTTGAGAGGGGGTCACTGGACATTTGTCCGATAAAAAAAGTACTTAAATACTTAATACTTAAATAAAGTTAGAAATGTCCGATAATTTTTTTTAAATGTCCGATAACTTTGAATTTAGTAAGGGGAGTTACTGGACAATCGTCCAATAAGAAAATTTTCTTATTTCCGTCCCTACCCATCAGAGAAGTGTGCTATATTGAACATTAGAGTAATTGACTTCAAAGGAAGGTTTCATCGGCTTCTGATATTACTTAACTAACTTTCCTAAACGATTTATATATAGCTATAACGTTATTTATATCTTAGGTACTTTTTAACGAATACAGATTTTTTTCAGCGACAGCTTTGGTTTGATCATGTGATGAATGAAACATTTAAAATAAATAATATTAGAAGATAGCTAAGTAAACGTTTCCATTGTTTTTAACTCGTAATTATGATCCAAAATTAGAAAAATTGTTTCCAATGTCTATGAGAACGTTTTTCGCTTTTTTCTCTACCTGGTTAAGAATTTGTCATTTCTCTTAAATTTCTTGAGAATTTTTTCAGAACGTTTCGACACGTTTTTGGTGTTTAAATTAATTTCTGAAGTTTGGTAAAATTATAACAAAATTAAATATAAAATCGGGCCAATCACATTATTTCAGCCTTCAGCTTAAGGCCATGGACATGAAACGCCGGCCTATTATTTTTATGATAAGACACTGCACTGTTGAAGGCTTGTTTAGCCCCCAGTTTCCCTTTAACTTAATATTTTCAATTCTAATATTAAAATAATATAACGTTTGAAATCACAAAGGAGCTGATGCTCAGGTTAATTTTATCATAGCTTGAGTTAGTAATATTTAAAAGTTTCGACCCTCTCTCTTGCATAAGCGAACAACCAGATAAAGTCTAGACCTTTTTCGTAACCCTATATACACTCGGTAGCTGCACCACTCATCATTGAGCTGTAGATGGAGGAGTTAGAAGGTGGAAGTTGACCAACTAATTGATTAAGTTGAATAGACGCAAGTGCAGATTAAATCAAGATATTAACAACGGTCTTTATTGTGCACAATAAGAATACTTAAGTACACCGAATATATAGTTTCGGCTTATCTAGACCATCAACAGAGTATCAGTACTGTACTGAGAACACAACAAGTTCGTTTTATCGATTACTTATCGTTTTAATAGGCGTAGTTCACCAGTAAAAATTTACAAACATATTTTAAACTAGAGATAAATTTAAAACATACCTGGAAATTAGGGTTAGACTGAAATTCTTCACCTTGATGGATCAGCGACCAATGAGCAAAGGCCCGTAGTTAAGGCGAGATCTCCATGAGGCTTGTAATAACGATCGATTGGTCGCTGACCGTTTAATGCGAAAAACTCAGTATCTTCACAAATCCAGCTTAGCCTATTTTCCTGGTAAATTTTAATTTTAAAGTTTAATTTTTCTTTGTAAATTAGTGGATTAGGCTTATTTAAACGATAAGAAATCAAAATGCTCACTTGTTGCTAGGTTTCATTCTGCCTTCATACGCAAATTCACGCAGTTATAATAAAGAGAGAACCAGAGGTAAAATCAAGGAGAAATAATAAAGGCATAACCAGAGGTAAAATCAAGGAGAAATAATAAAGGCAGACCCAGAGGTAAAATCAAGGAGAAATAATAAAGGGAGAGCCAGACGTCATCATAGATTGCAACGTTTTTGCAACTTGCAACTTTAACCGCAAAAAGACGTCACGTCTTTAGCCCCACCAGCTTGTTTGTTTTGTTTCAACGCTCACTTTACCATGGACTCAAATAAGAATATTTTGGTTTTGGAAAATTGCCCAGTAATCCTTTCACAAATTCAAAGTTATCGAACATTTTAAATATTAATCAGATTTCCCGAATCAATATTTTTTCTTAACGGACACATGTCCAATGACTCCCTCTCAAAAACGAAATGATATTTGACATTTGGAAAATGTTTTAGACAATGATCAGTGTGCTTATTTAGACAAGCCCTGTGCTTATTTAGACAAGCCCTGTGCTTATTTCCGTGCCTGTATCCTACTCAAGTCGCCAATTATGCCCAGCCGAAGCTACTTTAACTTCTCCGTAGATTTAATAGACTTCTGATAATACTAGAACTGTCAACAAGTTATTATGAAAATAAAATTGAATTTGAGTGGCGTTAAAAATCGAAATAAATATAACATTTAGTTTAATTAACCACATTTTTTTCAAACCAAAATATCATGAATTTTCACGTCATCACTATATGGTTGCGTGACTAATACAGAACCAACTGGGAGTCCTGCCAAGTGATAGGGTGCCGTTTCTATAGGGTACCCTTTGACCCGGTCTCTCTCCTGAAAGTAGTTAATCCAGAAATTCTTACACATTTTTAAATTTATCGTTCAAACACATTTTGCAAACTTTATACACCGTCAAGTGGGCAAATATGAAATTTTTCTAACTTTGTTTTTGAAGTTTTTTAAATATGACAGAGTCATTTTAAACTACCCATTCTGTCGTTATTGTGAAACTAGAAATGTAAGAATAACCTTTGTATACACGTATGTCATCTTTCACTCTCAAAATCACTACGGGACGAAAAATTGAAGAGTAATCAGTCAAAATAGTAAAACAAGATTGGAAATGAATTTTCATGGTAAATAGTGTAGCTCTTTGAGTTAAATTATAAAACTTTGCGGTAAATATGGCTAAGCTGCCAGGAAGACAACGATGGAAATAACAAATGTCACAACGCTTCTACGGGCGTCCCATAAATGGAATATATTATTTAACTCTCGTCCGCGGCATCTCCTTTTTAAAAAACAATGAAGGTACTGCAACAAAGAGTATTGGGTCTCCTTACCCTGTCTTTTGCTTCACTGTTTCCAAAACGTTAAAGAAATAGGGTAATGGCAGCACTGGGCCTTTGATTGTATTAATGTTCTATGAGAAAATATAACACGGTGTGATGTTTTTGCCATTTTTCGCGTTCCACTTATTCCATATTAACACACGTGAGGCTATCGGACTAAGAAATAATAGAGAGCTTAACAGCTACACCAATAAAAAAAAGGTGGTCTATGATCTTGAGACCACCAACTGGGCAACTATCAAAGGAATTATGATCTTGAAACTACCTTATGAACGTCACAACCGTCTTAAATAATACGCGAACATCCTCTATCAATTTGAAAAATCTAATAACTCCTCGACCTTGGCTCCTCGTAAATGGGAGATCTTTAGTGGCCAAAATAGTACGGGTATAATCATCGTTATACAAAAAAACTAATATAAAAACTACATGTATTTTGGTCATGCTCGAACAATTTCATCCAAACTTCGTCGTTTAGGGTATGGAATGTGTTGCAAATAAATTATTTTCGAGCTTCAGTGAGAACCAATTGCGAATGCTCAGTGTGAGGATTACTACACATTTTACCTCTCAATTTATTTGTCTTTGTCTGTAAGAGAAATATAGTTATTAAAACAATTAGTTATCAACTTTCATTTCAGAGCGCTTAAATAAATTCGTACATTCCGGGTTGCGTTCGTACATACACCGAAATGCGAGGGGCTAGTCACTAAGATCATAGACTAAGAAAGGGTTTCACCCTGGACACGCGACGTGTTCCCTACGTCATTAGTAACTGTTATTGCCGATAGAGGCGGTACTAGAAAGTTTTGGTGGTGCGCTTTTGCTTCCCACCATCTCTGCTGCCAGCTACGGTAATTGGCTTGATGACCGCTATAGGCGCCAGCGATTTGCCCCACCAAGATCCCTAACTATTTAAAAATCTGGGAAACTACAGTTGGAAGCTGCATCGCGCATCCAGGGTGAAACTCTTTCTAGTCTATGCTAAGATAATCAGGTGTACACTTTCCAAATGATCAATCATTAAGATAAGTTAAATATTTATTAAATTTTGTAATTTTTTTAAAACGACGCTAAGCCTTGGCGAACCGATTTGTCATGTGTGAACCATGGAAAAGGAAAACGCTTCGTTCTGGTTCTCGAACCGATTTTGCCCTCAAGTATGAATGAAACTTGAGTTGACATATAACCATATGAGGTTAATTGCCGCTTACGATAAAATTTAGCTTTCCATTTCTGTTCCCTTTGTCGTACGCCTTAAAGGGACAATGCAACCTAACACCAAGTGTTTTTTTTTTTATCGAATTCTTATCGTTTAAATAGGCCCAATCCACCAGTAACAAAATTACAAACACATATTGAACTAGAAATAAATTCATGGCGATCTTGAACCCCCCATCGACCAATGTCATTGGACGATAGTCCTTATATGCGGAGTTCGGGATCTTCATCAATCCAGCTAAGCCTATTTTCCAGGTAAGTTTTAAATTTATGTTTAGTTTAATATTGGTTTGTATATTGCTTTACTGGTGGACTAGGCTTATTTAAACGATAAGGAACCGATAAGAAAAATCACGTGTTGTTAGGCTGCATTCTCCCTTTAAGAAACATCACGAACAAGTGAATATGGCGGAACTAAGAAGATGGAAATTACAGATGACACAATTTTAAGGTTCAGGAAGTATTGCCCTTCAACTTCTCGATCTTTTGATGGTTTTTTTCTTCGTCATTTTCGTTGAGGAACGTCACGAATACGTAGATTGATTTGAGAACCAATATGATTTGACTGATATTTAAGGGAAAACATTGTCCTTTTTCATGGTCCCGCGTTGATTTGGGATGATAGGAAGTACCTAACTTTAAAGGAGCGGAGCATTGTATTCTTCACTTGTAGATCTCTGGCAAGTGCAAACTTAAAACTATTTTATTGATTAATCTCTTCAGAGTTCTGGTATCCATTTTATCCTTTCCGTACCTATTATATCACGTTCTAATATCGTTAGATTCTTCAACTTTACTTCAGACGTAGTTCTTGGTGAAATTTTACAATTTTAATTATTCTCTAGTTACGATAAGAAATGTATATTATAACGGTGTTCTACGCTTAAACTCGAAGATATCGCCACAATATAGTCTATTTTTCGAGAGCCGTTACTGTGTGGCCTACAGCGTGCCCACCCACCGTGGGAGGCGGGAAATGGGGAAATAGCAGTAAGAGAGAATTCAGTAGACTGGAAAATAAATTATTCCCAAACAATCCTTACCCCCAGAAAAACTGTGACCCTATTATGAAAATCAGTGCCATCTAGTGTTTATTATTTTTTTTATCGCACTAAATAACACTTTACTACCGCTGTAATCCATAGCAGCCAGCCACGCAAAAGGTTCCTACTTTGACCATTAGAGGACGCTTATAAAAGCCACGTTTTGTTATTCGTCTTTATGTATTAAGAAAGGAGTCCGTTGTTTAAATCTATGAAGAGACTAAGATCGAGACGGTTTGCGTCCGCTTGCGCAGTTTCCCACTTGCGCATTTTCATTTGCGCAGCAGCTATTTGTGCATTTCCATTTGCGCGGTTCCCATTTGCGCAATTTTCCATTTGCGCAGTTTGCCATTCGAGCTGTCCACAAGAGGGACATGCTAGTTCGTGTGATTAACTGACCTAACCTAACCTAACTTATAATATAAAAAGAGGGACAGGCTAGTTCGAGTTATTAACTAACCTAACCTAACATAACCTGCAAATGAACACTGCGTAAATGGAAACTGCGGAAATGGAAACCTGCGGGAATAAAAAACAGCGCAAAAGGAAATGCGCTTGTGGGAACTGTGCAATTGGAACCTTACTTATCGAGACTATCGTTGTCACCGACACTTTTAATCTCGCAACGTTTTTGTTCGGGTAAAACCGGCAAAAAAGTAACTTTCTCTCGACCTCTTCCCAGGTTTTAATAAAATAACCACTTTCTAAGCATATAATCTACCGGTTTTTTTTTTCTGGTAAATATACTAATTGCCAAGTTTTGCTCGACGTCGTTGAATTTGTTCATCCTGTTCAATTCCAAAACCCCTTTTTTTCTTTCAAATTTTGCAATCTAGTGGGTGGGAAAAACATATTGCGGATGTCCCTGGATGTAACAATATTAGTGCTGAAACGTCGTAACTTCAAAAATTTACATTTAGATTAATGGATATATATAATTATTATAATTTCTACTTCTAAACGTATCTGAGGCAATGCGACTGTAATGTTCTGAGATTTGTTAAAAACGAAAGTGGTGACAATGATCTAACATCGCGGAATTAAATTGCCGCCGGTACACTTTAAAACGTGTTTGTTTGTTGGGATAATTTGTTGAATTTGTAAAGGGAAATAGAGCTAGTTTTGGAGGATTGGTCTTGACTAGGGCTGGGAATTTTGAATAAATTATTTACTAATTTTGTAACATTTCTGTTAATTGTACCGTTTTATTATTTTATAATTTATCTTTAAATACAATTATCTAAAAACATCACGCCGTTTTAACCAAGGGTTAACTGTTAAAAGGGAATTTGTTTTTGGTTAATCGTTTATCCATTGGACAAAGGGTCGAAGGTCGAATGAAAAATATATTTCGGGAAATTTAGCTAAGAATTAATTTGAAGAATACTTAATGGCGGTCATCGATTATTCGGACTTAGCGCCAATATTAATTTCTCGAATATCTTTAAAATAAATGGAAAATACAACGCGAATATGATTTAGAAACAATATTTATGGTATTTTTTATCCTTTCTACCTTTAAAATAATCGAAAAACTTACTAATGAGTCTGTAAATTATAAATGGATTAACCGGAATAAACTTTAAAATTCTAGATGCGGTTATATTAATACAAATAAATTCATTATTGATAAATTTAGCTGATTTTTTCGTGATAATAGTTATATTGCCGACTTTCATTCCAAATTCCATCGAAAAATGGTTATTTCTTATGATACGGAGGTACGATTGCGTTGTGATATAATTCACAATGCAATTATTATATTCATAAATCAATATTAATTTTTAGTTTCATTCATAAATTAAGATGATTTCTGACTTTAAATTGTGCATAAATTATACAATATTTCCAACCCTATGTAAAAATTAAGAATTAATCCGACTTTATGTGTAAATTAAGAATGGTTTAAATTTTATGCATGAAATTAGAATGGTTTAAATTTTATGCATGAAATTAGAATGGTTTCAATTAATATTTTATGCATAATATTTTATGCTTGTTTCAAATTTAACCATAAATTAAGAATGCTTTTAAATTTATGCGTAAGATAATTAATGCTTTTATAAAACGGTATGCTTGAGTTAAGAATGCATTCAAAAGAATGTTTCAACATTATACATTAATGAATGTTTTCAACATTATACATTAATGAATGTTTTCAACATTATACATTAATGAATGTTTTCAACATTATTCATTAATGAATGTTTTCAACATTATACATTAATGAATGTTTTCAACATTATACATTAATGAATGTTTTCAACATTATTCATTAATGAATGTTTTCAACATTATACATTAATGAATGTTTTCAACATTATTCATTAATGAATGTTTTCAACATTATACATTAATGAATGTTTTCAACATTATACATTAATGAATGTTTTCAACATTATACATTAATGAATGTTTTCAACATTATTCATTAATGAATGTTTTCAACATTATACATTAATGAATGTTTTCAACATTATACATTAATGAATGTTTTCAACATTATTCATTAATGAATGTTTTCAACATTATACATTAATGAATGTTTTCAACATTATTCATTAATGAATGTTTTCAACATTATACATTAATGAATGTTTTCAACATTATTCATTAATGAATGTTTTCAACATTATACATTAATGAATGTTTTCAACATTATTCATTAATGAATGTTTTCAACATTATTCATTAATGAATGTTTTCAACATTATACATTAAAGAATGTTTTCAACATAATTCATTAATGAATGTTTTCAACATTATACATTAATGAATGTTTTCAACATTATTCATTAATGAATGTTTTCAACATTATTCATTGATGAATGTTTTCAACATAATTCATTAATGAATGTTTTCAACATTATACATTAATGAATGTTTTCAACATTATTCATTAATGAATGTTTTCAACATTATTCATTGATGAATGTTTTCAACATTATTCATTAATGAATGTTTTCAACATTATTCATTGATGAATGTTTTCAACATTATTCATTAATGAATGTTTTCAACATTATACATTAAAGAATGTTTTCAAAATTATACATTAATGAATGTTTTCAACATTATACATTAAAGAATGTTTTCAACATTATTCATTAATGAATGTTTTCAACATTATACATTAATGAGTGTTTCAACATTATGCTTAAATGAATACATTTTTCCAAACTTGTGCATAAATTGGAAATGTTACGACATTATACGTACAAATTACTAATTTTTCCAACACTACTCATAAATTGAGAATGTTTCCAAACCTTATGCGTGTATTGTGAATGTTTCCAAACCTTATGCGTGTATTGTGAATGTTTCCAAACCTTATGCGTGTATTGTGAATGTTTCCAAGCCTTATGCGTGTATTGTGAATGTTTCCAAACCTTAGGCGTGTATTGTGAATGTTTTCAAACCTTAGGCGTGTATTGTGAATGTTTTCAAAGCTTACGCGTGTATTTCGAATGTTTCCAACTTAATGGCTAGATAAAAACTTTCTTGATGCCGCTGTTAAAACAAAGGCAGGCTAGAATAATCTAATATAATCTAAAAAACTTTTATATTTATATTTAAAATAATTATTAAATGATTATTATTCCAAAATGGCATTGGAATTCAACCATAGTATGAAGAAAAGATAGAACACCACACTGTGAGTGCTTATATAGCCTGGGGTACCGCGAGGAGGTTGATAATGGAATTGCGTAAATATTTAACACCATTCAGTGACGTCAACTGGTTGAGTAAAATTTCATTATCGCGTTACTTGAAATTCAAAAATAGCTAGGGATTAAGGTTAAGAAAGATCGATTGAAAGAAATATACCTTGATTTTCGAATTTTATTCAAATCTTCCTAATTTTTATCATTAATTTCCAGGACAAAGCGTAGGTTTTTACTAAAAAGTACCTTAAGATTATGTCACCGAACTTTATAAAATACTTGCCATGGATTGGTCGAAACCTCTGCTAAGTAACCAATAAGGAACGAAGAATAATAAATAACTAATAAGATTTCAACTAGGATTAACAATGGGCTCTTATCTTAATACATTAAAATAAATAAAAGTATTGCGGTCATAAGCGTCCTCTAACGGCAAACAATGACAAAAGAACTAACAAAACCACGCGCGCTTTCGTCAATCCTTTAAACCATAGCAGCCAAGAAACGAGGTTTTGTTAGTTACTACTTTTATCATTTTTTGCCGCTAGAGGACGCTTATTAAAGCCAGGTTTCGTTGTAGGTTTCGTTAATAGGGCTTGGCGATTGGATATATAATTTTTCCATTTGATAAAGTGGTGCAAAAAAAATCAAGAAAAATACAATACTCGTACTACCGTTTCAATAAAAAAATAACCTTTTTCGATCATTTTATTAATAAAAGTCGACAATATAACGATTATCACGAAAAATCAGATGAATTTAAGTTGGTTTATAAAGAATTTTATCTCAATTTAATCGATTATGCACGATTAACTGCTTATTGTGGTTTATCCGTTTATAATTTAGTCTCATAAGTGGGTTTTCGAATTATTGTTATTGTTTCTAAATCGTATTTGCGTAATATTTTCGATTTATTTCAAAGATATTCGAGAAAATTGTATTCGCGATACAGTTCGAATAATCGATGACCGCCATCAAGTATTGTTCAAAATAATTCACAGAGAAATTTCCCACAATTTGTATTATTAATTCAGTCTTCGAACCTTTGTCCAATGAATAAACTTTAGAGCTCGGAATTCGTATAATTTTTATTGATTGGATAAAATCTATTAAATTCTGATGTATATTTATTATCTGTTTGATTAAAAATATACTTTTATATTCGATTTAACGTATTCCAAGATAAAGTCGAAAACCTAATCCATATCCGTTTTTATCCAAAAATGGCCTTATCTTACAATATTATCCACGATATACGTTCGGATAAAAAAATTCAAAATTTATTTTGGTAAAAATATGACTTAAAAATTTTAGTTTCGTTATTTTATTTATATTCTTCAAATTAAAAGTTTATTTTAAATATTTTCTTATATTTTAGATTAATTCTTTAAATGTTAATTTTCTTATCCATCGTTAAACGTTAGAAAACGAGTAATTTGTTCGTAGATAAAGCGCCAAATGCTTATCTTCGTGTAAACCTTACACATTTAACAATTATACGAATATTCAAATTTCTTTTTTTAGTTTGAAACAATTTATCCGAAAGTAAAATATCTGTATATACAAAAAACGGAAGATAATGAATATCCGATTCGAAGCACTATTTGAAGACGATACAGATGTATATAAAGCACCTGCATGTCCATAATCATTACCGTAAATAATTATTATATAATTCAGGAAAAACGAATTTCAATAAAATACGAAATATATCCGCTTATTGCGAATAGTGGTTTGACAGCGATTTTACCACGTTTCTCCCCGTCAAGATAATGTTCCTTCTTTTTCGATAAAAGCGAGTTATCTCGCGCGGTTCCTGTTCTTGAATTAAAGAAGAAGAAGAAATAAAAAATGTATAACGAAGATTCCGTAATTACTGTGATTAAATATCGAAAATCTATTGAAACACTGACCAACAATAAATTGAGGACTTGTAAAGCTTGAAGTTGCTGATCAAAATGGCCTACAAAAAAAGCGGAATACGTTTAAAGGGAGATTGAAATATTCTTTAAAAAATACTTAAAGGGAGAATGCAACCTAACAACAATTGATTTTTTTTTTTTCGATTCCTTATTGTTTAAATGGGCCTAATCCACTAGTGAAAAAATTTACGAACTACTATCAGAAGCCGGTGAAACCCTCCTTTGAAGTTTATTACTCCCGGGTCTTGTCTACCCCTCTCTGGATGGGTTAGTTTCAAAAAGCGCGATTCGTACGCCTCCTAACGGTAGATATTTTCGGAGCGGGAGTTCGTCGAGCAGCCTTGGAGTTTGTCGAAAAAACGTCGTCGTTTGTGGAGAGAGAGAATTTCCAATTTTCCGTAGACTGGGGGTATGAAGTAGGACCCTTCCGATCTCGTAAAATTGTGAATTTTATTTACCCATACAGAGAGGAGCGCTATGTGGAACATTAGAGTAGTAAACTTCAAAGGAGGGTTTTATCGGCTTCTGATAAAAGTAATAATTGAGCCAGGCAGAAAATATTTTATATCGTTTATAGTTTCTAAGACCAAAAAGAATTCTATTGTTGGTAGGATTATAGTTTATCTAACTAACCCAACAAACACCTTTTTCTGACTAATTAGACCATGGGGAGTTCAAAAAAAATAGTTAAAAAAATATTGGCCCGCCGCAAATATTTTTAATTTTTTTTTGAAAATTTGAAATTCCCATGCTAAAATCCCATAGAATGCGCCATAGGTTGGGTTAGGTTAGGTTAGGTTAGGTTAGGTTGGGTTAGAATCTATGGGATTTAACACACAAAATTTGAAGTTTGCGTGTTAAATCCCATAGATTCTAACCCAACCTAACCTAACCTAACCTAACCTAACCTAACCTAACCTAACCTAACCCAACCTATGGCGCATTCTATGGGATTTTAGCATGGGAATTTCAAATTTTCAAAAAAAAATTAAAAATATTTGCGGCGGGCCAATATTTTTTTAACTATTTTTTTTGAACTCCCCATGGTCTAATTAGTCAGAAAAAGGTGTTTGTTGGGTTAGTTAGATAAACTATAATCCTACCCTATTGTTCAGGGGGAAACCCTTATGGAGTAACGAACGACTTGTTTCCTATTCCAAACTAGCATTGAACTAGAAATGCTGATGTCAGCGTTTGTAGTTCAATGGTAGTGCTTGGAATAGGAAAACCCTTATCTTCTGTTAATATTTTTTTCAGATATTTTATTTTCGGATTGATTATTTGTGAATTAATAAATGCGAATCGTAAATTCATATAAACGTTAAATGAATAAGGTTTATCTGAAGATAAACGCTTGAAGCTTTATCTATTAACGAGTTACTCGAATTAAAACGTTTTTAACAATGGATAAGAAAATCCACACTCTCAGAATTCGTGGAAAATAAAATAAATATATTTCAAATACTTAAAGGTACAGACCGGGATAAAAAAAAGTGTGTCATAAATTATAGAGCGTATATTAAAACGACTAATATCATATCGCAAAAAATTTAATAGTTAGTAGATATTAAGATATTTACGTTTATTATAAGCAAAAAGTGATCTCTAGTGAACGCCATTTTAGTTTTTTCATACCCTTTCGATGCCTGCTGAGGATCGGCTTCGCCGATTGGTTTATTTCTCACCTAAAGTCACTTGACTCTAGCTGAAAATAGATGCGGGTATAAGCGCGCTCAATTTCTTTAGAGTCAAATAAGATATGCCGGGCCGAAACATAGGCTACTTCCGAAGGATCCCGCGCGCGAACACTAACCCGAAGGTCGGTCGGCCAGCTGAGCTAGTAAAAGTCAGTACTAGGTATTAACCGAGTCTTAAGTTGATTTGAAGAATTAGAAGGTAAGAACTAAACTGCATTCATTAATTACGCAATTAGGCATGTTTTCATAGAAAGTTAGAAATCACAAAATTACGGGTCTTCTTACGAAGTTACGAACAGACGATCCGACTGCAGCCGACTCGAATGGCCTTCGTTTCGCGAATCTTTATTGGGTGACTTAAAGGCCAATCATTGAAGCGGATCCTTATTTTTTAAACTCGAAATGCCGGGAAGCAAATATGGCGTTCTTCTAGGAACGTAAATTTCGGTTTTAAAATGATATTTATAAATTAACCAAGACTTAAATCACTATAATGTGTTTTGATTTGTAGGTTTTTAAGCATGCTCTTTCCAATGGAAGTACTTTTAAAGTTGGGTTGCCTTTCCCTTTAAAGGTACAGACCGGGATAAAAAAAAGTGTGTCTTAAATTATAGAGCGTATATTAAAACGACTAATATCATATCGCAAAAAATTTAATAGTTTGTAGATATTAAGATATTTGCGTTTATTATAAGCAAATAGTGATCTCTAGTGAACGCCATTTTAGTTTTTTCATAGCCTTTCGATGCCTGCTGAGGATCGGCTTCGCCGATTGGTTTATTTCTCACCTAAAGTCACTTGACTCTAGCTGAAAATAGATGTGGGTATAAGCGCGCTCAATTTCTTTAGAGTCAAATAAGATATGCCGGGCCGAAACATAGGCTACTTCCGAAGGATCCCGCGCGCGAACACTAGCCCGAAGGTCGGTCGGCCAGCTGAGCTAGTAGTAGTCAGTACTAGGTATTAACCGAGTCTTAAGTTGATTTGAAGAATTAGAAGGTAAGAACTAAACTGCATTCATTAATTACGCAATTAGGCATGTTTTCGTAGAAAGTTAGAAATCACAAAATTACGGGTCTTCTTACGAAGTTACGAACAGACGATCCGACTGCAGCCGACTCGAATGGCCTTCGTTTCGCGAATCTTTATTGGGTCACTTAAAGGCCAATCATTGAAGCGGATCCTTATTTTTAAAACTCGAAATGCCGGGAAGCAAATATGGCGTTCTTCTAGGAACGTAAATTTCGGTTTTAAAATGATATTTATAAATTAACCAAGACTTAAATCCCTATAATGTGTTTTGATTTGTAGGTTTTTAAGCATGCTCTTTCCAATGGAAGTACTTTTAAAGTTGGGTTGCCTTTCCCTTTAAATATCAAAGAAAATAAAAAAAAGTGTTTTTACCACCATCTCTACCGGTAACGCCACTGCGCAGCTACGATAATTGGATCGATGACCGCTATAGGCGCCAGTGAACTGCCCCACCAAGACCCCTAACTATTTAAAAAATATGGCAAACTACAGTGGAAGGAAGAGATAGCGGCACGTCCCGTGTCCAGGGTGAAACCCTTTCTTACTCTATGGTTCCTCTCACTTACCATCTTTTATACTATTCCGGGGAGAAGACCCTTTCACAGGGGCAGATGTATAAAAAATATTTTGTAAAGTTTTCTTCAAAGATGGCAGTAGTAGCAAATAAATTTTAGCCAATCGCAAGGCCCTTAGTAATTTCGGAACAACATGGCGGCTGGAGTACCAGAAGGGTTAATTTTCCCCATAGTAGGGTTTTAAATCCAAAAGAAATGTTCCAATATTTTCCGAAAATGATGTAAAAGAGTACTATGAGAAACGGAATAATACCCAAGATCATTGCAAAAGAAGTTACAACTTTATTGCCGAAGAATACATAGAAAAAAAGCACGTCATGACTTTTACTGACGGGTAAGCCTTGGCGTTTCACATTAATGATTGTGATCCAAGGCTTAAATACGCGTTCCTGCATTATTATATCAATAAAAATAGGTACTTTCAATTACTCGGTAAATATTTGTTTGATATATTTAACTTACCTCCTAATTGTCCAACTAATAAAGTACAATAATCCTAAAATAGGCAAATAATAACGGCTACTATATTTTTAAACGTTTAAGAACGTCTTAAATCGCTCCGAGCCGTCTTCGAGATCACTAACTTATTCCCGCGAAATTCCGCCAATCAGCATTGAGGCATGATATCAACGCCACCTGGCCCCAAGAATATCTGATACTGCCCCCGAGGTTCATCTTCTCTGTATGGTACATGAAGATAGGTGTATTTTAGTGGTCAAATTATCTTTGGTTTTCGTCTGATACTATCCCTTTGACATCAATCTTTTTCCGATACGTTAGGTAGACAATAAATATTTTTCACGCGTTTAAATGTTTATTGTATAAAATAGCGGTTATTTGGTAATTACGGCGCTCTTAACATACATTCAAAGGTCGGCCGAGCGGCAAGACATTTCGTTTTTTTTCCCCACATTATCTTATCG
Source organism: Odiellus spinosus (assembly GCA_963920705.1). Classification (NCBI taxonomy): domain Eukaryota; kingdom Metazoa; phylum Arthropoda; class Arachnida; order Opiliones; family Phalangiidae; genus Odiellus; species Odiellus spinosus. The sequence goes on from OY987226.1 coordinate 24,199,048, forward strand.
TGACTTATTCATATTAAATTGAAACTTGTATTCAAAACACGAAAACGGAAAACTATTGTAAAAAATGGATTTGATTTTCTTTGTTAAAAGCTAGAATTCGTTACATCTTGTTCAAAGGTAATTATACATAAACTTGTTTCGCTTCGCACTTCATAAAAAAGTACATTTATAGGTAAGAATTTCAAACACGTGAAGGGACTGAAATTCTTAATTACCGGTGAAAGAAATTTGAAAGCCATAGTCTAAGAAATTTAAATGTTATAGTTATAGAAATTAATTTGAATAAAAATTATATTTTAAAAAATTACGTATAAATTCGGCTATAAATTATTCATGTTAATTTCTATAACTTTAATTTTCTAATTTCTTAGACTAGGATAGGAAATTACCTCCTAACTTGGTACACTTTTTGTAAAGTGGTATATTGGGAGGGCTTTAGGGTTGATGGGGAAAAAATTAAGATTGTATCATGAAGATTAATTCATTGTGCAGTCACTCAACTCGTTTTCTGTCGCTGTTACAAAACTAGCCCTAGTGTGCCCTAACTTGGTAATGGGGAATATAACTTGGTGTGACCAATAGCTTCCATCTTGGTTCCGGGCATCTTACTTGGGAAAAACATTAAAATGTATGAAAAACTCCCAAAATTTGCAAAAGAAACCACTTCCGCACCTCGAATCGCAAAATGATTCCTTGGCCGAATTTACTGTGGCAAGGGTGCAATTAGCGCTCAAGCCAGTATTAGGGAATCCTTATTTTGAAGGAAATCGCCTATAACTGGGCAAATGCTGACGCCCTAATTCCACCTTTCCCCTCAGTAAATTCGATCAAGGAATCCATTGGTAACACTCATTTCTCGATTCGAGCTGTGGAAGTGATTCCTTTCGTATAAGTCTTTTACTTAAACGTGGGACTTTTACCAAGTCCATAAAACCTTATTTCCCGGGACCAAAAAGAAAATTTGCCCTAAAATTCTCCTTTAATTGATTAGTCAAATTTGCGGGGAGGGCTAATTAGCGTCGTATCTTCTACGGATATTTTCCTTGTGTATCGATGCTATTTTGTCCGAATTGCCCGATATGGCGTCTACAACACGAGCTCTATTAACCTTAATTCGAGACAATCAAACTAAAGTTATTAATTTTTAAAGAAAAATATACCAAGTTAGACGTTTGCCAAGTTAGGAGGTACTACCACATAGCTGTTATATTTCTTGCACCGATAATCTTAGCGTGGTTGTACAAGAGTAGATATATTGTTCGGAAACCTATCAAATATATTTTCGTAATTATATTGTTTTAAATTATATGAGACCAATGAAGTTAGATTTAATTGAAACCGATTCAAGATGTGATATTAAAAAAGACGAAACAGTAAACACGGCCAATCCTACTAGAAACTAATTAAAAACTGCTATTGCAATTTGATTCTAAAACTTTATTTAAATACATTTGCGACACGGTTAATCTTTAATTCTGTGTTGAAGGTTTTTTAGGGCTGGGCGAGTACTCGATCGAGTACCGAGTCGAGTACTCGACTCGGTACTCGATCGACCTCATTTTACTACTCGTGACGAGTATCGAGTATTGGTTTTACTACTCGATAAGCATTCGCGATAAGAATTCGAGGATCCCATTAGAAACTCGGCAAGGCTAGCAAATAGAAATTAATATCGAATTCGTACACAAAGGAAATAAAAACGCTCCCTGCAGAGATACAAAAGTCTAGAGAGGGGTTGTCATGTAGCACAGTTACATTTTTTGTAAAAATTGATGGTGCGGACGACGCGATAGAGGCTATTTGAAAATAGCGCCTCTATAGCGTCGTCTGCTCCATCAATTTTTACTAAAAATTATAACTGCCACCTGACAACCCCTCTCTAAACTTTTGTATCTCTCCAGGCGGCGAAATGGAATTTCTTGGCGGGATAGGACCTGCCTGGACCCTGCAAGCGTTTTAGTTTTAGTTTGGATTTCTGTCTTCTGAAGTTTTAATACAAAGCCTGCAGGCAATGGAGCTTATATTCTTTTGGATTTTTACTTTTGGGTCGTAAGGTGGGAAACTGGAACTTCTAAACAGTGAAATTTTCAAACTTTTGTTCTGACTGATCTCTACTTCATGTAATGTGATATAACACAAAACAGTTGTAAAAGTTTAAAATATGATTTTCTTTATATTGTTATTGTTAATGTGGAATGGTTAAACCTAAGCTCACTCCTTAATTAGTTAATACTCGCGAGTAGTAGGCTTAAATACTCGCGAGTACTCGAGTGCATGAAAATTAACCAAGGCCCAACTACTCGATACTCGACCCAATATTTAATACTCGACTCGGTACTCGACAACGAAAATTTTTGGTACTCGATACTCGACTCGGTACCCTAAAAGTACTACTCGCCCAGCCCTAGTTTTAATAGAGATAGGCAAAATGCCAAATTTTGTGTATCGCTTTAATTTGGAAACTACTAATTCACCAACCGTCTCAGACAGTCTATTCCCCATTTATGGAGTTGTGTTTATTATTCTAACATCTGGAAATTTTTCGTGAGCTTTGAGCTTTCTGGGACAATAGGAGTCAAGGTTAAACAAGATTAATAACCCCATAATATACATACACTATGGGCTCCAATTTCCCCTTTTTCAATGTTTGTGACATTCCCTTCGTGATTCCCTTTGTTCACCTTCCTTTTAGTCACCTTCCCTTTTGTCACCTTCCTTATTGTCACCTTCCCTTTCGTCACCTTCACTTTTGTCACCTTTCCTTTTGTCACCTTCCCTTTTATCACCTTCCCTTTTATCACCTTCCCTTTTATCACCTTCCCTTTTATCACCTTCCCTTTTATCACCTTCCCTTTTGTCACCTTCCCTTTTATCACCTTCCCTTTTATCACCTTCCCTTTTATCACCTATCCTTTCGTCACCTTCCCTTTTGTCACCTTCCCTTTTATCACCTTCCCTTTTATCACCTTCCCTTTTATCACCTTCCCTTTTATCACCTTCCCTTTTATCACCTTCCCTTTTGTCACCTTCCCTTTTATCACCTTCCCTTTTATCACCTATCCTTTCGTCACCTTCCCTTTTGTCACCTTCCCTTTTATCACCTTTCCTTTTATCACCTTCACTTTTGTCACCTTCCCTTTTATCACCTTTCCTTTTATCACCTTCACTTTTGTCACCTTCCCTTTTATCACCTTTCCTTTTATCACCTTCACTTTTGTCACCTTCCCTTTTGTCACCTTCCCTTATTCAAGTTTCAAAGTGTTTTCTTGTTTTTCAAGTAATGTATAGAAAAGCGGGCGATTAAGCTCAATTTTTACACAAACAGCAGATAAAAAATAAATTAACTACAATATAAGATTTCGGATTTCCCCAATGGCGTTAAAAATATACGGCAAGGTTTAATTCACACAATTAATGTAATCTTAAGACTCATTATTATGGTTGGTGAGGGTTTATTACTGACTATATAGTCTTGTCTACAAAACATAGAGTTTAAAATGGAAATTAAGAGTAATTACGCCCAAGATTCCTAAAATCTTTGTTTTGACTGTGGAATACGCCATGCTGGAAAAGAAGACATCAACCTTCAAAATTCGACGTTGAAAAATAGCTGATAGTCTTAATATATAAATTCATATACAACATTTAAGCATTCAAATTTAACATACTGTTTCAACTACCCCATTTCCAATGACAGGAAGTAGGTAACAGAAACTATTTTTTTTTAAATGCGCGCGCCGGTTGACGCTGACGCCATCTTCTCCAGGTCATATCCCATTGGCAACACCTGGTTTTTAAGAAGCTTGGTTACGCCGTGACTTGTTTGGACACGCCATTATTTGTTGGACATTACAATTTGAATGTCTTTAATTATAGATAAAAAATTCTTCGTAACCAAAATTTCCACCCTCTTTGAATTCGACACTGAAAAAACCAAATCAATAGGTCACGGAACAAGATGCATCAACGGCATAACAATTGGGGCCCCGGGAACTAATTATACAAAATTGTCCTCGTCGGGAAAACTAGGCATTCACTCTCTCTTTTCTTCAATAGAGAAATTGTTATTTTTCTTTTTCGCATTCCAACGAAACTGGCCGAGTAAACGTCTCTCGGGATGCGGCTTGTTCTTATTATACACATAGATTATCTCTTCATCCTACAATTCAAAGGGATAGTCTCAAAAACCAAATCACGCGCAGTGACGAGCATTTTAACGTCGTGTAATAAAACTCGTACTTGCAACACAAAGTGCCAAGCATTTGTTACTAAAATAAAAAATAAGTAATGCTTCAAACAATAAATTAAGTTTTTAAAAATTTCAACAATAAAATGAAAAACCTAGTCGTTGCCAACTTCCTTTGATCGTGACTGAGTCGAAGAATTGCTCACGCTGATTTGTCGAAAAGCGAGCCTTGGTTGTTGCCTATTAAAATGTGATACTTCCAATTTTAAAATTCAGTACTAAACCTTCAAGCAAGTTCGCAAAGTTAATCATCGCTTTTAGATATTTTTAATATTATCTGCAATTTAGTTTCTAGCAAATTTTGAGGCGAGTATATTTCAAAATCCGGATGCAATGTTTAAATATTTCAAGATTTCTTGCGTTGAAATTTTTTCCATCATGATATTTTTAAAACTATAGATGTATATATCTGCTTTTAGAAGCTGCATAATCGAGATATTTGGCGCGAGAGAGTGGACCTTTAAGACTGGTCCTTTAAGCGGAGGTCATCGAGATTCAACGGTTCGTGTAGTGACACACTTAGAGGCAGGGATGAGGTCACGAAGTTTTCCGGGCATCTCACCCTTCAACTTTCCATCTCACTCCTCCTCCTCCCAATCTTTTCCTCTCTCCCTCTTCTTTTGGATTTTTATTTGACCCCTTCCACTTTCTGTACGGCCTCCACCCCCTTTTTTCGCTTCCTTCCCTCGACGAAGATGATTCCCGGTATTACAGCTCCACCTCCCACACTAGCTCTTAGGCATCAACAGGGTTTTCTTCCATTATTTTACGTAACCTCGAAATAAAAAGGCCAAATAAGATGAAACGGGAAGATGAGTATAAAAAGGAAAATGCACCAGGAAAAATTACTTAGTTTTGCAAACGTGCCAACTTCCATCAACACTTGGATTTAAAACCTTTCCCGGCCGGGCCCTTAAGGTATTTTTCGTTGGATTACCGCAAAAATCAAATTTCCCTTGGATATAAATTTTAACTATTATCTCTCCTCTCTTTTCCGAAGCGATATTACAAAACCAAGAGTCTCAATAAACATGAAGTACTTTGCCTTTGCCAGTAAGTACTTGTACTAATATTACGGTACTTTTCATTTTAACCGCGTATTTTATAGAGTTAACTTTTGCGCGTATGATTTTTCTAAATTGTCCTTAGCCACCTAACGTTATTTGTAGTGTAGAGTTTTTTTCTTATGCTGCATTATTAACATCTACAGAGCAGTGAAGAATTGCCATGTTTCGAAACTATTGTAAATTTTACTTTAACTGGTAGCAGAAACAGTACGGAAACGGTCATCTATTTAATTTATTAAATTAGAGATAAATGGAGGCTAGCTTTGAGCGTGTTCACAAACTCAAGTGAAATAAATTATACCCTGATCTTAATTATTTCCCGAATTTCATTTTGATTTAAATAATATGTAAATTAAATTAATATGCGTAATATATATTCTATCAGTTTTCTTCTGCCTTTCTACATTGGCTTTCGCCGTAACAAGGGTAAGATATCATTATAATTTACTATAGCTTTATGAAAAAAATCTAAATTAGACTTAGTCATTGAAATGTAACGGGTGCTTCGTTTAGACGAAAAGGCAAGCGTACGCTCTTCCCGACGGAGCCGAATTGATCGTTGGCAACATTCAACAGACGTTTACTTGCCCACAAAACTCCTACACAGGGTATTACGCCGATGTTGGCAACGATTGCAAGGTCTTCCACGTTTGCCATCCAGTCACTCACGCCGACGGTCAACAAGAAACCTTACAATGGAGCTTCTTCTGCGGAAACCAAACTATCTTCAACCAACTGACCCTTACTTGCGGATACCCGGAAGAATCCATTCCGTGTCAACAAGCCCCCGATTTCTACTACGTTAACCAAAATATCGGACAACCTGACGCGCTTTTCTTAACCGACGATGACGTTGCCAAAGGAAACCAAGTAGTTGAGGCGGCTTACGGAACCAGAACCGCGAGAAGACAGCAATCGGGGAAATAAATCGACTGAACGAACAGAAAATGAATGAAAATAAACGGACTCAATTTAACGAAATTATATTAATCTTCTTAATCATCGAAGTCCATCTCAATACGCGAGTTTTAGGTGGACCCTTCTGGGCATCGTGATCGGGGAAAAGGTTGTCCAAATTTATCATATATGCCTGGTGTAAAATCGCGCGATACATACCGTTTAGCAATTTAAATTTTAATTTCTTATTTAGTCGTCGCTTGAAAGCAAACACCAAGTTTAGTTAATTTTAATTCAAGCTGTAACTACCCAATTTTTAAATTAACTATAGACGAAATACATTCGCCCTTGTAAAATTTGAAGTTAACGACCATTATTTTTGCTGTATAATGAGGTAACTTAAGTTAATTGGTTTTTGCTTTCAGGGTAGTAATTATATCATCTGCAGGGTAATAATTCTCATTTTTGTTTTGTAAAATAAGCATTAATGTATTCATAAACGTATAAAAAAGGGGTGCCACGGGGTGTATTTTAAAGATATTAAGTTCGCGTAAGTCATCAGCTGCTGTAGCTTTAACTATAAATTCCGAGAGGAAAGTTTAACCCTTTTAGATAGGGGCAGAATCGTGCGGTGTAAATTTTCACATTCCCCTCTTTTTTTCATTTTTCTTGGAAGCTTGTTATATGAACTATTATTTCTTTGCTGCGAAGTTTAATACTATGAGCGATGAGGGTTTAGTTCATGTTTGTTTTAATTCTCGGTTTTAAGTTCCAATTCTTCCGCGAGTCATTTAAAAAAAATGTTTTGTACATATATTAATATTTTATTTGTTTGTTGGATTAATAAAAAAATGGATGCAAGTTTTAAAAAAAGTGTTTTCGTCAAATTTCTGATATTATATTGTTTAAATTTAACATATATTATAGACACAAAGCCTACTATTTTATTAAATATACTTTTCTTAGCTCTTCTAAAAAGTACATATACATGTAACTTCGGCAAAAAAATAGTTATTTTTTCGGAGAATAAAAACCACAAATTTTCAAAATTTGAAAAAAAAAAAAAAAAAATAGTATACTTTAAATATTTATTAAAACTTTACGGTGACCAGATTTCGTATATTTCCTATTTTTTCAAGACTTCCTATAAATTCCTATAATTGAAGCTTTTCTCCTATATTTTCCTATTTTTTCACTTTTTTCGGTTATTCATTTTCAAATAAAAGTATAATTTAAAATTTCTCAAAAATAAAAAATAAAATCCCACCAAAGGCATAGAGTCAAAAACAGAAGAGATTAAGATTTTAAAGATAATCAAAAAAGGTTAAAAGCTACCTTATTTTTTCCTATAAATTTGCTGTTATCCTATATTTTCCTTAATTTATCCTATATTTTCCTTATTATTTATCCTATATTTTCCTTATTATTTATCCTATATTTTCCATAATTTTTATCCTATATTTTCCTTATTATTTATCCTATATTTTCCTTATTATTTATCCTATATTTCCCATAATTTTAAATTTTCAATTCTATAATTCGCCTTAAATTTCCTATTTTTCCTATAAAATTTCCAGATTTTTCCCAGGTCCCCCTGATATCCGTAAAAAAAAATAATTGTGACAAATATGACTTTAAAATTTCCTTAAACATCATGAATGCACATTTTTCTAAAGAAATTTAATTAAGAAGTAAAGACTATGAGTTTTTTGGTTTTGAGGATAATTAACGACCTTTTGCCATAAAGATCGATATTTTTTGAAAAACCCCTCCTCCAATTATATTATTACATTACTATTACACATTATTAGTAATTTAATTTCGACTGTAACAGTTTATTAAATTATAAAAGAGAATTTTACGGAAAACTTCATTATGCCTACAGTCTAAATATTTTATTATGGTTCGAAAATATACGAGAAAACATTATTTAAAAATTTGGCTGGCGAAGAACATCATAATTTTTTTATCTACCGACATGTTTCGAAACATCCCTTCATCTAAAGTCATTACGCTACTTATTATTTACTATTGAATTTACTGAAATTAGCATAAACAGGTTCTTGAATCCAAAAGAAACAGCAAGAAAAAACTAAAGTTCAGTCACGTTTTGAATAATTTAATTGAGACCTTCAAGAAGGGTTTTAACAGTTTCTAAAGGTATACGCAAACCATATGAAGGTTCAAAATATTCGTCGTTTTATTTAATTTCTAGTGCAAGAGCAAGGTCTTAACAGGATTTAATATATATTCATTTTCATATATATTGAATATATAAGTTCAAAGAAACAGTGTGGGATTTCTGTATCACCTAAATTCACAATCAAGAAATCAAATTTCAATCATAAATTTAACCTTTCATAGATTTCTCATCAAAATAATAGGTTTTTTGTAATTTTTTGGAAAAAAAACGTTAAGCCTATATTAAATATATTATTTCTGGAGAAATTATATCAAAATTCAAGACTTTCTCCTTAAAGCTATTGAAATGCGGTTATTTTTAATACATGTTGACCATCGTCCAATAACCCTTTACAATAAATTGAAAATATTACGCAAATATGATTTAGAAACAATATTTATGGTTCTTTTTATCCTTTTTTTTTTTTTTTTCATAAAGGTTTCGAAAACCTCACTTATGAGTCTGTAAATGATAAACGAATAAACCAGTACTAATTAATCGATTATCCACAATTAACCGCTTATTCTGGTATATTCATGGTTAATTACAAATTATAAGCGAGTTTTCGATTAAATTGAAGATATTTTGAAATATTCTTATGGTGCAATTAACAAAAAAGATGATAAATATTGTTTATAACGCGTATTTGTTTAATACTTTCAAAATAATTAGAGCTCGGAATTCGTATAATTTATACTTTGATTTATATATTGGATAAATTCTGATGTATATTATCGGTTTGATTAAAAATAGACTATTTTTCAATCGACTTAATTTATTCGAAGATAAGGTCAAAAACGTAATCCATACCTATTTTTATGCAAAAATGGCCTTATCTTACAATATTATCCACGTTATGCGTTCGAATAAAAAATTCAAAATTTATTTCGTTAAAAATAATGAATAAAAAGATGGTTTAAAATCTAAGTTTTTTTTGTTTATATTCTTCAAATTAAAAGTCAATTTGAAAAATTTTTCTTATATTTTAGACTATTTCTAGAAACGTGAATTTTCTTATCCGTCGTTATACGTTTGAATACGAGTAATTTGTCCGTAAATAAAGCGCCAAACGCTTATCTTCGGGTAAACCTTATACATTTAACAATCACACGAATATACAAATTTCATTTTTTAGTTAGAAACTATTTCGTCCGACAATAAACTATCTGAAATTATACGAATAACAGAAGATAGTGTATATTCGATTCCGAGTTCTAGCAATAATTGATGACCGCCATCGTATTGTTCAAAACATTTCGAAGGGACATTTCCCAGAAAAATAGTATATCCTATTTTTAACGGTTAACCGTTAGTGAAAACGATGTGATTTTTGTTCGATATGGTGGTGGCGGATAATTCCGTCCGGTTTTTATAAAATCACCAAGAAAACACTCCCAATGTTAATTGTGACAGATTTAGGTATATCTTTTTATAAATTGAACTTTTGCGCGTATTTCAAGCTACTTTGCTTTCCATAACTTTGATTGGCCTAAAAGATACGAGACGTTTTTCAAAGTCAGTCACCATTTACAACCATTGTAAAAGTTAAAAGCTATCAAAAATCATTTTCATACTGTGCGTTTTTTATTGTGTTCTTAGCCTTTTTTTTTGAAGTATTGTTACGAAACACTACCGCCCTCTATACTGAATTCGCGTTAAAAATATTTCCAGCCATGAAAGACTGCGGAAAAAAGCGGGAAAACAGGGTGTCTGCTTTGAAATTATTGAATTGTCAATCGTCAATGATTTTCAAACTCGCAAACTCGCGTTTTAATAAGGTATTTTGAAGTTAATTAACTTTAAACTCGACATTGTTTCGAGTGGACGGAATTGGTCTCTGTCGGTAGTTTTTTTCTACTCTTCGATAAATAATTAAATACGGCTTTAAGATGAGACCGGAGACGCGTATTTTGTAGCTAGAGTTCTTTGTTTTCGAGTGGTATCGGGTTCGTATCTGTACTATTTCTGTACTTATTTCCGGAGCTATAAAAAGCTTCATTCCCTTAAAGTGACATTAATTTGATGGGAGAAAATTGCTACTTGGTTATTTATAGTCGTATCTTAGCCGATCCTTGTCATATGGCCTTGAAGTATTTTTTTTTTCTGACGGGTTCGTTTATCAGTGTCTAAAATAAGTCCTTTTTCGTTTAATTTGAGCAACCCATTTAAACCAAAGTAGACGGAATTAGCTTTGGACGGAATTACCAGACACCACCCTAGTTATTTTTAAAGATAAAGTATAAAATTATGAAACTGTAAAATTAACAAAAAGTTTCTGGTTAATCGTAAATAATCGAAAAATTAGCGGTTAATTTTATCCAAACGCCGAACCTTAATCGTCTTTCACCATTAATTATTTTGAGTCTAATATATTATCAGAAGCCGATGAAACCCTCCTTTGAAGTCTATTACTCCCGGGTCTTGTCTACCCCTCTCTGTATGGGTTATTCTCAAAAGGCGCGATTCGTACGCCTCCTAACGGTAGATGTTTTCGGAGCGGGAGCTCGTCGAGCGAATATCTCTAGCAGCCTTGGAGTTCGTCAAAAAAACGTCGTCGTTTGTGGAGAGAGAATTTCCAATTTTCCGTAGACAGGGGGGGATGAAGTAGGACCCCTTCTAACTCGTAAAATTGTGAATTTTACCCATACAGAGAGGAGCGCTATATGGAACATTGGAGTAGTAGACTTCAAAGGAGGGTTTCATCGGCTTCTGATATTATTAATTAAACCCGAATTTTGGTCTATTTGATCACGTTTTCATAATGAAGGTGCGCTAATGAATCCAGCTGTTAATGTTGGAAAGTTACTCTTTAACCTTTCATATCGGAACCACCCCTCGAAATAAGAGATGGCCCATAATTTTCTCGAAAAGAATTCCATTATAATGGCCATGCATCTTTCGTAACTTGATTTTCGATTTTCCTTCTTTAAATTAATCGCGAAACGATTATCTGTATACGGAAGCTAACGGATCATATCCAACTCAATTAAACTAGTTTCAGTCGACAGTTTTTTTTAAGCGCGTAAGATTATAGTAATTAAGCATTTCGATCATTTCCGTTCAAAATGCTAATGCAATTACTGTTAGAATGGGTCGCTTAATTACCAATTTTTTTTGGTTTTAAGTGAATAATACTTTTGGAGACACTAATGACTACGTTATAGCTAGGAGTAATAAAACCTACCATCCGGCATATTTAATATCTGAAAAAAAGCCAAATGTACAACCTTTTTAGTACAACGCCAGAATATTCATCGGAAATCTATAAAAATAGTAGACTTGTTGTGTAGTTATATAAAACTGTGTCAGAGCCCTAGTTATGTTTTAAATCTAAAATAACAATTACGCATTTACTTAGAGAATCAAACACTATTAATTTACAATGTCCGTACGTGCGAGCGTCCGTGAATTTTTTAAAGAATGTTCTAGAAGGTTCCAGAAAAGTCTGGAGGGGTCTATATAATATTCTGGAAAGTGCTTGAAAGTTTTAAGAAGGTCTGGAAAGTATGATATCTAGAAAAATTTAGAAAATTCTGTAAAATTTTTAGAAAATTCGGTAAAATTTCTAGAAAATTATAAATTTTCTAGAAAATTATAAAATTTCTAGAAAATTCTGTTAAATTTCTAGAAAATTCTGTTAAATTTCTAGAAAATTCTGTTAAATTTCTAGAAAATTCTGTTAAATTTCTAGAAAATTCTGTTAAATTTCTAGAAAATTCTGTTAAATTTCTAGAAAATTCTGTTAAATTTCTAGAAAATTCTGTTAAATTTCTAGAAAATTCTGTTAAATTTCTAGAAAATTCTGCTAAATTTCTAGAAAATTCCGTAAAATTTCTAGAAAATTCTGTAAATTCTAGAAAATTCTGTAAAATTCTAAAAAATTCTGTAAAATTCTAAAAAATTCTGTAAAATTCTAAAAAATTCTGTAAAATTCTAAAAAATTCTGTAAAATTCTAAGAGATTCTGAAAATTTCTGAATTATTCTGAAAGAATTCTAGAACATTCTGAGAGAATTCGAGAACATTCTGAAAGAATTCGAGAACATTCTGAAAGAATTCGAGAACATTCTGAAAGAATTCGAGAACATTCTGAAAGAATTCGAGAACATTCTGAAAGAATTCGAGAACATTCTGAATGAATTCGAGAACATTCTGAAAAATTCTAGAACATTTTGAAAAATTCTAGAACATTCTGAAAAATTCTAGAACATTCTGAAAAATTCTAGAATATTCTGAAAAATTCTAGAACATTCTGAAAAATTCTAGAACATTCTGAAAAATTCTAGAACATTCTGAAAAATTCTAGAACATTCTGAAAAATTCTAGAACATTCTGAAAAATTCTAGAACATTCTGAAAAATTCTAGAACATTCTGAAAAATTCTAGAACATTCTGAAAAATTCTAGAACATTCTGAAAAATTCTATCAACATTCTGAAAAATTCTATCAACATTCTGAAAAATTCTATCAACATTCTGAAAAATTCTATCAACATTCTGAAAAATTCTATCAACATTCTGAAAAATTCTATCAACATTCTGAAAAATTCTATCAACATTCTGAAAAATTCTATCAACATTCTGAAAAATTCTAGAACATTCTGAAAAATTCTATCAACATTAGTCCTGGAAAATTGTGGCTTTGACTTAATAGAGATTACAAACAATTGAAAATTTTCGTAAAAAGAATATCGGAGCAGGAACCGTAGCTGCAAACTGATCAGCAACGAATATTCATCAAAAATGACCTCATTAAAGAGCTGCTATGAATATACTTTACGTTTTTAAGTCGAGAAGAAATTAGTTTTGTACGTAATCTGAAATTAGTTTTAAGTTTTAGCGGATAAACATAATTGAAAGAAAAAAATGCTTTTCTGTTAATGAATTTTGAGCATTTTATATTTTGCTAATAGTATTATTCTTTGCTGGTTAAAAGTACGAGGACAGTTTGTGTACACAGTTAAACGCAGTCCTCCAAATTTCTATTCCGGGAGATAGATTTTATTACTCTTAGCTTGGAAACGTACATTTTTAATGATGTGATGATGATAATATAAATTTTAATGCTAATCGCGAAACTTAACAGTTAAAGTTTGCACTATGGTTCCTTTATTTCCAAATTAACAGGTAAAATAGATAAAGGTTAGCGTAGTTTTGGGTTTGTTGAAAAATCACAATGGTATGATCTATAAAGAAAGATTTTTAGCATTATCAGCAAATTTTACCATTATTTTCAATTAACCGTAAAATTCAGGTTAATTTCACAGGTGAGCCATTTTATATTTCATCTTAATGTTATATACATTTATTTGAAAGACACCATTATCGTAATGTAACTGATTACCTTTAGAAAAAGGAAGTTTGATTTTTATTACAATTATTATTAGAGGTCGGCGTGCAAATTATCGTTCGATATAAGATTGGGGGCAGGAAAAAAGTTAATAGCTACCAATTAACTCTCTGCCTTCAAGGGACACTTCTAATCCTAATGTTACATATTCTGTTGGGATCTTTGTCACTAGGGTTCGTCGTTTCGATGAAATTATCCGCTAATTTTCCGATTATCCATAATTGTTTTGTTAGTTTAACCATTATTCGGACTAAAGGTTAAAATTTTATTTTCTCGAATATCTTTAAAATTCTTGGAAAGTATTACTCCGGGTTTCCACTGAGCGAATTTTGAGCGTTTTTCGCATAATTTAGCGGAATAGGAAAAATATTTTCCTATTTTTTTTGCGAAATTCGCGTTTTGGCGTTGAAAGTTCTATTAGTGTTTCGCGCCATAGCGAAACACTTGCTATTTGTGATAGTGCCAAAATCCCAGCAAAGTTTGTCTCTCTTAGAGATTGAGTTTTGGGAGAGGAGGAGAATGAGGAGGATGAGGAGAATCAGGAGAATTCTATTCTGTTCATCACTTTCCAAGTGACGAATCACGTACCGAGGTTACGCCCTCTCATTAATAAAACTGGTAGCGTGAAAGGCGCCGACTCTCAAGGAACCTCCTACTCTTCAATAACCCACCATTACTACGGGAGCCTACCTCCTACAAACCGTCCCCAAATACCGAGACGGTAACTTTGTTCGCATTGAAATTTCACGTGGCTCTAACAAAAACGAATCACAGCCGGGCTAAACAAGCAGATTGAAACTACACTGCGCGCTGAAAGACGACCTCCGCTCCCTACATTTATTCTGGGATGGGGAAAAAACACCCCTTTAGCTTTATACCCACTGAATTTAGTAAGTGGAATAAGCCAGAGAGCCGCGGAAAGCTATCGTCCTGACGCCATCATTTTTCTCGCCTTTCCTACTTTAAATTATAATATCTTTACCAAAATACCTAAGTAAGGGTGTTATTTTTGTTTATTTCCATTTTAAAATGTGGGAATTGTGCATTTTACAAGTTATTTTTTCCATTTGGCCTTTAATATACCGTAACATCACGTTTAATTTTGTTATACAAAGGCTTAGTGGAACAAACTCGATACTACCGCTATCACGCACAGCCAGCGCCCAGCGGCGTTAAGCTAATGTTTTACTATATTTGTTTTACCATATTTTTTTTTTAACTTTAAATATTGTTTAAATAAATTATATAATAAAATATCATTCGTCTTCGAATATTATAATATGTTATTTAAATAAAATTATAAATTCAAAATAAATTTAATTATTTAACTTAGGACTAAAGGTAGAAGGCGCCACTCAATGCTCGGAGAAGGAAGAGGGCAAGAGGCCCAAGGCAAGGTTCGTGGAAATATTTTGCTATAATAGGTTGGCTAATCGGGCGCGTTTACTCTTCGACTTTTAACGATTTTTCATTGGCTGTTATTTAACGTCATCACGAGCCCTCTGAAGCAGACAACTTTTACGGTTTACGCGGGAAGCCATTTGTTTTAGGCTCTCTGCCTGTTCCAGGCTGAAGAATTTGGATGTTTGACGCCGGAAAATAATTAGTAAGTTAATAGTTTGTCATTTTTTCCAAGTTCAGATTTTGTTCGGATAGGAAGGATAATGTAATGAATGGTTTTAACACAAATACCATTCGTAAACCAAGATATAACTACATGGTGGAGGCAAGGCATAACATACAGGCATGGTGTAATCGAATTTTGTAGTATCTGTACAAGATCTTCTTATTATTATCAGATATTCTAATACCTCTTCTAATATCTTATCTATTTATATTAATGCCCTTAGTAGGATTCGCGTGATAATAATGGGGAAAAATCCAGGAATATTAAGTAATAATTGCAATACTATTGACCAAAACTGTGATGAGTATTTAGTTTCTTAATTTAGAAAACGAGACGCTAGTAGATCCTGAACCGGACACTTTTGATTTTTCTAAATCAAGTGAAATTAAAGTAAGAAGTCCCCAGAAGGCACAACCAATGCAACCTCTTGGTGCGAGTTCTTCATTATTGAATAGTAACAATATTTATATTTCCAAGTCAGCCGCTAATGTTAAAAGACCCAATGATGTAAATGACGGTGAAATACTAGAAAATGAATACACTAAATTAGAAGAGAATGGGTTAGAGTACCTTGCGGGTTGGGTAGCAAAAAGCACTGTAAGAGTTATCCTAATTTAGATCTAGTAGATAAGGAAAAGAAAGATCATAACTATACTTTACCATCGAGGGCAAAGTTTTTGTCGTACGGTGGATACACAGTGCCTTCTAATTTTTTTTCTCAGGAAATTAAAAAATTTGACCAGGTATTCCTAAAATATTTGCCTAATAAACTGTTAACTAATGAATGCAATATTGTAAAAAACATAAGTCAAAAAATCTTTCAAGAAAATGGTCTCGTTCCTATTGAAATTATTCAAAGTTTTGTAAAGATTAGAATTTGTATAAGAATGAAATATTTGAATAGTATTAAATCAGTTCCTAAATCTAAAGAATGTGATGACAATTCTAGGAAAAAGAACAAAAAGATGAAAAAAATTATAACATAAACTTAAGTGATACCCTACTGTTTTATTACAAAAATGTTTAAAATGGATCTCATAACTTTGTGATAAGTTCCTGTTATTAAATTAGTGATAATAAATAAAGATTTTAAAGTTTTAAAAGTGTTGTAAATTTATAAAACCCCAGAATAATAGCCAATCAAAAAGAAAAAATTGTTTCAATAATTAAATAACACATAAGCAAGGCTCTTTTTCGAAAAACGCGCGATGCGGAGGGCTCGTGATGACGTCATACCTCGCTGGGAAACGAGAGAGGAAAAAAATTGTTGAAACGAGTTGCCCGATTCAGCCACCCTTGGGTCCAAGGTTTCTAAAAGCCTTGAAAAGGGATAAGGAAGCGCATGTTTTAAAGGGATATGAAAGTGGATTTTTTAATATTTTAAATTTGTAACAATCTTATTTTAAGAAGATATCCGCGCTTTTTGAATAGATAATGAAACTGATATTTGAATTTGGTGCGCATGCAAACATCGTTCAATATTTTTTGAATGCTTTTTCTCACACGAGTTTCTTTAAAGGGACAGATATTAGATATAAACCAGTTGGGCAGCCGCCCACCTAGAAGGGAGGGCTATTTGTGACAGATATTACAACTCAGAATGGACAGATATTAAATTACATCTGGCAATGGACAGATATATAAGTTTTATTACAACTCAGAATGGGCAGATATTAAATTACATCTTTCGATGGACAAATATAATTTTTTATTACAACTTGGAATGGCCAGATATTAAATTTTCAAATCAGTGCAATTCAGCCAAACCTTTCACAAATAACTCTGCCCTTTGAAATAAATATTTTCTGTTTCATATCGTAGTATGTCACAAGATGATTTAAATTTTTATTTCATAGTTCCTTTCACCAAAAAAAAAGTTTGTTACAAAAGACAGTACAACAAATTCAGAATGACTAAAATAAAGGGCAGAGTTATTTGTGAAAGGTTTGGCTGAATTGCACTGATTTGAAAATTTAATATCTGGCCATTCCAAGTTGTAATAAATAATTATATTTGTCCATCGAAAGATGTAATTTAATATCTGCCCATTCTGAGTTGTAATAAAACTTATATATCTGTCCATTGCCAGATGTAATTTAATATCTGTCCATTCTGAGTTGTAATATCTGTCACAAATAGCCCTCCCTTCTAGGTGGGCGGCTGCCCAACTGGTTTATATCTAATTTCTATTTTTGCGGTTTTCCAAATAGAAAGATTTTTTTCCAACCAATCATAGGCGTTTTAGAGTTGGACCACGTGATCATACGAGATTTATATTTTCTGTTCTATGAGATATATCTAGACAGAATTCACTTCAGGCTGCGTCGTCAAGAAACCTCGTGCATTTATAATTAAATTTATAAATTATATAAAAATATCAGGCAGCCAGAATCTTCTAGTTACGTGTTTTATTTTTTTTTTTCATATTAATTGTTTCGAGCCCAACGTCGTCCATCTTTAAACTATACACACACAGTTCAGTTCAACACGGAAAGTCGGAGTTCAAGCTTCTCTAGATGGCGTTTTTTGAATTATTTTTTCGTCCATTAGAAATCACCCCGCGAAAAAGAAAAATATGAAAGCGGAATCTCCGCTTTTTACGTTTTTTGGAAAAAAAAATACCCAGTGGAAACCGAGTATTAACAGAAGCCGATGAAACCCTCCTTTGAAGTCTATTACTCCCTGGTCTTGTCTACCCCTCTCTGTATGGGTTAGTTTCAAAAAGCGCGATTCGTACGCCTCCTAACGGTAGATATTTTCGGAGCGGGAGTTCGTCGAGCGAATATCTCTAGCAGCCTTGGAGTTCGTCAAAAAAACGTCGTCGTTTGTGGAGATAGAGAATTTCCAATTTTCCGTAGACAGGGGGTATGAAGTGGGACCCCTCTGATCTCGTAAAATTTCGAATTTTACCCATACAGAGAGGAGCGCTATATCGAACATTAGAGTAGTAGACTTCAAAGGAGGGTTTCATCGGCTTCTGCTTTATCTTAGAATACGTTACAACGAATATAAAAGTATATTTTTAATCAAACAGATAATAAATATTCATCAGAATTTAGTAGATTTTACCCAATCAATAAAAGTTATACGAATTCCGAGCGCTAAAGTTTATTCATTGGACAAAGGTTCGAAGACTGAATGAATAATACAAATTGTGGGAAACAATATTTTTCGTTTTTTTTTTTTTTTTTTTTTTTTTTTTTTTTTTTTTGTTAATTACACGATTAAAATACTTCAAAAAGTTCTCTAATCGCTTACAAGTTTGGTAATTAACCACTGATAAACCGAAATAAGCGGTTAATCGTGGATAATCGATTAATTTGGACTAAAATTCTTTATAAGCAAACTCAGAAGCCGATGAAACCCTCCTTTGAAGTCTACTACTCTAATGTTCGATATAGCGCTCCTCTCTGTATGGGTAAAATTCACAATTTTACGAGATCGGAGGGGTCCTACTTCATACGGAAAATTGGAAATTCTTTATCTCCACAAACGACGACGTTTTTTTGACGAACTCCAAGGCTGCTAGAGATATTCGCTCGACGAACTCCCGCTCCGAAAATATCTATCGTTAGGAGGCGTACGAATCGCGCTATTTGAAACTAACCCATACAGAGAGGGGTAGACAAGTCCAGGGAGTAATAGACTTCAAAGGAGGGTTTCATCGGCTTCTGGCAAACTTTAAATGGCTAGAAGCGTTTATATTAATATTCTTTATTGATAAATTTATCTGATTTTTTTGGTTTTTTATTTAATTTTGCACAACTTTACCAAGTTACGGTAATATTTTTTCCAAACGCCGAGTCCTATTTGTCACTGAGTTCATATTAGTTTTCTTTTTACCAACACCCTCCTTAGGTAAGTCGTTAGCAAATTTCCGTCTCAGTTTTCTTTTAAGGAAGAAAACTGAAAGCCTCCCCCCATAAATTGATGCCAATTAATATGTTAAATGTACCGCCTTTATTTTTTTAATAAGATATATAAAGTTTTTATTCTTTATACTTAGAAAAAATGGGAGGGGGCGATAGGAAATGTTACAAAATGTATTAAAATTTCGCGTTTAAATTCAACGGTTTAACTAAAAACAGGAAAAGTCGCTTTATTCGGTATCTAAATTTAATATTTTTCATATACGATATCTGCGAGGATAAATCGGGAAACGCTTCGGTTTTCTTTGAGATGAAAAAAGGGGAATGGAAATTACAATCTCCTCGCGGTAAAATTAGAGAGTTTACACAATGAAACCTTTTTATCGGGTTGGCTTTTGGGCGGTTATACTCATCTTTCAAGGGATACAGAAATAATGGAGATAATTTTAAACAACCAAAAAATAACCGAAGTTACACTGCGATTCAAATATCTATCACTCCATAAAAGTAAACATCGCCCGTAGCTTAATACTATTAGCATAGGGCAAGTTTTACGACATAGCCCATCACTTAAAAATAGCCAAAAAAGTCATCACCCCTGTCTTGCTCAGTGATTTGGACTCTTCCTCGATATTTTGAGTCGGGAGAGAAGGACGGAATTTAGGCGCGTCGCTATATTGTCTTTCCCCCAACTCCGGAATTTCTCCCAAGAGTGGCGCTTCCTCCGTTCACTATTTACATCGACTGCGGCCGGTAGAGTGTCTCGAATCAGAATCTGCAGGTACATTTACCTGGACCTTTGGTGATAGTATTAAGCTACGAGGCTTAGTGGCATAAAGCGATAGACTTTTTACACCATTAATATGATGCTTTTGGAAAAAGTGGAGGTACTTTAATATTTCTAGCAGATATTATGTCGATCGCTGCACTTTTTCCAGTTTTCCTTGATTGGTGGCTAGCATAACGGACGATCGAGAAGTTAACGCGGTAGTAAAGGGTTATTAAGTACGATGAAAAATCAACACTAGATGGCACTGATTTCCATAATAGGGTCTCAGTTTTTCTGGGGATAAGGATTTTTTGGGGATGATTTATTTAGCAGTCTACCGAACTCTCTCTTACAACTTTCCCCAGTATCCCGGGTTGATATGCTGTAGGCCAGACCGTGACGAGTCTTGAATAATAGGCTCTATTGTGGCGACATTTTCAAGTTTACGCGTAAAAAACATTATAATATACATTTCTTATCGTAACTAGAAAAGAAATTATATCACGAACTACGTCTGACGTTTAGGGTTCCTTAGAAGTAAAGTTGAAGAATCTAGAGATACTAGAACGCGATATAATCGGTACGGAAATGATCAAATTTCGATAAGTTATTTTTAAACATGATTCGCTAATCTCTCGCGTTATGATTATGAAAATTATACCATGAACTAAAAAAGATTTCAATTCAGATTTAGGTGAAAACCGCGAACTGTTTGCATTAGTGGTTCGCTTGATAATAGGTACGGCAAATGACCCTTATTGGTGAGTTACCCATTGTCTAGCGCCTTAATGACTAGCCTTGATCGCGAGAAAATCTGAAGACGTTATCGTGCGAATAAATTCTATTTATTGTTAGATAGATTAAAGAATGAAATGTCTAAAAACGTAAGTAACGAAAAAAACAAACGCATTATTTGTATCAATCTAGTTACTTTTGGTTAACCCTTGGCCACTCCGAGAAGTCATAATTTGAGATCACGACGGGGTCTAGGACACTGGGAAGGAAAACTAGCAGTACTACGGTTTAACAATGTGTTTACACATCCATGTCGTTTTCAAAGGTTCTGATAAGATCAAAACTTCGTTTCACAAATTTTTAACCATATGATTTTCAAAATTTAGTATTCGTAGAGCATACTACTTATTATGAGCATTGGTTGGTTTTTTCTGCCTTGTCAAAAAGGTTTTTTGAAATATTCTGAAG
The DNA here is from genome assembly GCA_963920705.1 of Odiellus spinosus. NCBI lineage: Eukaryota > Metazoa > Arthropoda > Arachnida > Opiliones > Phalangiidae > Odiellus > Odiellus spinosus. Next base: position 24,220,256 of record OY987226.1, read on the forward strand.
TTATAAAACCAGGAGCTTAGAAAGGTTTAAAGTCATCAATAAAACTTACCAGAACTTTATAATTATTTTTTAAATTTATCGAGTATTACATTTTGTGTTTAAATGAGCCTGTTTAAATTAAAAAATTATTCGACTGCAGGAAGGTAATTTTTTATTACTTGACATTACTTTTTTACGTGGAGTGATGACGTCATCACTCAACGTTATAGAAATACAGATATAGTTGGTGGAAGGAACGTAGCTTTTAGCGCGTTTACATAAAAAAGGGCAGATTTTTCGTGTTTTCGACCAGGGACGGAAATAAGCACAAGTCACTGGTCATTTGTCCGATAAATTTTCCAAATGTCCGATAACTTTTTATTTTTAAGAGGGGGTCACTGGACAAATGTCCGATAAAAAAAAGTACTTTTCAATACAGGAAATGTAGCATTGTCCGGTAATTTTGTTAAATGTCCGATAACCTTTGAATTTTAAAGGGGGGTTACTGGACATTTGTCCAATAAGAAAAATTTCTTATTTCCGTCCCTGGTTTTCGACACCCATGTTCCTACTTCCTCGACAGTTGAGAGTTTTCTCTCTCTCTGGTGGAAGCTTATATAGAGTCCTAGGTGCGATCATACGAAGACTCCTTTCTCCATTTATTTTTTTTTTTTTTTTTGCGCGGGTAAGAATCATTTACATTTTTTACGCGGTTACCGAGTACTCGATTGACCATCACTCCACGTTTATCCAGACTGTCTGGATACCTCTTGTTATCAACAATGTAGAGCTTTTTGGATTTTTCCTTCAGGCCCAACCTCTTTAACGAAGCGACAGTTGATAATCATGCATTCAGGCACGTGATAAGGTCTTTATCGTGAACGTCCAGCCTTTCATTTTAAACCCCAGCAATATCGTTCTTTCAACACTACGTAATTATATATTTTAAAATTTTTAAGTTTCATAAAAAATGTATCAAGCCAAAGAAAGGTGTAAAGTATTATTTTAGGTTTATAATAGTACGAAAAAGCAAAGAATAAAATCCAAATATGTATATCTTTGAAAACAAATTTGACCATTATGTTATTATCACTGTAAAGGCATGAAAACTAGGTATACATTATCTCTAAACCAGTTAAGTCTCTAGCATCAGAGTTTCATCGTGCTAAGCTGGAAAGCGATATTACAGTTTTCTTTACACCGAGATATAACCCGTGAGTTAAATCGGGGTATAGCGAAATGATAGAATCTAAAGTTGATATGCATCAACTCCAGCGCGAAGAGCTCTTGGTTGCGCATTCAACATCTAGCGAAAAATCAATTCTTCTAAATGTTTTTAAAACCCTTTTCAAGCCAGTCGTATATATTTTGGATCTTTGACTTATAGCCAAGCGTGTACAACATTTTTTTTTTTTTACCAAAACAAGTTGTAAGCTATTAGTGAATTTTTTAGTCAAGGACGTTAATATTTCTCGTTTATTTATATAATTACGAGAATACGGAGTTCGGACTTTCGCCTGAGGGCGATTTTATTGAATTTTTCTGTGATTATCTGTTAAGTTTACATCATGATTTTGAACTTATCACTAAAAGAAGTCACGAGGGGTCGGGCAATTAGAAAAACTCCTATGGCATTTTGAAATCCGTTTTTTTTTTTTTTTTTTTTTTTTTTTTTCCAACTATTGACCACTCGACCATAGTGATGACGTAATATTGCGGATGATTTGGATTTTAAAAATTTCGAGGATGGCGATTATAAAATATTTATTATACAAAAAAGATGTTTGCTTTGCACCCTTAAAAATGGATATTCGGGGTTCATACACTATTGGGAAAACAATATCCCTAAAATTTCCACATTTTTCCACTAATATTTCCCTAAAATTTCCAGGTTTTTATACAAATATTTCCATAAAATTCCCCGGTTTTTCCACAAATATTTCCCCACAATTTCCACAAATATTTCCCCACAATTTCCACAAATATTCCCCCACAATTTCCAGGTTTTTCCACAAATATTTCCTTGAAATATCCAGGTTTTTCCACAAATATTTCCTTAAAATATCCAGGTTTTTCCTCAAATATTTCCCTAAATATCCAGGTTTTTCCACAAATATTTCCTTAAAATATCCAGGATTTTCCACAAATATTTCCTTGGAATATCCAGGTTTTTCCACTAATATTTCCCTAAAATATCCAGGTTTTTTCCACAAATATTTCCCTAAAATATATATATATATAGGTTTTCCACAAATATTTCCCTAAAATATATATAGGTTTTCCACAAATATTTCCCTAAAATATATAGGTTTTCCACAAATATTTCCCTAAAATTCCCTGGTTTTTCCGCAAACATTTCCCTAAACTTTCCAGGTTTTTCAGCAGTTATTACCGTAAAATGTATAGGTTTTTCCACAAATATTTCCCTAAAATTTCCAGGTTTTTCCACAAATATTTCCCCAAAATATCCAGGTTTCTCCACAAATATTTTTTCTAAAATATCCAGGTTTCTCCACAAATATTTTTCTAAAATTTCCAGTCCAAGACCACCGAATACATTAATTTAAACTAAATCAAAGGTGGTTAGAGTGACTCTCGGAGTGACTTCCGAACTACCTATTTCGGTCAATAAAATGGATTAATAACATTGGGACACCCTGGAGTGGGCTTTAATTTTTAGTCTATTTGATGAAACAAGCCATTTGGACCCAAATTCCTTAAATTCTCAGCCTTTAATTTATTTCCCAGATATTTCCAAGTTTGTATGAACGCTGTTATTCGTCTGATTCTGGTCAAACCCGTAAAGGGACAGAAATTAATTGTTCGAGAAAGAGGAATTTAATATTTTACATTTATAATTAGTAGTTTTATTCTACTACTTTCAAAGATTTTTTTATTGATTAAATATTTTCCAAAAAAAAAAAAAAAAAAAAAAAAACGGATAAAGTCGACCTACGATTAAATTCTATTAATTTTATTACGTGTTGAAAGTCTTCGCACGGATACATATTTCTCTGAGTTTCCCTTCTTTGACGGTTGGCTCTAAGCCAGTGCAAAGAAAGGGAAATTTTATTTCAATTTTTAAATTGAACATTGGTTTACGAAATAGATAAATAAAATTATTTATTAATAATTTGTGTACAGCAAAAATTCCATTTAACTCGTGATTATTATTTGCCAAACCAGTTCTAGGAACATTTTTTTCTAGTTTAATTAATAAATGGTTGCCAAGCCGGCTATACACGATAATTGTAAGGTTTGGAGGAATAACGTAAGGATTTCAGCGACTGACAGTTTTCATATATTAATAATAATATTTATTTCGTTAATTAAACCACAGACAACCACTGAGACAAAACCTATTAGTATGTGGTCTCCTTCAAATACCAATTGTTTGTTAGTGAAGTAATCAATAAATTTATCAATTAGTTAATAATTAGGTGTAATTAGTAAAATTTAAACGATTAGTTTATTAAATTAAACTAAGCCAATCATCGAAGAAAGATTTTGATACGGATTTAGAGTCCTCGGCGAAATTCTCCCTATTGAAGAATTCGAAATATCCATACTCATAAACCAACTTCCAGGGGCTACGGCCATTGATGTACAAATATATCACAATAGATGGGGCGCCTGTGACTTACTTTACCTCTCGCTCGCGTTGCTATCCACGTATTACACCCTTTGCTATGGGAAACGCGTCGAGTCTCGAAGCGCGAGGGGACGGGTTACCGCGAAATGTCTATTAACACAAAATTATAGGACTTTATAGGATATTTCAAATAAATACAGGATAATATCATAAGCCTATTAATTCACCCGTAAGTTACAAACGAGAGTCGTTCAAGCTTTAAGCTAATGACTGGCCAATTTGGCGACTCAAATCCATCTAGTGGTGGTAGCCTGAAACTCTCCCGATGCATACTAGTACTTCCTGTTTCCTGTCAAGAGGAATGAGGTGAGGCAGGGAGAATTAACTAGGTTTTTCCGCGAGGTGGCGTAGATCTTAAAATTTCTATCTATCTCCTGTATAGTGCTGAATACAAAGGATTCAATGGGGAACTCAAACTTACGGTTGATGAATTAATATATAGAACATGTTTGAAAATATAGGATTTTATAGGAATTATACGAGGAATTATAATACCACTAGACTGTTTGATAACAGAAGATGATGGTTATGGCAGTCGGGTCCCTAATTAAGCGCTAAGCATACAAGAAATAGACGAATTCTAATTGAAGAGAAACTTCCAGGAGCAGCGCCCCATTGGGGTACACCCTTTACGCGCCGATCTGTTAAGAGATGTCGCTATCGTAGTTCACCTTCTGATCCTTTTCTGATTGGCTAAGCTATGACTAGAGAGACAAACTAGGCGGTAACCCTCCCCTCGCGCTTCGATACTCGACGCGTTTTCCATAGCAACGGGTGTAATACGTGGATAGTTACGAGATCGAGAGATAGAGTGAGGCGTACGCACGCCATCTATTTTGATAATTCATCATTATATTTGTACCCCAATGGCCGTAGCCCCTGGAAGTTGGTTTATGTGTATGGAAATTTCGAATTCGTCAATATTAATTTAATTCATTATCCCTTTTAAGAAAACAATTCAAAACTAAAGATTGCCAAGAATAAAAAAAACAAAAAAAACGCGTTTTTGATTCGTGGCGTTTGATAAAAAGGTGCCTTTTCGCGGTTATTTAGGACGAACGAAAATAGAGAAATTCCCCCGTTTTTCTTCCCCGGCCGTTTTTCGACCTAAAATTTACCCCGGCGGAAGAATGTATTTTGGTAACTATTATCCAGCCTTGTAATCATGAAGCGCTCAGTCGTTTTTAAACCAGCCTCCTCCCCCCACTTTTTTTTCTTTTTCAAGGGGTCAGCACCTCGCGCTACCCGTGACCTCATTTTGTCCTATTTACGAAATACTCCCACGAGACAACTGCTAGCTGGCTTACAATGCGAAAAAAAGTCCCTTCTTCCGACGGATTTATCGCCCTCTCACTTTCCCCCCTGCAGGGCTATTTGTTTAAGCATGGTTTAAATTTTTTAGCCACATGGAAGGTGTAGGCTATTACTTTGTACTGTGATGTCTAAAGTCGGAAGTCAGATTCCATATGTAGAAAAACATGTAGTAGCGTATGAAAATTGAAAAAGTTTGTCATGCAAAATGTAAATTTTGTCATGCAAAATGTAAATTTTGTCATGCAAAATGTAAATTTTGTCATGCAAAATGTAAATTTTGTCATGCAAAATGTAAATTTTGTCATGCAAAATGTAAATTTTGTCATGCAAAATGTAAATTTTGTCATGCAAAATGTAAATTTTGTCATGCAAAATGTAAATTTTGTCATGCAAAATGTAAATTTTGTCATGCAAAATGTAAATTTTGTCATGCAAAATGTAAATTTTGTCATGCAAAATGTAAATTTTGTCATGCAAAATGTAAATTTTGTCATGCAAAATGTAAATTTTGTCATGCAAAATGTAAATTTTGTCATGCAAAATGTAAATTTTGTCATGCAAAATGTAAATTTTGTCATGCAAAATGTAAATTTTGTCATGCAAAATGTAAATTTTGTCATGCAAAATGTAAATTTTGTCATGCAAAATGTAAATTTTGTCATGCAAAATGTAAATTTTGTGATGCAAAATGTAAATTTTGTGATGCAAAATGTAAATTTTGTCATGCAAAATGTAAATTTTGTCATGCAAAATGTAAATTTTGTCATGCAAAATGTAAATTTTGTCATGCAAAATGTAAATTTTGTCATGCAAAATGTAAATTTTGTCATGCAAAATGTAAATTTTGTCATGCAAAATGTAAATTTTGTCATGCAAAATGTAAATTTTGTCATGCAAAATGTAAATTTTGTCATGCAAAATGTAAATTTTGTCATGCAAAATGTAAATTTTGTCATGCAAAATGTAAATTTTGTCATGCAAAATGTAAATTTTGTCATGCAAAATGTAAATTTTGTCATGCAAAATGTAAATTTTGTCATGCAAAATGTAAATTTTGTCATGCAAAATGTAAATTTTGTCTTGAAAGATGAAACAGTTTGTCATGCAAAATGAAAAGGTTCGTGAAGTAAAATGAAAACGTTTCGTTTGAACTAACGTGAGAGGTGTGGCAATTGTTGTGCTTGACCATCATGTTTCTTACCGTCTTCTTGAGGAATCTCTCATTAATAATTCAACAACCCCTCGCGGGTAATTGGTTCCTTATAAAACAATAATCTTCTTCTTTACTGCCCCATCATTGTAGTCCCTCTTCTTAGTAGAAAGACCGGTTGTCCTCCTAACTTAACGAATGAGTAACGCCAATTTTACGAATCCGTAATAATCCTGAATTTCAATCGCTTTAGGTATTATTCTAAAACGTATATATACCCCCTAGTAATGATCAACATTTTTTAAGAAGTTCCCTTTCAACGATAAGACTGGGTTTTCAGAATTGAAAATACGTGTTTCACTGGACTGTTCATTTTCTTTAAATATGTATTTTCCTTTATTTTGATGAGTCGAATAGCTTAAAGGTAGATCTGATTGATGTACGCTAAAAACTGTTTTACAACACTTAAAATCAACAGAATTTTAGTTTATATTAATTACAAAGAATGGATAAAAACAAATATCGAAAATATATTGTTAGACGTCGAAAAGTTATTTTTAATCGATTTAGACTTATGAGACGCTTTAAAACATCAAAAATCGTCAAAGGTTTTAAATGGTAATTATGAAAGCTGCGAAATTTGGCTGGATAAAAATTACGATTTTTTTCAAAAGGACTCAATTGCTAATGACAATCCGAGAGTTCGCCTGTGAAATGGAATTGCGTGAACCGAAAGATATGTTTGTTACAGTTTAAATGGTGAACGGGCCATTTTTTTACTGTATTTCATTGGCATAAGCGATAGACCTATCGCGTTTATTTTGACCCCCTCTTAGTAGAAACTCTATTTATATATATTTTTTTTTTTTTTGGAAAAGGCTTTTCTTAAAAACACACTGTGAAAAAGCAGCTTCAGTCTTAAAATGTTTCTTTTCGAATTTCATCTAAAGCAAACATAACAAAGCCTGAAACGGCCGAATAAACCCCAATGATGAAATCTTTGGTTAAAACGTAGGATTTACAAATACGTAAATGTTGGATTGGTGATGATCGTCTGATTTTGTGAAACAGATACATCTGAAGAGTTCCATTTTTATGTCTGGTACACGTTTTAAAACATCTCGGAACTTTTGATATTCTTAACTGGACAGCCGTTGTCAACTCGTATTGTTCCGAATTCACTCTAGCCAGCGAAAACGACACCATCAAAGAGATTACAAAATGAAAAATAAAATGCGTCGAAAGATAGCACACGCCAATATAGTCACCTAAGTTAGAAACAAAAATAGATTCGTTAATTACCGCGGAAAAACATAATTCAAGTGTCTTTTAAACTGATATATTCATTTCAGAAGTTTCCTACGAGCAATCAAAATAACTTATTCCGTGACACGTGCTTTGATACGCTCATTTGGCAAAACATGTTTGATGAATTTCAAGTTTAAACACCAGGCTTGAGTGATATTTAAGAGTTTGATCGATGGCCTAATCATCTTAAAGGGAAAGGCAACCCAACTTTAAAAGTACTTCCATTGGAAAGAGCATGCTTAAAAACCTACAAATCAAAACACATTATAGTGATTTAAGTCTTGGTTAATTTATAAATATCATTTTAAAACCGAAATTTACGTTCCTAGAAGAACGCCATATTTGCTTCCCGGCATTTCGAGTTTTAAAAATAAGGATCCGCTTCAATGATTGGCCTTTAAGTGACCCAATAAAGATTCGCGAAACGAAGGCCATTCGAGTCGGCTGCAGTCGGATCGTCTGTTCGTAACTTCGTAAGAAGACTCGTAATTTTGTGATTTCTAACTTTCTACGAAAACATGCCTAATTGCGTAATTAATTAATGCAGTTTAGTTCTTACCTTCAAATTCTTCAAATCAACTTAAGACTCGGTTAATACCTAGTACTGACTACTACTAGCTCAGCTGGCCGACCAACCTTCGGGTTAGTGTTCGCGCGCGGGATCCTTCGGAAGTAGCCTATGTTTCGGCCCGGCATATCTTATTTGACTCTAAAGAAATTGAGCGCGCTTATACCCGCATCTATTTTCAGCTAGAGTCAAGTGACTTTAGGTGAGAAATAAACCAATCGGCGAAGCCGATCCTCAGCATGCATCGAAAGGGTATGAAAAAACTAAAATGGCGTTCACTAGAGATCACTTTTTGCTTATAATAAACGTAAATATCTTAATATCTACTAACTATTAAATTTTTTGCGATATGATATTAGTCGTTTTAATATACGCTCTATAATTTAAGACAAACTTTTTTTTATCCCGGTCTGTACCTTTAAAGATTAGGTTATACTCTGATTCCGAATATATATATATATATATATATATATATATATATATATATATATATATATATATATATATATATATATATATATATATATATATATATATATATATATATATGTTACACGTTTGATGTCGTTTAATGTACTCAATTCTAGAAATTAAAGTTGGTTCAATTTCCAAAATATAGATTATAACGCCGTATGATTCATGGTAGGTAGGATTAACATTAGGGACTCTAACCAACTGAGCTATCCATGAACATATCCATTCATTACCACTGTTTCTTACGTTAATTGGTATTTAGTATGTAAATAATAAAGTTATACTGTTTTAAAACTAGCTAGGTATTAATTCACATTCAGTGTACACTTGACTTCTATGACTTCTGTCGTCAGAGCCATCTACAGGTTATTTAATAGGGTTGGACATAAGCAAAATTTGAAACCTCCACCAACTAGAAAAGGGCAAGTCAATGGCTCATTTTATTAATAGGAGCCTCTAATCGTTAGGGGGCCATTGACCCGCCTTCTCCTGGATGTAGGAACCTAACTAAGTCACTGATTTTATTGGAGACAATTAACGCTTATTTAGAAATACATATATAAATCGATTCTTGGTCGAAGATTATTTGGGAGTATGAAACTTACGAAGTGTGTGGTAGAAAAAGTAGACTCTAGGGACCTCTATGAAAAATGCCACCATCCAATCAAAGACCCAAAACAAGTATAAAATGCCAAATGCGTCTTCCACTCTCCTGATAAGTATTAAAAGGTCAGTATGTCTTCGAGCGAGATTGAGGAGCTGCTCGTCGTTGAATTGGCTTAAATTGTTCAGCAGCATCTTGAAATTATTTAGTTTATCGTATAAAACGTCGCATAAAATGATGACGAAGATATTCACGAGAACCAATATGTTCGTGAGGAAAACGAAAATATTAGTTTCAATACACGCGATGGTTCTCCCAAGCCATTCAATTTCTTGAAAGAAACGTAACCCGAAAAAGTACCACATCGAGTATTCCTCCATTGATAGTTGGTCAAGCACTCTATTAGAATGATTGCCAACGCGAAACGCGTAAAATAGGCTCGACATTATAAGCAGTTTAACGCAGTTCTTGTATGTGCCTGAAATAAAAGGTTTTACATATAATTAATAAAAAACATTGTGTAATCGAAACCTGTTGAGGACATGGCTTGAATATGACAGAAGGTCTTATTGGGCTTCGCAAATAAAGGCAGACTGAAGGAAATCATGTGTAGTACGCGATAACTTAATTTTTCGATTTTTTAGACCATAATATAGGTTATTTAGTACAAAAAAGTATATAAAATAGTTAAATTGCGAAAAAAAAAACGATATTTAAATAAGTACTTTTAAATTTACAGGTCGACCACCATTTTGAATCATGCTCGGATAGAAGGGGATACAAGCCAATCAAATATCTTCTTTTTATTCTAATTTTATATATACGAGTGGCAAGCTCGACAAAAGGTGGCGCCACATTTCCCATTAAAATCGATATTAATTTTTTTTTTTTTTTTTGGAACCACGTCGGAGTCTGTGGCGCCATATGACAAAATTATAATAAGGTTTTCTCAAAGTAAAATTTTGATTGACTGATGTCCCCTGGAATAACCCATGGAACAAGATGGTAGACGATATATCTGTAAGTGGCTGAGTCGATATGTCTAGAAGTGACCGAAGCGAAATCTAATAATAAGGCCTATGTAATACGTCTTCACGTGGTTTAAGTGACTCGTGTTCACCTGGTGATTCCAAACGTTTTCCCAATTGAAATATATCATTGAAAGTTAACTTTTTTGCAAGACTATACTTCTTCAGTATAGTGAAGAAGAATATTTTAATACGTGTTCCTTAGAAAACATAGATAGTGAAGTAGATTGTTTCAATAAGTGTCCCTTAAAAGGTGTATATTTACGATATTTGATGAAAAACTACAAGTATTTTAATAAAGTGTATTTTAGGTTCTTAGAACCGTTTAAAAAAAAAAAAAAATTAGTTAATTTAGCCAGGCGAAATACATTATCAACATTCATCAATCAAATAAGATAGATTATTTGATTAATTAAGAGAACCAGATGCTTTTATTCAGTTTGACCATAAATTTATAACTTCTCTTTTATAAGTATGACAATTAGCAAATTTTCTCAATGACACCTTTTCTGAAAGCAGACGACAGCGTGACGTCATAGATACCTGCGACCAGACCTGCGACCAGAATTGAAACTAAGTAGGCGTGGCAACGCCGGAGGGATACGCCATATATTTGCAACAGCAGTTCAAAATTGTGACTCAAGAGGTAGACTTGTATAGGCAATCAGGCTAACAAACTATCAATGATATTACTATCTAATTGTCTTATTTCGTAATTGAATTGACTTTGAGTTTATTTAAGATTAAATAGTTAAGAAATTGTTCAGAACCTAGGGTTAAAATTCTTCAAAACAGAGTCAGCCAAAGCAATGTTGAACAAGAAAAGGCGAGCAATTCACTTTCAGTCCCACCTTGCCAAGTATAACAATTTCCCCAATGGCAGTCCCTAGTTAGTTTGAAATTTTATTTTGTCTGGCACCCGCAACTAGTGACTATATAATATATATACATATATACTGTAATCGACAGTGGCGTCAGCACGAGGAAGGCTGCTAGCCAAAGTGTAAATCTAAAGGGAGTCCCAAAATCCACTCAAATGACTGTCAAGCATAAAATAATAACAAAGTTAAGACTGTTGCTAAATAGGGGCCGCTAAAAGTTCCACTGAAATTAGCCGAGCTTTCTACCAAAGAGCTTATTTCAAATTTCTTTTTTTTTTTTTTTTTTTAATTTTAATGTAATAAATATGGTTCATTTTAAATCGTCCCAAAACCATCGATTCCTGATCAGGACATGGCAACGGCATTGTATTTAAATCTTTTGAGTAATTTAAAGTTTCTATTAGTGGCCAAAAAATCTTATGCAGCATTCGTTTCGAACTCCTATCTCTCGCGTGTCCACAGGCTACGTCAATCTTATTTGGACAACTTGACAAAAACAGTCGCTCCAACGTTTATTTCCAGTCCTGTTCCTTGTCTTATTTTGTAGCAGACTATATATTTCATTGTCAGCAAAACGCATCTAGTCAAGTAAAAGACAACGTAGTGAGGATTTCACCTTTTTTAAGCGTGGATTAGTGATTTTACGATACAAAGTTCAACATTTTTTTTTTTTTTTTTTTTTCTCGTTTGCAAAAAACCTCAAATTAAGCTACTGAACATGTACAAGTTTGAATTATCAATTTTTTAATCGGTTATTTTCGCTTGTCTACCATTCGACCGAATCCCATTCGACCGAATCCCATTGGACCGAACTCTTATCAAGGTCAATCCCAATTGACCGAATAGTTTTATCATTTCCCATTCGACCGAAATACATTAAAATGCGTATTTCGGTCGAATGGGAATTTTATAAAAGGCTTCAAATAGTAAAGTATAGTATAGTAGAAACCAAGTAGGGAAATATGCTATTTCGCGTTGATTCTGGCGTAGTTGTATAACCTAACCTAACCTAACCTAACCTAGCCCAACCTATCCTAACCTATCCTGGCCAAACCTATCCTAGCCGAACCTATCCTAGCCAAACCTATCACAACCTAACCGAATCTAACAGTAACAATTTTTTTAAAATAATTTATATAAACTTGTTATTGTTAGGAAAGGGTAGGGTAGGTTACGTTATGTTAAACAAATTGGCCAGAAGAAACGCGGAATAGCACACTCTCCAACTCGGGATCTACTATACTTCAAAGGATATTTTGTGTGCTTAAAGAAATCGTACCTTTACCTCAACTAATTTTATGCAGCTTCTTTATTAGTGTTGGTAATTTACCAGAAATTCAGGACACATGTTCTAGCACACGCGGCCACAGTTGCTCGACAGAAAAAAGTTTATATCTTATTCTTAGATTGCGGTCTAAAGGGACTATTTTCAATGGGATGTATATTCATTCATTTTTATTAAGAAAAACATTTTACGGTCCATTGGGATTCGGTCGAATGGGATTTCGGTCGAATGGGATTTCGGTCGAATGGGATTCGGTCGAATGGGATTCGGTCGAATGGGATGCGGTCGAATGGGATTCGGTCGAATGGGATTCGGTCGAATGGGATTCGGTCGAATGGGATTCGGGCGAATGGGATTCGGGCGAATGGGATTCGGTCGAATGGGAGAATACCTTATTGCCATTGTCGCGAACGCGTACGAAAGCGCGTCTTAATTTTAAATCCGTTACTCGAGTCAAGTTCCCTCAACCTCACCCGGGACCATTGTAGCTATAGGACGGTGTAATATAATTGAAACGAAAAGGAATTGGGAATTTACTCGGAATTATAGCTTTTCAATTTTTATAAAGACGAGTTGCGCGCGTATCGAAATTAAGAGTGAGCACAGGCTAAAATTAAACGAATGAAAAACGACAATCAGCCGCACCGGATGTAGAAAGATTTTAGTTAACTAATTTAAGAAATTAAAACAGTGGGAAGCCAACCCTAAGTGAATTTGAAGTCGTGTAACAACCGATTTTGTGATTTCGGAGTTTCGATTGATTATGTGCGTTTTACTAAGCTTCGGCATATGGAACTTCTTCGACATTACTCTTTGCTTTGGTATCGGATCTTTATCACCCCGTCTCCGATGTCGCGGTAAGTTAACTTTTAATTGCTACTGCAATTTAGTATTTTAAAGACAATTTTATCATATAACCAGAGGTAAAAATAGTGAATGATTCAATCAAGAAATTGGTAGAAGTGAATAAATATGAGCTGCTTCATAAAACATAAATTTCAAAAATTGCACATTTAGCTAAGAATACGCATTGACCATACTAATCGTGTTTCCATGGCTATATTTTAATGAATATTGTGGAGGGGAAAAATGCTGTTAAGGTTCAATCAAAATTGTGTGAAAATTTAGAATGAATAATTGTAGAAAACTAATTTTAAGAAAAACTGTAGACAAAGGCGAAGTTATAATAATCTAAAATGAAATAATTTTTAGTGCACTATTTTATAGTTTATTGAAATCATAAATAATATTAAAACACGCAACTATATTCGGCTATTTACTATTACCGCTGCCATCATCAGGAGTGATTTACAATTCGGAAAAATACATCACAATTCGTATGATATCCGTAAAAAAACAGGGGGTTCATGGGCTTCGAACCTTAAAAAACAATTTCCAATGTGAAATTATTTCACCGCCAGGGACTATACAGGGTTCGTACACAACCTGGAAAATTAATTCATATTCCGATTAAGTATCGATAATTGATAAACTATGTCAAATAAAAAGTGTGAATTGCCGCAAGAGCTCGCCCTTAGCAATAAATTCATGGAAAAATATTAATATTTGCCAGGAAAATTATTTATAAATGGTCAGGGAAAACATGGAAAAGTCTGGGAAATTAACTTTGCTTTAATAAACCACCCGTAGGGAGATTAATGATGGGTACACTTGTGGGAAAAATTCAACGTGAGAAAAATATGCGAAGATTTAAGGGGAAGCCCTGAGCTTTTTTTTCTTGGCCCTACTTTAGTCACGTTTTTCTTGGCTTCTAGGGCTATCAATAATTATTGAAAATAATTGTCCAAGGATAAAATATTTGGTAGTAACTTCGCTCGGCTTAAACGATATGAAATAAAATGAAATTGACATTTCTATAAATTCTTAAAAAAATATGTATATTTGGAATTGAGTTTTTGTTTTATTCGTGGCCAACTATTCGATATGGCCTCCGGGTGACTAGAGGTCGGGGGTTTGGACAAGATAATTTTGTTAATTTTATTTTTATTCATAACTTGAAATTATCCACGGGAAGTCTATGGTAAATGCAATGTAATCGGGAATATTTAACTGATTATTATTCATAATTAACTAATTAACCAAATATGTATGGAGAATCTTGTCCAAACACCGACCTCTACGGGTGACCTGTTAACCTAGACCTAAAAAATGCTGGCGCCGCCACTGGTAATTGAATGTGAAGCTCTACAAGGGAATAATTACCCCAAGGCTACAAAATGCATTGTGGCAGAGTTGAATTCAATCAGTTGAATTGAATTTATAGAAGTACTGTATGTGAAGTACAATAGATTATCTGCAAGGTAAATGGAAAACCGTACTATAACGCTTTCGGGCACTAAGAGAGCGGTTCTATCCATGGCGCCAACAACTCTCTACCACCCGACAGCGGAGAGAAGGGGTTTTAGATAACATAACTCTAAAGGCCCATTTACAAAAGAGTGGAAAGCTGAAGCGTAATCTGATGCATGGAGCAATAACAACAGGAGGCATAGGTTCATACATCGTTTAAAAATGAGATTTTGGAACCTATGCCTCCTCTTGTTATTGTTCCATGCATCGGCTTACGCTTAAGCTTGCCGCTCTTTTGTAAACGGGCCTTTAGTGCTTTAAAACGAAGTTAGGTGATTTAATATTCATCCGAACAGTTCTGATATTTTCTGCTCAATTTTGTATTATTTTAAATTTATCTGCTCCCATAATATTTTACATTTCAGAGTCAAATTAAAGGCCTACCTAATTTCTTTATTATGTACTTGGAACATTGTATGGTACCATAATGTTGGGCTATATCAATAATTTGATAAACTACAATTTTGAGAATTTATTTATTTTATTTAACAACTTCAATAATAAGATAATGATTGCATTGAATCGACGTGAGGCCTGAAACACCATGGTTGAATCAGCGTAAATGTTCGATGTGTGTACCATCGTTGTGTAGGCACTCTTGGAGGCGACTTTCTAGATCTTGCAATGAATTTTCCAGCATTTGAGGAGTGATTCCATTGATAGCGGATCGAATCCGGTCCTTTAATTCTTCTGCGCCTATCTGTTCTGTTTCGTAAACGACGCCCTTAACATAACCCCATAGGAAGAAATCAAGTGGGGTAAGGTCAGGAGACCGTGCTGGCCACGGAATTGGTCCATCTCTACCTATTCAACGATTGGGAAAGTGGTCGTTCAGCCATTGACGAACATTGACCGCCCATTGTGTGTGGGGCTCCATCCTGTTGAAACCACATGTTGCGAATCACTAAACTCGTGAGCAAGAAGTTCAAGTGCAGTTCTCCAGTAATGTTCGCATAAAAAAAAAAAGGGAATAATAATTAGGTTCCCGAAAATGCCAACCCAGACATTTACCTTCCATCGAATTTGATGGTCATGGTGTCGCAACCAATAGGCATTGTGATGGGTCCAATAATGCATGTTATGACGATTTACCGTACCATCCCTTTGAAATGTAGCCTCGTCCGAAAACAGCACCTTTTGAAAAAAGTTACCTTCGATGGCATTTTTGGGAACCGAATTATCATTCCCTTTTTCTTCGATGCGAACATTATTGGAGAACTGTACTTTAACTTCTTGCGTCACGAGTTTAGTGACGCGATAGACGTATTGCAATTAGCAGTGATTCGCAACATGTGGTTTCAACATGATGGAGCCCCCCACACATTGGGCGGTCAATGTTCGGCAATGGCTGAACGACCACTTTCCGAATTCGTTGGATAGGTAGAGGTGGACTACTTCCGCGGCAGGCATGGTCTCCTGACCTTACCCCACTAGATTTCCTCCTATGGGGCTATGATAAGGGCGTCGTTTACGAAATGGAACCGATGGGCGCAGAAGACTTAAAGGACCGGATTCGAGCCGCTATCAATGTCATCATTCCTCAAATGCTAACAAATGCATTGCAATACCTGGAAAGTTGCCTCCAAGGGTGCCTACACCACGACGGTAGATACATCGAGCATTTACGCTGATGTGCTTACAGTACGGATTCAACCATAGCGTTTAAGGCCTCACGTCGATTCAATTCAATCATTATCTTATTATTGAAGTTGTTAAATAAATTGTCTTGGAGTTAAGTCATCTAGTGAATTACGAGGCTTAGATCCGTGCCACTGCAATGTTTCTAGCCATCAGGCATTAACCCTATTAAACCCATAGAAAATTTTCATTTGGTTACAATGACACGTATTTACTTACACTCTGTATACGAGGTCTACACTGTAGTATAGTTACGTCATCCGACGGCATTATTGGGGGACGTCCACAAAGATAGGTGTTAGTCTGATCTTTACCATCCTGCATACTCCATGATTTTTTTTCACTAAAGGGCCTTTCACACCAGCCATTTTTTAGCTCCAACTAGTTGTGGCAACTCAAATTGAACTAACTAGTTGCTCCGTGTGAATAAAAATTGGTCGAGTTGGCAAAATTAAAATTGTCCTGAAAAAATTGGGTTGCTGACCCAATTTCATGGCAACTTGTCGCGCCAACTTTAAGAGTTTGACCTATCAGAGACCTCTCCGTCACGGGATAGGAATTAGTTTCCGGTCATAAAAATAATCCCGGTCTTCTGGCATAGATTGGTAGCCATTTTCTTTTTGATTGGGCTGGTTGGTGGACATATCGTTTGACTTTTTCTCTATTCTGGAACCGATTGACAATGAATTCGAAAACTAATTCAAAATTGAAGGTACGTTAACACATAAAAGTGTGAAATTAAACTCCTATTTATACTCAAGTGCAATTAAATAAACGATAACTGTGTAGCGAAACCCAGGAGTCTGACCTCTCTTGAGTCTCTCTAGTTCTTCACTCGATCTCTGCTAGGTGGCGCCCGCGCACAATTTTTAAAAATAAGCCTCAAAAATTATTTAAAAAGTACCAAAAAAAAAAAAAAAGAGAGGGAGTGGCGAAAATTATGGCATCACATTAACCCTTAATGATTGGCTGTTCATAAAAATTGAAGGAAAATGTTTATAATTTTTTTAAGTGTGTGAACGGTGGAGTTGGACCAACTAATTGCTCCGATTAGTTGTACCAACTAGTTGGAGCTAAAGATTGGCTGGTGTGAAAGGCCCTTAAGATAAGTTCATACAATATATCGTGCACGTGAGTAAATCGCGTTTAGTTGAAAATCCTATGCTGTAGACTTGTGTGCTTAAATATACCAGTAAAAATTAACTTTAAATTTCCATGTACTGTACTTGAATTCTTCGAGTATGATGTGTTTCGTACCCAGACTTAAAATGGCAGAGTACTGGATATTTCAGACTTTAATAACAAACCCATTACTTTAGAATAATCGTAACGTAATTGAGGTCTGAAACCTTGGCAAGTACAAGAATTGACCAATCAAGGTCTAATATTGGCTAACTTAAAATGTGACTTGCAATCGAACTTCAATCTTGAGCGACTAAGTCTTTTGGGTTTCCTCGAAGGGAGTAACAACCAAGTCGATAAATCGTCTGCTAATGCGCTACGTCTTTTTTCCTAACGTAACCGATTAGTAACCGATTTAAAGGAACTATCTACGGTTTTTAAAGTCGACTTCTTTTCTAGCTTAGCAGACGACGTTGAACACAGCAAATAGTACATTGTGTGCATAGGGAAAGAACATTTTAAAGGGCAAATTTCATAGCAGATATTGCCCTTAAGAAGACATTTGTTAAAATTAGTGGCTGAAACGTCCAGCTGTACATAGCTTATAGCCTTGGGCCAGAGCTTTATACTCCAAAACCGGCAGTGTTTAGGACCTCGATTTGTCTAACCGGCCAATAAAATTTAGTCCTCTACTAAAACAACCGACCAAGTAATTAAGGTCCTTGATTTGAATCGGCGACCAACTGTTTCAGGCCCCACCGACTTTGACAAACGTCGAGTGATTGAGGTTCACGAACTACGTGTCACTCGTAATAGGGTCATTGTATTATTGGTGAACAATTATTCACTTTACTTTTATGGTGCATTAATATTCAGGATATGCATTGATCAAACCTTAACAAACCTCTGCGGGAATGGTAGGTAACCTCAGTCAGAACATCTTGATGACGAACTAGAAACTTAAAATCGCAAACGGCTTTGGTACATTCGACAATCTCCGCCTCGTTAATAATCAATACTATAATAGTGAGGCCGCATACCGAAATTCGAGTCAATTCGGAAATGTTGACGAAGAATTCCGATATTTTCTTTTCGCGATTGGCATACCACACGGAATAAGCCAAACTATACACGAGATACAAATGCGTTAAGACTAGAAGAAATATCGTTCGTTTTCGTTCGAAACGAAAGCTGCAAATATTAGTGGAAGTTTCCTTGTATGAATCATTCATTCTTTGATCACTTGTAAATGGTTTAGATATCAGCCCGATTAGATTTAAAACGTATTTAATCGGCAAAAGAGGTCTGTAGTTAGAGGTGTTCATCCTTGATATTTCAAATTCAAGAAAAATAGAACAGTACCTGCAAAATTTCAACTTATTTTAGAATTTTTCGTTAATAGAATAATAATTGTGGATTTCAGTAATAGCATAATCACATCAAAATCTGACAAAGAACATGGCAAGTGACTTTCTTCCCGTATGTTAATCACAAAATCACGAAATATGCAAGTTGAAAGTACAAACTCTTGGAAAATATCACGAAATATTTGAAAAAACCATCTTGAAATCGTTTGTTAAATCGCTAAATCGTTTGGTTAAATCGCTAAATCGTTTGGTTAAATTGCGAAATCGTTTGGTTATATCGCGAAATCGTTTGGTTAAATCGCGAAATCGTTTGGTTAAATCGCCAAATCGTTTGGTTAAATCGCCAAATCGTTTGGTTAAATCGCCAAATCGTTTGGTTAAATCGCCAAGTCGTTTGGTTAAATCGCCGAGTCGTTTGGTTAAATCGCCGAGTCGTTTGGTTAAATCGCCGAGTCGTTTGGTTAAATCGCCGAGTCGTTTGGTTAAATCGCCGAGTCGTTTGGTTAAATCGCCGAGTCGTTTGGTTAAATCGCCGAGTCGTTTGGTTAAATCGCCGAGTCGTTTGGTTAAATCGCCGAGTCGTTTGGTTAAATCGCCGAGTCGTTTGGTTAAATCGCCGAGTCGTTTGGTTAAATCGCCGAGTCGTTTGGTTAAATCGCCGAGTCGTTTGGTTAAATCGCCGAGTCGTTTGGTTAAATCGCCGAGTCGTTTGGTTAAATCGCCGAGTCGTTTGGTTAAATCGCCGAGTCGTTTGGTTAAATCGCCGAGTCGTTTGGTTAAATCGCCGAGTCGTTTGGTTAAATCGCCGAGTCGTTTGGTTAAATCGCCGAGTCGTTTGGTTAAATCGCCGAGTCGTTTGGTTAAATCGCCGAGTCGTTTGGTTAAATCGCCGAGTCGTTTGGTTAAATCGCCGAGTCGTTTGGTTAAATCGCCGAGTCGTTTGGTTAAATCGCCGAGTCGTTTGGTTAAATCGCCGAGTCGTTTGGTTAAATCGCCGAGTCGTTTGGTTAAATCGCCGAGTCGTTTGGTTAAATCGCCGAGTCGTTTGGTTAAATCGCCGAGTCGTTTGGTTAAATCGCCGAGTCGTTTGGTTAAATCGCCGAGTCGTTTGGTTAAATCGCCGAGTCGTTTGGTTAAATCGCCGAGTCGTTTGGTTAAATCGCCGAGTCGTTTGGTTAAATCGCCGAGTCGTTTGGTTAAATCGCCGAGTCGTTTGGTTAAATCGCCGAGTCGTTTGGTTAAATCGCCGAGTCGTTTGGTTAAATCGCCGAGTCGTTTGGTTAAATCGCCGAGTCGTTTGGTTAAATCGCCGAGTCGTTTGGTTAAATCGCCGAGTCGTTTGGTTAAATCGCCGAGTCGTTTGGTTAAATCGCCGAGTCGTTTGGTTAAATCGCCGAGTCGTTTGGTTAAATCGCCGAGTCGTTTGGTTAAATCGCCGAGTCGTTTGGTTAAATCGCCGAGTCGTTTGGTTAAATCGCCGAGTCGTTTGGTTAAATCGCCGAGTCGTTTGGTTAAATCGCCGAGTCGTTTGGTTAAATCGCCGAGTCGTTTGGTTAAATCGCCGAGTCGTTTGGTTAAATCGCCGAGTCGTTTGGTTAAATCGCCGAGTCGTTTGGTTAAATCGCCGAGTCGTTTGGTTAAATCGCCGAGTCGTTTGGTTAAATCGCCGAGTCGTTTGGTTAAATCGCCGAGTCGTTTGGTTAAATCGCCGAGTCGTTTGGTTAAATCGCCGAGTCGTTTGGTTAAATCGCCGAGTCGTTTGGTTAAATCGCCGAGTCGTTTGGTTAAATCGCCGAGTCGTTTGGTTAAATCGCCGAGTCGTTTGGTTAAATCGCCGAGTCGTTTGGTTAAATCGCCGAGTCGTTTGGTTAAATCGCCGAGTCGTTTGGTTAAATCGCCGAGTCGTTTGGTTAAATCGCCGAGTCGTTTGGTTAAATCGCCGAGTCGTTTGGTTAAATCGCCGAGTCGTTTGGTTAAATCGCCGAGTCGTTTGGTTAAATCGCCGAGTCGTTTGGTTAAATCGCCGAGTCGTTTGGTTAAATCGCCGAGTCGTTTGGTTAAATCGCCGAGTCGTTTGGTTAAATCGCCGAGTCGTTTGGTTAAATCGCCGAGTCGTTTGGTTAAATCGCCGAGTCGTTTGGTTAAATCGCCGAGTCGTTTGGTTAAATCGCCGAGTCGTTTGGTTAAATCGCCGAGTCGTTTGGTTAAATCGCCGAGTCGTTTGGTTAAATCGCCGAGTCGTTTGGTTAAATCGCCGAGTCGTTTGGTTAAATCGCCGAGTCGTTTGGTTAAATCGCCGAGTCGTTTGGTTAAATCGCCGAGTCGTTTGGTTAAATCGCCGAGTCGTTTGGTTAAATCGCCGAGTCGTTTGGTTAAATCGCCGAGTCGTTTGGTTAAATCGCCGAGTCGTTTGGTTAAATCGCCGAGTCGTTTGGTTAAATCGCCGAGTCGTTTGGTTAAATCGCCGAGTCGTTTGGTTAAATCGCCGAGTCGTTTGGTTAAATCGCCGAGTCGTTTGGTTAAATCGCCGAGTCGTTTGGTTAAATCGCCGAGTCGTTTGGTTAAATCGCCGAGTCGTTTGGTTAAATCGCCGAGTCGTTTGGTTAAATCGCCGAGTCGTTTGGTTAAATCGCCGAGTCGTTTGGTTAAATCGCCGAGTCGTTTGGTTAAATCGCCGAGTCGTTTGGTTAAATCGCCGAGTCGTTTGGTTAAATCGCCGAGTCGTTTGGTTAAATCGCCGAGTCGTTTGGTTAAATCGCCGAGTCGTTTGGTTAAATCGCCGAGTCGTTTGGTTAAATCGCCGAGTCGTTTGGTTAAATCGCCGAGTCGTTTGGTTAAATCGCCGAGTCGTTTGGTTAAATCGCCGAGTCGTTTGGTTAAATCGCCGAGTCGTTTGGTTAAATCGCCGAGTCGTTTGGTTAAATCGCCGAGTCCTTTGGTTAAATCGTCGAGTCCTTTGGTTAAATCGTCGAGTCCTTTGGTTAAATCGTCGAGTCCTTTGGTTAAATCGTCGAGTCCTTTGGTTAAATCGTCGAGTCCTTTGGTTAAATCGTCGAGTCCTTTGGTTAAATCGTCGAGTCCTTTGGTTAAATCGCCGAGTCCTTTGGTTGAATCGCCGAGTCCTTTGGTTGAATCGCCGAGTCCTTTGGTTGAATCGCCGAATCCTTTGGCTAAATCGCCGAATCCTTTGGCTAAATCGCCGAATCCTTTGGCTAAATCGCCAAATCGTTTGAGTCAATCGCCAAATCGTTTGAGTCAATCGCGAAATCGTTTGAGTCAATCGCGAAATCGTTTGAGTCAATCGCGAAATCGTTTGAGTCAATCTCGAAATCGTTTGAGTCAATCTCGAAATCGTTTGAGTCAATCTCGAAATCGTTTGAGTCAATCTCGAAATCGTTTGAGTCAATCTCGAAATCGTTTGAGTCAATCTCGAAATCGTTTGAGTCAATCTCGAAATCGTTTGAGTCAATCTCGAAATCGTTTGAGTCAATCTCGAAATCGTTTGAGTCAATCTCGAAATCGTTTGAGTCACTCTCGAAATCGTTTGAGTAACTCTCGAAATCGTTTGAGTAACTCTCGAAATCGTTTGAGTAACTCTCGAAATAGTTTGAGTAACTCTCGAAATCGATTGAGTAAATCTCGAAATCGTTTGAGTAACTCTCGAAATCGTTTGAGTAACTCTCGAAATCGTTTGAGTAACTCTCGAAATCGTTTGAGTAACTCTCGAAATCGTTTGAGTAACTCTCGAAATCGTTTGAGTAACTCTCGAAATCGTTTGAGTAACTCTCGAAATCGTTTGAGTAACTCTCGAAATCGTTTGAGTAACTCTCGAAATCGTTTGAGTAACTCTCGAAATCGTTTGAGTAACTCTCGAAATCGTTTGAGTAAATCTCGAAATCGTTTGAGTAAATCTCGAAATCGTTTGAGTAAATCTCGAAATCGTTTGAGTAAATCTCGAAATCGTTTGAGTAAATCTCGAAATCGTTTGAGTAAATCTCGAAATCGTTTGAGTAAATCTCGAAATCGTTTGAGTAAATCACGAAATCGTTTGAGTAAATCTCGAAATCGTTTGAGTAAATCTCGAAATCGTTTGAGTAAATCTCGAAATCGTTTGAGTAAATCTCGAAATCGTTTGAGTAAATCTCGAAATCGTTTGAGTAAATCTCGAAATCGTTTGAGTAAATCCCGAAATCGTTTGAGTAAATCCCGAAATCGTTTGAGTAAATCTCGAAATCGTTTGAGTAAATCCCGAAATCGTTTGAGTAAATCCCGAAATCGTTTGAGTAAATCTCGAAATCGTTTGAGTAAATCTCGAAATCGTTTGAGTAAATCCCGAAATCGTTTGAGTAAATCCCGAAATCGTTTGAGTAAATCCCGAAATCGTTTGAGTAAATCTCGAAATCGTTTGAGTAAATCTCGAAATCGTTTGAGTAAATCCCGAAATCGTTTGAGTAAATCTCGAAATCGTTTGAGTAAATCTCGAAATCGTTTGAGTAAATCTCGAAATCGTTTGAGTAAATCTCGAAATCGTTTGAGTAAATCTCGAAATCGTTTGAGTAAATCTCGAAATCGTTTGAGTAAATCTCGAAATCGTTTGAGTAAATCTCGAAATCGTTTGAGTAAATCTCGAAATCGTTTGAGTAAATCTCGAAATCGTTTGAGTAAATCTCGAAATCGTTTGAGTAAATCCCGAAATCGTTTGAGTAAATCCCGAAATCGTTTGAGTAAATCTCGAAATCGTTTGAGTAAATCTCGAAATCGTTTGAGTAAATCTCGAAATTGTTTGCTTAAATCTAGAAATCAAATCTTTAAAAATCACGAAATCAATGGAAAAATTAAGAAAATCCATTTTTTTTTATATTTTTAATCAATCAGATAATATACATCAGAATTTAGTAGATTTTATCCAATTAATAAAATTATACGAATTCGAGCTCTAAGCCCGACACTCGGCGCACAGCTATGCTATTAGGTGGTCCTTAAAAGGGTCTTTTTTTTAATATGCTTTTCTTGAGCATTTGAGCGCTTTTGCTCCGACTATTCATCACAATTCCTTTTTTCAAAGGCATTTGTTCTGTTTTGCAAAAAAAACCAAACTAAGCCTGAAAATATTTCACAGGCCGTTTTTTTATCCAATCTATCACGATTGAAATAATGGATCTCTAAATGCATTCTCTTAGCTTATTTCTTCGAATATAAATACAACTTAGAAAGGAAATCTGGTTAATTGTTTAGTAGCGCATTCATGCCAGCCTAAATCTTCAGCTTCCCGCTTAATAATAATACTAAAGTTTAAGATATTCTGAAAATTCATAATGCTGTTGTACTATCTTGACTCCACTGTCCTTGTATATTCTTTTTTCCGGGTTAAAGTAACGCCTCTAATTAACCGTAAAGCAAATTCAACCTGGTGATCCGAATATGTGTTATTTTAGGGCCCATAAGATAAGGAAGCGGCATTTCATACTTTGAAATACGCCGCATTTTAGGGTTTATTCGTGTCGCTTGTCAATATATTATTATTTATGGGCTCTATCCTTCGTTTTCGAATTTCGATGCTCTTTTCTGTGTGCCATTCCCCTGAAATGGGAACTACTTATTGAGCGCCATCAGCGGGAAAAAACAGAACCATCGGACCAAAATAGACAGAATTCAAAGCGTGTAAATGTACGGAAGAAAATCTAAAAAGAAGTTCATTTCTAAGAATATTTTGAAAAAAATTCAGAAAATTTTTCAAAAATAGAGGAAAAACGTGTTTTACACCGTAAACTATTTTATAAAGACGTGTGATAAAAACTCGAGCTCCACACTTAAAAATAGGGAATCGCAGTTTTTCGGAAAATCAATTAAATCTCAATATTTATTCAATGGAAACGTGGATTAGATTTTTATATAGATCATTGTATAGCCTAGCTTATGCTAAAAATTTAGACACTAAAAATTTGGTTAACTTTCCATTCTGGAAGAAATGCAACTCCTACGGCCTCCACCCCACCAGCCGTAATATTGTAATTTTTAACGCTAAATTAACCTACTCCTAATTAAACTAGGAACATAAAAAATGTTAAGTTATTGACAGAAACTAGTCGTTCTATGATAAATAATATCATGTGTCTGTATTCCAAAATGGGCTTTCAAATGTTAGTTAAAATCCAATTTTTCGGAATTTTTCTCTGATGGGGCCTTCAGTGCTTTCTTTGCTAATTTTGATCTCCTTTCTATACGCTTCTTGGTTGTTAAATTCGGTTGCAATGCTTTTCCGAGGATACGCTTGCATTTGAATTGTTTAAAAAACACCGGGCATGTCCGACAGGAACATAAGAAGAGCGCCATACTACGCATAGTCTATTATAAAGTAATTAATTCACATGGTGAGATTGATCTGCACTTTGTGCAGTGTCTCATTGTGAATAAATTCGTTTATAAGGAATCAAACCTGCAAGCGGAATAGGGAATTTTAAAAAACAATCTTTTTTTGGAATTTCTCAAATTGAAAAAATCTCTCAACTTGCTTCTGAAGTGAAGAACTATCTTGCTCCTTTATGGTTGCCAATATTAAACCATTTTCTAAAAGCAGAATGATACAAATAATTTCTAAGTTGGTTCTATTGTATATATAAAAAATAAGGTCGAAAGCCAATAAGGAACTCATTAAAACCATACATAACTACATATTTTTCTAAAATGACTTGTTTAAAGAGCCCCATCGAGATCAGCTACTATAAAGCTGAGGAGATATCCTAATAAATAATTTATTATTATTATCACGAATTATGTGAATTAATCACGAAATCATTAGCGAAATCACCAAAACCAAAACGATTTCATCAGTCAGAAAAATAAATCAACTGAGAAATTGCATAACAAACCAGGAAATGACCCGACGTGTAAGCTATTAATCACTAATTCATTGACATGTCAACCAAAAAACTAATTCGTTGACATGTCAACCAAAAAACTAATTCGTTGACATGCCAACCAAAAAACTAATTCGTTGACATGCCAACCAAAAAACTAATTCGTTGACATGCCAACCAAAAAACTAATTCGTTGACATGCCAACCAAAAACTAATTCATTGACATGACCACGAAAAAACTTATTCATTGACATGACCACGAAAAAACTTATTCATTGACATGACCACGAAAAAACTAATTCATTGACATGACCACGAAAAAACTTACTCATTTACATGACCACGAAAAAACGAGTTCATTGAGATGACCACGAAAAAACGAGTTCATTGAGATGACCACGAAAAAACGAGTTCATTGAGATGACCACGAAAAAACGAGTTCATTGAGATGACCACGAAAAAAACGAGTTCATTGAGATGACCACGAAAAAACGAGTTCATTGAGATGACCACGAAAAAACGAGTTCATTGAGATGACCACGAAAAAACGAATTCATTGACATGACCACGAAAAAACGAGTTCATTGACATGACCACGAAAAAACGAGTTCATTGACATGACCACGAAAAAACGAGTTCATTGACATGACCACGAAAAAACGAGTTCATTGACATGACCACGAAAAAACGAGTTCATTGACATGACCACGAAAAAACGAGTTCATTGAGATGACCACGAAAAAACGAGTTCATTGAGATGACCACGAAAAAACGAGTTCATTGAGATGACCACGAAAAAACGAGTTCATTGAGATGACCACGAAAAAACGAGTTCATTGACATGACCACGAAAAAACGAGTTCATTGAGATGACCACGAAAAAACGAATTCATTGACATGACCACGAAAAAACGAATTCATTGACATGACCACGAAAAAACGAATTCATTGACATGACCACGAAAAAACGAATTCATTGACATGACCACGAAAAAACGAATTCATTGACATGACCACGAAAAAACGAATTCATTGACATGACCACGAAAAAACGAATTCATTGACATGACCACGAAAAAACGAGTTCATTGACATGACCACGAAAAAACGAGTTCATTGACATGGCCACGAAAAAACGAGTTCATTGACATGACCACGAAAAAACGAGTTCATTGACATGACCACGAAAAAACGAGTTCATTGACATGACCACGAAAAAACGAGTTCATTGACATGACCACGAAAAAACGAGTTCATTGACATGACCACGAAAAAACGAGTTCATTGACATGACCACGAAAAAACGAGTTCATTGACATGACCACGAAAAAACGAGTTCATTGACATGACCACGAAAAAACGAGTTCATTGACATGACCACGAAAAAACGAGTTCATTGACATGACCACGAAAAAACGAGTTCATTGACATGACCACGAAAAAACGAGTTCATTGACATGACCACGAAAAAACGAGTTCATTGACATGACCACGAAAAAACGAGTTCATTGACATGACCACGAAAAAACGAGTTCATTGACATGACCACGAAAAAACGAGTTCATTGACATGACCACGAAAAAACGAGTTCATTGACATGACCACGAAAAAACGAGTTCATTGACATGACCACGAAAAAACGAGTTCATTGACATGACCACGAAAAAACGAGTTCATTGACATGACCACGAAAAAACGAGTTCATTGACATGACCACGAAAAAACGAGTTCATTGACATGACCACGAAAAAACGAGTTCATTGACATGACCACGAAAAAACGAGTTCATTGACATGACCACGAAAAAACGAGTTCATTGACATGACCACGAAAAAACGAGTTCATTGACATGACCACGAAAAAACGAGTTCATTGACATGACCACGAAAAAACGAGTTCATTGACATGACCACGAAAAAACGAGTTCATTGACATGACCACGAAAAAACGAGTTCATTGACATGACCACGAAAAAACGAGTTCATTGACATGACCACGAAAAAACGAGTTCATTGACATGACCACGAAAAAACGAGTTCATTGACATGACCACGAAAAAACGAGTTCATTGACATGACCACGAAAAAACGAGTTCATTGACATGACCACGAAAAAACGAGTTCATTGACATGACCACGAAAAAACGAGTTCATTGACATGACCACGAAAAAACGAGTTCATTGACATGACCACGAAAAAACGAGTTCATTGACATGACCACGAAAAAACGAGTTCATTGACATGACCACGAAAAAACGAGTTCATTGACATGACCACGAAAAAACGAGTTCATTGACATGACCACGAAAAAACGAGTTCATTGACATGACCACGAAAAAACGAGTTCATTGACATGACCACGAAAAAACGAGTTCATTGACATGACCACGAAAAAACGAGTTCATTGACATGACCACGAAAAAACGAGTTCATTGACATGACCACGAAAAAACGAGTTCATTGACATGACCACGAAAAAACGAGTTCATTGACATGACCACGAAAAAACGAGTTCATTGACATGACCACGAAAAAACGAGTTCATTGACATGACCACGAAAAAACGAGTTCATTGACATGACCACGAAAAAACGAGTTCATTGACATGACCACGAAAAAACGAGTTCATTGACATGACCACGAAAAAACGAGTTCATTGACATGACCACGAAAAAACGAGTTCATTGACATGACCACGAAAAAACGAGTTCATTGACATGACCACGAAAAAACGAGTTCATTGACATGACCACGAAAAAACGAGTTCATTGACATGACCACGAAAAAACGAGTTCATTGACATGACCACGAAAAAACGAGTTCATTGACATGACCACGAAAAAACGAGTTCATTGACATGACCACGAAAAAACGAGTTCATTGACATGACCACGAAAAAACGAGTTCATTGACATGACCACGAAAAAACGAGTTCATTGAGATGACCACGAAAAAACGAGTTCATTGAGATGACCACGAAAAAACGAGTTCATTGAGATGACCACGAAAAAACGAGTTCATTGAGATGACCACGAAAAAACGAGTTCATTGAGATGACCACGAAAAAACGAGTTCATTGAGATGACCACGAAAAAACGAGTTCATTGAGATGACCACGAAAAAACGAGTTCATTGAGATGACCACGAAAAAACGAGTTCATTGAGATGACCACGAAAAAACGAGTTCATTGAGATGACCACGAAAAAACGAGTTCATTGACATGACCACGAAAAAACGAGTTCATTGACATGACCACGAAAAAACGAGTTCATTGACATGACCACGAAAAAACGAGTTCATTGACATGACCACGAAAAAACGAGTTCATTGACATGACCACGAAAAAACGAGTTCATTGACATGACCACGAAAAAACGAGTTCATTGACATGACCACGAAAAAACGAGTTCATTGAGATGACCACGAAAAAACGAGTTCATTGAGATGACCACGAAAAAACGAGTTCATTGAGATGACCACGAAAAAACGAGTTCATTGACATGACCACGAAAAAACGAGTTCATTGAGATGACCACGAAAAAACGAATTCATTGACATGACCACGAAAAAACGAATTCATTGACATGACCACGAAAAAACGAATTCATTGACATGACCACGAAAAAACGAATTCATTGACATGACCACGAAAAAACGAATTCATTGACATGACCACGAAAAAACGAATTCATTGACATGACCACGAAAAAACGAATTCATTGACATGACCACGAAAAAACGAATTCATTGACATGACCACGAAAAAACGAATTCATTGACATGACCACGAAAAAACGAATTCATTGACATGACCACGAAAAAACGAATTCATTGATATGGCCATGAAAACACTAATTCATTGACATGAGCACGACGTAGTTAATCCAAATGTCTTGAATAAGAAATCACCTGTGTAATTTCTAAATTACAAATCACATGTGTAATTGTTTTGTTATAGTTATTGCTATGAAGACATGAGAATTCATTGGTATAACCACGAAATCGAGAATTCATTGGTACAACCACGAAATCGAGAATTCATTGGTATAACCACGAAATCGAGAATTCATTGGTATAACCACGAAATCGAGAATTCATTGGTATAACCACGAAATCGAGAATTCATTGGTATAACCACGAAATCCAGAATTCATTGGTATAACCACGAAATCGAGAATTCATTGGTATAACCACGAAATCGAGAATTCATTGGTATAACCACGAAATCGAGAATTCATTGGTATAACCACGAAATCGAGAATTCATTGGTATAACCACGAAATCGAGAATTCATTGGTATAACGACGAAATCGAGAATTCATTGGTATAACCACGAAATCGAGAATTCATTGGTATAACCACGAAATCGAGAATTCATTGGTATAACCACGAAATCGAGAATTCATTGGTATAACCACGAAATCGAGAATTCATTGGTATAACCACGAAATCGAGAATTCATTGGTATAACCACGAAATCGAGAATTCATTGGTATAACCACGAAATCGAGAATTCATTGGTATAACCACGAAATCGAGAATTCATTGGTATAACCACGAAATCGAGAATTCATTGGTATAACCACGAAATCGAGAATTCATTGGTATAACCACGAAATCGAGAATTCATTGGTATAACCACGAAATCGAGAATTCATTGGTATAACCACGAAATCGAGAATTCATTGGTATAACCACGAAATCGAGAATTCATTGGTATAACCACGAAATCGAGAATTCATTGGTATAACCACGAAATCGAGAATTCATTGGTATAACCACGAAATCGAGAATTCATTGGTATAACCACGAAATCGAGAATTCATTGGTATAACCACGAAATCGAGAATTCATTGGTATAACCACGAAATCGAGAATTCATTGGTATAACCACGAAATCGAGAATTCATTGGTATAACCACGAAATCGAGAATTCATTGGTATAACCACGAAATCGAGAATTCATTGGTATAACCACGAAATCGAGAATTCATTGGTATAACCACGAAATCGAGAATTCATTGACCCAACCACGAAATCGAGAATTCATTGACCCAACCACGAAATCGAGAATTCATTGTCCTAACCACGAAATCGAGAATTCATTGTCCTAACCACGAAATCGAGAATTCATTGTCCTAACCACGAAATCGAGAGTTCATTGTCCTAACCACGAAATCGAGAATTCATTGTCCTAACCACGAAATCGAGAATTTATTGACCCAACCACGAAATCGAGAATTCATTGTCCTAACCACGAAATCGAGAATTCATTGTCCTAACCACGAAATCGAGAATTCATTGTCCTAACCACGAAATTTATTAACCCAACCACGAAATCGAGAATTTATTGACCCAACCACGAAATCGAGAATTTATTGACCCAACCACGAAATCGAGAATTTATTGACCCAACCACGAAATCGAGAATTTATTGACCCAACCACGAAATCGAGAATTTATTGACCCAACCACGAAATCGAGAATTCTTTGTCCTAACCACGAAATCGATAATTCTTTGACCCAACCACGAAATGACTAGTTAATACTACTAAATAATTATAAATCTCACAACAAATATTGAAAAATCATATTAAAATTTAAGAGCTTACGAAAAATCCACAAATACAGCCATAAAAATAAATATACCGCCATAAAAATAAATATACCGCCATAAAAATAAATATACCGCCGTAAAAATAAATATACCGCCGTAAAAATAAATATACCGCCGTAAAAATAAATATACAGCCGTAAAAATAAATATACACCCGTAAAAATAAATATACACCCGTAAAAATAAATATACATCCGTAAAAATAAATATACAGCCGTAAAAATAAATATCCAGCCGTAAAAATAAATATCCAGCCGTAAAAATAAATATCCAGCCGTAAAAATAAATATCCAGCCGTAAAAATAAATATCCAGCCGTAAAAATAAATATCCAGCCGTAAAAATAAATATCCAGCCGTAAAAATAAATATCCAGCCGTAAAAATAAATATCCAGCCGTAAAAATAAATATCCAGCCGTAAAAATAAATATCCAGCCGTAAAAATAAATATCCAGCCGCAAAAATAAATATACAGCAGCAAAAATAAATATACAGCCGCAAAAATAAATATACAGGCACAAAAATAAATATACAGCCATAAAAATAAAAATACAGCCATAAAAATAAAAATACAGCCATAAAAATAAAAATACAGCCCTGGGACAAATTAAAAGATCCACGAATATATCCAAAATCTACAATAATCTTTAAATCTGAAAAGTTATTTAAAGTTATATTCCAAATCTTAGGAATATTGTGACAAAACAAATCATTGCTAGGTAAAAGTACAAAATTAACGTACCGGTTTTATTCTCTTTTTGTCTTTGACTTAAATGTTCTTATTCCGTTCGCGTCTTTTTAAACAAAAACGACACACGCGACATAATTGTTTCAACGTTCAAACGCATATAGTTCCAAATGTTTTATAATTTCGGAACATTTAACCAAAGCCATATAAAAATACCTATATGATCGCTTAGCCTGTGCTGACCAAGTGTAGCGCTCACGTAAGGTCGGTATAAGAGTATATCATGGATTCATTTAGTAATTTTCATAATTTGCGTACAGTAACAAAACAAAGAAAGACTAGGTATATATTTATAGAACGAAAAAAAAAAAAAAAACTTTCACCAAGTTCATAGCTATATTAATTTAAAGGAAGACCGGCCAAAAAAGATTGAAAGCCTATGCAAGGCTGTTGCTAAAGGACAATACAAACGTTTAATTCGGAAAATAATTTAAACGACTATTGAATTGTGTTAAATAATTTAAATAAACTAAATCAATTAAAATAAACTAAATCAATTAAAATAAACTAAATCAATTAAAATAAATTAAATCAATTAAAATAAATTAAATCAATTAAAATAAACTAAATCAATTAAAATAAACTAAATCAAGTAGCCATATATCGTAGAGAAATTTAGAAACCAATGACCGAAATTGAAGTATTGAGAAATCGGTGGTTTTCAACCTTATGTCCACAGGTAACGTATTCCAAATAAAAGCACTCAAGGGAAAATGATCCTGCGAATTTATAACATCAAGAATAGATTTAACACAAGAATATGGAAGAGCTACACCTTTGTCTGCGCGCTAGACACAATCGGGCGGAGCCTATGTGGGTCTTACGCCGCGCCTCATGTCACGTGCAAGGGAAGCAGTTGGCGGTTTTCTACGATAAGTGCAGGGGAGGGGGATATCATGCTGCGGGGATAGGCAGAGCTGGCTGCCAGTCGCGGACTTGGAAAGCTCGTGATAGGGTGAAAATCATAATGCATATAACGTCAAATCTAGTAAGCTCCTCCCGTTCGAAACTAGCGTTATACCAGAGGTATAGCGTGCGGTTCGATATTCTTGTGTTGAATCTATTCTTGATAACATTAAGTCGGACAAGATCATGTTTACCGTCGCGAACATAGTGGCATATACTCTTCAAGATCGAGTACCTTTGATATGCCCAACCGTACGGGCGTCACGTCTCTACCAGAGATCTTATACGCTGCGCTTTAGATGTATGTGCCTCTTCGTGAGGCTCTTTGAAGTTTAAAACTTCAATTCATTCTCAAGATAGAATGATTCCAATCGTAAATTATATCGAAGAAATAATGGCGTTTTGTTTAATATTTTCGGAAATTGTTCAAAATCTCGATAAAATCAAAGTGAAATTGTAACATTTTTAAAGCTTTATTCGTTAAGTTAATTGAACCGAATTAACTTTAGTGCGTGGAAACACGCTAAAATAATAATTCATTAAATTTAAACGGTGTGTAATTTTTCGTAAATAGGGTATTCCATTTTAAATATAATTTTTTGTTGTAGGCTTAATTATATCGGTCATATTTACACTTGTAAAACTATTACATTATTTTAATGATTTTCGACAGCTGAAAAAAATCGTAATAGACCCGCAACAACAACAGGGTAGTAGAATTTTTCTTGTGCGAAGATTGCGGATTGAAATTGGTGCCGCGCGATAAGCGCGGAGCGTTGAATCTTAAATAATATACTCATTAAACTGGTTTAGTTAAAGTGCCGAGTCTGCGAGAAGACAAAGGGTCTATCTTTGGTATATCTTAGTTCTATCTTTGTCTTTATGTTAGTTACATAGGTCTACGTCTGTGTAATTCATTGCGTAAAAACTACCAAACTGATATGACAGTGCTCAAAGAAAGCTCGCCAAAGTTTTGACAATTTATTATTAATTTTAAAAACTCTGCAAGTAGTAGTGGAGTGGAAAGGGGGAAAGGTGGTGTCAAAGCCACGGTTATCCTCAACTCAGAGATGGCGCTACAATCAACCTGCGGTTTGTCGACTACATTGACGACATAGCGCCCTGTTAATGATTTTCGATCTTTCGCGGTCGTTTTATTTGGTCCAATCCTAGAAAGGGCGCGACTATCATACCTGCCCTTTTTACTCGTTTTTCAGTGGAATTTCTTTCAAATTATTACGTTTTTCCCATTCAACCTAATAATATTTTGTTATATGTACATGCACAAAGAAATTGGTATTCGCTTGTTAAATTTAACCTAAACTAAGGGTGCGAAAATTACATGGGAAAAATCTGTAAAACTGGGTCTTAGGATTGTAATTAACTCGAAAACCGTCAAATCGGCTATTTAAGAAGAAATATCGTTCAAATAAGACTGATCATGCTTTTTGTTTAGTTTTATCTGTTCCACCCTCGATCAAATCATGTCGTAAATGCATGACTGTGATCCTTTAATGAAATCAAACACTTTAAAGCGAGTGGGTAAAGTGTGGCTTATTATTATTATTATTATTATTATTATTCAGGGGATACAAAATAACCAAAAAGGTTTTAAGGGTTTTTAAAGGTATAATGAACAGTTTTAACATTTATTTTAATCGATTTATATGGAAAAGTATAGAGCTTGGAATCGGATATCGATTATCATCTGTTATTCGTATATTTTCAGATATTTTATTTTCGGATAAAATTGTTTGTAACTAAAAAATTAAATTTGTATATTCTTATAATTGTTAAATGTTTAAAGGAGTCCTTCACGGCCGTGGCGTCCCCCCCCCCTGTTTTTTCAAAAGTCGGTCTTCCAAAAATTGCCCACTGCATGTCTTTGGCGCCCCAGAAAAAGAGTTACTTTTCAAACCAAAAGTAGTATAGAAGCTTGAGGGAGGGTCGCTAAAAACTGAGGGGGGAAGCAGTAGACATGAGGGAGCCGCCAAGGCAGTGAAGGACTCCTTTAAGGTTTACCCAAAGATAAGCGTTTGGTGCTTTTTCTACGAACAAATTACTCGTATTCAAACGTATTACGATGGATAAGAAAATTAACGTTTCCAGAATTAGTATAAAATGTAAGAAAAATATTTCAAATTGAGTTATAATTTGAAGAATATAAATAAACCAACAAAACTAAGATTTTAAATCCATCTTTTTATTTATTATTTTTCACGAAAATAAATTTTGAATTTTTTATCCGAACGTATAACGCGGATAATATTCTAAGATAATACCATTCTCGGATAAAAACGGATAAGGATTATGTTTTTTACTTTATCTTCTAATAAGTTAACTCGAATGAAAAATAGTCTATTTTTAATCAGATAATATACATCAGAATTTAGTAGATTTTATCCAGTTAATAAAAATTATACGAATTCCGAGCTCTATATAATTTTTTAAATGACCTTATGATGGAGTAATAGCTCCTAAACGTTGTCATTCAATACATTTTATCAAGTCTATCACTTTATAAAGTGATAGACTGGATTTTATTGATAAACCATTGCAGTAAATTAAATTAAATAGTAAAACAAAAAGTAAATTAAATAAAAATCTCTGAATTCAGTTTTTCAAGTTTAATTTCCATTAATTCAAATCAATATTATGACAATAAAAATTAATAGTAAAAGTAAAACTATCAAAGCATTCCCACGACAGGAACTCACAGTCGTGGAAATTGAAATTTTGAAAGCGTGTTAATTTTTTTAGCGGTTTTAATTTGATTTTAAGCATTATCTAATACCCTCTTCGGACGAGGCGTGATTAGCCTCGGTTTAATCACATTAAATGAGGTTTACATAGCCTTCTCTGTTCAATAAACCTCGGTTAACTGGATTAAACCACGGTTAAATCTGATTAAACGCCTTCGAATTTTTGTGTTTTAATTTAATTTTTGGACCGGTTTTAATTTAATTTCAAATAATCCGATAATTATCCAAAAAATCAATAATTATCGCATAAATCGGATTTTTGAATTTATTCGAAAAAAATCCGAGGGATTGTTTAAAAAAACATTTTTCAAACGAGAGTTAGACTTAGAACCTTGAAATAGATAAATGATTTCGGGGATTTTAAAATTGATTTAGATTTCGCATTAATCCATCTAATTAACAATTGAAATAATTGTTTGGTCACTTCATTATCCGTTTAATCTGTTAAAATAAGAAGTGGAAGCCGTACAAGCCGCGCAATACGTACCCTACGTTTCAAAGACAATTACCTATTAAATGAGCAGCGCCATATATTTTATGAAGATTAATCATATCTTGGAGGAACTATAAAGGGGTAGCCGACTGACTGTCAGAAATCTTCAACTCTGCGCTTTAGAGACATGCCTCTTCCCAATACCTTCTATGTCGTCGACAAACCGCGGGTTGATTGTAGCGCCATCTCTGCGTCGGGAATAACACGTGCCTTTGACATAACCTCCCCCTTTCCACCCACCTCGAGACTGGATGTCACGTGTGTGACGCTTATGTATTTGATTTATAAACAAGTAAAATATGAAAAATAGCGCAAATTTGAAATCTCTTAAGCTTTGAAAAACATGTATTTGTGGCCGATTACCCATTTTGGTAGATGGCTCCAAAATTTCAAATTTAAGAATTTAAAGTAAACATTCTTGTTAAAAATGTATTTTTTCCAAATTTTCGGATACCCAAAACTTTGTAAATGGGTCATTCCATATGGTTTCACCTTGGCATGCAACCATGGGTCGGCAGATCTTAATGCAATTTGGTACTCCCTTTTCTATGCTTAAAAAACTAGGATTCCCAGATTTTAAGATGAAAATAAAAATAATTGAATTTTTGGCGAAATTTAGAGTAAACCCCCAAGATGTTTAGAACGTCAGCGAAAAAAAATTATGCTTTACGAAAATACCAATATCTTTCTGGCGCCTCGGTTGAATCTTTGGAATTTACTCATGTTTATAGAGTAAAAGGAGAGGAATCCGATGGTCATCTCCAAAATGGTCTACCTCTTTTAGTTTTTTTGTTTTTAATTTTTCTAAATTTCGCGGGGGATCTTACACTGTGACGTGTGACGTCATGAGGGCCAACTTTTAAAATTTTTATTTTCTTTTTTTTTTAAGACCCCGAGGTCACATCTTTCACCTAGTATATGTTTGGTTCTTGGTATTTGTTTCGTATCTAATTGGTAATCAAAAACAAAAGTTTCAAATTTTTGGGATTTTTATATTTATATTATGTACAGGGTGTTTCGAAAATGATGATAGGATCGAGCTCCATTGGGTTCTACGGGCCATTTTAAGACGAAAATATTCTATGACGTTTTGTCGTACGGGGCGCCGTTTAAGAGTTACCAAATATCTTTTAATGTGAAATAACGATACCGTATTAAAAACTTCTCTGAAAGGTGGCATTGTTTTCCGGAAGTAGAAAGCTGAGTTTAGACATGGAATCGGTGCGTGGTTTAGGAAAGAGGGGTCACCTTTCACACAATATTTAAGTCCTTCTGTATATAAATGATCCTTGTCTCCTTCTTAGTCTTCCCGCTTCCCAAAAATCCTCCTCCCGTTCGCCTTTGGTCTCGACCTTCCTAGTCCCCATCAATCGGACGAGGTTCGGTGCCCTTTTGGGTTTCCAAACGAGAAACCGCTAAGCTTCGAAAAACGTTTGAACCCTCTGGCACTGTTAGCCGTGATCACTCGTGATGACCGTGCTCCCTCTACTGTGACGTGTTTGAATTTCGCTCCAACGGGTAGAGCTCAGAATTTGTTTAACTTTTATTAACTGGATAGATCTACTGTCAAATTTAATTCAGATATTATCCCTTTGGCTAAAAATAGACTATTTATCCAAATATAAAATAAAACCATAATACTTGTATCTCTTTTTATCCGAAAATGGAAACTTATCCTAGAATATTATGGGATAACGAAAACTTAAAAATATATTTTCTCAAAAATAATAAACATAAGCTTCGTTTTATTGTTTTATTTATTTTCTTTGAATTTTAATCGTGGTTTTGGTCTACCC
Source organism: Odiellus spinosus (assembly GCA_963920705.1). Lineage (NCBI taxonomy): Eukaryota > Metazoa > Arthropoda > Arachnida > Opiliones > Phalangiidae > Odiellus > Odiellus spinosus. The sequence continues at coordinate 24,258,176 of OY987226.1, forward strand.
CCATTTCGCCCAATTTATTTCGCCCAATTTCATTTCGCCCAATTCCCATTTCGCCCAGTTTCTTTTCGCACAATTTCATTTCGCCCAATTCCCATTTCGACCAATTTCTTTTCGCCCAAATCCCATTTCGCCCAATTCCCATTTCGACCAATTTCTTTTCGCCCAAATCCCATTTCGCCCAACCCCATTTCGCCCAATTCCCATTTCGCCCGGTTTCTTTTCGCCCAATTCCCGTTGGCCCAATTCCCATTTGGCCTAATGTCTTCTCGCCCAATCTCGTTTCGCCCAATTTTGATTTGGACCAATCTCATTTTGCCCAAGTCACATTTTTCCACTTTTTTCCCCCAACCTAACCTAACCTAACCTAACCTAAATTAAATAAAAGTTACTTTTTTGGCCTACTAAGACTTTAAATTTTAAAAGGTTTAAGCTTTAATCGTTTTAGGCGAAAAGGGAAGAGAAATTTTTGGGTTGGGCGAAATGGGAATAGATAATTCTAGGCTAGCTGATAAAACGATTGGGCAAATTGGGATTGGGCGAATTGAGAAAAGGAATTTTTAGTTTGGGCAAAATGGGAAGAGATAATTTAGGGCCAAATGATAAAGCGATTGGGCAAAGTAGGATTGGGCGAAATGGAAATAAATAATTTTGGTCCAAAAATGTCTTGGGCGAAATGGGAATAGATAATTTTGGGCGAAATGTTTTGGGCGAAAGGGGTACATACCGTGAATTTGAAATATCTTTCTTTTATTTCCACGAATTCTAAAAATGTGAATTTTATTATCCACACAAATTGCATTTTGTTTTTTCACAAACAATCAATACGAAAATAAAATATCTGAAATAAATGTAAGCTTACCTATAGAGGGTTTTAAAAATTTGGACCATTGAAAACAGCCCAAATTGGATGGTAACTGCTCACCTGGCATCAATAGACGTTTGAAGCTTTGGGCTAACAAATTCTAGAGGCGTTTCTATGCGAAATCGGTGACTCCCGACTGTCAGTCGGCAAATGCCCCATAACTCCTCCAAGACCCAATTTCGCGGAACGTTAAATTATATTATATAAGATATTAAAAGGCTTTCAATATTAACTATAAACATATCGTAATGGAATTTTACACGTACCGCGGTATTCCACGAGCTCTCCTTAATTATTTACGTGTTAATAATCTAAATGAAAATATATCCTATACTAAAATGAGCTATCGCGTGCTTATCGTAATCCCGAGCCTAATGATACCCTTTTCGCAACAAAATTTTTTTTTTGCCATGCAGCGAAACAATCTTGTTTTGCGATGGGAAATTGTTGCCTATATATATTAAACTTATCATTTACTCTAATTAAGATATACATGAAATTATTATTATTATTATTATTTTTCAGAGAAAACGACAAGGTACTGAACAAAAAAACTTTAAGGGCCTCGGCTCGACACCCCTCGTTAGAGTTTGAACCACATCCCCCCCCCACTGCAAATAATGTTTCCACAACTCTGACTTTGGTTTAACCGCAGAATTCATCTTCTTTGCTACTTCGCATGGTAAAAGTCCATGTGACGGTATTGGCGGAACATCCATGCGTTTGGTAACGCCTTTACAATTCTACAAATGGTCAGAAAAAAAAACATTATTGGAATTAAGTTTTTATACATTTCGAAAGAGGATGTTAAACTCCACCAACTATTCCTTCAAGAACGTCTTTCCAAGGCTTGCGCTGTTACCAGCACTCGAAGCCACCATAAATTGCCACATGTGAATTAAAAATGTACAGAATTTCACGTGATATATTCAGTACAAATGTTATGGTGGCAATCATTTAGAATGCTTATATCAACCCGAATGCACTTACATTTGACGATGTTTCTGTTCGGGACTATGTAGCGTCCGAATATGACAAGGATTGATATGTGGCCTTAGTGTTAGAAGACATTAAAGAAGAAAATGATTTCCTTCTCATGTTCATGAAATGCAAAAAAGATAACGCAATAGTATCTAGGCCATCTCAAAATGATGAATGTTTTTACCTGTAAATTCTATTTTACGCATTTTACCTGCCCCATTCAAGAATGCGTCGCTACTAAATCACCCAGACAGGGAACTTACAAAAATGCCGAAACTATGCGTAGATAATGCGCGAGCATTATTTATGGCCAAATAAAAAATAATTTAATTCCAAAAAACTGTGTTTTTATTGAAAAATAGTTTTACACGTTTTATGGCCTTAAGCACCCAAATATCACAAACAAATTGGATATGAAATTAAAGCCTAGGTATATGCGTCCGAATATGACGAGGATTGGTATGTGGCCTTAGTGTTAGAAGACATTAAAGAAGAAAATGATTTCCTTCTCATGTTCATGAAATGCAAAAAAGATAACGTCTAGGCCATCTCAAAATGATGAATGTTTTTACATGTAAATTCTATTTTACGCACTTTACCTGCCCCATTCAAGAATTCGTCGCTACAAAATCACCCAGACAGGGAACTTACAAAAATGCCGAAACTATGCCTAGATAATGCGCTAGCAATATTTATGGCCAAATAAAAAATTATTTAATTCCAAAAAACTGTGTTTTTATTAAAAAATAGTTTTTCACGTTTTATGGCCTTAACCACCCAAATATCACAAACAAATTGGATATGAAATTAAAGCCTAGGTATAGGCAAGAAGGATCAGATAAGGAGAGGAAAAGTGGGAACGGCGCGGCTCCTACTGCGTCGGCCTAAACTCCCACTCTGGGAGAACGGGGGACAGACGGGGGTAGAGATGCTTCGTGGTAAATTGTTGTCACGTGGGTAAAACGAATCCTTTATGAGACGCGCTAGCTAGCGACCACGTGAATTTCCTATCCACCCGAGTGGGAGGTTGGCTCTTCTCTCTCTAACTCAACGCAGCCCCACTTTTCCTCTCCTTATCTGATCCTTCTTGGTATAGGGATATCTATAACCGGTTAAAAATTTAAAATCGAAGTTGCGCCTTTTTCAGAGTTACGCTTCGAAGTTGACCCCTCCTTCTTCAAAATTTTCGAAAAGTTTTTGCTAGAAAACAATTAAAGATAGAAACATTTCGTTAACTCAATCACTATAGTAAAAGTAAGTTAACTCAATCACTTTAGTAAAAGTAAGTTAACTCAATCACTTTAGTAAAAGTAAGTTAACTCAATCACTTTAGTAAAATAAGTTAACTCAATCACTTTAGTAAAAGTAAGTTAACTCAATCACTTTAGTAAAATTAAGTTAACTCAATCACTTTAGTAAAAGTAAGTTAACTCAATCACTTTAGTAAAAGTAAGTTAACTCAATCACTTTAGTAAAAGTAAGTTAACTCAATCACTTTAGTAAAAGTAAGTTAACTTATTTTTACTAAAGTGATTGAGTTAACTCAATCACCTTAGTAAAAATAAGTTAACTTATTTTTACTAAAGTGATTGAGTTAACAACTTTATGGATTGAATTTAAACATTTACTATTCTACAAACGTTGATGTAGAAAGTATATACCGTAAAAAGTTAAACGTTGGTTAAAACGTTGCGATGTTTTATAGATAATTGTATTTAAAGACAAATGATAAAATGATAAAACGGAAAAATTAACAGAAATATTACGGTTAATTGTAAATAAACCCAAAAAAAATATACAATTTAAAATTTCGAGCCCTATCCACAATTGTATTCTTAACAATATGTATTCTAACTACATATCTTTATTTATAACCTTATTTACTATACTACTGCGGTTTAGTATATACTAAGAATTTTTAATGAGTGTGGGGTATTTAGTCACTCGTGCTTCGAGCACAGGTAAGAATTCCAGCTTTTAAGGATAGTGTGAGGGCAGAGACAGAGAGAGAACTCAACATAGTCATTCAAGACAGACGGTTTCGCCATCTAGTTGAGCGGAATGAAAACTATTGGCTATAAGGCTAGAATTCCAACGATAACGCGAGAGAAAATAATTCAATAAAGTAAAAACTCAGACGCTGTCGCCTTCTATTGTGGCGAATGAAATCTAATTAAAATATCCATGCTGGATTTAGAAGACAATCAATTGTTGGGTAAAAACTACATCTCCATCGAGTTAATTAATTTTCCTCACTCAACGCAAAGCTTTCTTTCGCTCCGTGTAAAGATCTCCGCGCTAGAATATGGTTATTAATGCTAATCAATATCAAAAAATTAAATTAACGATCCCAAATCATCTTCCCTCGTGCGCACATAGATGTCATGGTTTGGAAAAGATAATCCATAAATATTCTGTTAATCGGTTGTTTATGAATAGTAATCAGTTAATTATTCGCGATACCGTTGCATTTATCCAAGACTTCCCGTGGATATTTTCAAATTATGAATAAAAATAAAACAAACAGATATTTTCTTGTCCAAACGCGACCTCTATGAGCACAGCAGCCTAGCTTTGATTGTACTATTTATGATGGCCAATATCGTCTGTTAAGCATGAAAGGAAGTAAAAAACATTTAACAAATATTAAACTAGAAATAAATTAAAACATTACACGGAAAATAGGCTTAGTTGGATTCCTGGAGGTCCTGAACTCCCCATATTAGCGCTATCGACCAATGACATTGATCAATGGCCTTTATACGCGAAGAGATTCAGGATCTCCATGAATCCAGCTAAAAATTAAAAAATTACAGCCCTAAAAGGAAGACAGCGAAGAGCCAAATGGGAAAGATAGCCTGACGACTGTGGGAGCGTTTGTAAGGACGAATACTGTAACTCCCTCACTTAGAGGGATGACACTGAGATGTGATAGAAATCTCTGACGTGTCATTGTCTCCCTTGCTGACTCCTATTTGTGCTTGTCTATATTAAAAATGTACATTAAGTTTTAGAGCACCATCTACATTGAAAAAACGACCAAATACGAAAGAAATCAAGGATGTAATGTATAGAAAGGAAAACATAGGAAAATGGTCGAAATTCTAGGAACATATAGGAACACATTGAAAATATTTGAAAACTATAAAATATTGGAATTGTGGTCACCCAAATTTTATGTTTTTTTCGTTACATTTATATTGCAGCAGTTTTTAAATCAATGCTCTCTAAGAAACTTTTCGTATTCTGAATGAATTTATCATCCGAGAATGATCTACATAAATCAGTCAATTGTAGTTTCAGTTCAATGTGGTTTTTTCCAAGTTTGCAAGCTGCTTCGCGTAAGAGCTCTTCGATCTCTGGATCGATATCAGAATTGACAAAATATTCAGGCGGGATTACCATTTTACGAGACTTAGCTTCGTTACTTTCGTTGATTTCAATTTTACATTCCTTCTTTTTGGTGTTGAGCAAAACGCTAGCGTAGAAAGATGGAGTTCGAGTTACTATTAAGAAGATATGAGTTAAGACAACGTAACTTAAAACGTAATATTTCCAAATCATATCCGGCTTAATTAGCGCCTTTTTGACGTATCTGGAACCCGAATAAAACCTTTGTTTCGCCTTATTTTCAAGAAACTGAACTATAATATTCTTATCGTGCAAATAATGCGAAACCTTCAAGTCGAGAACGGGCAAATCGAAAGTTGATCGTTTAGGCAATAAATTGTCTTTCATTAAGACAACGGCTTCCGTATTATACCAAGTAGTTTCCAAAAATACGTATCCATCTCTTCCATTCAAATTTATTTTTAACGCTAAAGTGCAATGAGGCCTCAAGAGGGAAATGTAAGCGTCGTCTTGTAACGAGACGTCGCGAAAACCTTCTTGGGACATTTGTTGAGAATCCCAAATCGATGATACGAGATAAATCGCTTTCGAAATGTCTGGATATTCTTCTTGGAGTTCTTGGACTATTTTTTCCAATATCGTAATTGATACACCGACGCAAGTATATTGGTAATTAGTTTCGTTGTATTTGACGGAAAACTCTTCGAAAGATGCTTTATTCTCCTTGTACGCTCGATAATATCGCACCGCTGGGTCAATTGTGTCAAAAAGACCGTACTCGTTAACTGATTTAAGTATCCTGGAACAAGAATTAATGAAATTTTCCAGGTCCAAGATGGATTTGAAGGATACGAGATTTTCGTAATCATTCCACAAATCTGACGGTTTACCAAGGGCCATTTTTTCCTGAAATAACAAAGAACAAATTAAAGCGAGTATCGTGTTATTTTTAAGTTCCACTCTATAGGCGGATGCATACAGACCTATTTTCAGGCGTTTCACGCTAGTGCGCTCTTAGAAGTTCCATAAGCGCGCGAACGTGAAACGCGTGAAAATAGGTCTGCGTGAATCCGGCTTATGAGTCATTAGTGAACTAGCGCTGTCACTTATTCGTCTGAACGGGGTGCTGCAGTTAAGTTCTACGCTAAAATTGATGGAACCCATTAAATCGCGTTACTTAGCGTGTCTACTTAGAAGAAACCTTTGGAAGTTCGAATTTTACTTAAATCTTCTTTTATAATATCCTCTTTTAATAAGCGATTGAATAAATGAAACATCGCGACTTACCGATATAAACGTTTTGACAAATTCTAATACATTCAAAGTGACGCCGCTTATGCAGAATATTAATTAGTTTATTGTTCGATTAAGTATATACCCTCCTTTCTAATTAATACGGATGCTTTTACTCCAATTATTCCGTGTCATTATTTCTTGTCTCAAACGTTAAAGAGAAAATGCAAATATATTTCCTCTTTAAATAAACAATGTCTCCAAACGCAGAAATTTATTCAGTTTCATAGATTTTTTACGCGAAGTGATGATGTAGTCACTCCACGTTAAAGGGAGATAGCTTGAAAACTTGATGTAGTTGGAGAAGGAACGCACCTTCCAGATCGTTTCCCGAAATATATTTTTCATTTTATCTTCTCGCCTTTGTCCAATGGATAAACGATTAACCAAAAACAGACCTTATTTTTAACAGTTAACCGTTGGTTGAAGAGTGTGAATTTTTGGATTATTGTATTTAAAGATAAATTATCAAATGATAAAACCAAACTTAACGTCCTTTAAAAAATTTCCATTGCCTATTTGAAAACAAATCTAATACATAATATTGTGTTCAGTTTGGTTTTTAACTTCAAATCCAGTCAGCCTGGCGTTTTCCTTTTCTTTTATTTCATCACGGCAGATGTTTTACTAAATTGTTATCGCGTTGATTTGTATTTCAGATTTATACCGAAGTCGCAATCGTCTAATATATGATTATTATGCCAAAAAACATAGTTTGGAAAGTAATATAAATGGTAAAAAAAAACCTTATAGTGTATTTATTCCAAGGGGTACACCCCCTGAAAAAATACAACCCCTGAAAAAATAAATACACTCCTGGAAAACTATACCCCCTGAAAAAATACACCCCCTGAAAAAATACACCCCCTGAAAAAATACACCCCCTGAAAAAATACACCCCCTGAAAAAATACACCCCCTGAAAAAATACACCCCCTGAAAAAATACAACCCCTGAAAAAATACAACCCCTGAAAAAATACACTCCCTGAAAAAATAGACCCCCTAAAAAATAGACACACTAAAAAAATACACCCCCTGAAGGAACACACCCCTTGTTAAAAAATCGAAATCATGCGCGGATGACGCGTATACTCAATGGTAAAATCAATTTTTATCAAGTGCGTGCTTTTAAATGTATTTTATAATTGAGTAATGTACATTAAGGGGTCATCCGCACATGATTCATTACGTAACTCTTAAACGGCGCCTCGTACGACAAAACGTCATAGAATATTTTCGTTTGGAGCTCAATCCTACCTCCATTTAGGAAGGGGTACCCCTTGTAAAAAAAAAAAAAAAAATCGAAATTTTTAAATGGGGTACCCCTTGTAAAAAATTAGAAAATAAAAAATAAATTTTTACTAGGGGTACCCCTTGTAGAAAAAATAATACACCCCCTGTAAAATAAATAATCAAAGATTTTACAAGGGGTACCCCTTGTAGAAAAAATAATACACCCCCTGTAAAATAAATAATCAAAGATTTTACAAGGGGTAAACCTTGTAAAAAAATAATAACCCCCTGTAAAATAAATAATCAAAGATTTTACAAGTTGTACCCCTTGTAAAAAAAAAAAAAAATAATATACCCCTGTAAAATTAATAATCAAAAATTTTACAAGGGGTAACCCTTGTAAAAAAAAAAAAAAATACACCCCCTGTAAAATAAATAATACACCCCCTGAAAAATTAATCAAAGATTTTACAAGGGGTAGCCCTTGTAAAAAAAATAATACACCCCCTGAAAAATAAATAATACACCCCCTGTTAAATAAATTATCAAAGATTTTACAAGGGGTACCCCTTGTAAAAAAAAAATAATACACCCCTTGTAAAAAAAAAATAATACACCCCCTGATAAATAAATGATCAAAGATTTTACAAGGGGTACCCCTTGTAAAAAAAATAATAAACCCCCTGTAAAATAAATAATCAAAGATTTTACAAGGGGTACCCCTTGTAAAAAAAATAATACACCCCCTGTAAAATAAATAATCAAAGATTTTACAAGGGGTGTAAAAAAAAAAGTACACCCCCTGTAAAATAAATAATACACCCCCTGAAAAATTAATCAAAGATTTTACAAGGGGTACCCCTTGTAAAAAAAAAAAAAAAAATAGTACACCCCTTGTAAAAAAAATAATACACCCTCTGTAAAATAAAAAATCAAAGATTTTACAAGTGGTACCTCTGGTAAAAAAAATAATACACCCCCTGTAAAGTAAATAATCAAAGATTTTACAAGGGGTAAACCTTGTAAAAAAATAATAACCCCCTGTAAAATAAATAATCAAAGATTTTACAAGTTGTACCCCTTGTAAAAAAAAAAAAAAAATAATATACCCCCTGTAAAATTAATAATCAAAAATTTTACAAGGGGTAACCCTTGTAAAATCTTTGATTATTTATTTTACAGTGGGTGTATTATTTTTTTTTTACAAAGAGCACCCCTTGTAAAATCTTTGATTATTTATTTTAAAGGGGGTGGATTATTTTTTTTACAAGGGGTACCCCTTGTAAAATCTTTGATTATTTATTTTAAAGGGGTGTATTATTTTTTTACAAGGGGTACCCCTTGTAAAATCTTTGATTATTTATTATACAGGGGGTGTATTATTTTTTTTACAAGGGGTACCCCTTGTAAAATCTTTGATTATTTTACAGGGGGTGTATTATTTTTTTTACAAGGGGTACCCCTTGTAAAAAAAATAATACACCCCATGTAAAATAAATAATCAAAGATTTTACAAGGGGTGTAAAAAAAAAAGTACACCCCCTGTAAAATAAATAATACACCCCCTGAAAAATTAATCAAAGATTTTACAAGGGGTACCCCTTGTAAAAAAAAAAAAAAAAAAAAAAAATAGTACACCCCTTGTAAAAAAAATAATACACCCTCTGTAAAATAAAAAATCAAAGATTTTACAAGTGGTACCTCTGGTAAAAAAAATAATACACCCCCTGTAAAATAAATAATCAAAGCTTTTACAAGGGGTACCCCTTGTAAAAAAAATAATACACCCCTGTAAAATAAATAATCAAAGATTTTACAAGGGGTACCCGTTGTAAAAAAAAATAATACACCACCTGTAAAATAAATAATCAAAGATTTTACAAGGGGTACCCCTTGTAAAAAAAATAATACACCCCCTGTAAAATCCATAATACACCCCTGTAAAATAAATAATACACCCCCGGAAAAATTAATCAAAGATTTTACAAGGGGTACCCCTTGTAAAAAAAAATAATACACCCCATGTAAAATAAATAATCAAAGATTTTACAAGGGGTACCCCTTGTAAAAAAAATAATACACCCCTGTAAAATAAATAATACACCCCCTGAAAAATTACTAAAAGATTTTACAAGGGGTACCCCTTGTAAAAAAATAGTACACCCCCTGTAAAATAAATAATACACCCCCTGTAAAATAAATAATACACCCCCTTTAAAATAAATAATACACCCCTTGTTAAATAAATGATCAAAGATTTTACAAGGGGTACCCGTTGTAAAAAAAATAATAAACCCCCTGTAAAATAAATAATCAAAGATTTTACAAGGGGTACCCCTTGTAAAAAAAAAATAATACACCCCTTAAAAAAAAAAATAATACACCCCCTGATAAATAAATGATCAAAGATTTTACAAGGGGTACCCCTTGTAAAAAAAATAATAAACCCCCTGTAAAATAAATAATCAAAGATTTTACAAGGGGCACCCCTTGTAAAAAAAATAATACACCCCCTGTAAAATAAATAATCAAAGATTTTACAAGGGGTGTAAAAAAAAAAGTACACCCCCTGTAAAATAAATAATACACCCCCTGAAAAATTAATCAAAGATTTTACAAGGGGTACCCCTTGTAAAAAAAAAAAAAAATAGTACACCCCTTGTAAAAAAAATAATACACCCTCTGTAAAATAAAAAATCAAAGATTTTACAAGTGGTACCTCTGGTAAAAAAAATAATACACCCCCTGTAAAGTAAATAATCAAAGATTTTACAAGGGGTAAACCTTGTAAAAAAATAATAACCCCCTGTAAAATAAATAATCAAAGATTTTACAAGTTGTACCCCTTGTAAAAAAAAAAAAAAAAATAATATACCCCCTGTAAAATTAATAATCAAAAATTTTACAAGGGGTAACCCTTGTAAAATCTTTGATTATTTATTTTACAGTGGGTGTATTATTTTTTTTTTACAAAGAGCACCCCTTGTAAAATCTTTGATTATTTATTTTAAAGGGGGTGGATTATTTTTTTTACAAGGGGTACCCCTTGTAAAATCTTTGATTATTTATTTTAAAGGGGTGTATTATTTTTTTACAAGGGGTACCCCTTGTAAAATCTTTGATTATTTATTATACAGGGGGTGTATTATTTTTTTTACAAGGGGTACCCCTTGTAAAATCTTTGATTATTTTACAGGGGGTGTATTATTTTTTACAAGGGGTACCCCTTGTAAAAAAAATAATACACCCCATGTAAAATAAATAATCAAAGATTTTACAAGGGGTGTAAAAAAAAAAGTACACCCCCTGTAAAATAAATAATACACCCCCTGAAAAATTAATCAAAGATTTTACAAGGGGTACCCCTTGTAAAAAAAAAAAAAAAAAAAATAGTACACCCCTTGTAAAAAAAATAATACACCCTCTGTAAAATAAAAAATCAAAGATTTTACAAGTGGTACCTCTGGTAAAAAAAATAATACACCCCCTGTAAAATAAATAATCAAAGCTTTTACAAGGGGTACCCCTTGTAAAAAAAATAATACACCCCTGTAAAATAAATAATCAAAGATTTTACAAGGGGTACCCGTTGTAAAAAAAAATAATACACCACCTGTAAAATAAATAATCAAAGATTTTACAAGGGGTACCCCTTGTAAAAAAAATAATACACCCCCTGTAAAATCCATAATACACCCCTGTAAAATAAATAATACACCCCCGGAAAAATTAATCAAAGATTTTACAAGGGGTACCCCTTGTAAAAAAAAATAATACACCCCATGTAAAATAAATAATCAAAGATTTTACAAGGGGTACCCCTTGTAAAAAAAATAATACACCCCTGTAAAATAAATAATACACCCCCTGAAAAATTACTAAAAGATTTTACAAGGGGTACCCCTTGTAAAAAAAATAGTACACCCCCTGTAAAATAAATAATACACCCCCTGTAAAATAAATAATACACCCCCTTTAAAATAAATAATACACCCCCTGTTAAATAAATGATCAAAGATTTTACAAGGGGTACCCGTTGTAAAAAAAATAATACACCCCCTGTAAAATAAATAATCAAAGATTTTACAAGGGGTACCCCTTGTAAAAAAAAAAAAAAAATACACCCCCTGTAAAATAAATAATACACCCCCTGAAAAATTAATCAAAGATTTTACAAGGGGTAGCCCTTGTAAAAAAAATAATACACCCCCTGAAAAATAAATAATACACCCCCTGTTAAATAAATTATCAAAGATTTTACAAGGGGTACCCCTTGTAAAAAAAAAATAATACACCCCTTGTAAAAAAAAAATAATACACCCCCTGATAAATAAATGATCAAAGATTTTACAAGGGGTACCCCTTGTAAAAAAAATAATAAACCCCCTGTAAAATAAATAATCAAAGATTTTACAAGGGGTACCCCTTGTAAAAAAAATAATACACCCCCTGTAAAATAAATAATCAAAGATTTTACAAGGGGTGTAAAAAAAAAAGTACACCCCCTGTAAAATAAATAATACACCCCCTGAAAAATTAATCAAAGATTTTACAAGGGGTACCCCTTGTAAAAAAAAAAAAAAAAATGGTACACCCCTTGTAAAAAAAATAATACACCCTCTGTAAAATAAAAAATCAAAGATTTTACAAGTGGTACCTCTGGTAAAAAAAATAATACACCCCCTGTAAAGTAAATAATCAAAGATTTTACAAGGGGTAAACCTTGTAAAAAAATAATAACCCCCTGTAAAATAAATAATCAAAGATTTTACAAGTTGTACCCCTTGTAAAAAAAAAAAAAAATAATATACCCCCTGTAAAATTAATAATCAAAAATTTTACAAGGGGTAACCCTTGTAAAATCTTTGATTATTTATTTTACAGTGGGTGTATTATTTTTTTTTTACAAAGAGCACCCCTTGTAAAATCTTTGATTATTTATTTTAAAGGGGGTGGATTATTTTTTTTACAAGGGGTACCCCTTGTAAAATCTTTGATTATTTATTTTAAAGGGGTGTATTATTTTTTTACAAGGGGTACCCCTTGTAAAATCTTTGATTATTTATTATACAGGGGGTGTATTATTTTTTTTACAAGGGGTACCCCTTGTAAAATCTTTGATTATTTTACAGGGGGTGTATTATTTTTTTTACAAGGGGTACCCCTTGTAAAAAAAATAATACACCCCATGTAAAATAAATAATCAAAGATTTTACAAGGGGTGTAAAAAAAAAAGTACACCCCCTGTAAAATAAATAATACACCCCCTGAAAAATTAATCAAAGATTTTACAAGGGGTACCCCTTGTAAAAAAAAAAAAAAAAAAAAAAAAATAGTACACCCCTTGTAAAAAAAATAATACACCCTCTGTAAAATAAAAAATCAAAGATTTTACAAGTGGTACCTCTGGTAAAAAAAATAATACACCCCCTGTAAAATAAATAATCAAAGCTTTTACAAGGGGTACCCCTTGTAAAAAAAATAATACACCCCTGTAAAATAAATAATCAAAGATTTTACAAGGGGTACCCGTTGTAAAAAAAAATAATACACCACCTGTAAAATAAATAATCAAAGATTTTACAAGGGGTACCCCTTGTAAAAAAAATAATACACCCCCTGTAAAATCCATAATACACCCCTGTAAAATAAATAATACACCCCCGGAAAAATTAATCAAAGATTTTACAAGGGGTACCCCTTGTAAAAAAAAATAATACACCCCATGTAAAATAAATAATCAAAGATTTTACAAGGGGTACCCCTTGTAAAAAAAATAATACACCCCTGTAAAATAAATAATACACCCCCTGAAAAATTACTAAAAGATTTTACAAGGGGTACCCCTTGTAAAAAAAATAGTACACCCCCTGTAAAATAAATAATACACCCCCTGTAAAATAAATAATACACCCCCTTTAAAATAAATAATACACCCCCTGTTAAATAAATGATCAAAGATTTTACAAGGGGTACCCGTTGTAAAAAAAATAATACACCCCATGTAAAATAAATAATCAAAGATTTTACAAGGGGTACCCCTTGTAAAAAAAAAAAAAAAAAATACACCCCCTGTAAAATAAATAATACACCCCCTGAAAAATTAATCAAAGATTTTACAAGGGGTAGCCCTTGTAAAAAAAATAATACACCCCCTGAAAAATAAATAATACACCCCCTGTTAAATAAATTATCAAAGATTTTACAAGGGGTACCCCTTGTAAAAAAAAATAATACACCCCTTGTAAAAAAAAAATAATACACCCCCTGATAAATAAATGATCAAAGATTTTACAAGGGGTACCCCTTGTAAAAAAAATAATAAACCCCCTGTAAAATAAATAATCAAAGATTTTACAAGGGGTACCCCTTGTAAAAAAAATAATACACCCCCTGTAAAATCCATAATACACCCCTGTAAAATAAATAATACACCCCCGGAAAAATTAATCAAAGATTTTACAAGGGGTACCCCTTGTAAAAAAAAATAATACACCCCATGTAAAATAAATAATCAAAGATTTTACAAGGGGTACCCCTTGTAAAAAAAATAATACACCCCTGTAAAATAAATAATACACCCCCTGAAAAATTACTAAAAGATTTTACAAGGGGTACCCCTTGTAAAAAAAATAGTACACCCCCTGTAAAATAAATAATACACCCCCTGTAAAATAAATAATACACCCCCTTTAAAATAAATAATACACCCCCTGTTAAATAAATGATCAAAGATTTTACAAGGGGTACCCGTTGTAAAAAAAATAATACACCCCATGTAAAATAAATAATCAAAGATTTTACAAGGGGTACCCCTTGTAAAAAAAAAAAAAAAAAATACACCCCCTGTAAAATAAATAATACACCCCCTGAAAAATTAATCAAAGATTTTACAAGGGGTAGCCCTTGTAAAAAAAATAATACACCCCCTGAAAAATAAATAATACACCCCCTGTTAAATAAATTATCAAAGATTTTACAAGGGGTACCCCTTGTAAAAAAAAATAATACACCCCTTGTAAAAAAAAAATAATACACCCCCTGATAAATAAATGATCAAAGATTTTACAAGGGGTACCCCTTGTAAAAAAAATAATAAACCCCCTGTAAAATAAATAATCAAAGATTTTACAAGGGGTACCCCTTGTAAAAAAAAAATAATACACCCCTTAAAAAAAAAAATAATACACCCCCTGATAAATAAATGATCAAAGATTTTACAAGGGGTACCCCTTGTAAAAAAAATAATAAACCCCCTGTAAAATAAATAATCAAAGATTTTACAAGGGGTACCCCTTGTAAAAAAAATAATACACCCCCTGTAAAATAAATAATCAAAGATTTTACAAGGGGTGTAAAAAAAAAAGTACACCCCCTGTAAAATAAATAATACACGCCCTGAAAAATTAATCAAAGATTTTACAAGGGGTACCCCTTGTAAAAAAAAAAAAAAAAATAGTACACCCCTTGTAAAAAAAATAATACACCCTCTGTAAAATAAAAAATCAAAGATTTTACAAGGGGTACCCCTTGTAAAAAAAATAATACACCCCTTGTAAAATTTTTGATTATTAATTTTACAGGGGGTATATTATTTTTTTTTTTTTACAAGGGGTAAACCTTGTAAAAAAATAATAACCCCCTGTAAAATAAATAATCAAAGATTTTACAAGTTGTACCCCTTGTAAAAAAAAAAAAAAAATAATATACCCCCTGTAAAATTAATAATCAAAAATTTTACAAGGGGTAACCCTTGTAAAATCTTTGATTATTTATTTTACAGTGGGTGTATTATTTTTTTTTTACAAAGAGCACCCCTTGTAAAATCTTTGATTATTTATTTTAAAGGGGGTGGATTATTTTTTTTACAAGGGGTACCCCTTGTAAAATCTTTGATTATTTATTTTAAAGGGGTGTATTATTTTTTTACAAGGGGTACCCCTTGTAAAATCTTTGATTATTTATTATACAGGGGGTGTATTATTTTTTTTACAAGGGGTACCCCTTGTAAAATCTTTGATTATTTTACAGGGGGTGTATTATTTTTTTTACAAGGGGTACCCCTTGTAAAAAAAATAATACACCCCATGCAAAATAAATAATCAAAGATTTTACAAGGGGTGTAAAAAAAAAGTACACCCCCTGTAAAATAAATAATACACCCCCTGAAAAATTAATCAAAGATTTTACAAGGGGTACCCCTTGTAAAAAAAATAATACACCCCCTGTTAAATAAATAATCAAAGTTTTTACAAGGGGTACCTTTTGTAAAAAAATAATACACACCCTGTAAAATAAATAATCAAAGATTTTACAAGGGGTACCCCTTGTAAAAAAATAATACACCCCCTGTAAAAAATAATCAAAGATTTTACAAGGGGTACACCTTGTAAAAAAAATAATACACCCCCTGTAAAATAAATAATCAAGATTTTACAAGGGGTACCCTTTGTAAAAAAAAATAATACACCCCTTGTAAAAAAAATAATACACCCCCTGATAAATAAATGATCAAAGATTTTACAATAGGTACCCCTTGCAAAAAAAATAATAAACCCCCTGTAAAATAAATAATCAAAGATTTTAGAAGGGGTACCCTTTGTAAAAAAAATAATACACCCCCTATAAAATAAATAATCAAAGATTTTACAAGGGGTACCCCTTGTAAAAAAATAATACACCCCCTGTAAAATTAATCAAAGATTTTACAAGGGGTACCCCTGTAAAAAAATATAATACACCCCCTGTAAAATAAGTAATCAAACATTTTACAAGGGGTATCCCTTGTAAAAAAAAAATAATACACCCCCTGTTAAATAAAGGATCAAAGATTTTACGAGGGGTACCCCTTGTAAAAAAAATAATACACCCCCTGTAAAATAAATAATCAGAGATTTTAGAAGGGGTACCCATTGTTAAAAAAATAATACACCCCCTGTAAAATTAATCAAAGATTTTACAAGGGGTACCCCTTGTAAAAAAATAATAAACCCCCTGTAAAATAAATAATCAAAGATTTTAAAAGGGGTACCCCTTGTAAAAAAAATAATGCACCCCTGTAAATTAAATAATCAAAGATTTTACAAGGGGTACCTCTTGTAAAAAAATAATACACACCCTGTAAAATAAATAATCAAAGATTTTACAAGGGGTACCCCTTGTAAAAAATAATACACCCCCTGTAAATTAAATAATCGAAGATTTTACAAGGGGTACCCCTTGTAAAAAAAATAATACACCCCCTGTAAAATAAATAATCAAAGATTTTACAAGGGGTACACATTTTAAAAAAAATAATACACCCCCTGTAAAATAAATAATCAAAGATTTTACAAGGGGTACCCCTTGTAAAAAAAATAATACACCCCCTGTAAAATAAATTATCAAAGATTTTACAAGCGGTACCCCTTGTAAAAAAAATAATACACCCCCTGTTAAATAACTGATCAAAAATTTTACAAGGGTACCCCTAGTAAAAAAATAATACACCTCCTGTTAAATAAATGATCAAAGATTTTACAAGTTGTACCCCTTGTAAAAAAAATAATACACACTATGTAAAATAAATAATCAAAGATTTTAAAAGGGGTACCCCTTTTAAAAAAAATAATAGACCCCCTGTAAAAAAAATAATAGACCCCCTGTAAAAAAAATAATACACCCCCTGTAAAATTAATCAAAGATTTTACAAGGGGTACCCCTTGTAAAAACAATAATACACCCCTGTAAATTAAATAATCAAAGATTTTACAAGGGGTACCTTTTGTAAAAAAATAATACACACCCTGTAAAATAAATAATCAAAGATTTTACAAGGGGTACCCCTTGTAAAAAAATAATACACCCCCCGTTAAATAAATGATCAAAGATTTTACAAGGGTACCCTTGTAAAAAAAATAATACACCCCCGTTAAAATAAATAATCTTAGATTTTAGAATTGGTACCCCTTGTAAAAAAAATAACACACACCCTGTAAAATAAATAATCAAAGATTTTACAGGGGTACCCCTAGTAAAAAAATTATACACCTCCTGTTAAATAAATGATCAAAGATTTTACAAGTTGTACCCCTTGTAAAAAAAATAATGAACCCCCTGTAAAATAAATAATCAAAGATTTTAGAAGGGGTACCCCTTGTAAAAAAAATAATACACCCTATGTAAAATAAATAATCAAAGATTTTAATAGGGGTACCCCTTTTAAAAAAAATAATAGACCCCCTGTAAAACAAATAATCAAAGATTTTACAAGGGGTACCCCTTGTAAAAAAAATAATACACCCCCTGTTAAATAAATGATCAAAGATTTTACAAGTTGTACCTCTTGTAAAAAAATAATACACACCTTGTAAAATAAATAATCAAAGATTTTACAAGGGGTACCTCTTGTAAAAAAATAATACACACCCTGTAAAATAAATAATCAAAGATTTTACAAGGGGTACCCCTTGTAAAAAAATAATACAACCCCTGTAAAATAAATAATCGAAGATTTTACAAGGGGTACACCTTGTAAAAAAATAATACACCCCCTGTAAAATAAATAATCAAAGATTTTACAAGGGGTACCCCTTGTAAAAAAAATAATACACCCCCTGTTAAATAAATGATCAAAGATTTTACAAGTTGTACCTCTTGTAAAAAAATAATACACACCTTGTAAAATAAATAATCAAAGATTTTACAAGGGGTACCCCTTGTAAAAAAATAATACACCCCCTGTAAATTAAATAATCGAAGATTTTACAAGGGGTACCCCTTGTAAAAAAATAATACACCCCCTGTAAAATAAATAATCAAAGATTTTACAAGGGGTACACCTTTTAAAAAAAATAATACACCCCCTGTAAAATAAATAATCAAAGATTTTACAAGGGGTACCCCTTGTAAAAAAAATAATACACCCCCTGTAAAATAAATTATCAAAGATTTTACAAGCGGTACCCCTTGTAAAAAAAATAATACACCCCCTGTAAAATAAATAATCAAAGATTTTAAAAGGGGTACCCCTTGTAAAAAAAATAATAGACCCCCTGTAAAAAAAATAATACACCCCCTGAAAAATTAATCAAAGATTTTACAAGGGGTACCCCTTGTAAAAAAAATAATACACCCCCTGTAAAATAAATAATCGAAGATTTTACAAGGGGCACACCTTGTAAAAAAATAATACACCCCCTGTAAAATAAATAATCAAAGATTTTACAAGGGGTACCCCTTGTAAAAAAAATGATACACCCCCTGTTAAATAAATGATCAAAGATTTTACAAGTTGTACCTCTTGTAAAAAAATAATACACACCCTGTAAAATAAATAATCAAAGATTTTACAAGGGGTACCCCTTGTAAAAAAATAATACACCCCCTGTAAATTAAATAATCGAAGATTTTACAAGGGGTACCCCTTGTAAAAAAATAATACACCCCCTGTAAAATAAATAATCAAAGATTTTACAAGGGGACACCTTTTAAAAAAAAATAATACACCCCCTGTAAAATAAATAATCAAAGATTTTAAAAGGGGTACCCCTTGTAAAAAAAATAATAGACCCCCTGTAAAAAAAATAATACACCCCCTGAAAAATTAATCAAAGATTTTACAAGGGGTACCCCTTGTAAAAAAAATAATACACCCCCTGTAAAATAAATAATCGAAGATTTTACAAGGGGTACACCTTGTAAAAAAAATAATACACCCCCTGTAAAATAAATAATCAAAGATTTTACAAGGGGTACCCCTTGTAAAAAAAATAATACACCCCCTGTTAAATAAATGATCAAAGATTTTACAAGTTGTACCTCTTGTAAAAAAATAATACACACCCTGTAAAATAAATAATCAAAGATTTTACAAGGGGTACCCCTTGTAAAAAAATAATACACCCCCTGTAAATTAAATAATCGAAGATTTTACAAGGGGTACCCCTTGTAAAAAAATAATACACCCCCTGTAAAATAAATAATCAAAGATTTTACAAGGAGACACCTTTTAAAAAAAAATAATACACCCCCTGTAAAATAAATAATCAAAGATTTTACAAGGGGTACCCCTTGTAAAAAAAATAATACACCCCCTGTAAAATAAATTATCAAAGATTTTACAAGCGGTACCCCTTGTAAAAAAAATAATACACCCCCTGTTAAATAAATGATCAAAGATTTTACAAGGCGTACCGTACCCTTGTAAAAAAAATAATACACCCCCGTTAAAATAAATAATCTAAGATTTTAGAATTGGTACCCCTTGTAAAAAAAAAAAAATAACACACCCCTGTAAAATAAATATTCAAAGATTTTACAGGGGTACCCCTAGTAAAAAAATAATACACCTCCTGTTAAATAAATGATCAAAGATTTTACAAGTTGTACCCCTTGTAAAAAAAATAATGAACCCCCTGTAAAATAAATAATCAAAGATTTTAGAAGGGGTACCCCTTGTAAAAAAAAAATACACACTATGTAAAATAAATAATCAAAGATTTTAAAAGGGGTACCCCTTTTAAAAAAAATAATAGACCCCCTGTAAAAAAAAGAATACACCCCCTGTAAAATTAATCAAAGATTTTACAAGGGGTACCCCTTGTAAAAAAAATAATACACCCCTGTAAATTAAATAATCAAAGATTTTACAAGGGGTACCTTTTGTAAAAAAATAATACACACCCTGTAAAATAAATAATCAAAGATTTTACAAGGGGTACCCCTTGTAAAAAAATAATACACCCCCTGTTAAATAAATGATCAAAGATTTTACAAGGCGTACCGTACCCTTGTAAAAAAAATAATACACACCCGTTAAAATAAATAATCTAAGATTTTAGAATTGGTACCCCTTGTAAAAAAAATAACACACCCCCTGTAAAATAAATAATCAAAGATTTTACAGGGGTACCCCTAGTAAAAAAATAATACACCTCCTGTAAAATAAATAATCAAAGATTTTACAGGGGTACCCCTAGTAAAAAAATAATACACCTCCTGTTAA
This sequence comes from Odiellus spinosus, assembly GCA_963920705.1. Classification (NCBI taxonomy): domain Eukaryota; kingdom Metazoa; phylum Arthropoda; class Arachnida; order Opiliones; family Phalangiidae; genus Odiellus; species Odiellus spinosus. The sequence goes on from OY987226.1 coordinate 24,278,882, forward strand.
ATAAATGATCAAAGATTTTACAAGTTGTACCCCTTGTAAAAAAAATAATGAACCCCCTGTAAAATAAATAATCAAAGATTTTAAAAGGGGTACCCCTTTTAAAAAAAATAATAGACCCCCTGTAAAATAAATAATCAAAGATTTTACAAGGGGTACCTCTTGTAAAAAAATAATACACCCCTGTAAATTAAATAATCAAAGATTTTAAAAGGGGTACCCATTGTAAAAAAAATAATAGACCCCCTGTAAAAAAAATAATACACCCCCTGAAAAATTAATCAAAGATTTTACAAGGGGTACCCCTTGTAAAAAAAAATAAAACACCCCCTGTAAAATAAATAATCAAAGATTTTACAAGGGGTACACCTTGTAAAAAAAAAAAAAAAAATACACCCCCTGTAAAATAAATAATACACCCCCTGAAAAATTAATCAAAGATTTTACAAGGGGTAGCCCTTGTAAAAAAAATAATACACCCCCTGTTAAATAAATAATACACCCCCTGTTAAATAAATGATCAAAGATTTTACAAGGGGTACCCCTTGCAAAAAAAATAATAAACCCCCTGTAAATTAAATAATCAAAGATTTTACAAGGGGTACCTCTTGTAAAAAAATAATACACACCCTGTAAAATAAATAATCAAAGATTTTACAAGGGGTACCCCTTGTAAAAAAATAATACACCCCCTGTAAATTAAATAATCGAAGATTTTACAAGGGGACCCCTTGTAAAAAAAATAATACACCCCCTGTAAAATAAATAATCAAAGATTTTACAAGGGGTACACCTTTTAAAAAAAATAATACACCCCCTGTAAAATAAATAATCAAAGATTTTACAAGGGGTACCCCTTGCAAAAAAAATAATACACCCCCTGTAAAATAAATTATCAAAGATTTTACAAGCGGTACCCCTTGTAAAAAAAATAATACACCCCCTGTTAAATAAATGATCAAAGATTTTACAAGGCGTACCGTACCCTTGTAAAAAAAATAATACACCCCCGTTAAAATAAATAATCTAAGATTTTAGAATTGGTACCCCTTGTAAAAAAAAAAAAATAACACACCCCCTGTAAAATAAATATTCAAAGATTTTACAGGGGTACCCCTAGTAAAAAAATAATACACCTCCTGTTAAATAAATGATCAAAGATTTTACAAGTTGTACCCCTTGTAAAAAAAATAATGAACCCATTGTAAAATAAATAATCAAAGATTTTAGAAGGGGTACCCCTTGTAAAAAAAAATAATACACCCTATGTAAAATAAATAATCAAAGATTTTAAAAGGGGTACCCCTTTTAAAAAAAATAATACACCCCCGTAAATTAAATAATCAAAGATTTTACAAGGGGTACCTTTTGTAAAAAAATAATACACACCCTGTAAAATAAATAATCAAAGATTTTACAAGGGGTACCCCTTGTAAAAAAATAATACACCCCCTGTTAAATAAATGATCAAAGATTTTACAAGGGTACCCTTGTAAAAAAAATAATACACCCCCGTTAAAATAAATAATCTAAGATTTTAGAATTGGTACCCCTTGTAAAAAAAATAACACACCCCCTGTAAAATAAATAATCAAAGATTTTACAGGGGTACCCCTAGTAAAAAAATTATACACCTCCTGTTAAATAAATGATCAAAGATTTTACAAGTTGTACCCCTTGTAAAAAAAATAATGAACCCCCTGTAAAATAAATAATCAAAGATTTTAGAAGGGGTACCCCTTGTAAAAAAAATAATACACCCTATGTAAAATAAATAATCAAAGATTTTAAAAGGGGTACCCCTTTTAAAAAAAATAATAGACCCCCTGTAAAACAAATAATCAAAGATTTTACAAGGGGTACCTCTTGTAAAAAAAATAATACACCCCTGTAAATTAAATAATCAAAGATTTTACAAGGGGTACTTCTTGTAAAAAAATAATACACACCCTGTAAAATAAATAATCAAAGATGTTACAAGGCTTACCCCTTGTAAAAAAATAATACACCCCCTGTAAAATAAATAATCGAAGATTTTACAAAGGGTACACCTTGTAAAAAAAACAATACACCCCCTGTAAAATAAATAATCGAAGATTTTACAAGGGGTACACCTTGTAAAAAAAAATAATACACGCCCTGTAAAATAAATAATCAAAGATTTTACAAGGGGTACCCCTTGTAAAAAAAATAATACACCCCCTGTTAAATAAATAATCAAAGTTTTTACAAGGGGTACCTTTTGTAAAAAAATAATACACACCCTGTAAAATAAATAATCAAAGATTTTACAAGGGGTACCCCTTGTAAAAAAATAATACACCCCCTGTAAAAAATAATCAAAGATTTTACAAGGGGTACACCTTGTAAAAAAAATAATACACCCCCTGTAAAATAAATAATCAAGATTTTACAAGGGGTACCCTTTGTAAAAAAAAATAATACACCCCTTGTAAAAAAAATAATACACCCCCTGATAAATAAATGATCAAAGATTTTACAATAGGTACCCCTTGCAAAAAAAATAATAAACCCCCTGTAAAATAAATAATCAAAGATTTTAGAAGGGGTACCCTTTGTAAAAAAAATAATACACCCCCTATAAAATAAATAATCAAAGATTTTACAAGGGGTACCCCTTGTAAAAAAATAATACACCCCCTGTAAAATTAATCAAAGATTTTACAAGGGGTACCCCTTGTAAAAAAATATAATACACCCCCTGTAAAATAAGTAATCAAACATTTTACAAGGGGTATCCCTTGTAAAAAAAAAATAATACACCCCCTGTTAAATAAAGGATCAAAGATTTTACGAGGGGTACCCCTTGTAAAAAAATAATACACCCCCTGTAAAATAAATAATCAGAGATTTTAGAAGGGGTACCCATTGTTAAAAAAATAATACACCCCCTGTAAAATTAATCAAAGATTTTACAAGGGGTACCCCTTGTAAAAAAATAATAAACCCCCTGTAAAATAAATAATCAAAGATTTTAAAAGGGGTACCCCTTGTAAAAAAAATAATGCACCCCTGTAAATTAAATAATCAAAGATTTTACAAGGGGTACCTCTTGTAAAAAAATAATACACACCCTGTAAAATAAATAATCAAAGATTTTACAAGGGGTACCCCTTGTAAAAAATAATACACCCCCTGTAAATTAAATAATCGAAGATTTTACAAGGGGTACCCCTTGTAAAAAAAATAATACACCCCCTGTAAAATAAATAATCAAAGATTTTACAAGGGGTACACATTTTAAAAAAAATAATACACCCCCTGTAAAATAAATAATCAAAGATTTTACAAGGGGTACCCCTTGTAAAAAAAATAATACACCCCCTGTAAAATAAATTATCAAAGATTTTACAAGCGGTACCCCTTGTAAAAAAAATAATACACCCCCTGTTAAATAAATGATCAAAAATTTTACAAGGGTACCCCTAGTAAAAAAATAATACACCTCCTGTTAAATAAATGATCAAAGATTTTACAAGTTGTACCCCTTGTAAAAAAAATAATACACACTATGTAAAATAAATAATCAAAGATTTTAAAAGGGGTACCCCTTTTAAAAAAAATAATAGACCCCCTGTAAAAAAAATAATAGACCCCCTGTAAAAAAAATAATACACCCCCTGTAAAATTAATCAAAGATTTTACAAGGGGTACCCCTTGTAAAAACAATAATACACCCCTGTAAATTAAATAATCAAAGATTTTACAAGGGGTACCTTTTGTAAAAAAATAATACACACCCTGTAAAATAAATAATCAAAGATTTTACAAGGGGTACCCCTTGTAAAAAAATAATACACCCCCTGTTAAATAAATGATCAAAGATTTTACAAGGGTACCCTTGTAAAAAAAATAATACACCCCCGTTAAAATAAATAATCTTAGATTTTAGAATTGGTACCCCTTGTAAAAAAAATAACACACCCCCTGTAAAATAAATAATCAAAGATTTTACAGGGGTACCCCTAGTAAAAAAATTATACACCTCCTGTTAAATAAATGATCAAAGATTTTACAAGTTGTACCCCTTGTAAAAAAAATAATGAACCCCCTGTAAAATAAATAATCAAAGATTTTAGAAGGGGTACCCCTTGTAAAAAAAAATAATACACCCTATGTAAAATAAATAATCAAAGATTTTAATAGGGGTACCCCTTTTAAAAAAAATAATAGACCCCCTGTAAAACAAATAATCAAAGATTTTACAAGGGGTACCCCTTGTAAAAAAAATAATACACCCCCTGTTAAATAAATGATCAAAGATTTTACAAGTTGTACCTCTTGTAAAAAAATAATACACACCTTGTAAAATAAATAATCAAAGATTTTACAAGGGGTACCTCTTGTAAAAAAATAATACACACCCTGTAAAATAAATAATCAAAGATTTTACAAGGGGTACCCCTTGTAAAAAAATAATACAACCCCTGTAAAATAAATAATCGAAGATTTTACAAGGGGTACACCTTGTAAAAAAATAATACACCCCCTGTAAAATAAATAATCAAAGATTTTACAAGGGGTACCCCTTGTAAAAAAAATAATACACCCCCTGTTAAATAAATGATCAAAGATTTTACAAGTTGTACCTCTTGTAAAAAAATAATACACACCTTGTAAAATAAATAATCAAAGATTTTACAAGGGGTACCCCTTGTAAAAAAATAATACACCCCCTGTAAATTAAATAATCGAAGATTTTACAAGGGGTACCCCTTGTAAAAAAATAATACACCCCCTGTAAAATAAATAATCAAAGATTTTACAAGGGGTACACCTTTTAAAAAAAATAATACACCCCCTGTAAAATAAATAATCAAAGATTTTACAAGGGGTACCCCTTGTAAAAAAAATAATACACCCCCTGTAAAATAAATTATCAAAGATTTTACAAGCGGTACCCCTTGTAAAAAAAATAATACACCCCCTGTAAAATAAATAATCAAAGATTTTAAAAGGGGTACCCCTTGTAAAAAAAATAATAGACCCCCTGTAAAAAAAATAATACACCCCCTGAAAAATTAATCAAAGATTTTACAAGGGGTACCCCTTGTAAAAAAAATAATACACCCCCTGTAAAATAAATAATCGAAGATTTTACAAGGGGTACACCTTGTAAAAAAATAATACACCCCCTGTAAAATAAATAATCAAAGATTTTACAAGGGGTACCCCTTGTAAAAAAAATAATACACCCCCTGTTAAATAAATGATCAAAGATTTTACAAGTTGTACCTCTTGTAAAAAAATAATACACACCCTGTAAAATAAATAATCAAAGATTTTACAAGGGGTACCCCTTGTAAAAAAATAATACACCCCCTGTAAATTAAATAATCGAAGATTTTACAAGGGGTACCCCTTGTAAAAAAATAATACACCCCCTGTAAAATAAATAATCAAAGATTTTACAAGGGGACACCTTTTAAAAAAAAATAATACACCCCCTGTAAAATAAATAATCAAAGATTTTAAAAGGGGTACCCCTTGTAAAAAAAATAATAGACCCCCTGTAAAAAAAATAATACACCCCCTGAAAAATTAATCAAAGATTTTACAAGGGGTACCCCTTGTAAAAAAAATAATACACCCCCTGTAAAATAAATAATCGAAGATTTTACAAGGGGTACACCTTGTAAAAAAAATAATACACCCCCTGTAAAATAAATAATCAAAGATTTTACAAGGGGTACCCCTTGTAAAAAAAATAATACACCCCCTGTTAAATAAATGATCAAAGATTTTACAAGTTGTACCTCTTGTAAAAAAATAATACACACCCTGTAAAATAAATAATCAAAGATTTTACAAGGGGTACCCCTTGTAAAAAAATAATACACCCCCTGTAAATTAAATAATCGAAGATTTTACAAGGGGTACCCCTTGTAAAAAAATAATACACCCCCTGTAAAATAAATAATCAAAGATTTTACAAGGAGACACCTTTTAAAAAAAAATAATACACGCCCTGTAAAATAAATAATCAAAGATTTTACAAGGGGTACCCCTTGTAAAAAAAATAATACACCCCCTGTAAAATAAATTATCAAAGATTTTACAAGCGGTACCCCTTGTAAAAAAAATAATACACCCCCTGTTAAATAAATGATCAAAGATTTTACAAGGCGTACCGTACCCTTGTAAAAAAAATAATACACCCCCGTTAAAATAAATAATCTAAGATTTTAGAATTGGTACCCCTTGTAAAAAAAAAAAAAATAACACACCCCTGTAAAATAAATATTCAAAGATTTTACAGGGGTACCCCTAGTAAAAAAATAATACACCTCCTGTTAAATAAATGATCAAAGATTTTACAAGTTGTACCCCTTGTAAAAAAAATAATGAACCCCCTGTAAAATAAATAATCAAAGATTTTAGAAGGGGTACCCCTTGTAAAAAAAAAATACACACTATGTAAAATAAATAATCAAAGATTTTAAAAGGGGTACCCCTTTTAAAAAAAATAATAGACCCCCTGTAAAAAAAAGAATACACCCCCTGTAAAATTAATCAAAGATTTTACAAGGGGTACCCCTTGTAAAAAAAATAATACACCCCTGTAAATTAAATAATCAAAGATTTTACAAGGGGTACCTTTTGTAAAAAAATAATACACACCCTGTAAAATAAATAATCAAAGATTTTACAAGGGGTACCCCTTGTAAAAAAATAATACACCCCCTGTTAAATAAATGATCAAAGATTTTACAAGGCGTACCGTACCCTTGTAAAAAAAATAATACACACCCGTTAAAATAAATAATCTAAGATTTTAGAATTGGTACCCCTTGTAAAAAAAATAACACACCCCCTGTAAAATAAATAATCAAAGATTTTACAGGGGTACCCCTAGTAAAAAAATAATACACCTCCTGTAAAATAAATAATCAAAGATTTTACAGGGGTACCCCTAGTAAAAAAATAATACACCTCCTGTTAAATAAATGATCAAAGATTTTACAAGTTGTACCCCTTGTAAAAAAAATAATGAACCCCCTGTAAAATAAATAATCAAAGATTTTAAAAGGGGTACCCCTTTTAAAAAAAATAATAGACCCCCTGTAAAATAAATAATCAAAGATTTTACAAGGGGTACCTCTTGTAAAAAAATAATACACCCCTGTAAATTAAATAATCAAAGATTTTAAAAGGGGTACACCTTGTAAAAAAAATAATACACCCCCTGTAAAATAAATAATCAAAGATTTTACAAGGGGTACCCTTTGTAAAAAAAATAATACACCCCCTGTTAAATAAATGATCAAAGATTTTACAAGTTGTACCTCTTGTAAAAAAATAATACACACCCTGTAAAATAAATAATCAAAGATTTTACAAGGGGTACCCCTTGTAAAAAAATAATACACCCCCTGTAAAATAAATAATCAAAGATTTTTTTTAAAAAAATAATTCACCCCTGTAAATTAAATAATCAAAGATTTTACAAGGGGTACCTCTTGTAAAAAATAATACACACCCTGTAAAATAAATAATCAAAGATTTTACAAGGGGTACCCCTTGTAAAAAAATAATACACCCCCTGTAAAATAAATAATCGAAGATTTTAGAAGGGGTACCCCTTGTAAAAAAAAATAATACACCCCCTGTAAAATAAATAATCAAAGATTTTAAAAAGGGTACCCCTTGTAAAAAAAATAATAGACCCCCTGTAAAAAAAATAATACACCCCCTGAAAAATTAATCAAAGATTTTACAAGGGGTACCCCTTTTAAAAAAAATAATACACCCCCTGTAAAATAAATAATCAAAGATTTTACAAGGGGTACACCTTGTAAAAAAAATAATACACCCCCTGTAAAATAAATAATCAAAGATTTTACAAGGGGTACCCCTTGTAAAAAAAATAATACACCCCCTGTTAAATAAATGATCAAAGATTTTACAAGTTGTACCTCTTGTAAAAAAATAATACACACACTGTAAAATAAATAATCAAAGATTTTACAAGGGGTACCCCTTGTAAAAAAATAATACACCCCCTGTAAAATAAATAATCGAAGATTTTACAAGGGGTACCCCTTGTAAAAAAAATAATACACCCCCTGTAAAATAAATAATCAAAGATTTTACAAGGGGTACCTCTTGTAAAAAAAATAATAGACCCCCTGTAAAAAAAATAATACACCCCCTGAAAAATTAATCAAAGATTTTACAAGGGGTACCCCTTTTAAAAAAAATAATACACCCCCTGTAAAATAAATAATCAAAGATTTTACAAGGGGTACACCTTGTAAAAAAAATAATACACCCCCTGTAAAATAAATAATCAAAGATTTTACAAGGGGTACCCCTTGTAAAAAAAATAATACACCCCCTGTTAAATAAATGATCAAAGATTTTACAAGTTGTACCTCTTGTAAAAAAATAATACACACACTGTAAAATAAATAATCAAAGATTTTACAAGGGGTACCCCTTGTAAAAAAATAATACACCCCCTGTAAAATAAATAATCGAAGATTTTACAAGGGGTACCCCTTGTAAAAAAAATAATACACCCCCTGTAAAATAAATAATCAAAGATTTTACAAGGGGTACCTCTTGTAAAAAAAATAATACACCCCTGTAAATTAAATAATCAAAGATTTTACAAGGGGTACCTCTTGTAAAAAATAATACACACCCTGTAAAATAAATAATCAAAGATTTTACAAGGGGTACCCCTTGTAAAAAAATAATACACCCCCTGTAAAATAAATAATCGAAGATTTTTACAAGGGGTAGCCCTTGTAAAAAAAATAATACACCCCCTGTAAAATAAATAATCAAAGATTTTACAAGGGGTACACCTTGTAAAAAAAATAATACACCCCCTGTAAAATAAATAATCAAAGATTTTAAAAGGGGTACCCCTTGTAAAAAAAATAATAGACCCCCTGTAAAAAAAATAATACACCCCCTGAAAAATTAATCAAAGATTTTACAAGGGGTACCCCTTGTAAAAAAAATAATACACCCCCTGTAAAATAAATAATCAAAGATTTTACAAGGGGTACACCTTGTAAAAAAAATAATACACCCCCTGTTAAATAAATGATCAAAGATTTTACAAGTTGTACCTCTTGTAAAAAAATAATACACACCCTGTAAAATAAATAATCAAAGATTTTACAAGGGGTACCTCTTGTAAAAAAAATAATACACCCCTGTAAAATAAATAATCAAAGATTTTACAGAGGTAGACCTTGTAAAAAAAATAATACACCCCCTGTAAAATAAATAATCAAAGATTTTACAAGGGGTACCCCTTGTAAAAAAATAATGAACCCCCTGTAAAATAAATAATCAAAGATTTTAGAGATGGTACCCCTTGTAAAAAAAATAATACACCCTATGTAAAATAAATAATCAAAGATTTTACAAGGGGTACCCCTTGTAAAAAAAAAATAATACACCCCCTGTAAAATAAATAATCAAAGATTTTACAAGCGGTACCCCTTGTAAAAAAAATAATACACCCCCTGTTCAATAAATGATCAAAGATTTTACAAGGGGTACCCCTTGTAAAAAAAAATAATACACCCCCTGAAAAATTAATCAAAGATTTTACAAGGAGTACCCCTTGTAAAAAAAATAATACACCCCATGTAAAATAAATAATCAAAGATTTTACAAGGGGTACCCCTTGTAAAAAAAAATAATACACCCCCTGTTAAATAAATGATCAAAGATTTTACAAGTTGTACCCCTTGTAAAAAAATAACGAACCCCCTGTAAAATAAATAATCAAAGATTTTAGAGATGGTACCCCTTGTAAAAAAAATAATACACCCTATGTAAAATAAATAATCAAAGATTTTAAAAGGGGTACCCCTTTTAAAAAAATAATAGACCCCCCCTGTAAAAAAAATAATACACCCCCTGTAAAATAAATAATCAAAGATTTTACAAGGGGTACCCCTTGTAAAAAAATATTACACCCCTGTAAATTAAACAATCAAAGATTTTACAAGGGGTACCTCTTGTAAAAAAATAATACACCCCTGTAAATTAAATAATCAAAGATTTTAAAAGGGGTACCCCTTGTAAAAAAAATAATAGACCCCCTGTAAAAAAAATAATACACCCCCTGAAAAATTAATCAAAGATTTTACAAGGGGTACCCCTTGTAAAAAAAAATAATACACCCCCTGTAAAATAAATAATCAAAGATTTTACAAGGGGTACACCTTGTAAAAAAAATAATACACCCCCTGTAAAATAAATAATCAAAGATTTTACAAGGGGTACCCTTTGTAAAAAAAATAATACACCCCCTGTTAAATAAATGATCAAAGATTTTACAAGTTGTACCTCTTGTAAAAAAATAATACACACCCTGTAAAATAAATAATCAAAGATTTTACAAGGGGTACCCCTTGTAAAAAAATAATACACCCCCTGTAAAATAAATAATCGAAGATTTTACAAGGGGTACCCCTTGTAAAAAAAATAATACACCCCCTGTAAAATAAATAATCAAAGATTTTTTGTAAAAAAAATAATTCACCCCTGTAAATTAAATAATCAAAGATTTTACAAGGGGTACCTCTTGTAAAAAATAATACACACCCTGTAAAATAAATAATCAAAGATTTTACAAGGGGTACCCCTTGTAAAAAAATAATACACCCCCTGTAAAATAAATAATCGAAGATTTTACAAGGGGTACACCTTGTAAAAAAAATAATACACCCCCTGTAAAATAAATAATCAAAGATTTTAAAAGGGGTACCCCTTGTAAAAAAAATAATAGACCCCCTGTAAAAAAAATAATACACCCCCTGAAAAATTAATCAAAGATTTTACAAGGGGTACCCCTTGTAAAAAAAATAATACACCCCCTGTAAAATAAATAATCAAAGATTTTACAAGGGGTACACCTTGTAAAAAAAATAATACACCCCCTGTAAAATAAATAATCAAAGATTTTACAAGGGGTACCCCTTGTAAAAAAAATAATACACCCCCTGTTAAATAAATGATCAAAGATTTTACAAGTTGTACCTCTTGTAAAAAAATAATACACACACTGTAAAATAAATAATCAAAGATTTTACAAGGGGTACCCCTTGTAAAAAAATAATACACCCCCTGTAAAATAAATAATCGAAGATTTTACAAGGGGTACCCCTTGTAAAAAAAATAATACACCCCCTGTAAAATAAATAATCAAAGATTTTACAAGGGGTACCTCTTGTAAAAAAAATAATACACCCCTGTAAATTAAATAATCAAAGATTTTACAAGGGGTACCTCTTGTAAAAAATAATACACACCCTGTAAAATAAATAATCAAAGATTTTACAAGGGGTACCCCTTGTAAAAAAATAATACACCCCCTGTAAAATAAATAATCGAAGATTTTACAAGGGGTACCCCTTGTAAAAAAAATAATACACCCCCTGTAAAATAAATAATCAAAGATTTTACAAGGGGTACACCTTGTAAAAAAAATAATACACCCCCTGTAAAATAAATAATCAAAGATTTTAAAAGGGGTACCCCTTGTAAAAAAAATAATAGACCCCCTGTAAAAAAAATAATACACCCCCTGAAAAATTAATCAAAGATTTTACAAGGGGTACCCCTTGTAAAAAAAATAATACACCCCCTGTAAAATAAATAATCAAAGATTTTACAAGGGGTACACCTTGTAAAAAAATAATACACCCCCTGTTAAATAAATGATCAAAGATTTTACAAGTTGTACCTCTTGTAAAAAAATAATACACACCCTGTAAAATAAATAATCAAAGATTTTACAAGGGGTACCTCTTGTAAAAAAAATAATACACCCCTGTAAAATAAATAATCAAAGATTTTACAGAGGTAGACCTTGTAAAAAAAATAATACACCCCCTGTAAAATAAATAATCAAAGATTTTACAAGGGGTACCCCTTGTAAAAAAATAATGAACCCCCTGTAAAATAAATAATCAAAGATTTTAGAGATGGTACCCCTTGTAAAAAAAATAATACACCCTATGTAAAATAAATAATCAAAGATTTTACAAGCGGTACCCCTTGTAAAAAAAATAATACACCCCCTGTTCAATAAATGATCAAAGATTTTACAAGGGGTACCCCTTGTAAAAAAAAATAATACACCCCCTGAAAAATTAATCAAAGATTTTACAAGGAGTACCCCTTGTAAAAAAAATAATACACCCCATGTAAAATAAATAATCAAAGATTTTACAAGGGGTACCCCTTGTAAAAAAAAATAATACACCCCCTGTTAAATAAATGATCAAAGATTTTACAAGTTGTACCCCTTGTAAAAAAATAACGAACCCCCTGTAAAATAAATAATCAAAGATTTTAGAGATGGTACCCCTTGTAAAAAAAATAATACACCCTATGTAAAATAAATAATCAAAGATTTTAAAAGGGGTACCCCTTTTAAAAAAATAATAGACCCCCCTGTAAAAAAAATAATACACCCCCTGTAAAATAAATAATCAAAGATTTTACAAGGGGTACCCCTTGTAAAAAAATATTACACCCCTGTAAATTAAACAATCAAAGATTTTACAAGGGGTACCTCTTGTAAAAAAATAATACACACCCTGTAAAATAAATAATCAAAGATTTTACAAGGGGTACCTTTTGTAAAAAAATAATACACACCCTGTAAAATAAATAATCAAAGATTTTACAAGGGGTACCCCTTGTAAAAAAATAATACACCCCCTGTTAAATAAATGATCAAAGATTTTACAAGGCGTACCGTACCCTTGTAAAAAAAATAATACACACCCGTTAAAATAAATAATCTAAGATTTTAGAATTGGTACCCCTTGTAAAAAAAAAAATAACACACCCCTGTAAAATAAATATTCAAAGATTTTACAGGGGTACCCCTAGTAAAAAAATAATACACCTCCTGTTAAATAAATGATCAAAGATTTTACAAGTTGTACCCCTTGTAAAAAAAAATAATGAACCCCCTGTAAAATAAATAATCAAAGATTTTAAAAGGGGTACCCCTTGTAAAAAAAAAAAATACAAACTATGTAAAATAAATAATCAAAGATTTTAAAAGGGGTACCCCTTTTAAAAAAAATAATAGACCCCCTGTAAAAAAAAGAATACACCCCCTGTAAAATTAATCAAAGATTTTACAAGGGGTACCCCTTGTAAAAAAAATAATACACCCCTGTAAATTAAATAATCAAAGATTTTACAAGGGGTACCTTTTGTAAAAAAATAATACACACCCTGTAAAATAAATAATCAAAGATTTTACAAGGGGTACCCCTTGTAAAAAAATAATACACCCCCTGTTAAATAAATGATCAAAGATTTTACAAGGCGTACCGTACCCTTGTAAAAAAAATAATACACACCCGTTAAAATAAATAATCTAAGATTTTAGAATTGGTACCCCTTGTAAAAAAAATAACACACCCCCTGTAAAATAAATAATCAAAGATTTTACAGGGGTACCCCTAGTAAAAAATTAATACACCTCCTGTAAAATAAATAATCAAAGATTTTACAGGGGTACCCCTAGTAAAAAAATAATACACCTCCTGTTAAATAAATGATCAAAGATTTTACAAGTTGTACCCCTTGTAAAAAAAATAATGAACCCCCTGTAAAATAAATAATCAAAGATTTTAAAAGGGGTACCCCTTTTAAAAAAAATAATAGACCCCCTGTAAAATAAATAATCAAAGATTTTACAAGGGGTACCTCTTGTAAAAAAATAATACACCCCTGTAAATTAAATAATCAAAGATTTTAAAAGGGGTACCCCTTGTAAAAAAAATAATAGACCCCCTGTAAAAAAAATAATACACCCCCTGAAAAATTAATCAAAGATTTTACAAGGGGTACCCCTTGTAAAAAAAAAAATAATACACCCCCTGTAAAATAAATAATCAAAGATTTTACAAGGGGTACACCTTGTAAAAAAAATAATACACCCCCTGTAAAATAAATAATCAAAGATTTTACAAGGGGTACCCCTTGTAAAAAAAATAATACACCCCCTGTTAAATAAATGATCAAAGATTTTACAAGTTGTACCTCTTGTAAAAAAATAATACACACCCTGTAAAATAAATAATCAAAGATTTTACAAGGGGTACCCCTTGTAAAAAAATAATACACCCCCTGTAAAATAAATAATCGAAGATTTTACAAGGGGTACCCCTTGTAAAAAAAATAATACACCCCCTGTAAAATAAATAATCAAAGATTTTTTGTAAAAAAAATAATTCACCCCTGTAAATTAAATAATCAAAGATTTTACAAGGGGTACCTCTTGTAAAAAATAATACACACCCTGTAAAATAAATAATCAAAGATTTTACAAGGGGTACCCCTTGTAAAAAAATAATACACCCCCTGTAAAATAAATAATCGAAGATTTTACAAGGGGTACCCCTTGTAAAAAAAATAATACACCCCCTGTAAAATAAATAATCAAAGATTTTAAAAGGGGTACCCCTTGTAAAAAAAATAATAGACCCCCTGTAAAAAAAATAATACACCCCCTGAAAAATTAATCAAAGATTTTACAAGGGGTACCCCTTGTAAAAAAAATAATACACCCCCTGTAAAATAAATAATCAAAGATTTTACAAGGGGTACACCTTGTAAAAAAAATAATACACCCCCTGTAAAATAAATAATCAAAGATTTTACAAGGGGTACCTCTTGTAAAAAAAATAATACACCCCCTGTTAAATAAATGATCAAAGATTTTAAAAGTTGTACCTCTTGTAAAAAAATAATACACACCCTGTAAAATAAATAATCAAAGATTTTACAAGGGGTACCCCTTGTAAAAAAATAATACACCCCCTGTAAAATAAATAATCGAAGATTTTACAAGGGGTACCCCTTGTAAAAAAAATAATACACCCCCTGTAAAATAAATAATCAAAGATTTTACAAGGGGTACCTCTTGTAAAAAAAATAATACACCCCTGTAAATTAAATAATCAAAGATTTTACAAGGGGTACCTCTTGTAAAAAATAATACACACCCTGTAAAATAAATAATCAAAGATTTTACAAGGGGTACCCCTTGTAAAAAAATAATACACCCCCTGTAAAATAAATAATCGAAGATTTTACAAGGGGTACCCCTTGTAAAAAAAATAATACACCCCCTGTAAAATAAATAATCAAAGATTTTACAAGGGGTACACCTTGTAAAAAAAATAATACACCCCCTGTAAAATAAATAATCAAAGATTTTAAAAGGGGTACCCCTTGTGAAAAAAATAATAGACCCCCTGTAAAAAAAATAATACACCCCCTGAAAAATTAATCAAAGATTTTACAAGGGGTACCCCTTGTAAAAAAAATAATACACCCCCTGTAAAATAAATAATCAAAGATTTTACAAGGGGTACACCTTGTAAAAAAATAATACACCCCCTGTTAAATAAATGATCAAAGATTTTACAAGTTGTACCTCTTGTAAAAAAATAATACACACCCTGTAAAATAAATAATCAAAGATTTTACAAGGGGTACCTCTTGTAAAAAAAATAATACACCCCTGTAAAATAAATAATCAAAGATTTTACAGAGGTAGACCTTGTAAAAAAAATAATACACCCCCTGTAAAATAAATAATCAAAGATTTTACAAGGGGTACCCCTTGTAAAAAAATAATGAACCCCCTGTAAAATAAATAATCAAAGATTTTAGAGATGGTACCCCTTGTAAAAAAAATAATACACCCTATGTAAAATAAATAATCAAAGATTTTACAAGGGGTACCCCTTGTAAAAAAAAAAATAATACACCCCCTGTAAAATAAATAATCAAAGATTTTACAAGCGGTACCCCTTGTAAAAAAAATAATACACCCCCTGTTCAATAAATGATCAAAGATTTTACAAGGGGTACCCCTTGTAAAAAAAAATAATACACCCCCTGAAAAATTAATCAAAGATTTTACAAGGAGTACCCCTTGTAAAAAAAATAATACACCCCATGTAAAATAAATAATCAAAGATTTTACAAGGGGTACCCCTTGTAAAAAAAAATAATACACCCCCTGTTAAATAAATGATCAAAGATTTTACAAGTTGTACCCCTTGTAAAAAAATAACGAACCCCCTGTAAAATAAATAATCAAAGATTTTAGAGATGGTACCCCTTGTAAAAAAAATAATACACCCTATGTAAAATAAATAATCAAAGATTTTAAAAGGGGTACCCCTTTTAAAAAAATAATAGACCCCCCTGTAAAAAAAAATAATACACCCCCTGTAAAATAAATAATCAAAGATTTTACAAGGGGTACCCCTTGTAAAAAAATATTACACCCCTGTAAATTAAACAATCAAAGATTTTACAAGGGGTACCTCTTGTAAAAAAATAATACACACCCTGTAAAATAAATAATCAAAGATTTTACAAGGGGTACCTTTTGTAAAAAAATAATACACACCCTGTAAAATAAATAATCAAAGATTTTACAAGGGGTACCCCTTGTAAAAAAATAATACACCCCCTGTTAAATAAATGATCAAAGATTTTACAAGGCGTACCGTACCCTTGTAAAAAAAATAATACACACCCGTTAAAATAAATAATCTAAGATTTTAGAATTGGTACCCCTTGTAAAAAAAATAACACACCCCCTGTAAAATAAATAATCAAAGATTTTACAGGGGTACCCCTTGTAAAAAAAATAATACACCCCCTGTAAAATAAATAATCAAAGATTTTTTGTAAAAAAAATAATTCACCCCTGTAAATTAAATAATCAAAGATTTTACAAGGGGTACCTCTTGTAAAAAATAATACACACCCTGTAAAATAAATAATCAAAGATTTTACAAGGGGTACCCCTTGTAAAAAAATAATACACCCCCTGTAAAATAAATAATCGAAGATTTTACAAGGGGTACCCCTTGTAAAAAAAATAATACACCCCCTGTAAAATAAATAATCAAAGATTTTAAAAGGGGTACCCCTTGTAAAAAAAATAATAGACCCCCTGTAAAAAAAATAATACACCCCCTGAAAAATTAATCAAAGATTTTACAAGGGGTACCCCTTGTAAAAAAAATAATACACCCCCTGTAAAATAAATAATCAAAGATTTTACAAGGGGTACACCTTGTAAAAAAAATAATACACCCCCTGTAAAATAAATAATCAAAGATTTTACAAGGGGTACCTCTTGTAAAAAAAATAATACACCCCCTGTTAAATAAATGATCAAAGATTTTACAAGTTGTACCTCTTGTAAAAAAATAATACACACCCTGTAAAATAAATAATCAAAGATTTTACAAGGGGTACCCCTTGTAAAAAAATAATACACCCCCTGTAAAATAAATAATCGAAGATTTTACAAGGGGTACCCCTTGTAAAAAAAATAATACACCCCCTGTAAAATAAATAATCAAAGATTTTACAAGGGGTACCTCTTGTAAAAAAAATAATACACCCCTGTAAATTAAATAATCAAAGATTTTACAAGGGGTACCTCTTGTAAAAAATAATACACACCCTGTAAAATAAATAATCAAAGATTTTACAAGGGGTACCCCTTGTAAAAAAATAATACACCCCCTGTAAAATAAATAATCGAAGATTTTACAAGGGGTACCCCTTGTAAAAAAAATAATACACCCCCTGTAAAATAAATAATCAAAGATTTTACAAGGGGTACACCTTGTAAAAAAAATAATACACCCCCTGTAAAATAAATAATCAAAGATTTTAAAAGGGGTACCCCTTGTAAAAAAAATAATAGACCCCCTGTAAAAAAAATAATACACCCCCTGAAAAATTAATCAAAGATTTTACAAGGGGTACCCCTTGTAAAAAAAATAATACACCCCCTGTAAAATAAATAATCAAAGATTTTACAAGGGGTACACCTTGTAAAAAAATAATACACCCCCTGTTAAATAAATGATCAAAGATTTTACAAGTTGTACCTCTTGTAAAAAAATAATACACACCCTGTAAAATAAATAATCAAAGATTTTACAAGGGGTACCTCTTGTAAAAAAAATAATACACCCCTGTAAAATAAATAATCAAAGATTTTACAGAGGTAGACCTTGTAAAAAAAATAATACACCCCCTGTAAAATAAATAATCAAAGATTTTACAAGGGGTACCCCTTGTAAAAAAATAATGAACCCCCTGTAAAATAAATAATCAAAGATTTTAGAGATGGTACCCCTTGTAAAAAAAATAATACACCCTATGTAAAATAAATAATCAAAGATTTTACAAGGGGTACCCCTTGTAAAAAAAAAAATAATACACCCCCTGTAAAATAAATAATCAAAGATTTTACAAGCGGTACCCCTTGTAAAAAAAATAATACACCCCCTGTTCAATAAATGATCAAAGATTTTACAAGGGGTACCCCTTGTAAAAAAAAATAATACACCCCCTGAAAAATTAATCAAAGATTTTACAAGGAGTACCCCTTGTAAAAAAAATAATACACCCCATGTAAAATAAATAATCAAAGATTTTACAAGGGGTACCCCTTGTAAAAAAAAATAATACACCCCCTGTTAAATAAATGATCAAAGATTTTACAAGTTGTACCCCTTGTAAAAAAATAACGAACCCCCTGTAAAATAAATAATCAAAGATTTTAGAGATGGTACCCCTTGTAAAAAAAATAATACACCCTATGTAAAATAAATAATCAAAGATTTTAAAAGGGGTACCCCTTTTAAAAAAATAATAGACCCCCCTGTAAAAAAAATAATACACCCCCTGTAAAATAAATAATCAAAGATTATACAAGGGGTACCCCTTGTAAAAAAATATTACACCCCTGTAAATTAAACAATCAAAGATTTTACAAGGGGTACCTCTTGTAAAAAAATAATACACCCTGTAAAATAAATAATCAAAGATTTTACAAGGGGTACCTTTTGTAAAAAAATAATACACACCCTGTAAAATAAATAATCAAAGATTTTACAAGGGGTACCCCTTGTAAAAAAATAATACACCCCCTGTTAAATAAATGATCAAAGATTTTACAAGGCGTACCGTACCCTTGTAAAAAAAATAATACACACCCGTTAAAATAAATAATCTAAGATTTTAGAATTGGTACCCCTTGTAAAAAAAATAACACACCCCCTGTAAAATAAATAATCAAAGATTTTACAGGGGTACCCCTAGTAAAAAAATAATACACCTCCTGTAAAATAAATAATCAAAGATTTTACATTGGTACCCCTAGTAAAAAAATAATACACCTCCTGTTAAATAAATGATCAAAGATTTTACAAGTTGTACCCCTTGTAAAAAAAATAATGAACCCCCTGTAAAATAAATAATCAAAGATTTTAAAAGGGGTACCCCTTTTAAAAAAAATAATAGACCCCCTGTAAAATAAATAATCAAAGATTTTACAAGGGGTACCTCTTGTAAAAAAATAATACACCCCTGTAAATTAAATAATCAAAGATTTTAAAAGGGGTACCCCTTGTAAAAAAAATAATAGACCCCCTGTAAAAAAAATAATACACCCCCTGAAAAATTAATCAAAGATTTTACAAGGGGTACCCCTTGTAAAAAAAATAATACACCCCCTGTAAAATAAATAATCAAAGATTTTACAAGGGGTACACCTTGTAAAAAAAATAATACACCCCCTGTAAAATAAATAATCAAAGATTTTACAAGGGGTACCCCTTGTAAAAAAAATAATACACCCCCTGTTAAATAAATGATCAAAGATTTTACAAGTTGTACCTCTTGTAAAAAAATAATACACACCCTGTAAAATAAATAATCAAAGATTTTACAAGGGGTACCCCTTGTAAAAAAATAATACACCCCCTGTAAAATAAATAATCTAAGATTTTACAAGGGGTACCCTTTGTAAAAAAAATAATACACCCCCTGTAAAATAAATAATCAAAGATTTTTTGTAAAAAAAATAATTCACCCCTGTAAATTAAATAATCAAAGATTTTACAAGTTGTACCTCTTGTAAAAAAATAATACACCCCCTGTAAAATAAATAATCGAAGATTTTACAAGGGGTACCCCTTGTAAAAAAAATAATACACCCCCTGTTCAATAAATGATCAAAGATTTTACAAGGGGTACCCCTTGTAAAAAAAAATAATACACCCCCTGAAAAATTAATCAAAGATTTTACAAGGAGTACCCCTTGTAAAAAAAATAATACACCCCATGTAAAATAAATAATCAAAGATTTTACAAGGGGTACCCCTTGTAAAAAAAAATAATACACCCCCTGTTAAATAAATGATCAAAGATTTTACAAGTTGTACCCCTTGTAAAAAAATAATGAACCCCCTGTAAAATAAATAATCAAAGATTTTAGAGATGGTACCCCTTGTAAAAAAAATAATACACCCTATGTAAAATAAATAATCAAAGATTTTAAAAGGGGTACTCCTTTTAAAAAAATAATAGACCCCCCTGTAAAAAAAAATAATACACCCCCTGTAAAATAAATAATCAAAGATTTTACAAGGGGTACCCCTTGTAAAAAAATATTACACCCCTGTAAATTAAACAATCAAAGATTTTTACAAGGGGTACCTCTTGTAAAAAAATAATACACACCCTGTAAAATAAATAATCAAAGATTTTACAAGGGGTACCCCTTGTAAAAAAATAATACACCCCCTGTAAAATAAATAATCGAAGATTTTACAAGGGGTATCCCTTGTAAAAAAAAAATAATACACCCCCTGTAAAATAAATAATCAAAGATTTTACAAGGGGTACACCTTGTAAAAAAAATAATACACCCCCTGTAAAATAAATAATCAAAGATTTTAAAAGGGGTACCCCTTGTAAAAAAAATAATAGACCCCCTGTAAAAAAAATAATACACCCCCTGAAAAATTAATCAAAGATTTTACAAGGGGTACCCCTTGTAAAAAAAATAATACACCCCCTGTAAAATAAATAATCAAAGATTTTACAAGGGGTACACCTTGTAAAAAAATAATACACACCCTGTTAAATAAATGATCAAAGATTTTACAAGTTGTACCTCTTGTAAAAAAATAATACACACCCTGTAAAATAAATAATCAAAGATTTTACAAGGGGTACCTCTTGTAAAAAAAATAATACACCCCTGTAAATTAAATAATCAAAGATTTTACAAGGGGTACCTCTTGTAAAAAAATAATACACACCCTGTAAAATAAATAATCAAAGATTTTACAGAGGTAGACCTTGTAAAAAAAAATAATACACCCCCTGTAAAATAAATAATCAAAGATTTTACAAGGGGTACCCCTTGTAAAAAAAAAATAATACACCCCCTGTAAAATAAATAATCAAAGATTTTACAAGCGGTACCCCTTGTAAAAAAAATAATACACCCCCTGTTCAATAAATGATCAAAGATTTTACAAGGGGTACCCCTTGTAAAAAAAAATAATGCACCCCCTGAAAAATTAATCAAAGATTTTACAAGGAGTACCCCTTGTAAAAAAAATAATACACCCCATGTAAAATAAATAATCAAAGATTTTACAAGGGGTACCCCTTGTAAAAAAAAATAATACACCCCCTGTTAAATAAATGATCAAAGATTTTACAAGTTGTACCCCTTGTAAAAAAATAATGAACCCCCTGTAAAATAAATAATCAAAGATTTTAGAGATGGTACCCCTTGTAAAAAAAATAATACACCCTATGTAAAATAAATAATCAAAGATTTTAAAAGGGGTACCCCTTTTAAAAAAATAATAGACCCCCCTGTAAAAAAAATAATACACCCCCTGTAAAATAAATAATCAAAGATTTTACAAGGGGTACCCCTTGTAAAAAAATATTACACCCCTGTAAATTAAACAATCAAAGATTTTACAAGGGGTACCTCTTGTAAAAAAATAATACACACCCTGTAAAATAAATAATCAAAGATTTTACAAGGGGTACCCCTTGTAAAAAAATAATACACCCCCTGTAAAATAAATAATCGAAGATTTTACAAGGGGTACCCCTTGTAAAAAAAATAATACACCCCCTGTAAAATAAATAATCAAAGATTTTACAAGGGGTACACCTTGTAAAAAAAATAATACACCCCCTGTAAAATAAATAATCAAAGATTTTAAAAGGGGTACCCCTTGTAAAAAAAATAATAGACCCCCTGTAAAAAATAATACATCCCCTGTAAAATTAATCAAAGATTTTACAAGGGGTACCCCTTGTAAAAAAAATAATAAACCCCCTGTAAAAAAAATAATAAACCCCCTGTAAAAAAAATAATAAACCCCCTGTAAAAAAAATAATAAACCCCCTGTAAAATAAATAATCAAAGATTTTAGAAGGGGTACCCCTTGTAAAAAAAATAATACACCCTATGTAAAATAAAAAATCAAAGATTTTAAAAGGGGTACCCCTTTTAAAAAAATAATAGACCCCCCTGTAAAAAAAATAATAAACCCCCTTTAAAATTCATCAAAGATTTTACAAGGGGTACCCCTTGTAAAAAAAAATAATACACCCCCTGTAAAATAAATAATCAAAGATTTTACAAGGGGTACCCCTTGTAAAAAAATAATACACCCCTGTAAATTAAATAATCAAAGATTTTACAAGGGGTACCCCTTGTAAAAAAATAATACACCCCCTGTAAAATAAATAATCGAAGATTTTACAAGGGGTACCCCTTGTAAAAAAAATAATACACCCCCTGTAAAATAAATAATCAAAGATTTTACAAGGGGTACACTTTGTAAAAAAAAAATAGTACACCCCCTGTAAAATAAATAATCAAAGATTTTAAAAGGGGTACCCCTTGTAAAAAAAATAATAGACCCCCTGTAAAAAAAATAATACACCCCCTGTAAAATTAATCAAAGATTTTACAAGGGGTACCCCTTGTAAAAAAAATAATAAACCCCCTGTAAAATAAATAATCAAAGATTTTAGAAGAGGTACCCCTTGAAAAAAAATAATACACCATATGTAAAATAAATAATCAAAGATTTTAAAAGGGGTACCCCTTTTAAAAAAAATAATAGACCCCCCTGTAAAAAAATAATACACCCCCTGTAAAATTAATCAAAGATTTTACAAGGGGTACCCCTTGTAAAAAAATAATACACCCCCTGTAAAATAAATAATCAAAGATTTTACAAGGGGTACCCTTTGTAAAAAAATAATACACCCCCTGATAAATAAATGATCAAAGATTTTACAAGTTGTACCTCTTGTAAAAAAATAATACACACCCTGTAAAATAAATAATCAAAAAAATAATACACCCCCTGTAAAATAAATAATCAAAGATTTTACAAGGGGTACCCCTTGTAAAAAAAAAAATAATACACCCCCTGTAAAATAAATAATCAAAGATTTTACAAGCGGTACCCCTTGTAAAAAAAATAATACACCCCCTGTTCAATAAATGATCAAAGATTTTACAAGGGGTACCCCTTGTAAAAAAAAATAATACACCCCCTGAAAAATTAATCAAAGATTTTACAAGGAGTACCCCTTGTAAAAAAAATAATACACCCCATGTAAAATAAATAATCAAAGATTTTACAAGGGGTACCCCTTGTAAAAAAAAATAATACACCCCCTGTTAAATAAATGATCAAAGATTTTACAAGTTGTACCCCTTGTAAAAAAATAATGAACCCCCTGTAAAATAAATAATCAAAGATTTTAGAGATGGTACCCCTTGTAAAAAAAATAATACACCCTATGTAAAATAAATAATCAAAGATTTTAAAAGGGGTACCCCTTTTAAAAAAATAATAGACCCCCCTGTAAAAAAAATAATACACCCCCTGTAAAATAAATAATCAAAGATTTTACAAGGGGTACCCCTTGTAAAAAAATAATACACCCCCTGTAAAATAAATAATCGAAGATTTTACAAGGGGTACCCCTTGTAAAAAAAATAATACACCCCCTGTAAAATAAATAATCAAAGATTTTACAAGGGGTACACCTTGTAAAAAAAATAATACACCCCCTGTAAAATAAATAATCAAAGATTTTAAAAGGGGTACCCCTTGTAAAAAAAATAATAGACCCCCTGTAAAAAAAATAATACACCCCCTGAAAAATTAATCAAAGATTTTACAAGGGGTACCCCTTGTAAAAAAAATAATACACCCCCTGTAAAATAAATAATCAAAGATTTTACAAGGGGTACACCTTGTAAAAAAATAATACACCCCCTGTTAAATAAATGATCAAAGATTTTACAAGTTGTACCTCTTGTAAAAAAATAATACACACCCTGTAAAATAAATAATCAAAGATTTTACAAGGGGTACCTCTTGTAAAAAAAATAATACACCCCTGTAAAATAAATAATCAAAGATTTTACAAGGCGTACCGTACCCTTGTAAAAAAAATAATACACCCCCGTTAAAATAAATAATCTAAGATTTTAGAATTGGTACCCCTTGTAAAAAAAAATAACACACCCCCTGTAAAATAAATAATCAAAGATTTTACAATTAGGGGTACCCCTTGTAAAAAAATAATGAACCCCCTGTAAAATAAATAATCAAAGATTTTAGAGATGGTACCCCTTAAAAAAAAAATAATACACCCTATGTAAAATAAATAATCAAAGATTTTACAAGGGGTACCCCTTGTAAAAAAAAAATAATACACCCCCTGTAAAATAAATAATCAAAGATTTTACAAGCGGTACCCCTTGTAAAAAAAATAATACACCCCCTGTTCAATAAATGATCAAAGATTTTACAAGTTGTACCTCTTGTAAAAAAATAATACACACCCTGTAAAATAAATAATCAAAGATTTTACAGAGGTAGACCTTGTAAAAAAAATAATACACCCCCTGTAAAATAAATAATCAAAGATTTTACAAGGGGTACCCCTTGTAAAAAAAAAAATAATACACCCCCTGTAAAATAAATAATCAAAGATTTTACAAGCGGTACCCCTTGTAAAAAAAATAATACACCCCCTGTTCAATAAATGATCAAAGATTTTACAAGGGGTACCCCTTGTAAAAAAAAATAATACACCCCCTGAAAAATTAATCAAAGATTTTACAAGGAGTACCCCTTGTAAAAAAAATAATACACCCCATGTAAAATAAATAATCAAAGATTTTACAAGGGGTACCCCTTGTAAAAAAAAATAATACACCCCCTGTTAAATAAATGATCAAAGATTTTACAAGTTGTACCCCTTGTAAAAAAATAATGAACCCCCTGTAAAATAAATAATCAAAGATTTTAGAGATGGTACCCCTTGTAAAAAAAATAATACACCCTATGTAAAATAAATAATCAAAGATTTTAAAAGGGGTACCCCTTTTAAAAAAATAATAGACCCCCCTGTAAAAAAAATAATACACCCCCTGTAAAATAAATAATCAAAGATTTTACAAGGGGTACCCCTTGTAAAAAAATAATACACCCCCTGTAAAATAAATAATCGAAGATTTTACAAGGGGTACCCCTTGTAAAAAAAATAATACACCCCCTGTAAAATAAATAATCAAAGATTTTACAAGGGGTACACCTTGTAAAAAAAATAATACACCCCCTGTAAAATAAATAATCAAAGATTTTAAAAGGGGTACCCCTTGTAAAAAAAATAATAGACCCCCTGTAAAAAAAATAATACACCCCCTGAAAAATTAATCAAAGATTTTACAAGGGGTACCCCTTGTAAAAAAAATAATACACCCCCTGTAAAATAAATAATCAAAGATTTTACAAGGGGTACACCTTGTAAAAAAATAATACACCCCCTGTTAAATAAATGATCAAAGATTTTACAAGTTGTACCTCTTGTAAAAAAATAATACACACCCTGTAAAATAAATAATCAAAGATTTTACAAGGGGTACCTCTTGTAAAAAAAATAATACACCCCTGTAAAATAAATAATCAAAGATTTTACAAGGCGTACCGTACCCTTGTAAAAAAAATAATACACCCCCGTTAAAATAAATAATCTAAGATTTTAGAATTGGTACCCCTTGTAAAAAAAAATAACACACCCCCTGTAAAATAAATAATCAAAGATTTTACAATTAGGGGTACCCCTTGTAAAAAAATAATGAACCCCCTGTAAAATAAATAATCAAAGATTTTAGAGATGGTACCCCTTGTAAAAAAAATAATACACCCTATGTAAAATAAATAATCAAAGATTTTACAAGGGGTACCCCTTGTAAAAAAAAAATAATACACCCCCTGTAAAATAAATAATCAAAGATTTTACAAGCGGTACCCCTTGTAAAAAAAATAATACACCCCCTGTTCAATAAATGATCAAAGATTTTACAAGGGGTACCCCTTGTAAAAAAAAATAATACACCCCCTGAAAAATTAATCAAAGATTTTACAAGGGGTACCCCTTGTAAAAAAATATTACACCCCTGTAAATTAAACAATCAAAGATTTTACAAGGGGTACCTCTTGTAAAAAAATAATACACACCCTGTAAAATAAATAATCAAAGATTTTACAAGGGGTACCCCTTGTAAAAAAATAATACACCCCCTGTAAAATAAATAATCGAAGATTTTACAAGGGGTACCCCTTGTAAAAAAAATAATACACCCCCTGTAAAATAAATAATCAAAGATTTTACAAGGGGTACACCTTGTAAAAAAAATAATACACCCCCTGTAAAATAAATAATCAAAGATTTTAAAAGGGGTACCCCTTGTAAAAAAAATAATAGACCCCCTGTAAAAAATAATACATCCCCTGTAAAATTAATCAAAGATTTTACAAGGGGTACCCCTTGTAAAAAAAATAATAAACCCCCTGTAAAAAAAATAATAAACCCCCTGTAAAAAAAATAATAAACCCCCTGTAAAAAAAATAATAAACCCCCTGTAAAATAAATAATCAAAGATTTTAGAAGGGGTACCCCTTGTAAAAAAATAATACACCCTATGTAAAATAAAAAATCAAAGATTTTAAAAGGGGTACCCCTTTTAAAAAAATAATAGACCCCCCTGTAAAAAAAATAATAAACCCCCTTTAAAATTCATCAAAGATTTTACAAGGGGTACCCCTTGTAAAAAAAAATAATACACCCCCTGTAAAATAAATAATCAAAGATTTTACAAGGGGTACCCCTTGTAAAAAAAATAATACACCCCCTGTAAAATAAATAATCAAAGATTTTACAAGGGGTACACTTTGTAAAAAAAAAATAGTACACCCCCTGTAAAATAAATAATCAAAGATTTTAAAAGGGGTACCCCTTGTAAAAAAAATAATAGACCCCCTGTAAAAAAAATAATACACCCCCTGTAAAATTAATCAAAGATTTTACAAGGGGTACCCCTTGTAAAAAAAATAATAGACCCCCTGTAAAAAAAATAATACACCCCCTGTAAAATTAATCAAAGATTTTACAAGGGGTACCCCTTGTAAAAAAAATAATAAACCCCCTGTAAAATAAATAATCAAAGATTTTAGAAGAGGTACCCCTTGAAAAAAAATAATACACCATATGTAAAATAAATAATCAAAGATTTTAAAAGGGGTACCCCTTTTAAAAAAAATAATAGACCCCCCTGTAAAAAAATAATACACCCCCTGTAAAATTAATCAAAGATTTTACAAGGGGTACCCCTTGTAAAAAAAATAATACACCCCCTGTAAAATAAATAATCAAAGATTTTACAAGGGGTACCCTTTGTAAAAAAATAATACACCCCCTGATAAATAAATGATCAAAGATTTTACAAGTTGTACCTCTTGTAAAAAAATAATACACACCCTGTAAAATAAATAATCAAAGATTTTACAGAGGTAGACCTTGTAAAAAAAATAATACACCCCCTGTAAAATAAATAATCAAAGATTTTACAAGGGGTACCCCTTGTAAAAAAAAAAATAATACACCCCCTGTAAAATAAATAATCAAAGATTTTACAAGCGGTACCCCTTGTAAAAAAAATAATACACCCCCTGTTCAATAAATGATCAAAGATTTTACAAGGGGTACCCCTTGTAAAAAAAAATAATACACCCCCTGAAAAATTAATCAAAGATTTTACAAGGAGTACCCCTTGTAAAAAAAATAATACACCCCATGTAAAATAAATAATCAAAGATTTTACAAGGGGTACCCCTTGTAAAAAAAAATAATACACCCCCTGTTAAATAAATGATCAAAGATTTTACAAGTTGTACCCCTTGTAAAAAAATAATGAACCCCCTGTAAAATAAATAATCAAAGATTTTAGAGATGGTACCCCTTGTAAAAAAAATAATACACCCTATGTAAAATAAATAATCAAAGATTTTAAAAGGGGTACCCCTTTTAAAAAAATAATAGACCCCCCTGTAAAAAAAATAATACACCCCCTGTAAAATAAATAATCAAAGATTTTACAAGGGGTACCCCTTGTAAAAAAATAATACCCCTTGTAAAAAAAACAATACACCCCCTGTTAAATAAATGATCAAAGATTTTACAAGTTGTACCCCTTGTAAAAAAATAATGAACCCCCTGTAAAATAAATAATCAAAGATTTTAGAGATGGTACCCCTTGTAAAAAAAATAATACACCCTATGTAAAATAAATAATCAAAGATTTTAAAAGGGGTACCCATTTTAAAAAAATAATAGACCCCCCTGTAAAAAAAAATAATACACCCCCTGTAAAATAAATAATCAAAGATTTTACAAGGGGTACCCCTTGTAAAAAAATATTACACCCCTGTAAATTAAACAATCAAAGATTTTACAAGGGGTACCTCTTGTAAAAAAATAATACACACCCTGTAAAATAAATAATCAAAGATTTTACAAGGGGTACCCCTTGTAAAAAAATAATACACCCCCTGTAAAATAAATAATCGAAGATTTTACAAGGGGTACCCCTTGTAAAAAAAAATAATACACCCCCTGATAAATAAATGATCAAAGATTTTACAAGGGGTACCCCTTATAAAAAAAATAATACACCCCCTGTAAAATAAATAATCAAAGATTTTAAAAGGGGTACCCCTTGTAAAAAAAATAATAGACCCCCTGTAAAAAAAATAATACACCCCCTGAAAAATTAATCAAAGATTTTACATGGGGTACCCCTTGTAAAAAAAATAATACACCCCCTGTAAAATAAATAATCAAAGATTTTACAAGGGGTACACCTTGTAAAAAAAATAATACACCCCCTGTAAAATAAATAATCAAAGATTTTACAAGGGGTACCCCTTGTAAAAAAAATAATACACCCCCTGTTAAATAAATGATCAAAGATTTTACAAGTTGTACCTCTTGTAAAAAAATAATACATACCCTGTAAAATAAATAATCAAAGATTTTACAAGGGGTACCCCTTGTAAAAAAATAATACACCCCCTGTAAAATAAATAATCGAAGATTTTACAAGGGCTACCCCTTGTAAAAAAAATAATACACCCCCTGTAAAATAAATAATCAAAGATTTTACAAGGGGTACCTCTTGTAAAAAAAATAATACACCCCTGTAAATTAAATAATCAAAGATTTTACAAGGAGTACCTCTTGTAAAAAAATAATACACACCCTGTAAAATAAATAATCAAAGATTTTACAAGGGGTACCCCTTGTAAAAAAATAATACACCCCCTGTAAATTAAATAATCGAAGATTTTACAAGGGGTACCCCTTGTAAAAAAAATAATACACCCCCTGTAAAATAAATAATCAAAGATTTTACAAGGGGTACACCTTAAAAAAAAATAATACACCCCCTGTAAAATAAATAATCAAAGATTTTACAAGGGGTACCCCTTGTAAAAAAAAAAATAATACACCCCCTGTAAAATAAATTATCAAAGATTTTACAAGGGGTACCCCTTGTAAAAAAATAATACACCC
Organism: Odiellus spinosus; assembly: GCA_963920705.1. Taxonomy (NCBI): domain Eukaryota; kingdom Metazoa; phylum Arthropoda; class Arachnida; order Opiliones; family Phalangiidae; genus Odiellus; species Odiellus spinosus. The sequence continues at coordinate 24,308,714 of OY987226.1, forward strand.
CCTGTTAAATAAATGATCAAAGATTTTACAAGGCGTACCGTACCCTTGTAAAAAAAATAATACACCCCCGTTAAAATAAATAATCTAAGATTTTAGAATTGGTACCCCTTGTAAAAAAAATAACACACCCCCTGTAAAATAAATAATCAAAGATTTTACAGGGGTACCCCTAGTAAAAAATTAATACACCTCCTGTTAAATAAATGATCAAAGATTTTACAAGTTGTGCTCCTTGTAAAAAAAATAATGAACCCCCTGTAAAATAAATAATCAAAGATTTTAGAAGGGGTACCCCTTGTAAAAAAAATAATACACCCTATGTAAAATAAATAATCAAAGATTTTACAATAGGTACCCCTTGCAAAAAAAAAAATAATAAACCCCCTGTAAAATAAATAATCAAAGATTTTAGAAGGGGTACCCCTTGTAAAAAAAATAATACACCCCCTGTAAAATAAATAATCAAAGATTTTACAAGGGGTACCCCTTGTAAAAAAATAATACACCCCCTGTAAAATAAATAATCGAAGATTTTACAAGGGGTACCCCTTGTAAAAAAAATAATACACCCCCTGTAAAATAAATAATCAAAGATTTTACAAGGGGTACCTCTTGTAAAAAAAATAATACACCCCTGTAAATTAAATAATCAAAGATTTTACAAGGGGTACCTCTTGTAAAAAAATAATACACACCCTGTAAAATAAATAATCAAAGATTTTACAAGGGGTACCCCTTGTAAAAAATAATACACCCCCTGTAAAATAAATAATCGAAGATTTTACAAGGGGTACCCCTTGTAAAAAAAATAATACACCCCCTGTAAAATAAATAATCAAAGATATTTCATTTGGTACACCTTGTAAAAAAAATAATACACCCCTGTAAAATAAATAATCAAAGATTTTACAATTGGTACACCTTGTAAAAAAAATAATACACCCCCTGTAAAATAAATAATCAAAGATTTTAAAAGGGGTACCCCTTGTAAAAAAAATAATAGACCCCCTGTAAAAAAAATAATACACCCCCTGTAAAATAAATAATCAAAGATTTTACAGGGGTACACCTTGTAAAAAAAATAATACACCCCCTGTAAAATAAATAATCAAAGATTTTACAAGCGGTACCCCTTGTAAAAAAAATAATACACCCCCTGTTCAATAAATGATCAAAGATTTTACAAGGGGTACCCCTTGTAAAAAAAAATAATACACCCCCTGAAAAATTAATCAAAGATTTTACAAGGGGTACCCCTTGTAAAAAAATAATACACCCCATGTAAAATAAATGATCAAAGATTTTAAAAGGGGTACCCCTTGTAAAAAAAATAATACACCCCCTGTTAAATAAATGATCAAAGATTTTACAAGTTGTACCCCTTGTAAAAAAATAATGAGCCCCCTGTAAAATAAATAATCAAAGATTTTAGAAGGGGTACCCCTTGTAAAAAAAATAATACACCCTATGTAAAATAAATAATCAAAGATTTTAAAAGGGGTACCCCTTTTAAAAAAAATAATAGACCCCCCTGTAAAAAAAATAATACACCCCCTGTAAAATAAATAATCAAAGATTTTACAAGGGGTACCCCTTGTAAAAAAAATAATAGACCCCCTGTAAAAAAAATAATACACCCCCTGTAAAATAAATAATCAAAGATTTTACAGGGGTACACCTTGTAAAAAAAATAATACACCCCCTGTAAAATAAATAATCAAAGATTTTACAAGCGGTACCCCTTGTAAAAAAAATAATACACCCCCTGTTCAATAAATGATCAAAGATTTTACAAGGGGTACCCCTTGTAAAAAAAATAATACACCCCCTGAAAAATTAATCAAAGATTTTACAAGGGGTACCCCTTGTAAAAAAATAATACACCCCATGTAAAATAAATGATCAAAGATTTTAAAAGGGGTACCCCTTGTAAAAAAAATAATACACCCCCTGTTAAATAAATGATCAAAGATTTTACAAGTTGTACCCCTTGTAAAAAAATAATGAGCCCCCTGTAAAATAAATAATCAAAGATTTTAGAAGGGGTACCCCTTGTAAAAAAAATAATACACCCTATGTAAAATAAATAATCAAAGATTTTAAAAGGGGTACCCCTTTTAAAAAAAATAATAGACCCCCCTGTAAAAAAAATAATACACCCCCTGTAAAATAAATAATCAAAGATTTTACAAGGGGTACACCTTGTAAAAAAAATAGTACACCCCCTGTAAGATAAATAATCAAAGATTTTACAAGGGGTACCCTTGTAAAAAAAATAATACACCCCTGTAAATTAAATAATCAAAGATTTTACAAGGGGTACCTCTTGTAAAAAATAATACACACCCTGTAAAATAAATAATCGAAGATTTTACAAGGGGTACCCCTTGTAAAAAAATAATACACCCCCTGTAAAATAAATAATCAAAGATTTTACAAGGGGTACACCTTGTAAAAAAAATAATACACCCCCTGTAAAATAAATAATCAAAGATTTTAAAAGGGGTACCACTTGTAAAAAAAATAATAGACCCCCTGTAAAAAAAAATAATACACCCCCTGAAAAATTAATCAAAAATTTTACAAGGGGTACCCCTTGTAAAAAAAAATAACACACCCCCTGTAAAATAAATAATCAAAGATTTTAGAAGGGGTACCCCTTGTAAAAAAAATAATACACCCTTTGTTAAATAAATAATCAAAGATTTTATAAGGGGTACCCCTTGTAAAAAAAAATAATAAACCCCCTGTAAAATAAATAATCAAAGATTTTACAAGGGGTACCCTTGTAAAAAAAATAATAGACCCCTTTAAAAAAAATAATACACCCCCTGTAAAATTATCAAAGATTTTACAAGGGGTACCCCTTGGAAAAAAAATAATACACCCCCTGTAAAATAAATAATCAAAGATTTTACAAGGGGAACACCTTGTAAAAAAAATAGTACACCCCCTGTAAAATAAATAATCAAAGATTTTACAAGGGGTACCCCTTGTAAAAAAAATAATAGACCCCCTGTTAAAAAAATAATACACCCCCTGTAAAATTAATCAAAGATTTTACAAGGGGTACCCCTTGTAAAAAAAATAATAAACCCCCTGTAAAATAAATAATCAAAGATTTTAGAAGAGGTACCCCTTGAAAAAAAATAATAAACCCCCTGTAAAATAAATAATCAAAGATTTTACAAGGGGTACCCTTGTAAAAAAAATAATAGACCCCTTTAAAAAAAATAATACACCCCCTGTAAAATTATCAAAGATTTTACAAGGGGTACCCCTTGTAAAAAAAATAATACACCCCCTGTAAAATTATCAAAGATTTTACAAGGGGTACCCCTTGGAAAAAAAATAATACACCCCCTGTAAAATAAATAATCAAAGATTTTACAAGGGGAACACCTTGTAAAAAAAATAGTACACCCCCTGTAAAATAAATAATCAAAGATTTTACAAGGGGTACCCCTTGTAAAAAAAATAATAGACCCCCTGTTAAAAAAATAATACACCCCCTGTAAAATTAATCAAAGATTTTACAAGGGGTACCCCTTGTAAAAAAAATAATAAACCCCCTGTAAAATAAATAATCAAAGATTTTAGAAGAGGTACCCCTTGAAAAAAAATAATACACCCTATGTAAAATAAATAATCAAAGATTTTAAAAGGGGTACCCCTTTTAAAAAAAATAATAGACCCCCCTGTAAAAAAATAATACACCCTCTGTAAAATTAATCAAAGATTTTACAAGGGGTACCCCTTGTAAAAAAAATAATACACCCCCTGTAAAATAAATAATCAAAGATTTTACAAGGGGTACCCCTTGTAAAAAAAATAATACACCCCTGTAAATTAAATAATCAAAGATTTTACAAGGGGTACCTCTTGTAAAAAAATAATACACACCCTGTAAAATAAATAATCAAAGATTTTAAAAGGGGTACCCCTTGTAAAAAATAATACACCCCCTGTGAAATAAAAAATCGAACATTTTACAAGGGGTACCCATTGTAAAAAAAATAATACACCCCTGTAAAATAAATAATCAAAGATTTTACAAGGGGTACACCTTGTAAAAAATATAATATACCCCTGTAAATTAAATAATCAAAGATTTTACAAGGCTTACCTCTTGTAAAAAAATAATACACACCCTGTAAAATAAATAATCAAAGATTTTACAAGGGGTACCCCTTGTAAAAAAATAATACACCCCCTGTAAAATAAATAATCAAAGATTTTACAAGGGGTACACCTTGTAAAAAATATAATACACCCCCTGTAAAATAAATAATCAAAGATTTTACAAGCGGTACCCCTTGTAAAAAAATAATACACCCCCTGTTAAATAAATGATCAAAGATTTTACAGGGGTACCCCTAGTAAAAAAATAATACAGCTCCTGTAAAATAAATAATCAAAGATTTTACAAGGGGTACCCCTTTTAAAAAAATAATAGACCCCCTGTAAAAAAATAATACACCCCCTGTAAAATTAATCAAAGATTTTACAAGGGGTACCCCTTGTAAAAAAAAAAAGAATACACCCCCTGTAAAATAAATAATCAAAGATTTTACAAGGGGTACCCCTTGTAAAAAAAAATACACCCCTGTAAATTAAATAATCAAAGATTTTACATGGGGTACCCTTTGTAAAAAAATAATACACCCCCTGTAAAATAAATAATCGAAGATTTTACAAGGGGTACCCCTTGTAAAAAAAATAATACACCCCCTGTAAAATAAATAATCAAAGATTTTACAAGGGGTACACCTTGTAAAAAAAATAGTACACCCCCTGTAAAATAAATAATCAAAGATTTTAAAAGGGGTACCCCTTGTAAAAAAAATAATAGACCCCCTGTAAAAAAATAATAGACCCCCTGTAAAAAAAATAATACACCCCCTGTAAAATTAATCAAAGATTTTACAAGGGGTAGCCCTTGTAAAAAAATAATAAACCCCCTGTAAAATAAATAATCAAAGATTTTAGAAGGGGTACCCCTTGAAAAAAAATAATACACCCTATGTAAAATAAATAATCAAAGATTTTAAAAGGGGCACCCCTTTTAAAAAAAATAATAGACCCCCCTGTAAAAAAAATGATACACCCCCTGTAAAATTAATCAAAGATTTTACAAGGGGTACCCCTTGTAAAAAAAATAATACACCCCCTGTAAAATAAATAATCAAAGATTTTACAAGGCGTACCGTACCCTTGTAAAAAAATAATACACCCCCGTTAAAATAAATAATCTAAGATTTTAGAATTGGTACGTACCCTTAAAAAAAAATAACACACCCCCTGTAAAATAAATAATCAAAGATTTTACAGGGGTACCCCTAGTAAAAAAATAATACACCTCCTGTAAAATAAATAATCAAAGATTTTACAAGGGGTATCCCTTGTGAAAAAAATAATACACCCCCTGTAAAATAAATAATCAAAGATTTTACAAGGGGTACCCTTGTAAAAAAAATAATAGACCCCTGTAAAAAAAATAATACACCCCCTGTAAAATTATCAAAGATTTTACAAATGGTACCCCTTGTAAAAAAAAATAACACACCCCCTGTAAAATAAATAATCAAAGATTTTAGAAGGGGTACCCCTTGTAAAAAAAATAATACACCCTTTGTTAAATAAATAATCAAAGATTTTATAAGGGGTACCCCTTGTAAAAAAAAATAATAAACCCCCTGTAAAATAAATAATCAAAGATTTTTCAAGGGGTACCCTTGTAAAAAAAATAATAGAACCCTTTAAAAAAAATAATACACCCCCTGTAAAATTATCAAAGATTTTTCAAGGGGTACCCTTGTAAAAAAAATAATAGACCCCTTTAAAAAAAATAATACACCCCCTGTAAAATTATCAAAGATTTTACAAGGGGTACCCCTTGTAAAAAAAATAATACACCCCCTGTAAAATTATCAAAGATTTTACAAGGGGTACCCCTTGGAAAAAAAAATAATACACCCCCTGTAAAATAAATTATCAAAGATTTTATAAGCGGTACCCCTTGTAAAAAAAATAATACACCCCATGTTAAATAAATGATCAAAGATTTTAGAATTGGTACCCCTTGTAAAAAAAAATAACACACCCCCTGTAAAATAAATAATCAAAAGATTTTACAGGGGTACCCCTAGTAAAAAAATAATTCACCTGCTGTAAAATAAATAATCAAAGATATTACAAGGGGTATCCCTTGTAAAAAAAAATAATACACCCCCTGTAAAATAAATAATCAAAGATTTTACAAGGGGTACCCCTTGTAAAAAAAAATAATACACCCCTGTAAAATAAATAATCAAAGATTTTACAATGGGTACCCCTTGTAAAAAAAATAACACACCCCCTGTAAAATAACTAATCAAAGATTTTAAAAGGGGTACCCCCTTGTAAAAAAAAATAATACACCCACTGTAAAATAAATAATCCAAGATTTTACAATGGGTACCCCTGGTAAAAAAAAAATAATACACCCCCTTTAAAATAAATAATCAAAGATTTTAAAAGGGGTACCCCTTGTAAAAAAAAATAATACACCCCATGTAACGTAAATAATCAAAGATTTTACAAGGGGTACCCCTTGTAAAAAATAATACACCCCATGCAAAATAAATAACCAAAGATTTTACAAGGGGTACCCCTTGTAAAAAAAAATAATACACCCCTGTAAAATAAATAATCAAAGATTTTAAAAGGGGTACCCCTTGTAAAAAAAATAATACACCCCCTTTTAAATAATCAAAGATTTTACAAATGGTACCCCTTGTAAAAAAAATAACACACCCCCTGTAAAATAAATAATCAAAGATTTTAGAAGGGGTACCCCTTGTAAAAAAAATAATACACCCTTTGTTAAATAAATAATCAAAGATTTTATAAGGGGTACCCCTTGTAAAAAAAAATAATAAACCCCCTGTAAAATAAATAATCAAAGATTTTTCAAGGGGTACCCTTGTAAAAAAAATAAAAGACCCCTTTAAAAAAAATAATACACCCCCTGTAAAATTATCAAAGATTTTTCAAGGGGTACCCTTGTAAAAAAAATAATAGACCCCTTTAAAAAAAATAATACACCCCCTGTAAAATTATCAAAGATTTTACAAGGGGTACCCCTTGTAAAAAAAATAATACACCCCCTGTAAAATTATCAAAGATTTTACAAGGGGTACCCCCTGGAAGAAAAAATAATACACCCCCTGTAAAATAAATTATCAAAGATTTTATAAGCGGTACCCCTTGTAAAAAAAATGATACACCCCATGTTAAATAAATGATCAAAGATTTTAGAATTGGTACCCCTTGTAAAAAAAAATAACACACCCCCTGTAAAATAAATAATCAAAAGATTTTACAGGGGTACCCCTAGTAAAAAAATAATTCACCTGCTGTAAAATAAATAATCAAAGATATTACAAGGGGTATCCCTTGTAAAAAAAAAATAATACACCCCCTGTAAAATAAATAATCAAAGATTTTACAAGGGGTACCCCTTGTAAAAAAAAATAATACACCCCTGTAAAATAAATAATCAAAGATTTTACAATGGGTACCCCTTGTAAAAAAAATAACACACCCCCTGTAAAATAACTAATCAAAGATTTTAAAAGGGGTACCCCCTTGTAAAAAAAAATAATACACCCACTGTAAAATAAATAATCCAAGATTTTACAATGGGTACCCCTGGTAAAAAAAAAAATAATACACCCCCTTTAAAATAAATAATCAAAGATTTTAAAAGGGGTACCCCTTGTAAAAAAAATAATACACCCCTGTAAAATAAATAATCAAAGATTTTAAAAGGGGTACCCCTTGTAAAAAAAATAATACACCCCCTTTTAAATAATCAAAGATTTAACAAGGGGTACCCCTTGTAATAAAAAATAATACACCCCCTGTAAAACAAATAATCAAAGATTTTAAAAAAGATTTGTAAAAATTTTTTTTTTTATTTTCGAAATTTTCACAAGAGGTTCCCCTTGTAATTTTTTTTTATATTTTTATACAAGGGGTACCTCTTGTTAAATTTTTTCTTCCGATTTTTTCACAAGGGGTACCCCCTGTAAAAATTATTTTTTTTATTTTCGAAATTTTTACAAGGGTTACCCCTTGTAAAAAAAATAATACACCCCTTGTAAAATAAATAATCAAAGATTTTACAAGGGGTACACCTTGTAAAAAAAAATAATACACCCCTGTAAATTAAATAATCAAAGATTTTACAAGGGGTACCTCTTGTAAAAAAATAATACACACCCTGTAAAATAAATAATCAAAGATTTTACAAGGGGTACCCCTTGTAAAAAAATAATACACCCCTGTGAAATAAATATTCGAAGATTTTACAAGGGGTACCCATTGTAAAAAAATAATACAACCCCCTGTAAAATAAATAATCAAAGATTTTACAAGGGGTACACCTTGTAAAAAATATAATACACCCCCTGTAATATAAATAATCAAAGATTTTACAAGGGGTATCCCTTGTAAAAAAAAATAATACACCCCCTGTAAAATTAATTATCAAAGATTTTACAAGCGGTACCCCTTGTAAAAAAATAATACACCCCCTGTTAAATAAATGATCAAAGATTTTACAAGGCGTACCGTACCCTTGTAAAAAAAGTAATACACCCCCGTTAAAATAAATAATCTAAGATTTTAGAATTGGTACCCCTTGTAAAAAAAAAATAACACACCCCCTCTAAAATAAATAATCAAAGATTTTACAGGGGTACCCCTAGTAAAAAAATAATACACCTCCTGTAAAATAAATAATCAAAGATTTTACAAGGATTATCCCTTGTAAAAAAAATAATACACCCCCTGTAAAATAAATAATCAAAGATTTTACAAGGGGTACCCTTGTAAAAAAATAATAGACCCCTGTAAAAAAAAATAATACACCCCCTGTAAAATTATCAAAGATTTTACAAGGGGTACCCCTTGTAAAAAAAATAATACACCCCCATTAAAATAAATATTCAAAGATTTTAGAAGGGGTACCCCTTGTAAAAAATAATACACCCTATGTAAAATAAATAATCAAAGATTTTAAAAGGGTACCCCTTGTAAAAAAAATAATAAACCCCCTGTAAAATTAATAATCAAAGATTTTACAAGGGGTATCACTTGTAAAAAAATAATACACCCCCCTGTAAAATAAATTATCAAAGATTTTATAAGCGGTACCCCTTGTAAAAAAATAATACACCCCCTGTTAAATAAATGATCAAAGATTTTACAAGGCGTACCGTACCCTTGTAAAAAAAATAATACACCCCCGTTAAAATAAATAATCTAAGATTTTAGAATTGGTACCCCTTGTAAAAAAAAATAACACACCCCCTGTAAAATAAATTATCAAAGATTTTACAGGGGTACCCCTAGTAAAAAAATAATACACCCCCTGTAAAATAAATAATCAAAGATTTTACAAGGGGTACCCCTTGTAAAAAAAATAATACACCCCCTGTAAAATAAATAATCAAAGATTTTACAATGGGTACCCCTTGTAAAAAAAATAACACACCCCCTGTAAAATAAATAACCAAAGATTTTACAAGGGGTACCCCTTGTAAAAAAAATAATACACCCCTGTAAAATAAATAATCAAAGATTTTAAAAGGGGTACCCCCTTGTAAAAAAAATAATACACCCACTGTAAAATAAATAATCCAAGATTTTACAATGGGTACCCCTGGTAAAAAAAAAATAATACACCCCCTTTAAAATAAATAATCAAAGATTTTAAAAGGGGTACCCCTTGTAAAAAAAAAATACACCCCATGTAAAGTAAATAATCAAAGATTTTACAAGGGGTACCCCTTGTAAAAAAATAATACACCCCCTGCAAAATAAATAACCAAAGATTTTACAAGGGGTACCCCTTGTAAAAAAAATAATACACCCCTGTAAATTAAATAATCAAAGATTTTAAAAGGGGTACCCCTTGTAAAAAAAATAATACACCCCCTTTTAAATAATCAAAGATTTAACAAGGGGTACCCCTTGTAATAAAAAATAATACACCCCCTGTAAAAAAAATAATCAAAGATTTTAAAAAAGATTTGTAAAAATTTGTTTTTTTATTTTCGAAATTTTCACAAGGAGTTCCCCTTGTACTTTTTTTTTATATTTTTATACAAGGGGTACCTCTTGTTAAATTTTTTTTTCCGATTTTTTCACAAGGGGTACCCCTTGTAAAAATTATTTTTTTTTATTTTCGAAATTTTTACAAGGTGTACCCCTTGTAAAAAAAATAATACACCCCCTGTAAAATAAATAATCAAAGATTTTACAAGGAGTACACCTTGTAAAAAAATAGTACACCCCCTGTAAAATAAATAATCAAAGATTTTAAAAGGGGTACCCCTTGTAAAAAAAATAATAGACCCCATGTAAAAAAAATAATACACCCCCTGTAAAATTAATCAAAGATTTTACAAGGGGTACCCCTTGTAAAAAAAATAATAAACCCCCTGTAAAATAAATAATCAAAGATTTTAGAAGGGGTACCCCTTGAAAAAAAAAATAATACACCCTATGTAAAATAAATAATCAAAGATTTTAAAAGGGGTAACCCTTTTAAAAAAAATAATAGACCCCTTGTAAAAAAAATAATACACCCCCTGTAAAATAAATAATCAAAGATTTTACAAGGGGTACCCCTTGTAAAATAAATAATCAAAGATTTTACAAGGGGTACCCCTTGTAAAATAAATAATCAAAGATTTTAGAAGGGGTACCCTTTGTAAAAAAAATAATACACCCTTTGTTAAATAAATGATCAAAGATTTTATAAGGGGTACCCCTTGTAAAAAAAATAATAAACCCGCTGTAAAATAAATAATCAAAGATTTTACAAGGGGTATCCCTTGTAAAAAAATAATACACCCCCCTGTAAAATAAATTATCAAAGATTTTATAAGCGGTACCCCTTGTAAAAAAAATAATACACCCCCTGTTAAATAAATGATCAAAGATTTTACAAGGCGTACCGTACCCTTGTAAAAAAAATAATACACCCCCGTTAAAATAAATAATCTAAGATTTTAGAATTGGTACCCCTTGTAAAAAAAAATAACACACCCCCTGTAAAATAAATAATCAAAGATTTTAGAATTGGTACCCCTTGTAAAAAAAATAATACACCCCCGTTTAAATAAATAATCTAAGATTTTAGAATTGGTACCCCTTGTAAAAAAAAATAACACACCCCCTGTAAAATAAATAATCAAAGATTTTAGAAGGGGTACCCCTTGTAAAAAAAATAATACACCCTTTGTTAAATAAATGATCAAAGATTTTATAAGGGGTACCCCTTGTAAAAAAAATAATAAACCCCCTGTAAAATAAATAATCAAAGATTTTACAAGGGGTACCCTTGTAAAAAAACTAATAGACCCCTGTAAAAAAAAGAATACACCCCCTGTAAAATTATCAAAGATTTTACAAGGGGTACCCCTTGTAAAAATAATAATACACCCCCTGTTAAATAAATGATCAAAGATTTTACAAGGCGTACCGTACCCTTGTAAAAAATAATACACCCCCGTTAAAATAAATAATCTAAGATTTTAGAATTGGTACCCCTTGTAAAAAAAAATAACACACCCCCTGTAAAATAAATAATCAAAGATTTTACAGGGGTACCCCTAGTAAAAAAATAATACACCTGCTGTAAAATAAATAATCAAAGATTTTTACAAGGGGTATCCCTTGTAAAAAAAAATAATACACCCCCTGTAAAATAAATAATCAAAGATTTTACAAGGGGTACCCCTTGTAAAAAAAATAATACACCCCCTGTAAAATAAATAATCAAAGATTTTAAAAGGGGTACCCCTTGTGAAAAAAATAATACACCCCCTTTTAAATAATCAAAGATTTAACAAGGGGTACCCCTTGTAATAAAAAATAATACACCCCCTGTAAAACAAATAATCAAAGATTTTAAAAAAGATTTGTAAAAATTTGTTTTTTTATTTTCGAAATTTTCACAAGGGGTTCCCCTTGTACTTTTTTTTTTATATTTTTATACAAGGGGTACCTCTTGTTAAATTTTTTTTTCCGATTTTTTCACAAGGGGTACCCCTTGTAAAAATGTTTTTTTTTTTATTTTCGAAATTTTTACAAGGTGTACCCCTTGTAAAAAAAATAATACACCCCCTGTAAAATAAATAATCAAAGATTTTACAAGGGGTACACCTTGTAAAAAAATAGTACACCCCCTGTAAAATAAATAATCAAAGATTTTAAAAGGGGTACCCCTTGTAAAAAAAATAATAGACCCCATGTAAAAAAAATAATACACCCCCTGTAAAATTAATCAAAGATTTTACAAGGGGTACCCCTTGTAAAAAAAATAATAAACCCCCTGTAAAATAAATAATCAAAGATTTTAGAAGGGGTACCCCTTGAAAAAAAATAATACACCCTATGTAAAATAAATAATCAAAGATTTTAAAAGGGGTACCCCTTTTAAAAAAAATAATAGACCCCTTGTAAAAAAATAATACACCCCCTGTAAAATAAATAATCAAAGATTTTACAAGGGGTACCCCTTGTAAAATAAATGATCAAAGATTTTATAAGGGGTACCCCTTGTAAAAAAAATAATAAACCCCCTGTAAAATAAATAATCAAAGATTTTACAAGGGGTATCCCTTGTAAAAAAATAATACACCCCCCTGTAAAATAAATTATCAAAGATTTTATAAGCGGTACCCCTTGTAAAAAAAATAATACACCCAATGTTAAATAAATGATCAAAGATTTTACAAGGCGTACCGTACCCTTGTAAAAAAAATAATACACCCCAGTTAAAATAAATAATCTAAGATTTTAGAATTGGTACCCCTTGTAAAAAAAAATAACACACCCCCTGTAAAATAAATAATCAAAGATTTTAGAAGGGGTACCCCTTGTAAAAAAAATAATACACCCCCTGTTAAATAAATGATCAAAGATTTTATAAGGGGTACCCCTTGTAAAAAAAATAATAAACCCCCTGTAAAATAAATAATCAAAGATTTTACAAGGGGTACCCTTGTAAAAAAAATAATAGACCCCTGTAAAAAAAAGAATACACCCCCTGTAAAATTATCAAAGATTTTACAAGGGGTACCCCTTGTAAAAAAAATAATACACCCCCTGTTAAATAAATGATCAAAGATTTTACAAGGCGTACCGTACCCTTGTAAAAAAAATAATACACCCCCGTTAAAATAAATAATCTAAGATTTTAGAATCGGTACCCCTTGTAAAAAAAAATAACACACCATCTGTAAAATAAATAATCAAAGATTTTACAGGGGTACCCCTAGTAAAAAAATAATACACCTGCTGTAAAATAAATAATAAAAGATTTTACAAGGGGTATCCCTTGTAAAAAAAAAATAATACACCCCCTGTAAAATAAATAATCAAAGATTTTACAAGGGGTACCCCTTGTAAAAAAAATAATACACCCCCGTAAAATAAATAATCAAAGATTTTACAATGGGTACCCCTTGTAAAAAAAAATAACACACCCCCTGTAAAATAACTAATCAAAGATTTTAAAAGGGGTACCCCCTTGTAAAAAAAATAATACACCCACTGTAAAATAAATAATCCAAGATTTTACAATGGGTACCCCTGGTAAAAAAAAATAATACACCCCCTTTAAAATAAATAATCAAAGATTTTAAAAGGGGTACCCCTTGTAAAAAAAAATAATACACCCCATGTAAAGTAAATAATCTAAGATTTTATAAGGGGTACCCCTTGTAAAAAAATAATACACCCCCTGAAAAATAAATAACCAAAGATTTTACAAGGGGTACCCCTTGTAAAAAAAATAATACACCCCTGTAAATTAAATAATCAAAGATTTTAAAAGGGGTACCCTTGTAAAAAAAATAATACACCCCCTTTTAAATAATCAAAGATTTAACAAGGGGTACCCCTTGTAATAAAAAATAATACACCCCCTGTAAAACAAATAATCAAAGATTTTAAAAAAGATTTGTAAAAATTTGTTTTTTTATTTTCGAAATTTTCACAAGGGGTTCCCCTTGTACTTTTTTTTTTATATTTTTATACAAGGGGTACCTCTTGTTAAATTTTTTTTTCCGATTTTTTCACAAGGGGTACCCCTTGTAAAAATTTTTTTTTTTTATTTTCGAAATTTTTACAAGGTGTACCCCTTGTAAAAAAAAATAATACACCCCCTGTAAAATAAATAATCAAAGATTTTACAAGGAATACACCTTGAAAAAAATAGTACACCCCCTGTAAAATAAATAATCAAAGATTTTAAAAGGGGTACCCCTTGTAAAAAAAATAATAGACCCCATGTAAAAAAAATAATACACCCCCTGTAAAATTAATCAAAGATTTTACAAGGGGTACCCCTTGTAAAAAAAAATAATAAACCCCCTGTAAAATAAATAATCAAAGATTTTAGAAGGGGTACCCCTTGAAAAAAAAAATAATACACCCTATGTAAAATAAATAATCAAAGATTTTAAAAGGGGTACCCCTTTTAAAAAAAATAATAGACCCCTTGTAAAAAAAATAATACACCCCCTGTAAAATAAATAATCAAAGATTTTACAAGGGGTACCCCTTGTAAAATAAATAATCAAAGATTTTAGAAGGGGTACCCTTTGTAAAAAAAATAATACACCCTTTGTTAAATAAATGATCAAAGATTTTATAAGGGGTACCCCTTGTAAAAAAAATAATAAACCCGCTGTAAAATAAATAATCAAAGATTTTACAAGGGGTATCCCTTGTAAAAAAATAATACACCCCCCTGTAAAATAAATTATCAAAGATTTTATAAGCGGTACCCCTTGTAAAAAAAATAATACACCCCCTGTTAAATAAATGATCAAAGATTTTACAAGGCGTACCGTACCCTTGTAAAAAAAATAATACACCCCCGTTAAAATAAATAATCTAAGATTTTAGAATTGGTACCCCTTGTAAAAAAAAAATAACACACCCCCTGTAAAATAAATAATCAAAGATTTTACAGGGGTACCTCTAGTAAAAAAATAATACACCTGCTGTAAAATAAATAATAAAAGATTTTACAAGGGGTATCCCTTGTAAAAAAAAATAATACACCCCCTGTAAAATAAATAATCAAAGATTTTACAAGGGGTACCCCTTGTAAAAAAAATAATACACCCCCTGTAAAATAAATAATCAAAGATTTTAAAAGGGGTGCCCCTTGTGAAAAAATAATACACCCCCTTTTAAATAATCAAAGATTTAACAAGGGGTACCCCTTGTAATAAAAAATAATACACCCCCTGTAAAACAAATAATCAAAGATTTTAAAAAAGATTTGTAAAAATTTGTTTTTTTATTTTCGAAATTTTCACAAGGGGTTCCCCTTGTACTTTTTTTTTTATATTTTTATACAAGGGGTACCTCTTGTTAAATTTTTTTTTCCGATTTTTTCACAAGGGGTACCCCTTGTAAAAATTTTTTTTTTTTATTTTCGAAATTTTTACAAGGTGTACCCCTTGTAAAAAAAATAATACACCCCCTGTAAAATAAATAATCAAAGATTTTACAAGGGGTACACCTTGTAAAATAATAGTACACCCCCTGTAAAATAAATAATCAAAGATTTTAAAAGGGGTACCCCTTGTAAAAAAAATAATAGACCCCATGTAAAAAAAATAATACACCCCCTGTAAAATTAATCAAAGATTTTACAAGGGGTACCCCTTGTAAAAAAATAATAAACCCCCTGTAAAATAAATAATCAAAGATTTTAGAAGGGGTCCCCTTGAAAAAAAATAATACACCCTATGTAAAATAAATAATCAAAGATTTTAAAAGGGGTACCCCTTTAAAAAAAAATAATAGACCCCTTGTAAAAAAAATAATACACCCCCTATAAAATAAATAATCAAAGATTTTACAAGGGGTACCCCTTGTAAAATAAATGATCAAAGATTTTATAAGGGGTACCCCTTGTAAAAAAAATAATAAACCCCCTGTAAAATAAATAATCAAAGATTTTACAAGGGGTATCCCTTGTAAAAAAATAATACACCCCCCTGTAAAATAAATTATCAAAGATTTTATAAGCGGTACCCCTTGTAAAAAAAATAATACACCCCCTGTTAAATAAATGATCAAAGATTTTACAAGGCGTACCGTACCCTTGTAAAAAAAATAATACACCCCCGTTAAAATAAATAATCTAAGATTTTATAATTGGTACCCCTTGTAAAAAAAAAATAACACAACCCCTGTAAAGTAAATAATCAAAGATTTTAGAAGGGGTACCCCTTGTAAAAAAAATAATACACCCACGTTAAAAAAAATAATCTAAGATTTTAGAATTGTTACCCCTTGTAAAAAAAAATAACACACCCCCTGTAAAATAAATAATCAAAGATTTTAGAAGGGGTACCCCTTGTAAAAAAAATAATACACCCTTTGTTAAATAAATGATCAAAGATTTTATAAGGGGTACCCCTTGTAAAAAAAATAATAAACCCCCTGTAAAATAAATAATCAAAGATTTTACAAGGGGTACCCTTGTAAAAAAAATAATACCTCTGTAAAAAAAAGAATACACCCCCTGTAAAATTATCAAAGATTTTACAAGGGGTACCCCTTGTAAAAAAAATAATACACCCCCTGTTAAATAAATGATCAAAGATTTTACAAGGCGTACCGTACCCTTGTAAAAAAATAATACACCCCCGTTAAAATAAATAATCTAAGATTTTAGAATTGGTACCCCTTGTAAAAAAAAATAACACACCATCTGTAAAATAAATAATCAAAGATTTTACAGGGGTACCCCTAGTAAAAAAATAATACACCTGCTGTAAAATAAATAATAAAAGATTTTACAAGGGGTATCCCTTGTAAAAAAAAATAATACACCCCCTGTAAAATAAATAATCAAAGATTTTACAAGGGGTACCCCTTGTAAAAAAAATAATACACCCCCTGTAAAATAAATAATCAAAGATTTTACAATGGGTACCCCTTGTAAAAAAAAATAACACACCCCCTGTAATATAACTAATCAAAGATTTTAAAAGGGGTACCCCCTTGTAAAAAAAATAATACACCCACTGTAAAATAAATAATCCAAGATTTTACAAGGGGTACCCCTTGTAAAAAAAATAATACACCCCTGTAAATTAAATAATCAAAGATTTTAAAAGGGGTACCCCTTGTAAAAAAAATAATACACCCCCTTTTAAATAATCAAAGATTTAACAAGGGGTACCCCTTGTAATAAAAAATAATACACCCCCTGTAAAACAAATAATCAAAGATTTTAAAAAAGATTTGTAAAAATTTGTTTTTTTATTTTCGAAATTTTCACAAGGGGTTCCCCTTGTACTTTTTTTTTTATTTTCGAAATTTTACAAGGGGTACCCCTTGTAAAAAAAATAATACACCCCCTGTAAAATAAATAATCAAAGATTTTAAAAGGGGTACCCCTTGTAAAAAAAATAATAGACCCCCTGTAAAAAAAATAATACACCCCCTGTAAAATTAATCAAAGATTTTACAAGGGGTACCCCTTGTAAAAAAAATAATAAACCCCCTGTAAAATAAATAATCAAAGATTTTAGAAGGGGTACCCCTTGAAAAAAAAAATACACCCTATGTAAAATAAATAATCAAAGATTTTAAAAGGGGTACCCCTTTTAAAAAAAAATAATAGACCCCTTGTAAAAAAAATAATACACCCCCTGTTAAATAAATAATCAAAGATTTTACAAGGGGTACCCCTTGTAAAATAAATAATCAAAGATTTTACAAGGGGTACCCCTTGTAAAAAAAATAATACACCCCTGTAAATTAAATAATCAAAGATTTTACAAGGGGTACCTCTTGTAAAAAAATAATACACACCCTGTAAAATAAATAATCAAAGATTTTACAAGGGGTACCCCTTGTAAAAAAATAATACACCCCCTGTAAAATAAATAATCGAAGATTTTACAAGGGGTACCCCTTGTAAAAAAATAATACACCCCCTGTAAAATAAATAATCAAAGATTTTACAAGGGGTACCCCTTGTAAAAAAAAATAATACACCCCCTGTAAAATAAATTATCAAAGATTTTACAAGCGGTACCCCTTGTAAAAAAAATAATACACCCCCTGTTAAATAAATGATCAAAGATTTTACAAGGCGTACCGTACCCTTGTAAAAAAAATAATACACCCCCGTTAAAATAAATAATCTAAGATTTTAGAATTGGTACCCCTTGTAAAAAAAAAAAAAATAACACACCCCCTGTAAAATAAATAATCAAAGATTTTACAGGGGTACCCCTAGTAAAAAAATAATACACCTCCTGTAAAATAAATAATCAAAGATTTTACAAGGGGTATCCCTAGTAAAAAAATAATACACCCCCTGTAAAATTAATCAAAGATTTTACAAGGGGTACCATTTGTAAAAAAATAATACACCCCTGTAAAATAAATAATCTAAGATTTTAGAAGGGGTACCCCTTGTAAAAAAAATAATACACCCTTTGTTAAATAAATGATCAAAGATTTTATAAGGGGTACCCCTTGTAAAAAAAATAATAAACCCCCTGTAAAATAAATAATCAAAGATTTTACAAGGGGTATCCCTTGTAAAAAATAATACACCCCCCTGTAAAATAAATTATCAAAGATTTTATAAGCGGTACCCCTTGTAAAAAAAATAATACACCCCCTGTTAAATAAATGATCAAAGATTTTACAAGCGGTACCCCTTGTAAAAAAAATAATACACCCCCTGTTAAATAAATGATCAAAGATTTTACAAGGCGTACCGTACCCTTGTAAAAAAAATAATACACCCCCGTTAAAATAAATAATCTAAGATTTTAGAATTGGTACCCCGTGTAAAAAAAAATAACACACCCCCTGTAAAATAAATAATCAAAGATTTTACAGGGGTACCCCTAGTAAAAAAATAATACACCTCCTGTAAAATAAATAATCAAAGATTTTACAAGGGGTATCCCTTGTAAAAAAAATAATACACCCCCTGTAAAATAAATATTCAAAGATTTTAGAAGGGGTACCCCTTGTAAAAAAATAATACACCCTATGTAAAATAAATAATCAAAGATTTTAAAAAGGGTACCCCTTGTAAAAAAAATAATAGACCCCTGTAAAAAAAATAATACACCCCCTGTTAAATTAATCAAAGATTTTACAAGGGGTACCCCTTGTAAAAAAAAATAATACACCCCTGTAAAATAAATAATCAAAGATTTTACAAGGCGTACCTCTTGTAAAAAAATAATACACTCCCTGTAAAATAAATAATCAAAGATTTTACAAGGGGTACCCCTTGTAAAAAAATAATACACCCCCTGTAAAATAAATAATCGAAGATTTTACAAGGGGTACCACTTGTAAAAAAAATAATACACCCCCTGTAAAATAAATAATCAAAGATTTTACAAGGGGTACACCTTGTAAAAAATATAATACACCCCCTGTAAAATAAATAATCAAAGATTTTACAAGGGGTACCCCTTGTAAAAAAAAATAATACACCCCCTGTAAAATAAATTATCAAAGATTTTACAAGCGGTACCCCTTGTAAAAAAATAATACACCCCCTGTTAAATAAATAATCAAAGATTTTACAGGGGTACCCCTAGTAAAAAAATAATACACCTCCTGTAAAATAAATAATCAAAGATTTTACAAGGGGTATCCCTTGTGAAAAAAATAATACACCCCCTGTAAAATAAATAATCAAAGATTTTACAAGGGGTACCCTTGTAAAAAAAATAATAGACCCCTGTAAAAAAAATAATACACCCCCTGTAAAATTATCAAAGATTTTACAAGGGGTACCCCTTGTAAAAAAAAATAACACACCCCCTGTAAAATAAATAATCAAAGATTTTAGAAGGGGTACCCCTTGTAAAAAAAATAATACACCCTTTGTTAAATAAATAATCAAAGATTTTATAAGGGGTACCCCTTGTAAAAAAAAATAATAAACCCCCTGTAAAATAAATAATCAAAGATTTTACAAGGGGTACCCTTGTAAAAAAAATAATAGACCCCTTTAAAAAAAATAATACACCCCCTGTAAAATTATCAAAGATTTTACAAGGGGTACCCCTTGTAAAAAAAATAATACACCCCCTGTAAAATTATCAAAGATTTTACAAGGGGTACCCCTTGGAAAAAAAATAATACACCCCCTGTAAAATAAATAATCAAAGATTTTACAAGGGGAACACCTTGTAAAAAAAATAGTACACCCCCTGTAAAATAAATAATCAAAGATTTTACAAGGGGTACCCCTTGTAAAAAAAATAATAGACCCCCTGTTAAAAAAATAATACACCCCCTGTAAAATTAATCAAAGATTTTACAAGGGGTACCCCTTGTAAAAAAAATAATAAACCCCCTGTAAAATAAATAATCAAAGATTTTAGAAGAGGTACCCCTTGAAAAAAAATAATAAACCCCCTGTAAAATAAATAATCAAAGATTTTACAAGGGGTACCCTTGTAAAAAAAATAATAGACCCCTTTAAAAAAAATAATACACCCCCTGTAAAATTATCAAAGATTTTACAAGGGGTACCCCTTGTAAAAAAAATAATACACCCCCTGTAAAATAAATTATCAAAGATTTTATAAGCGGTACCCCTTGTAAAAAAAATAATACACCCCCTGTTAAATAAATGATCAAAGATTTTACAAGGCGTACCGTACCCTTGTAAAAAAAATAATACACCCCCGTTAAAATAAATAATCTAAGATTTTAGAATTGGTACCCCTTGTAAAAAAAAATAACACACCCCCTGTAAAATAAATAATCAAAGATTTTAGAAGGGGTACCCCTTGTAAAAAAAATAATACACCCCCTGTTAAATAAATGATCAAAGATTTTACAAGGGGTACCCCTTGTAAAAAAAATAATAAACCCCCTGTAAAATAAATAATCAAAGATTTTACAAGGGGTACCCTTGTAAAAAAAATAATAGACCCCTGTAAAAAAAAGAATACACCCCCTGTAAAATTATCAAAGATTTTACAAGGGGTACCCCTTGTAAAAAAAATAATACACCCCCTGTTAAATAAATGATCAAAGATTTTACAAGGCGTACCGTACCCTTGTAAAAAAAATAATACACCCCCGTTAAAATAAATAATCTAAGATTTTAGAATTGGTACCCCTTGTAAAAAAAAATAACACACCATCTGTAAAATAAATAATCAAAGATTTTACAGGGGTACGCCTAGTAAAAAAATAATACACCTGCTGTAAAATAAATAATAAAAGATTTTACAAGGGGTATCCCTTGTAAAAAAAAATAATACACCCCCTGTAAAATAAATAATCAAAGATTTTACAAGGGGTACCCCTTGTAAAAAAAATAATACACCCCCGTAAAATAAATAATCAAAGATTTTACAATGGGTACCCCTTGTAAAAAAAAATAACACACCCCCTGTAAAATAACTAATCAAAGATTTTAAAAGGGGTACCCCCTTGTAAAAAAAATAATACACCCACTGTAAAATAAATAATCCAAGATTTTACAATGGGTACCCCTGGTAAAAAAAAATAATACACCCCCTTTAAAATAAATAATCAAAGATTTTAAAAGGGGTACCCCTTGTAAAAAAAAATAATACACCCCATGTAAAGTAAATAATCAAAGATTTTACAAGGGGTACCCCTTGTACTTTTTTTTTTTATATTTTTATACAAGGGGTACCTCTTGTTAAATTTTTTTTTCCGATTTTTTCACGAGGGGTACCCCTTGTAAAAATTTTTTTTTTTTATTTTCGAAATTTTTACAAGGTGTACCCCTTGTAAAAAAAATAATACACCCCCTGTAAAATAAATAATCAAAGATTTTACAAGGGGTACACCTTGTAAAAAAATAGTACACCCCCTGTAAAATAAATAATCAAAGATTTTAAAAGGGGTACCCCTTGTAAAAAAAATAATAGACCCCATGTAAAAAAAATAATACACCCCCTGTAAAATTAATCAAAGATTTTACAAGGGGTACCCCTTGTAAAAAAAATAATAAACCCCCTGTAAAATAAATAATCAAAGATTTTAGAAGGGGTACCCCTTGAAAAAAAATAATACACCCTATGTAAAATAAATAATCAAAGATTTTAAAAGGGGTACCCCTTTTAAAAAAAATAATAGACCCCTTGTAAAAAAATAATACACCCCCTGTAAAATAAATAATCAAAGATTTTACAAGGGGTACCCCTTGTAAAATAAATGATCAAAGATTTTATAAGGGGTACCCCTTGTAAAATAAATGATCAAAGATTTTACAAGGGGTACCCCTTGTAAAAAAAATAATACACCCCCTGTTAAATAAATGATCAAAGATTTTACAAGGCGTACCGTACCCTTGTAAAAAAAATAATACACCCCCGTTAAAATAAATAATCTAAGATTTTAGAATTGGTACCCCTTGTAAAAAAAAATAACACACCATCTGTAAAATAAATAATCAAAGATTTTACAGGGGTACGCCTAGTAAAAAAATAATACACCTGCTGTAAAATAAATAATAAAAGATTTTACAAGGGGTATCCCTTGTAAAAAAAAATAATACACCCCCTGTAAAATAAATAATCAAAGATTTTACAAGGGGTACCCCTTGTAAAAAAAATAATACACCCCCGTAAAATAAATAATCAAAGATTTTACAATGGGTACCCCTTGTAAAAAAAAATAACACACCCCCTGTAAAATAACTAATCAAAGATTTTAAAAGGGGTACCCCCTTGTAAAAAAAATAATACACCCACTGTAAAATAAATAATCCAAGATTTTACAATGGGTACCCCTGGTAAAAAAAAATAATACACCCCCTTTAAAATAAATAATCAAAGATTTTAAAAGGGGTACCCCTTGTAAAAAAAAATAATACACCCCATGTAAAGTAAATAATCAAAGATTTTACAAGGGGTACCCCTTGTACTTTTTTTTTTTATATTTTTATACAAGGGGTACCTCTTGTTAAATTTTTTTTTCCGATTTTTTCACGAGGGGTACCCCTTGTAAAAATTTTTTTTTTTTATTTTCGAAATTTTTACAAGGTGTACCCCTTGTAAAAAAAATAATACACCCCCTGTAAAATAAATAATCAAAGATTTTACAAGGGGTACACCTTGTAAAAAAATAGTACACCCCCTGTAAAATAAATAATCAAAGATTTTAAAAGGGGTACCCCTTGTAAAAAAAATAATAGACCCCATGTAAAAAAAATAATACACCCCCTGTAAAATTAATCAAAGATTTTACAAGGGGTACCCCTTGTAAAAAAAATAATAAACCCCCTGTAAAATAAATAATCAAAGATTTTAGAAGGGGTACCCCTTGAAAAAAAATAATACACCCTATGTAAAATAAATAATCAAAGATTTTAAAAGGGGTACCCCTTTTAAAAAAAATAATAGACCCCTTGTAAAAAAATAATACACCCCCTGTAAAATAAATAATCAAAGATTTTACAAGGGGTACCCCTTGTAAAATAAATGATCAAAGATTTTATAAGGGGTACCCCTTGTAAAAAAAAATAATAAACCCCCTGTAAAATAAATAATCAAAGATTTTACAAGGGGTATCCCTTGTAAAAAAATAATACACCCCCCTGTAAAATAAATTATCAAAGATTTTATAAGCGGTACCCCTTGTAAAAAAAATAATACACCCCCTGTTAAATAAATGATCAAAGATTTTACAAGGCGTACCGTACCCTTGTAAAAAAAATAATACACCCCCGTTAAAATAAATAATCTAAGATTTTAGAATTGGTACCCCTTGTAAAAAAAAATAACACACCCCCTGTAAAATAAATAATCAAAGATTTTAGAAGGGGTACCCCTTGTAAAAAAAATAATACACCCCCTGTTAAATAAATGATCAAAGATTTTACAAGGGGTACCTCTTGTAAAAAAAATAATAAACCCCCTGTAAAATAAATAATCAAAGATTTTACAAGGGGTACCCTTGTAAAAAAAATAATAGACCCCTGTAAAAAAAAATACACCCCCTGTAAAATTATCAAAGATTTTACAAGGGGTACCCCTTGTAAAAAAAATAATACACCCCCTGTTAAATAAATGATCAAAGATTTTACAAGGCGTACCGTACCCTTGTAAAAAAAATAATACACCCCCGTTAAAATAAATAATCTAAGATTTTAGAATTGGTACCCCTTGTAAAAAAAAATAACACACCATCTGTAAAATAAATAATCAAAGATTTTACAGGGGTACCCCTAGTAAAAAAATAATACACCTGCTGTAAAATAAATAATAAAAGATTTTACAAGGGGTATCCCTTGTAAAAAAAAATAATACACCCCCTGTAAAATAAATAATCAAAGATTTTACAAGGGGTACCCCTTGTAAAAAAAATAATACACCCCCGTAAAATAAATAATCAATGATTTTACAATGGGTACCCCTTGTAAAAAAAAATAACACACCCCCTGTAAAATAACTAATCAAAGATTTTAAAAGGGGTACCCCCTTGTAAAAAAAATAATACACCCACTGTAAAATAAATAATCCAAGATTTTACAATGGGTACCCCTGGTAAAAAAAAATAATACACCCCCTTTAAAATAAATAATCAAAGATTTTAAAAGGGGTACCCCTTGTAAAAAAAAATAATACACCCCATGTAAAGTAAATAATCAAAGATTTTACAAGGGGTACCCCTTGTAAAAAAATAATACACCCCCTGAAAAATAAATAACCAAAGATTTTACAAGGGGTACCCCTTGTAAAAAAAATAATACACCCCTGTAAATTAAATAATCAAAGATTTTAAAAGGGGTACCCTTGTAAAAAAAATAATACACCCCCTTTTAAATAATCAAAGATTTAACAAGGGGTACCCCTTGTAATAAAAAATAATACACCCCCTGTAAAACAAATAATCAAAGATTTTAAAAAAGATTTGTAAAAATTTTTTTTTTTTATTTTCGAAATTTTCACAAGGGGTTCCCCTTGTACTTTTTTTTTTATATTTTTATACAAGGGGTACCTCTTGTTAAATTTTTTTTTCCGATTTTTTCACAAGGGGTACCCCTTGTAAAAATTATTTTTTTTTATTTTCGAAATTTTTACAAGGGGTACCCCTTGTAAAAATTTCGATTTTTTTTTTTTTTTTTTTTTTTTTTTTTTTGCCTCCAATATTTGTCATCCTCACTCTGATCAGACACCCTAATATTTTTGATTAGGTTAGGTTAAGTTAGGTTAAATCATCTGATTGTCGGGGAGGTACTTTCTGGTATTCCAACTGGTTTTAACTGGTTCTTAATCGGATAAACTGATTTTTTAATCCGAGAGAATCCGATACTCGTTAAGTGCTTATCCGAAGGAAAGTTATTTAGGCAATCTTTTTATCTATCTTTTTACAGTGCCTTGAATCTGCCAACCATTTGTGTAACGCTTTTTTAAATGAATAGTCGCTTTAAAATGAATTAGAACTACATTGTCAATTAATTGCGCGTTATATGCCGCAAAAAAATAAATATAATAGAATTCGAGTTAAATTGACAGTTATGTGTTTGAGTATCGGTTAATCCTTTGATATCTGTAGAAAAAAAATGGAAACAGTTTGGACAGATAATTCGTATACAAAAATCAGTTAAAAAGTGATTAAATGTAGACAAATGGCCGGGTAAACATTTTTTACCATTTATCTTATTTGCAAAATATCTGATACAGATAAGTTTGTTGAATGAAGGTAAAAATCGCCAGAAAGCAGTGTACACATCGACGACTATGCGAAAATCTGCCCATAAATCGCGAAATTATCAACCTTAAACTTCTCTCCAAAGGGTGAATTCAACTTTGACAATGTAGTCTTGATAGTGCAAATATTTCAAAACATTTTTACACCTAAGTAGTGTCTGCTCCATCAGTATAAATGTTAAAGTATTCTTTTTAAATTCAATGGTATTCCAATTTTTATAATTAAATATAATTTTTGGTTCTAGCGATCTAATTAGTTCCCAAATCGATAAATAAAATAGTGCATAATTCGAAGCCGCCCTAACATTTTTTCACTTCTTTGCCAAGCGTTAACTTGTTTTGTAAAAAGATGTTTTTTTTTATGTACAATCATTATTACTTACATAAGATACTATACTTTCTTATACAACTATACACCACCATTACCCCATAATTGAATAGTATTGTCAATTTGTTCGTAATTTTTAGCGAGTGAATTAATGACGCGTGAAACGTTTGTCCTTGGCTCGCCTTTCAAATTTCACTTCGTAAATCGTGAACATATATTACATGCGTTATATATTCAGAGATGGGTAGTTATATCTTGAATGAATTAAAGGGAAGGTGAACGATCGTCACACGCCTGTTGGGCCACATGTATTAAAGGGGGGGGGGCAGAATAATGGGCTGGGTAAAATGATGTATGTGGCAGTTAGCCATCACACCAAGCACGCTATCACCATGGATTAAGGCGGTAGTAAAGGGTTATTTAGTACGATGAAAAAACACGAGATGGCACTAATTTTCATAATAGGGTCTCAGTTTTTCTTGGCGTAAGGATTGTTTGGGAATTATTTCCCACTTTATCGAACTCTCTCTTACCTCTTTCCCCAGTATCCCGAACCTCTCCCACTTTTTGGAACTATAAATATTCCATTGACTTTTTGGATCTATAAATGTCCTATAGTTTCGTCTTTTTAGAATAATCAATATCCTATAATTTCGTCTTTTTAGAATAATCAATATCCTATAATTTGGCTCTTTGGAACTATAAATATTCTATTGGCTTTTTGGAACTATAAATATCTTATTAACTTATTGGAACTATAGATGTCCTAAAATTTTGGCTTTTTAGAACTATAAATATCATATAATTTTGGCTTTTTTGGAACTCTAAATTTGACTTTTTGGAACTCTAATATTTACTTTTTGGAACTCTAATATTTGTTTTTTCGGAACTCTAATATTTGACTTTCCGGAACTCTAATATATGGCTTTTCGGAACTCTAATATTTGGCTTTTCGGAACTCTAATATTTGGCTTTTCGGAACTCTAATATTTGGCTTTTCGGAACTCTAATATTTGGCTTTTCGGAACTCTAATATTTGGCTTTTCGGAACTCTAATATTTGACTTTTCGGAACTCTAATATTTGACTTTTCGGAACTCTAATATTTGACTTTTCGGAACTCTAATATTTGACTTTTCGGAACTCTAATATTTGACTTTTCGGAACTCTAATTTTTTGACTTTTTGGAACTCTAATTTTTGACTTTTTGGAACTCTAATTTTTGACATTTTGGAACTCTAATTTTTGACATTTTGGAACTCTAATTTTTGACTTTTTGCAATACCTTCATTTTTTGTGGAATTGGGTCTTTAAGCTAAGCTTTTATAACGGTTATCAAATTCTAAATACTCATAATTCCCAATTGTTTCGTTACGCCAAAAATCAGTTTTCTAATTTACGAATTTTGCACGTTTGATGAAGTCATAACTTTATAACCGGCCAAAAAAACGTAGTTTTCTTTTTTAAATTTTAATAAAGCTTTCCTTAATGACTAAAATGTTCTTCGTTACCTTGGGCTGTATTTGAAATGTCAATCTTTAGATTTAACTGACCAGATCATGACGTATCATAATAAAGTCAATGATTACGGTTGGGGAAAGCCAAAGGAAAGTTATTAAAATATTGACTGATTTGCGTACATTTTAAAGCGACGATTTGAAACTTAACACTTGATAACATGAAATTAACATTATAAACTAAACTTTATTTAAATAATATAGTAAAATGAGCAAACTTGGGGCATTGTGTGGCTGAACACAAATATAAACATTTTTTTTCCCTTCTAGAACCTTCATAAACAGTTCATAAATTTTTAGTTTGGAAGGGAAGGAATTTCATGTTCTTTTTTTTTTTTTTTGATTTATGCTCTCGGAAGAAAAAAGAAATTTTACAAATATGTTCAAGTTGCACGAGTAGGAGTGATGAAAAAAAAAGACAATTCTCAACGATAAACGCCTTTTAAATTCCAAACTTAAACCAGTTATAACGGTATATACGAAAACTAATAATCTAACACTTTGCCAAATGACTCGAAGGCAATTTAGATATCTTTAAAATTTTAGTAATTATTAAACAACGGCCGTATTAGATAGGGTAGAACCTCAATGGGCTAACGATTTAAAAAAGATATTTACGTATTAATAATAATTTTGGGTGTAACTGGATCAAAAAGCGTAGAGAATAATTTTTCTCGCAAGGTCAGGGAATAGTAACAAACAGAAACAGGTAAATCTTTGTTTTTTTCCCAACCAGTAAAGTGGAGATACGGTTATATTATAGTACAGGGTGATTGTTTTTATTGACGAAAATTGGCGCAAATTAGAAAAATGCCAAGGTTTCGTTAGGTGTGGCCATTTCGGGTACCAATATTTGTATATAAGGAGAAAGATGCAATTGTTACAATCACAGTCGTCTTCGATCTCTTAACTCTCTAACTGTTCGAGAAAGAAACGGAGCCAGCCAATATGTACAAGGTAATTGATCATTTCTAAGTACTTTTCTCTACGGTTCTTGAAAATTATCGAATGTTTTCGGGTTCAGAATGTTCGATAATGTTTAATCCATCTTCGAAGTTTATGATAAAAATGGTTAAGCTCGGTTCAATAATTTCAAATTCTAATGTTCGCCACAGATCACCATTTTCGTTGCTTTGGCCGTTTTTGGAGCCGCTAGTGCCGGAGTCGTTGGACCCTACGGCTTAGGCCTTGGTCTAGCCGGAGTCAGCCCATACGGTCTCGCCGGAGTTGGCCCTTACGGTCTAGCCGGAGTTGGTCCATACGGTATCGCCGGAATTGGGGGCCTCGGCGCCGCTGGATATCTCGGACACGCTGGAGTTTTGGGACACGCTGGAGTTTTGGGACACGCCGGTGTTGTTGGACCTCTCGGAGCCATCGGAGCTTCCGGAGCCATCGCTTCCAACCCAGGTGGTACCATCGCCGCTGCCGTACCAGGAACCAACTGGGGTGAGTTCACTTTGTCGGTGGTCACGTCCGTTGGATTCTTATAGTTATAATACTATTTAACTCGTTATCAAAATTAGGCGCTAACCAAGTTGGCCCAAAAACCGCCGCTACCGTAGTCGGAGTTCAATCCGTCATTGACGGACCATCAGCCACTCTCTACGCTTCGACCGGAGCCGTTAAGGGCGCCGCTCAAGCCGGAGCCAACCTCGGTTCCATCGGAGCTCAAGTTGCCCCTCAAGCCGCTGGTGGAAACGTCCCCGCTTCCGCCGTCGCCGTTCAAAAGGTCCCCATCGGCGTCCATGCCGGTCTCGCTCACGCTGGTGCCCTCGCCCACCATATCTGGTAGTGCTTCTACACGCCAAGTCATTCTACCCAAGCACTCCGAATTTCTGACGCTCAAACTTTACCGGTGTCTTGGAATCTGTTCATTCCTTTACTATAAGCTTGACTTTCACCTTTTTCCTTAATTTCATTTCCGGCATCCCACCTTTCGATTTCAGCCAAGGAAGTTTTTGTTTTTATTTTGTACATATTGTATTAATAAAAATTTACTTTCACTGAACATAGTTTGTCTTTAAGGTTTTGTTTATTTTTTCAATTCGAGGAGAAGCGGAGTAATAATTTCAATTCAAACTAAAGCTCTAACGCGAAAAATTCGGGGTTTCTGGGTATTTTAAACATTATAAAAAATGCGCTTATAGAGAGGGAATTTCGGGTTCAACTGTTTTTAGGGTAGAAAATACCCTAAAACTTCAAAAAATCTTGTTGTCTAGTGATTTACAATTAAAAATAGTTTTTGTCATATAGAAAATCAATTCAATAGCCAATAACGGATCAGGCCAGTCACGTGAGCCTAGCAAGCTATCAAAAGGATATTTCATTGTAAATAAACCATAACTATCGTTTTTATTCCGATAAAATTATTCTCTTTTACACTCTGAAAATCTCTTTCTGGTTGATTTGTAGCTAAGCTTATTTTAATATTAATTTTATATGAAATTAAATTGTTGTTTTATAATTATTATTATATACTATAAATATATTGAATGCTATAAATACTAATTATCATGAATTATTAAAAACTATAAATAATAATTATCAAGGCTTGTAATGTTCGGGGACGTTTGTATAGAGCTTAGAATATGATATCCATTACCTTCTGTTATTCGTATATTTTTAAATTTTTTATTTTCAGATAAATTGTTTGGAACTAAAAAATGAAAGAACAACAGCAACTCCCCATAAGAGTCTGGGTCCACGTAATGTTAAAAATTTTCGTCTCTTTTATGATAAATTCGTATTATATTATTAAAATAGGGTAGTTGGGGGATAATTTAAAGCTAAAATTCGAGCTCACAACTGTAAATTTTGGGAATTACAACGAATGGAAGGTTTCTTCCATAATGTAAAGAATAGGAAGAATCTATGACTTCCGTGCCGGATATGAAAGCCTTCCCCCACACGAAAATCTTGAACGGTTATTATTTTAGATTCATAATTATGTTAGGAAAATATTAGGAAAGAATTATTTTGTAACTGCCACGGGTATAGTGCTGGCGGCAAAATGAAATTCGTATATTTTTGGTCTACTATGCCTCGAAATCCTCGAAAACGCCTGTAGAAGTGTTCCACTTGTCAAGCATTCATGCAGTAGGCTTTTGCTAGCTTTACAGGGGCCGTGCAAAGACTATATAGCTTACTTGAATAGTCTTTGGTGTATAAGAAACTCGAAAAATAAATAGAGAAATCATACCAATTAGAAGATACTGGAGTAGTATCTTTAATTTTTATTTCATATTAAACAAAACACACTTGTATAAAACGGACAAATTATTCATTTAACGCTAAGGTTTTCTACGTTCAAGCTCAGTGGCATCTTCACACACTACACGCAATTTTGACTGGTACCAACTGCCTCGATCTTCATGGCGACGATAACCAAGATACCAGATTACGCTGCTAACGTGAACACAAGTACCTATCGTCAAACTACCACCTTTGCAATTGCAATACCAGCCTTTAATGGCATTTGCACCTGTCCCGTTCGGTACATAACGAATTAGAGCTTGGTGAACAGCTGAGGTGGAAAATTGGCCAGACACGCGTATACGAATTAAGTCATGTTCAACTTTGGACACTTCGACGCTGAAACAGCCGGATTTCTCTATAGTCAACGCCACATAAGATTCAGCGCGTTTCGTTTTAAAGTCGCTCATTACCACCTCACGTACATCACTTTAACGAAGTACAGGGAAGTCTTGAAATTCACTATCCTCAATTCGTTGCCATTTAGACGGTTTGCGAAGCAGATTATCGCGCTCAACTACTTCCTTAAGAGGATTTTCTTTCGTAGAGACTGCCAGCATTTTTTCGACGGAGTCTTCCCAGGAACCTTTAAGATGTAACTCCGGGTGGTAGGCGTTCAACAGCGCAGCAGCAATTTGAAGAAGTTCCGGAACTAATGGTAACATATGCACAGGTATACGGTTTTGAAAAAAACGATACACCGTCTGCAAATGCCCATTCCTAACTTCAACCGGCCACCTGAGGTACGTTACTTGTCGGGAACGATTAACTTCTTGCGTGTTTACTTGCTTCTCGCCTTTAGACAAGAACGAAGGCATTTGTAAATCCACACCCAGTTCAGTCAGTACGCTGTTGGAGTCTCGAAAACCGCGGTCTGCCAGTACAACGTCACCAACTTGAAAGAAAGACTGGAGTTCTTCTCTCTTTTTGATAGAATGGTTTAAAATGCGCGCGTCGTTATTGCGGCCATTAGCAAAGTAGGGTCCGATTATATCTATTATGTAACCCGTAGTTGTTACCATTAACATTGGCTTGAGGATATGCTGGCCTTTGTGCACACAGAAGGATTTGTGAAGAACGGTATAGTCCTTGGATCTTCCAACCTTGATATAGGTGCCATCTACAATGGTAATAAGACAATTAGGCTTGTTGTTAGCAAAGAGTTTTACTGCTGCTCCAGATTGATCGTTTGTTATCAGATTGTCACGTGATAAGTGTTGCAGGCCAAAATGATGTGGCACGAAATGCTCCGATAAAGCCATAATAACCGCTTTTACCGTGTTTGATACCGATCTTTCAGTTAAATGAAATAAAGTTGATAACACCTTATTGGAGATACCCAATCGTAATTTCACCAATAATACTGCTAGAGCTGTCTTCGACGAACAGCATCTGATGGTACGAATAATGTCCTCAATAGTCGAATGCAACTCTAGCAACTCGTGCAGGGACAATGAAGTTAATACTTTACAGTCTTCATCACTTTGTATGAAGTTGTCAAAGCTCGGCGTCCGTAGGTCGTTAACATATTTCCTGAGGTCCTGTAATAGTTGCTCAATGTCCGTGGCAGTCATAATGGTTGATCTAGCGGAAACCTGAATTCCAGCAATTATTTCGGTGAGAAGCTCTCCGTTAACGAGATGCGTGGAGCACATTCGGTTGTCCCGATGAATAAATATGGCTCTTTCCACAAATATACTTGTTCTCACTTCGGCTTTTACCCTGGTTCGTGTACTAACACCGCAAATGAAGCAAGTCTTTGACAGGGGCCGAACACAACTGTGCTTTATGGCAATAGTGTTTGATGACGTACGCTTTGGTGGTAATTGCGACGTTGATGGCTGAGGTATTGGTGACGGTGATGGATTAGATACTGTGGACTTTGTTGGTTCAGGTACTGTGGACGTTGATGGCTCAGGTACTGTTGACGTTGATGGATTAGATACTTGCGTCATTTGTCTTCGTTTTTGTGGTGAAGACGATGACGTTGAAGAGCCATGATCACTACTGAAGGACGATTTGCTAGCATTTAAGAACGTTTGAAACTTTCGTGACAGACCCGAGCACTTTAAACAAATCTTCGTTGTTTTGCTATTAATTACAAGTGGTAATAACCCTTTACTAAAACGAAGAAAACGAGCAAAGCCAGCCTTTACGTGAGTGCCTATACCTCTACTTGTACTATTGGTAACTTTCCGATTGCACGCGTAACATGTATTTGGAGCCATCTCCAAATTCCAAGTGACTCTCACATTGATGTTATTGATAAGGAAAGTTCTTAAGATCATGGTTCAAACCGGATATTACAATTTTTTTAATGTTTATAAAAGCAGGTTTAATTATTTTTCGCCAACCTGGCTGGCAAAAAATATTAAAGACGAACGGGACAGGTGCAAATGCCATTAAAGGCTGGTATTGCAATTGCAAAGGTGGTAGTTTGACGATAGGTACTTGTGTTCACGTTAGCAGCGTAATCTGGTATCTTGGTTATCGTCGCCATGAAGATCGAGGCAGTTGGTACCAGTCAA
Organism: Odiellus spinosus; assembly: GCA_963920705.1. Lineage (NCBI taxonomy): Eukaryota > Metazoa > Arthropoda > Arachnida > Opiliones > Phalangiidae > Odiellus > Odiellus spinosus. Next base: position 24,342,113 of record OY987226.1, read on the forward strand.
AATTGCGTGTAGTGTGTGAAGATGCCACTGAGCTTGAACTACCAGGCATACGTTAAACGTAGAAAACCTTAGCGTTAAATGAATAATTTGTCCGTTTTATACAAGTGTGTTTTGTTTAATATGAAATAAAAATTAAAGATACTACTCCAGTATCTTCTAATTGGTATGATTTCTCTATTTATTTTTCGAGTTTCTTATACACCAAAGACTATTCAAGTAAGCTATATAGTCTTTGCACGGCCCCTGTAAAGCTAGCAAAAGCCTACTGCATGAATGCTTGACAAGTGGAACACTTCTACAGGCGTTTTCGAGGATTTCGAGGCATAGTAGACCAAAAATATACGAATTTCATTTTGCCGCCAGCACTATACCCGTGGCAGTTACAAAATAATTCTTTCCTAATATTTTCCTAACATAATTATGAATCTAAAATAATAACCGTTCAAGATTTTCGTGTGGGGGAAGGCTTTCATATCCGGCACGGAAGTCATAGATTCTTCCTATTCTTTACATTATGGAAGAAATCTTCCATTCGTTGTAATTCCCAAAATTTACAGTTGTGAGCTCGAATTTTAGCTTTAAATTATCCCCCAACTACCCTATTTTAATAATATAATACGAATTTATCATAAAAGAGACGAAAATTTTTAACATTACGTGGACCCAGACTCTTATGGGGAGTTGCTGTTGTTCTTTGTATATTCGTGTAATTGTTAAATGTGTAAGGTTTTTATCCGAAGATAAGCGTTTGGCTACGAACAAATTACTTTAGTTCAAACGTCTAGCGATGGATAAGAAAATTCACGTTTCCAGAATCAGTCTAAAATATAAGAAAAATATTTCAAATTGACTTTTAATTTAAAGGATATCATCATCTTTTTATTCACTATTTTTCACGAAAATATTTTTTTGTATCCGAACGTATAACGCGGATAATACTCTAAGATAAGGCCATTTTTGGATAAAAACGGATATGGATTTTACATTTCCTTCGATTAAGTTAACTCGAAGGAAAAATAGTTTATTTTTAATCAAACAAATAAAATACGTAATAATTTAGTAGATTTTACCCAATTAATAAAAATTATTCGAATTCCGAGCTCTACGTTTGAATGAAGATGCGTAATCGTTTTCGTTCTTAAATAGGTTTTAATAATTCTTAATAATATACTGTATTGAAGATCTGCCTTTTATAATTCAAGAGTATTGCACCAGCTATAGAAAGGTATTTTAAATGATAAAATATGGTATTGGCGACGCAAATTTATGAATTATACGTAGTGGGTTACTTTAAATTCATTGCACAAACGTTACGATTCAAATTGTTATTTTTATTTTTGCATATTTTCTATACACATTTCGTTTCTTTTATATAGATATTCACTCACGGATACATTTCTGTAAAGATTTCAGGCGTTTAGATAAAAACTGATTTATGAACTCTTTGTAAGTTCACTAATATTTACCCTACTGTTATCCAGGTTGGGAGGGTATCCTACCGTCTCTACATTGCACTTGAGCAGTTGACTCTGAAAAATTCATTTCAATATGATCATAATTAGAAAGGGATTTTAGGAAAAGTGTGCCACCGAGAGATAGGATACTTGGCCGTTTTGCGTACAGTACATGGATCCCAGACCAAAAGTCCACAGACAATAGTATGTATTGGACCAAAATCTCAAAATATATAGGATATTTTAAGTCCAAAAAATATCAATTTATAGGATATTTATAGACACAAATGATCAATATAGAGGATATTTATAAATCCAAATTGATTATTTTATAGGATATTCATAGTTCCAAAAGGATCAATGTATAGGATATTTATGGGTCCAACAAATATCAATTTATATGATATTTTTAGGTCCAACAATTTTCAATTTATATGATATTTTTAGGTCCAACAATTTTCAATTTATTGGATATTTGTAGATCCAAATGATCAATTTTCAATTTATTGGATATTTGTAGATTCAAATGATCAATTTTCAATTTATTGGATATTTGTAGATCCAAATGATCAATTTATAGCATATTTATAGATCCAAATGATCAATTTATAGCATATTTATAGATCCAAATGATCAATTTATAGGATATTTATAGTCCTAAAATTATCAATATATAGGGTATTTATAGGTCCAGCAGTCATGAATTTATAGGATATTTATTGGTACAAAAATTATCAATTTATAGGATATAGGTCCAAGATGATCAGTTTAAAGGATATTTATAGATCCAAAGTTATGTTATATAAAGCTTTACATGCCCGCGCTCGAAACGCTTACTAGTGGCGAAAAAAAAACGTTCGCTTGGTTAGGCGCGCGTAGTGCCCCATGCAGGTTTTTCCCCTGCCATTTTCACCAGGCGAAAGTTCGCCCTATGCCGCTATAGCGCCCAAGTAATGGGTAAATGGTGCATTGTAAGCATGGTTAAAGATAAATTATAAAATGAAAAAACGGTACAATTAACAGATATGTTACGGTTAATCATAAATTGTATCAAAATTAAGCCGCTCTTCTTTTTGGCCCATTCATGGTTCGTACAAAATTTGGAAATTAATTTCCCTGACCTTTCTATGTTTTTCCTGACCATTTCTAAATAATTTCCCGGACTAATTTTCATCTTCTTTTCATGAATTTTTTACTGTAGGCGAGTTCTTACAATTCCTACTTTTTATGTGAAGTAGTTATCATTCAGAGTCGATAGGTTTTCCAGGTCGTGTGCGAACCCTGGCATTCGAGAATGTGAATCCATAGAAAATAAATGTAAAAGGAATGTAAGCTTAAGCCTTGTCTGTACAATGAACAATGAACGTGGGAAGATATGGGGCCAACTTATAATTCTGCTTCCGGCTGTCTCTTATTGGCTCTTTAAAATATCGTCTGCTCGATGGATAGAAATGAATAATGGTTGAATTATTCTTTTGTTTTTGAAACGGGTTCAACGAAAGTAGTTCCTTTTTGAGTATAATCATTTAAAATAAATATTTTCTTATTTTGAACAACTTCTAGAGTTGCCTCCGAGATATTTTAAATAATACGTAGAGTAAAACATTTGAAATTTTTAAAATTATAGAAAGTCCTCAACATAAATCCCAAGATCGCCGACACCGAATAAAAAATTTGTAGTCTGGTGGACGGGAAATAAGACGCACCCTATCAGAGATGGGGCTTATTTCCGGAAGTAGGATTAAACAGTTTTCGGGCCAGTTCAAGGCTGGAATAAGTTTCAAATAAGCTTCTATTTAAGTTACATTTATTTTCTATGGTGATTCTTACCCTTTCTTGGCTTCCATCGAGCGTTTGACAAATAGCGGTTACACTTTTGGGATCTACTCCAGGTGCTACTTTGCTTCTGCATTGGTTCATCATGATGGGAATAATCTGAGAAAAGTTAATGGTAACGCCCTGTCAATTATTGAAGCAAAAACCCTAGGCAAAACCTTCGAACCTACCTTTTTAACGTACGTCGTATCGTTAGCGTATAGGCAATTGGCCGCGGCCACTTGGTCCGCATGAGTACTTTTAGTAGCTATAATATATTAATTAATGTAAACTTTTCTGATATTGAAAACTATAGTCGAGTCTTTTAACCGACCGTGTTTTCTAAAATAAGGGGGAGTTAGCGTAATGGGATTGTTGTTTTGTTATCATAATATTCATTAGCCCAAGGGTTCATAGAACTATTTCCGTATTTATAGGTGATTTTGTATTAAGTTTTTTGAAGTTAATTTAGAAAATCGTAAAATCGCCAAGAGGTTTAAAGAATAAGATATTTTGATTCAATGTGTTAAGGCAATTCGTTCTTTATCTCGTGATAACATAATTTTAAGAGCCCTTGATAAACGATACCAAACTGAATATATTTTACCGTTTGATAAGGTGGTGCAATGCAAAAACGAAAGTCGGCACAAAATAAGGTATGTTTTTAGTTAGCCGTTTATCTTTTGGACAAACGCTCGAAGATGGAGTTAAAAATATTCTATAATCGAAAATGATTATCTTTTTAACGCATAATGGGGTATGATTATTATATCATAACGATGCCGTTTTTTAATTTTTGCACCACCTAATCTAATGGTAAAAGAACAACCCAAACTGCCCATAGGAATTTGGGTAACGTAATGTTAAATTTTTTTGTTTCGCCACTGGTAAAATTTTATTGTGATAGTAAACTAGGGTTGTGTCCTCACCTTTCTACCACAAAAATAATCATTTAACCATTATAGTCTGCGAATACAAATCAATTGACGTTTAGCTCGATAATGTTAAAGATAGGCCACATCGTTGGATTCGACAATGGAGTAGACTGTCTTCCCCCACCTGAAATCAGTTGAAATTTTGAATATTAGTAGACACACGATAGATAAAGATTCTGGGAAAATATCGTTTTGTAACTGCCATGGGATTTTTCTCAGCAACGATTTATATTAACCAGAATTTTGACATAATTTGAGGTGCGGAAGCCCAAAATGCCTGTAAAAGTGTTCAACCTGCTGAATAAACAAAGTTTTGCAGCAAAGCAAATTCAAGGAGCGAGGCACAGACTATACAGCTAACTCGTATAGTCTTTGTGTTCTGAAAAAACAAAGAGAAATAACACCGCAAAAGTATACTGTAGTGGTTTACACATTATTAGTAATTCGACGAAAAATAACAATTTTAGTGGCATTATATTTCAAACAATGTGGAAAAATACCTAATTCGTGTTCGCGTAGGGAGTCAGTTCTCAGCCTCAGCCACGCATCAGCAGTGGCGGCGCCAGGATTTTTTAACGTGTAGGCTAGAGCAAGTTGGGGCCCTTTCACGAAAAACGTGCCCCTCCCCCCCCCCCCCGGTTGGGATGAAACATTAAACTAAATAATGTTGATCTTAAGTCTATTAATTATTGGGAATGTTAAACAAAAAAATTATTTCCAAAAAATCATTTGATGGCACTGAACTATCACTTCTAATGTTTCTTAATTCTCCTAGCCTTTCATCGACATCGTTAGTATTTAAAGGGTCTGATTCGTCCGAGCAATTATTGGGTCGTTTAAAGAAGTTTTCTATTGAGCTTCTTTGCTTTTCACACTTTAATTGCTAATCTTTACTTTTTTGACGCTTTTGGGCCCCAGACAGATGCTATTTACGGTACATTTTCTGAATTAAGAATGAGTTGATTCTTTGAAGAACAGGCCACACACGTAACACGTCTAGAAAAACGAACGCAAAGCGCGAAATATTTCAGTTTTACCGTTAACGGTTTAGTTGTGAAAAAATTTACTTCAACGTTACTTTCGTTTGGGATAACTGCAAATGTTGAGCATTGGGGTTCTGAGTTTCTGACCCTGAATTCGAAGTGATAGCTCAAGCCTAATGTATTATAGATATTGTCACTCTTTTGGACATCTGGAATAGGGAAGGAGTGGGTTTGAAAGAAGCTATGCCACTGATTCTAGGGGGCCTGTTAACCTTTTATATATCGGGCTGTTTGAAGATAGTTCTATTCTTAGTTTTATTGTGCCTTTCAGTTATGTTTTTTAGTTAAATTGGGAATAGAATCACGAAAGAAAGAGAGCCGCTAAGAAATTTTAAAAGCGAGGGCAAAGCAATAAAACTCCTCATGCTTCCGACATTTGGCGCACTTGAAATATTTTCTTTTCTCGTAGCAAACGGATTCCCTGTGGCTACCCTTCTCTGGTCTTTACTGAAGAACCCAGAACTATCTAGTCATTAGTGTGGCCATGCGACTTTCGAACCCTATTCTTTACAATAGAATTTTGAAGGTTCTATATATTATTTTTCTTAGCTATGTTTAGCAACAGTTTAAAGGGTAACGGACATAAACAATAACCTTTATCAAAACTGGTTTAAAAATCAAGTATAAAACTCCCAAAAAGATTAATCTAATTCCTTTTTACACTTACTAAAATGTATATTAATTTCATGCTCATTTTTGCCAATCTGTTAGTTTAGGGCGCGCTTTCAAGAAATTCGGGGCCCTTTTTCTCCAATTATGGGGCCCCTGTCATATTTTCAAGTAGGCTACAGCCTACTTAGCCTGAGTGTGGCGCCGCCACTGCGCATCAGGCTTTGATTCGATACATTCCTAATGGTATCGGGATTGATTCAGTTATTTCATGGTATTGCAACTGTAAAGGAGGGAACTTGACCATCAGAACTTGTGCTCACGTTAGCAGCCTTATTTAGTGCCTGGGCTATAAACGACACGAAGATAGAGGTAGCTGGTATCAATATAAATTGCGTGCAGTCTGCGACGATGCCGGTGATTTGGACGATTTACCTAACATTGTTTGAAATATAATGCCACTAAAATTGTTATTTTTCGTCGAATTACTAATAATGTGTTTCTTAATAAAAACCACTACAGTATACTTTTTCGGTGTTATTTCTCTTTGTTTTTTCAGAACACAAAGACTATACGAGTTAGCTGTATAGTCTGTGCCTCGTTCCTTGAATTTGCTTTGCTGCAAAACTTTGTTGTTCGGCAGGTTGAACACTTTTACAGGCATTTTGGGCTTCCGCACCTCAAATTATGTCAAAATTCTGGGTAATTTAAATCGTTGCTGAGAAAAATCCCATGGCAGTTACAAAACGATATTTTCCCAGAATCTTTATCTATCGTGTGTCTACTAATATTCAAAATTTCAACTGATTCAGACAGTCTACTCCATTGTCGAATCCAACGATGTGGCCTATCTTTAACATTATCGAGCTAAACTTCAATTGATTTGTATTCGCACACTATAATGGTTAAATGGATATTTTTGTGGTAGAAAGGTGAGGACACAACCCTAGTTTACTATCACAATAAAATTTTACCAGTGGCGAAACAAAAAATTTTAACATTACGTTACCCAAATTCCTATGGGCAGTTTGGGTTGTTCTTTGAATGAAGACGCCAAGCCTTACATATAACTGTTATTACGACAAAAAAAAATCAGAAAGAAATATATCAGAATTAATATTACCATATCTAGAAAAATTAAGTTAGTTTATACAGATTTTCATATTCATTTTATCAATTATCCACGATAAACCATTTGTTATATATTAAAAGGTTTGTTAAAACAACGCCCTTAGGCCGGTTGATATAGTTAAGCTTATTTTAATATTAGTTTTATCTGAAATTAAATTGTTTTTATAATTATTAAAACAACGCCTTCTTTTGCAGTACGTACGAAGCTACAAACCCATCTATCTATTATCATTGCCTTAGTTAAGATATATTATAGATAAAAGGAATCCAATCTAGTCACCCAGTGTCTTCTTAGCTGCGCTTTAGCCTTATCAACGTTTTATTACGATTGTTCAACCTTCTTTTGCAGTCATAAAACCATCTATCTCTTATCATTGCCTTTCTTATTACATATTTTAGATATAGTGTGAATCCAATCTAGTCTGCTAATGCCTTTTTGGGGAAAACGAATATTCAACATGAAAATATATTTGCCAAGGTCTTAATTTCTCATGGCTTGTTTCTTTCCCCACCTTTTTCTCTATTAACTCTTTTCCACGGGACAAAAACTATTCAACATGAAAATATATTTGCCACGGTCTTTATTTCTCACGGGACTATTCCCTCCCCGCCTTTTGCTCTATTAACTCTTTTCCATGTGACTAACAGTGGTCGGACGAAGAAGAAAAGAATTTCAGTTATCGACAAGAAAAAAACCGCCTCATATAGGCAATATAACGTTAATTTTCTGATGAAATCGTGATTGGGCATAAATCAACAACGCCATTGGGCGTTGTTTTAATACGTTAAATATTGTTTCTAGCATATATTTGAGAAAAATTCACAATTTATTTAAAATATAGTGGAGAGAGTAATATTTCCACTTTAGTCCGAATTTTAAATGACCCCCTATCATATTGTTCAAGTTCATTCGGATCAAGATTTCCCCAAAATTATTTTTCATTCAATCTTCCAGCCTTTGTCCAATCTACATGTATAAACGGTATAACCAAAAACACACCATCTTTTAAACCGAGAGTTAAATCGATGTGATTGTTTAAATAATTGCGTTTAAAGATAAATTTTAAAATATTAAAACGGTAAAACTAATCGCCAAATTAGAAGATAATTTTAAATCCGAGCCCTAACTCGATTGGGTCCCAGAATTTGTATTCTTTCTTTTCGTCTTATTTCGTACAAAATCTCTAAAATCATCTAAAATGTTATTGTTTTAACTTACAACATCGGGACTTCACTAGAATCTCATTAAGCAGTGATGGATCATATACAAACATTTGCAGCTCGACGAAATTACAGATTAAAATAACGCAGAGAAACGCTATTTTCATCATCATATTTATGGACGGAGTTTTACACTTCATTAACTGGAATATTTTAGCTGGGGTATAATTATAACGGATTTTTATATCAAGGTGTTTGATTCTACGGAGAGAACGTGTTGCCCCCAAATCGAAGCGTCTAATAAAGAAGAGTTGCTTGTAATGGTTCAAAAAAGGAGAAGCGGATTGGTATTTTAAACCAGAGTAGAAAATAAAGTAGTCCTTGCCACCTGCTCTTTGATACGAGGGTATAATTCGCGAGTCAAAAACAAACAAGTCGGAATTACCTTGAATTCTTATCACGTTCAATGGCATACTACACTCCAGATGTTGATCATGTGAAAAGTAAATTTTTCCACTCTTCCAAAGCCTCTTCTACTGTCAGGCAGTAACTTATTATCTATCGGTGAAAAAAGTAGAAATGAGCTAAGCCTAATTTGAAAATTTGCCTCGAGGCAAAGTAATATATTTTTTTACGAAGTAAACACTTACTGTTTTTTAACGCGCCCGCTGATTCGACGAGAAGTCACTAGCGAAATTGAAACACACGGTTAAGATCTAAATTTTTCCTGATAGAAAACATTTAGGGGGCCATATTTTTCCATAAGGAATCCGTAGAAAAAGTACTTCATTTCAGCTAACAGTGTCCCTTGAAGCAAATTCACTTCAGATGTGATGAACTACTGCACATTCGATTAAGCATCCGCTCGTGATGCCCTATTGATCCCATTACAGAAAGTTAAAGCGGATTAACACAAAATGTTAAAGCTGATTTAGAGAAGAAAGTAGTCCTTTCCCATATCAATTACATTTTGTAATTCACTTACAATCTTCATGATTCGATTTTTGAAGATTTGAAAGGGACTAGTTACGATTTGGGGGTGCCAACTTAAATTGAAAGTTATGATGAAAATAACTTAATCCATATTTTAAATTTTACACAATTTTGTTAGAAATTATGACCCCTCCTTTAATAATTAGTTATTAAACAGGTTAAATTTGTTGACCAAAAATGCATTAAGTCAACCTAAGAAATGGCCCAATTAATCTGGTCAAAGAAGATCTTTTTAAAAAAGGTAGAGGGAAATTTTAAATTAAACTTTTATATAGAGAAAACGACTTTGAATTAAACGGTATTGAATGAAAAACGAGACGTTCTTCAATCGATCTATAGTGTTACTTTAATAGCGTTTTCCATTGGGACTGTTCCGAGAGTTGTTAACGTCAACGCTTGCGCTCCGAGGACGCCAGAATGGTCTCGAAGCAACCTCCCAAAGGAAAACGACATGTGGGCGGTGGCTCATTACGTCTATCTTCCATTGGAGATCTGAATCTTCCGAAATCATTGCTCCGTCTCTCGAGCTGGAGCAGCTTGGAGTGGTCCGCGTGATAGCGAACGGCCCAATGGAAGACGTTAGTGCACCTTGGAAGTGCTCCTTTTTCACCAATGGAAGACAAAAATATATTTAGAGCTTTCATAGTAGCCAAATGAATAATTACAATATTTAAGATTTAATCTCGGGCCCAATTCCAAAAATCACGCGAGTAAAAAGTGTTAATATATTTTTTTTTTTTCAAATCTAACAATTTCACGCGCTTAAAAAGCCTAACACATGCCAGGCCAACTTAGACCAGCTATGAACAGGCCAAATTATTTCGAGTATTCACGTCAAAAGTAAGAACCAAAAAAGGTCGTTGCGAAAGTGAATATATAGGAAGCCCCTTCCAGTTGTGTAGTGAAATAATTAGAAATTTAAGTATTTGTTGGCTTTGACCGCCGGACAACACTAATGACGCATGACCTTTGTGATACGCATCTACACTAGCTAAAATATAAAACTTACTCTAGAAAGTAAAATTCCTTTCTATTCGTATTAATTTCGCATTTTCCGCTTTGACAATAACGCTTTCAAGATTATTGTAACTGGTTCAAAACCAAAGGAGAGTTTTTTGTCAATGTCAGGGAAAAGTAACAAACAAAAACAGGTAAATCGAAGTTTATTCGCCTGGAGGCAGCGTTCCAATCGTAGGATAGGAGAATGAGACTGTTTATATTGACTGGAATTTGTGTGAATTATAGAAAAATGCCAAGGTTTGTTAGGTGTGGCCATTCGAGTTTAAAATTCACTATATAAGGAGAAAAATACGATTGTTACAACCACAATACTCATTGATCTCTTAACTCTACCTGTTCGAGAAAGAAAAGGAGATAGCAAATATGTACAAGGTAATTGTCCATTTACAAGTACTTTACTCGGCTATTCGATAACCAGCGATTCGTGAGAATAAAACGAGAATTATTGAGATACATATTGAATTATTCTGCCTCGTTTGAGTTTATTTTTATTAATCTAATATATATATATATATTTGCCATAGATTATTTTCGTTGCTTTGGCCGTTTTTGGAGCCGCTAGTGCCGGAGTCGTTGGACCCTACGGCTTAGGCCTTGGTCTAGCCGGAGTCAGCCCATACGGTCTCGCCGGAGTTGGCCCTTACGGTCTAGCCGGAGTTGGTCCATACGGTATCGCCGGAATTGGGGGCCTCGGCGCCGCTGGATATCTCGGACACGCTGGAGTTTTGGGACACGCCGGTGTTGTTGGACCTCTCGGAGCCATCGGAGCTTCCGGAGCCATCGCTTCCAACCCAGGTGGTACCATCGCCGCTGCCGTACCAGGAGCTAACTGGGGTGAGTTCGCTTAGTCAGTGGTCACGTCCGTTTGATTCTTGTAGTTATAATACTATTTAACGCGCTAACAAATTTAGGCGCTAACCAAGTTGGCCCAAAAACTGCCGCTACCGTAGTCGGAGTTCAATCGGTCATTGACGGACCATCGGCCACTCTCTACGCTTCGACCGGAGCCGTTAAGGGTGCCGCTCAAGCCGGAGCCAACCTCGGTTCCATCGGAGCTCAAGTTGCCCCACAAGCCGCTGGTGGCAACGTTCCCGCTTCCACCGTCGCCGTTCAAAAAGTCCCCATCGGCATCCACGCCGGTCTCGCTCACGCCGGCGCCCTTGCCCACCCTATCTGGTAGGGCGTCTCCACGCCAAATCATTCTCAATTTTCTTCCGGTGTCTCGGAATCTTTTCATTCCTTTTCTAAGCTTTATCCTTATATTCAATTCCGCCATTCCACCTCTCGATTTCACCCAAGGAAGTTTCGGTTTATATTTTGTACATATGAATTAATAAAAATTTACTTTCACTGAAGTGATAATGAGTCTTTAACATTTTTTTTTTTTTTTTTTTTTTTTTTTTTTTTTTTTAAAATCTAGGTGAAGCGGTGTAATAATTTCAATACAAACCGAAGTGCTAACACGTAAAATTCGGGGTTTTCTGGGTATTTTAAGTCCGAGGGATATGGAAACCTGGCTAAAATTTTCGAGTTAAACTGTTTTAGGGTAGAAAATATCAAAATACTGTAAAAATCGAAAAATTGTTTGGGTCATAATTGAACCCTATTTGTGTCTGTCTATAGTTAATTGAATTGAATAATAATAATGTGTAGGGTGGTGGCGGGTAATTCCGTCCAAAGCTAACTCCGTCCACTTGGGTTTAAAAATGTGTATCTTTAATTTGGGTTGCTCAAATTAAACGAAAACGGACTTACTTTAGAAACTGATAAACGCCCCGTCAAAAAAATTCAAGGCCATTAGAAGGTTCAACTTAGATTAAATTAATGCCAATTTAAGGGATTAAATTGGCATTTAATCCAATTAAATGGCACCGATATCACTCGAAAACGCAGAACTTTAGCTAAAACTACGCATCTCCAGTCTCATTTGGCGACATATTTAATTATTTACCGAAGATTAGAAAATACTTCCGACAGAGGCCAATTCCGTCCACTCGAAACAACGTCGAGTTTAAAGTTAATTAACTTCAAAATACCTAAATAAAACGCGAATTTGTGTGCTTGAAAATCATTCACGATTTACAATTCAATAAATTCTAAGCAGACAGCATTTTTTTCCCACTTTTTTCCGCAGCTTTCAGGACAAAATATTTTTAACGCGAATTCAGTATAGAGGGCGGTAGTGTTTCGTAACAATACTTTAAAAAAAGCTTGGAACATAAAAGAGCTACGGGGTACCCCATACTAAAAATTAAAAAAAAGTAATAAAAAATTTAAAAAAATTCGAATTTTATCGAAGGGGGTACTCCTTATAAAAAAAAATTGAAAAAATTTCGAATTTAATCAAAAAGCTACCACTTCCCAAATACTGAAGAAAAAAAAATGAGGGGGGTACGTATTGTAGGAAAATTTAAGAAAAAAAAAAAAAATAATAAAAACGATTTTTTCCAAGGGATTACCCTTGGAAAAATACGAAAAAAAAAAACGAAAGGGTAACTGTTAGATTAAAAAAAAAAACGAAAGGGTAACTGTTAGATTAAAAAAAACGAAAGGGTAACTGTTAGATTATAAAAAAAAAAAAAAAAAAATGATTTTTGTCCAAAAGGAAAAATTATATTATTTTTGTAAAGGGCACCCATTGGAAAATAATCATTCTTTTTTTTTTTTTTTTTTAATTGAATATTTAAAGCTGAAATTTGTTAGATTTTGATTTGTAATAAAAAACGCTCAATATGAAAATGAATTTTGGTAGCTTTTAACTTTTACAATGGTTGTTTTTATCCAGGCAGAGCAGATAGTTGTAAAGTTTGGGTACAGAGAATATTGTACTAATTATTCTGTGTTTATCTACGGGTGGACGGGTATTACCCGCCACTGGTCAGAATTAGACTCAGGCCGGACGGAATCAGCCTCGTCGTTTGACTTCAAATATCTACCTCAGTTACGGGGGATGAACGTCTTCTAGACTTCCCGGGACTCTGGGCAACCTCGGCGTATGACTTTCCTATCTGTTCGGCATCTTTCACTTCCTTCTGAATCCTTTTAAACGTTGTACAACTTACATCAGTTGCTTCTGCCGTGCGAACTTGAACCTGTTCAACCGGATGCAAGACACGTTTTTCGTTGCGCTCTCTTTCAAAATAACTGGCCACATTAGATATAATTATTCTTGCCTGTCGGTGGATAGTTGAGCATCTACTACATTTCGGCATGGTTAACTAACTATGAGCTGCACACTCCCATTGATTAATACCATGCGCGATAAAATTGTCAAACATTTTAAATATTTATTTTAGATAAAATATTCAATTTTAAAAATATTCAATTACCCGTGGTTTCGTTTGTTTTTTAGTTAAGCTATTAATTAAAATGTGAAATTCCTTCCGCTTAACTAAAAAAACAAACGAGACCACGTGTCTTGCATCCGGTTGAACAGGTTCAAGTTCGCACGGCAGAAGCAACTGCTGTAAGTTGTACAACGGTTAAAAGGATTCAGAAGGAAGTGAAAGATGCCGAACAGATAGGAAAGTCATACGCCGAGGTTGCCCAGAGTCCCGGGAAGTCTAGAAGACGTTCATCCCCCGTAACTGAGGTAGATAGTTTTCAGCTTGAAGCCATTAGACGTCGATTACATCAATTCTACTTAGACAAAGAGCTCCCACTGTAGAGAAATTACTGGAATCCCTTCGACAAGTCGACGATGTGACGCAAGAAGCCATTTTCAGCGGTGGTCGTGAATCATTACGACAAGTACTTAAAAATCAACTTGGTTTCGAGTATAAAAAGGTCGATAGTCGCAAGCATCTTATGGAAAGAACTGACGTCGTGGCTCGCCGTCGGCAATTTCTAAAAACGGTAAAAGATATTGATTTGAAGGACAATGTTATTTTTATTGACGAGACGTGGGTGAATGAAAACCATACGGTATCACAATGTTGGCAGTCGGACGATATATCTGGTCCGAAAGTCCCTTCTGGTAAAGGAAAGAGACATATTGTACTTCACGCGGGTTCCTCGAAAGGTTTTGTGAAGAATGGACTCCTGATATTCCCATCTAAATCGGGCCTTGCAGACTATCATGCCGACATGAATGCCAAATGCTTCAAAGAGTGGTTTATAAAACAACTTCTTCCTAACATTGAAAATGCGACCATCTTCATGGACAACGCGTCATATCACTCGGTCATTGTAGACAAAGCACCTACCACAGCAACTCGTAAAGGCGACATGCAGAAATGGCTCGACGACCACCACATTCCCTATGACAAAACCTCACTCAAAGCGGAACTCTATGAAATAATTAAACTTCACAAGTCAAGAACCCTGAGATACGAAATTGACGAGATTGCTGAAAGTAGAGGTCACAAAGTGGTGAGGCTTACACCGTACCATTGCCAGTTTAATCCAATTGAGTTGATATGGGCACAAGTGAAGAACGAAGTTGCCAAGGAGAATTCTGGTTTCAAACTATCGACGGTCAAAGATACCACAGTAAGGGCCATAGAACGTGTTACACCGGAAAATTGGATCAACGCGATTATGCATGTGGCAAAGGTACTTGAAGAGTACTGGGAAAAAGATCCCATCATCGAAACCGCGATTGAACCTCTTATTATCAACATGCAAGATGACAGCGAAGACTCCGATGAATATTCGAACTAATCGGGCAAAGAGTGCTTGAATTCTAAGACAATTGCATTAATTTTTGATTATATTTATGTTTTTTCACTAATGGTGTCTTTCCTTAAATATTCAATGTTTTTAAATTCAGAGGTTAATCGTAATAAACAAAAAACTAGTACTGGTGTACTTTCTAATGTTGTTTCGTTATGTTATGAATTATACAGAATACTTGATCGCAATAAACAAAATATAACAGCATATACACTGCAAAAAGCCGACATTCTATAACACCGAACTTATCCACTCAATCTCGATAGCAGACGATATTGCAGACAGACATCGCAAGAGAAAAACAAGTTGATTAATAACTATAGGGTCGATGGTGGCGACCCCATTTCGGACGTTTTTCTCAGGGCTCTTCTTTCGTTGGGGCGACTATAGTTCTCCTATGGACTTAGTCATATTTTATTTTGATTTTGGTGTAAATATGCAAATATGATTTCCTTATAATCACAAAATATGTTTCACTGATTATTTAAATATTAATTCCAATATTTAAATACCTTTACTAATAAGACTACGAGTAACATCTTGACACTAATTGCATCCAAATCTGTTCATCGAGTTACAAAGATTTGGTATCTTCCGGCATGGCGCCTATTTTACAATATGTGGCATCTAAAATCAGCCTTGGGAGCCTTTTTTGATTTTTGGAAGGTTACATATAAGTCATGTTCGCGTCTCTTTCAAATTCCTCAGAAATAGGTTAATTTTTTCCTTTTTGGCCCAAAAAAATGCTTATCTAAATTGGGCTATATGTATTCTGTATCTCAAAAGATTTTGTTATATATTAAAATTTAGAACCATTTAATTTAGGAGTCCTTAAACTCTTTAATAATTGATTTTATTCAATATATTTAATAATTTAAATTTGTTTAGCGCGTCACCTTTATTTGGCATAATCATAATTTTCTGTTGGTCACGTGACTTTTGTCGCATTTGATATTTGATTTCAGAGTGTTGTTGTTTGAATAATGAATTTAAATAAAGCTAACGTACGACAGAAGGGCATCGGTCCAAGACTTATCGTATTAGAAAGGTTTTCGAAAATATACCATGTAGTTTTATCAAGAAGGATCAGACAAGGAGAGGAAAAGTGGGAACTGCGCGGTTCCTACTGCGTCGGCCTAAACTCCCGCTCTGGGAGAACGGGAGACAGACAGGGGTAGAGATGCTTCGTGGTAAATTGTTGTCGCGTGGGTAAAACGGATCCTTTATCAGACGCGTAGTAGCCGACGACGCCTAGCGACCACGTGACAACAGTTTACCTCGAGAATTTCCTATCACCCCTTTCCACCCGAGTAGGAGGTTGGTTCTTCTCTCTCTAACTCAACGCAACCCCACTTTTCCTCTCCTTGTCTGATCCTTCTTGGTTTTATCTGAAATAACCAAAACCTTTTGAATAATAATTTTAATACTAGTGTTCGGAATCGGATAACCATTATCTTCTGTTATTTATATTTTTTCAGATATTTTATTTTCGGATTGTTTTGGTCTAAAAAAAAGGCAATTCGCAAATTCAGATAAAAGTTGAATGAATTGGGTTTATCCGAAGATAACGTTAAACAATCGAAAAGAGAATTCACATTCTTAGAATTCTTGGAAATTAAAAGAATTATATTTCAAATTCACGATTGCAATTCAAAGAGAATAAATAAAACTTTTAGGTTAAAATTTTATTTATTATTTTTGGAGAAAACTGATTTTTAAATTTTCGTAATCCGGATATTAGGATAAGTTGCCATTATAGGATAGAAAGAGATACGAGTATTATTATATTATTTTATCTTTATGTAAGTTACCGTGATTGATAAATAGTCCATTTTTAACCAAACATATAATATCTGAATTTAATTCCGTAGTTCTATCCATTTAAGAAAAGTTATACAAATTGCTAGCTCTATTTAACACTAAAATAAATACCCCTTTATTTTTTAATCAATTTGAACCTCAACTAATATCAGCCATTAGTTTCTTCTTTAGAGTTGTCTATATTTTTAATACACAATATAACATAGGATATGTGAGAAATTAACCATTCCAAATTAATGGTATTAATTCTTGAATAAATATTTATTAGAAAAACCTTCCTTCTTTCCTGAATCTAGAATAGTTTCAAGATCGGTATCCCAAAGGGATAATTTTCCGGCAAGGTTAGGGGAAGTAACAAATAAAAACAGGTAAATTTTAGTTTTTTCGCTTCTGGGCTTTAGTCTAAATGTACTATACGAAAGAGGGTGGTTTTAATGAATGGAATTTGAGTGAATTAGAAAAATACCAAGGTTTGTTAGGTGTGGCCATTTCGGATTCCAAAATTTGTATAAAAGGAGACAATTGCAATTGTAAAAATCACAATCGTCTTCGATCTCTTAACTCTCTAACTGTTCGAGAAGGAAACGGAGCCGGCAAATATGTACAAGGTAATAGTACATCCTAAAGTACTTTTCTCTACAATGAATTGAAAACCAATGTTTTCGAGTTGAAAATGGCTCTTACCTTTAAGTTTCCAAATAGCTTCAATTCAATTATTGCAAATACTATTAATCGCGTAGATCACCATTTTCGTTGCTTTGGCCGTTTTGGGAGCCGCCAGTGCCGGAGTCGTTGGATCCTACGGATTAGGCCTTGGTCTAGCCGGAGTCGGCCAGTACGGTCTTGCCGGAGTTGGCCCTTACGGTCTAGCCGGAGTTGGTCCATACGGTCTCGCTGGAGTCAGCCCATACGGTCACGCTGGAGTCAGCCCATACGGTCTCGCCGGAGTCAGCCCATACGGTCTCGCCGGAGTTGGTGGCCTCGGCGCCGCTGGATATCTCGGACACGCTGGAGTTTTGGGACACGCCGGTGTTGTTGGACCTCTCGGAGCCATCGGAGCTTCCGGAGCCATCGCTTCCAACCCAGGTGGTACCATCGCCGCTGCCGTACCAGGAGCTAACTGGGGTGAGTTCGCTTAGTCAGTGGTCACGTCCGTTTGATTCTTGTAGTTATAATACTATTTAACGCTCAAACAAATTTAGGCGCTAACCAAGTTGGCCCAAAAACCGCCGCTACCGTAGTTGGAGTTCAATCGGTCATTGACGGACCATCGGCCACTCTCTACGCTTCGACCGGAGCCGTTAAGGGTGCCGCTCAAGCTGGAGCCAACCTAGGTTCCATCGGAGCTCAAGTTACCCCGCAAGCCGCTGGTGGCAACGTACCCGCTTCCGCCGTCGCCGTTCAAAAGGTTCCCATCGGCGTCCACGCCGGTGCCCTCGCCCAGCCTATCTGGTAGGACGCCATCATCGCCAAATCATTTGACTCAAGCGCATCGAATTATTTTTTTCAACCTAAATTCTTTCCTTGTGTCTTAGGGTTTTATTTTGTACATAAAGTATTAATTAATAAAATGATATTTACGAATTTAATATTTAGTTTAATAAATATTTTAAATATTTAATTGGAAGTGCTCCTTTGAACGAATCGAAACGAAAAAAAAATCCCATAATCAACATGACAAAAGATGGTTATGTGTAAATTTTCAGCTCAAAAGATGTGCCCAAAACAGTTTTTTGGGTTTTTGGCGATATCTTGGCCAAATTTTCACCAAATCTATTTTTTTTTTTTTTTAATTAAACGTCTCTAGAAGCCCTATAAGGCGGTATTTTTTTAATGTGCGCTCAAAAGCAAATGTTTTAAAAGCGTTTTAAAATTTGAAAATTTGTAAAAAAAAAAAAAAAAAAATATGTGTATTTTGGGTCAAAGTTGACCCCTGAATTTTTTCAGATTTTTAAATTAGGGGATTGTAAAAAAGATCGAGGTCACGTGTTTTCAGAACTGCCAGACAACTTAAATAAATCAGGCTGGAAATATTTTAAAACAGCCAATTTCAACTTGAAAATCGCCGGAGTGGTCGGTTTATTTTTTTTAGTAACAACGGGAGATTGGGGACCCTCTTTCAGTTCGGCTCCCGATATTTCTAAGTAAACAAATACTAGAGATAAAGGAAAGAGTAGGTTTATACACGCTGCCAAATTAAGTTGAACTACAGATAGTGAACCAGCTGCGGGCAAATGGTCACCAAACGTGATGGTCAGCGCGCGTAAAGCGAGGCCCTTAATATCCCTATAAATAAAAAATCCGTAAAGATAACGGATAGGGTAAGTTTTGTACGCGCTTCAAACTGTGGTGGAAAGACTGCTGGCAATCTAGATTCGAAACCTTATTGTAAATTGACACCCCCATTGATCATTTTCACTTTTTTTGCTACTTAATTCGAAAAAATGATGGATGTAATATTTTAACTGAATCCAACAAGTGAATAATTTCGCTGGCAAGGTCATCGATATGTATTAATTATATTTTATTTCGCCTTTAGGCAAACGAGAGGGTTTTATTGAATGAAATTTACGGCAATTAGGAAAATTTCAGGTTTTATTATTAATGTATACTCAAATAATAAAGTTATTTAAAAAAAAAATTTAACCATCAATTTATTTTAACAAATGGATTCTGTAGGTCAACTTTTTCCATTATTTTGGAAACGTTATAATCATAATAATTTAAATCTTTGGAGTAAGAGGCTACAAAACAACTAAATATAATTTTAAAAATATTATATTTAATTGCTGTGTCTTTACGGATTTTTTAACGGTGCGATAAACAACCACTTTTTTGTATAATTAGAGAAAAAATTCACCTTATCCTATTATTTAAAACAATTCACTAGATTTAACAAAATGTAACAATGATATTTCAACCCTTAACGGGAGACTGTTACCTAAAAACAAGTGATATTTCATCGATTCCTTATCGTTTAAATAGGCCTAATCCAATAGTAAAATAAAATTACCTACAAATATTAAACTAGAAATAAATTTAAAACTTACCATCAAACTTAGCTGGATTCATAGAGATATCCTGAGGTCACCGTATAAGGACTACCAACCAATGACATAGATCATGGAGATCATGCAATCCCCTTATTCATATTTCGTTGAACATCTTTTTAATTAGTTTAAAATTTAAAAAAATTTTAAAACCTTGCGAGCGTTCGGGCCGTGGCCCCTCTTCATGCCGTTTACAATCTAAATAATAAATTTTAGATTTTAATCTCTCAAAACAACTGTTGTAAAAGGCCGGGTCGATTTCCGGTATAGCTTCCCTCTAATGCGGGTGATGTCATGTGACTGGATCGAAGTTGGCCAGGCCAGTTATTGGCAAATGTTGCTTGGGGAGCTACATCTCGTTTTGCCTTGCCAAAGGCATGAGTTTCCACTCCCTTTGTTAAAAGTCTCTATGTTTCCACTGTAAATTTTTTTAGATTGTAAACTGCTTGAAAAGGGGCCACGGCCCGAAAGCTCGCAAGGTTTTGAAATTTTTAAGATGTTAAACCCGTTATTTCAAATATATATATTTTTTTCTATAGATACGTCACTATGGCTTTTGTCAGGGAATGCGTTCTGGAAATTCAAGCCGGGATCCCGAATAGTCACTTGGCTTTGTTAATGACGTCAGAACTTGCCCAAAATGGTACCGAAAATTATGGTCTCTTGTTAAAACCTCATCCACTCTAAAATGACTTAGGACAAGCGTATCACGAGAAAAGGCGTGAGATAGCAGTTTTGAATGCGTTTCCCTTAACTAAAAGCGAAAAGACGAACTGATTCCATCAGATTTATTCTATAAGATCTACTAGCAGAAATTTATGGTCCGCGCATTTAGATATAACCAAAAGTATATCATTTTATTCCTTAAAATTAAACAACGCCCTATAGCTATTAGCAAATGTCCGGGTAAACGTACCGGCAGATTCTGATTCGAGACACTCTGGAGAGAAAGACACTATGGCCAAGCGCGGCCGCCTAAATTCCAACCCTCTCTCCCGACAGTACCCGACTCAAAACATCGAGCTAGACAGGGGTGATGACTTTTTGTCTATTTTTAAGTGATGTGCTATGCCGTACTTTACTAGTCCTTTCCTGATAGCGTTAAGCTACGGGGGCTGTTTTATTTTAATGGAATAAATTGGTCGACTTTTGATATAACTGAATTTAGTCGTTAGATTATTTTCTTGAATTTTTGGTATGTTTATAATATAAACGCCATAAAAAACTCAAATCTAGGTATTTCATAGACAAAAATGTTTGCACATTTTATTTTATATACAATTAAAATGACAAGTGAGATTGCTTTCTTTAATAGATATGGACTGGGCCAGATCGGAGAATAGCGGTGGCGGAGGCTGGTACGTTGAGACCGGCGGAGGACGGAGGAACTCCGAGACCGGCAATGTTGGCACCACCGTTAGCGTGTCCCTTAACAGCTCCGGTGTTGGCGACGAGGGTAGCGGAAGATCCGTGGAGGACGGCGGTGGGGCCAGCGAGGACGGATCCGGTGGATGGACCAGCACCAACGGCACCTATTTACGAAGAATACATTCGAATATTAGCTAATGCGGAATTCAATAATGACGTAAATATATTATTAAGCGCGCTAAACGAGCTAAGATTAACGCAGATCGTGTGTAGGCCGAGCGAAGAGGTAATGTTCTAATTGCGCAGTTCCCATAAGCGCATTTGCACTTGCGCGCAGTTTTTCAGTTCCACAGATTTCATTTAGATTAGGTTAGTGTCTATAAATAAATTAATGGTAAAAGCGAAAAAGGTAAACTGCGCAAATGGGGAACTGGGCATGTGGACCAAAATTAGTTAAGAGAACCACCCTATAATGTCACGAGGCCACTATCCTTCATACTGTTCCAGTTTCTCACCAGATGGATTGAGTGCTTATTCGAGATTAAGCCCAGTGGAACCTTCTGTCTCTGAATATAACTAACATTCTAGCTAGTGATGCTGTAACATCACGTAATTATTTCCCATCTCTCTCTGTTGATCGAAGTTAAAGTAGTATTAATTTGGTTTGGGAGGTGTCGACTAGCCAACATTTAGGAACAAACTTCACTTTTCACGAATAGGAATGGATTGATGATTTATAACACGAAGGAAATTTCCCGTTTTTAAATCTCAATTAGAAGGGCACGCAGACTCACCAACGCTGGAGCCTGGAACGACGGAAGCGACGAGTCCACCTGGGTTAGAGGCGATAGCTCCGGCTCCGTATCCTACGACTCCTGGGGCGTAAAGACCAGCGGCGGCGGAGTAAAGACCTGGGTTGTAAAGACCAGCGGAGTAAAGTCCTGGAGCGGCGATGTGAGGAGCGGCGATGGAGTGAGACAAAACACCAGCATGACCTACGATTCCCCCAAGTCCATAATGGTGAGCGCCGAGGAGAGTAGCGGCTGGAAAGCCAGCGCCGTAGCTGACAACGCCAGCGTTAGCGACTCCCAAAGCAACCAAAGCAACGAAAAGGGAAAGCTGAAAATAAAATATTTCAATATCTCAATCTAATAATAAGAACATATCATTTCAAATACTTAGTAAATGAGTACGAGTTATACTTACATGGGCCATTTCTAGTGATAGGATTCTCAAGAAAGCAATCAAGATACTGTTTTCAAACGGAGATGATCACCTTTTTATAGTCCTGGTGGCGAGGGTAACGCCTAAAAAACCTTCAGTGAATCGGGTGGGGTGGTGTGTGTCTGGGGTGATACACACCTTTTTTTTTTTGTAGCTCCTCGTATACACTCTCAAAGAGCAGCTGCAGTATTTACAGACAGTAACAGGGCTCGTTTACCAACCGTTACTATTAGAAGCAATATAATTCTAAGAAGAATATATCGTGTTGCATTTATACTGGCTTTCAGATAAGATCAGTTTGTGGAAAAAGTTCAGATATCTAAAAATATGTATTAATAAATACGAGATGTGAGGAGAATCATTTTTTTTAAATCTTTCGATAGGGTTACGACCAGTTGACCTTCATGTCTTCTAAACCCGCTCTAGACGAATACATTTGTATCATATATTATTTTTATTAATTTCTTAATATCAGCGAAACTTCCAGACTGTCGTTTAATATATTTAATATATCTTTCATATTTAACCAATAAAATTAATGTTTATTCTGTGTAAAGGGATAAAAACGTTTAAAAGTTAGTAAGATGAACTGTATGGTATCATAGTGAATGATACTTTAAGGGTATCGTAGCAAATTGCAAATTAAGGTATCATAGTAAATTAAAAATTGAGATATTCTATAGTAATTATGCTTTAAGGTATTATAGTGAATTATATTTGACGTATCACAGTAAATTAAAATTTGAGGGATCCTAGCAATGTATGCTTTAATGTATTTGAGGTACCCTAGCAATGTATACTTTAATGTACTTGAGGTATCCTAGCAATGTGTACTTTAATGTGTTTGAGGTATCATGATAAATTAGAATTTGAAGTATCCTAGCAATGTATACTTTAATGTATCCTAGCAATGTATACTTTAATGTATCCTAGCAATGTATACTTTAATGTATCCTAGCAATGTATACTTTAATGTATCCTAGCAATGTATACTTTAATGTATCCTAGCAATGTATACTTTAATGTATCCTAGCAAATTATACTTTAATGTATCCTAGCAAATTATACTTTAATGTATCCTAGCAAATTATACTTTAATGTATCCTAGCAAATTATACTTTAATGTATTCAAGAAAATTATACTTAAATGTATTCAAGTAAATTATACTTAAAGGTATTCAAGTAAATTATACTTAAAGGTATTCAAGTAAATTATACTTAAAGGTATTCAAGTAAATTATACTTAAAGGTATTCAAGTAAATTATACTTAAAGGTATTCAAGTAAATTATACTTAAAGGTATTCAAGTAAATTATACTTAAAGGTATTCAAGTAAATTATACTTAAAGGTATTCAAGTAAATTATACTTAAAGGTATTCAAGTAAATTATACTTAAAGGTATAACAATCTTTTACCTTGGTATTTTATAACGTACTTTCTGAAGTTATTTCTCAAACTCTTAAGAAGATGGGGGCAGTCATACATGCAGTATATTTTTTTGTTATTTAGGTAAATGAAGGGTTCAGTTTTCGTCACGTTTAGTTTCTTATAGACACCTCTATTTGTTCCACCTTGATCGCAGACAATGCTTCTTACATTCAACCCAATTTTATCTAATTTATTTACGCATTCAATTAGGAAGCTTTTCAAAAATTCGGTGTTAGTTGTTCCTTTAGCAAGAACATATCCCACTGGTTGTTTATATTGTTTAAAAAGGCCATGGACCATTACGACAAGAGCTTCATTTCCAAGTACGCATTGTTTACCAACATCACCGTAGTCCACAAAACCTTCTATCGTATCTTTGGCTGGGTCATAGGAAAGGCCTTCAGCTAACGACATTTCGTCTACAGTCAAAATGCAATTTCGATCTTTACTTTTCATTTTTTTAACCTTTTTTTGTAGAGCCTCAAATATGAAAGAGTTTAATCCAGGATCAAGGTTGATAGTTGAGAGCCAGTCACGTAGGGTTCGACTGTGGGGTAGCTTGAATATTTTTCTAAGAAGTTTATAACATTTTGGACTTTGGTAATGTATCGAGAGTGCAATTTTCTTATCATTTTCACTCCATCGTCTGCCTTTACGTTTCGCAAATGATTGTCTTAACTGAGTGGCGAAAAACATCTGCTGCTGGTCCGTTAATAGGTCTTTGCTATACGTTAAAATTGTCTTTATTTTCTCCTTCTTGGAATGGGCAAGAACTGTTTTTAAAGTAGATATTCTTCTTTTGTAACGGCTAATCACCGAGGACTTGACTCTTAATTTCTTTTTTAACAAACCTTTTCCTGGCGTATCAGGTGTTTTCTTTTTGTTGGTTAATCCTACTAATGCTATTACTGGTGTTTCAGTTGTTTTATTTTTCTTGGTTGGTGCTACAGGTACATTGAATGTAGAGTTACATTCTGAAAATACGAAGAGCCAAGGTAAATTCTCTCTACCGATATTGCTGTTTTACTGACTTCTAAATGACTGATATTTTAAAAACCTACAACCATATACAGAAGGGAGATATCAAGCGTTCTTTGCGACTTGATTTATCTTTCAAACTCTATCCAATGAAATTATTTTACCTGAAGTTTCTT
Organism: Odiellus spinosus; assembly: GCA_963920705.1. Lineage (NCBI taxonomy): Eukaryota > Metazoa > Arthropoda > Arachnida > Opiliones > Phalangiidae > Odiellus > Odiellus spinosus. Next base: position 24,366,994 of record OY987226.1, read on the forward strand.
GATTTTCCATTTGGCTTCTAAACATCTGAATCAACGAGATTTGGTTATGCTAAATAAAGAAATTAATTAGAAGTTACATAATAAATTTAGAGGGAGGGTAAAGTGGAAAATCAAGTGATGTTTTATCGATTCTTTATCTAAAAATAAGACCTGTTTGAGGATTAAAACATTCGGAAAATATCTCTGGACTTTTTAAAAATCAAAATAGGTGCCAATTTTACCATAAAAATTCAAATATTAGAAACACCCGCCTCCGACCAATCACAGCAGGAGTAATGTAGTGTTTAACGAAGAGTAAGCAACGGTAAAGCCAGGTTTAACATTGCGTATGGCTCCGCGTAAGCCTTTACTCCATTGATATTCTCGGCTGATGATTGGCTGTCAGCCAAAAATGCCAATGGAGTAAAGGCTAACGCAGAGCGATACGCAATGTTAAACCTGGCTTTACCATTACTTACTCTTCGTTAAACACTACATTACGCCTGCTGTGATTGGTCGGAGGTGGGTGTTTCGAATATTTGAATTTTATGTTAAAATTGGCACCTATTTTGATTTTTTAAAAAGTCCAGAGATATTTCCCGAATGTTTTAATAAGCAAACAGGTCTTATTTTTAGATAAAGAATCAAAAAACATTACTTGATTTTCCACTTCACCCTCCCTTTAATAGATTTATTTTACCTTCTCTGTTTGAAAACTTGTAACATTATGGTAAGCCTCCAGGTAACCATTGGTCAACAAATATTGACGGATCAAGGAATTTAGGACAGAACGTTCCTCTTGAGATATTAAGAGCTTATTTTCTTCAGTACTATTTGAAGGTTCTAAATAAATTTAAAGACAAGATTAGATTATGCAATTGAAACTTTGAAAATCCTTCACACACTACTATCACCTATTTTATCTGGAGAAACTAGATTTTTCTGGTATTCTGCTAGCCTCTGTCTTCTTTTAAATAGCTCAGGTTCAATTTTGCTGGCTTTTCGTTTAGATGATCTTCTAGGAGTAGTTTTCAACCCACTGATTTTTGATATTCTCGGCGTTACTACCCTATTTGGTGTGGTAATAACTGGGGTTTCCACTGGTGCAACTCTTAATCTTCTTGGTGTTGAACCTAACCTTTTTGGAATGGAAATCTCCGGAGTTCTTGATGTATTACCTTGGGCATCACGTTTTGCTGCTCGTGATTTTTGTACTGGAGTTACGGGGCTGGGAAGTATTTCCACTTCAGCCTCAAAAATAGTTGGAACAGCTTTTTTGATTAGTCGCTTCTTTAGAGGGTTCATAAACTGGCCAAGTTCAAAATGGTCCGAGCAAATCCTGCGATTTTTGTATAACACTGCCGGGCTCAGTCCGTAGAGCTTGCTATTTCCACAATTTAAAACCCATTGTTGGCATCTAAAATTTATATTACCTCAATTATATGGGTGAATTTAAAAAATTTTGCAATCGCTCAGCAGAAAAGAAATTTAAACCAAAAATATTTTAATGCGTATCTGTGTATAATAAAGGTATCTTTCAAAACAAAATTAACTTGCCATGAATTTGAATAGGCTTTAAGAACGCTGGTTGGTATGATCTTCCTCATTTCTTTTTATAGTACAAATCCGGGCACTTAGGCTTATAACTAGGCATAGTGGTCACCTTTTTATGGTACGAATTGGCGTTAACAACGCTGGTTGGTATGATATTGGTAATTTCTCCTTGATCTTTTTATAGTACGAATCTGGGCACTTTTGCTTATAACTAGGCATAGTGGTCACCTTCATATGGTACAAATAATAACAATATAATATACAAACTTTTGGATCCAGCAAACAATATATAAAAAAACATACCTTTCAGGTTCTTTCGGAAAACGAAAAAAAGAAAAACTAAACAACGGTCCTTGCTTGTTAGCGCAATTTGTTCCTGCACAACGGTGCACTCCATCTTTGGGAGGCATCTCATTTGACCTTCAATTATAAAAATTAATATAAGGAAAATCAAGTTATCAAAAAATTTATATTTCTCAAACTCAGAAGTAATTATCTACGCTTCAATTGTTTCAGATGACGGTAGCTTGTGGATATATATTCCCAAAGTGTGGATTCTAATCAACAGAGTAATGTAATCATTAATCAGGTACGGTTGTTTTTCTTCTAGATTCATTAACGTAAGACTACAGGTATTTAAATTTTTAATCCAGAAGCAAATATAATTAAGAAAGTTTTTTTAAAAGCTTGCAGCTTTAATTACGCAGTAGAATTAAAAACCGCGAACAAAAATACACGGTGAGACGACTAGTTTCGTGTCTTACAGGCAAATCAGGTCTGAATTCTAGATTGCGATTTCATTTTCTACAATAACTTCGTCACATGACTCGAGGGGGCGTGTATAGATTTTTTTAAAAAAAAGATCGATAATGGAGCTGGGCTGTCGTCACAATTAAGGGACTGATGCTTTTTACAGATTTTTCTTATCTCCAACGATTCACGTACATTCAGTTTTATATAATGGCCAATCATCGCAATATTTTGGACATTTAAAAAAATCAAACTTGTGGCTGGGGTAATTGGCAGCATGTTGAGCCAAAGCTGAGGAGTAAATCGATTGGTGTACTTGGATTTGTTCTAAAATGATTTTGGACCTTATTACCACATACTATATAATTGTACCTAAAACTGAATGTACGCAAATCGCTGGAGATTAGAAAAACCTGTAAAAAACATCAGTCCCTTAATCGTGATGACGGGGTAGGCAGCTCCATTGTCCATCTTTGGTCTTAAAAAATCTATACACGCCCATCGAGTCATGTGACAAAATTATTGTAGAGAATGAAATCGCAATCTAGCCTGATGTGCCTGTAAGACACATTTTTGTTAGCGTTTTTAATTCTATTGCGTAAACTTTGTTGATTATATTTGCTTATGGATTAAAAATTTAAATACCTGTAATCGTACGTTAACGAATCTAGAAGAAAAACAACCGTACCTGATTAATGATTACGTTACTCTGTTGATTTGAATCCACACTTTGGGAACATATTTATATTCACAACCACAAGCTACCCTTATCTGAAACAAATGAAGCGTAGATAATTACTTATTACTACTGAGTTTGAGAAATATTTCCAAATAATCATTTACCTTAAGTTTCTGAGATTATCTGAGATAGATAAATAATTTATTAATTAGACAGTTTATGCATTAAATGGATATGAATTCTTTTAACATTGAAAGGAAAATTGAACAAAGACATTAAAAAATAAAAACAAAGACATTGTTAAGCCTTTGTTTAAGGCTTAACGGTATTTTAAAATACATTATGATTATTACGCGTAACTTACCCAGTCAAGTTTAAATAAATAAATGAGCCTTATAAAATCAAACGAAACTTAAATAGAGCAGATTAGATAAAAAATTGGTTAATTATTTGAAAAAAACATTACGTGTCGCGACGGGCGCTGACAAGAACAAGTTGGGAAACCAAAATAATACCTCCCCGACAACCACGTGATGTTAACTAACCTAACCTTACCTAAAATATTAAAATTTATGGCATTTGTGGAAGACGAAGATTGAAAGCAAAAAGAAATAATATCTGAATTAAACACTAAATATATTAAACCAATAATTCAGATCAAAAATATACTTCTTATCAAGATAAATTTGAATGCAAAAGAATCAAACTTAATTCAAAATAAAATTTTGAGAACCAGAGTCGGAAAAAAATTTGCTGAATAATGAATTAATTTTAATATAAATGCGTATCGAGTAAAATAAGCAAGGTCAAGATTCTTCTTTTAAAACCATATAATAATTTTGAAGGCTCTAGAGTTTTTGCAGACCAAGTAACGCCAATTTAAGTAAAGCAAATTATCAAATAAACGCCAAATAAGTCAATTAATTAAAATGAAAAATATTAATCTTACCACTACCAAATAGCGGGCAGAAAACACAGACATCAAGATAACATTAGCAAAATAAATTTTCAACACCGGTAATCGTGAGAACTAGGTTCTACAAAATCTTCCTGAATAATAAATTTATTTTAATCTAAAAAATATAAAATCTTAAAAAAATATATATACAAATAACATATTGATAAACCAATTAAAATTAGATTCGAAAAACATTTAATCTCGATATGAGATTAAATACACAAGGTCAAGGTTCTTCTTTTAAAACCATATCAGAATTTTGACGGTTGTAGAGTATTTGTAGACCAAGTAACGTGAAAAGGCAAAATGTTATATCACATTGAACCTATACATGGCTTCAGTATACAACACAACCCTAATAAACCTATCAATAAACAACTAACGCATTGGCTTTCCGTATATCAGGTTAAACTAAAAATTACGATGTAAAATTTCGCTTATTTGCGCTACTCGGTCTACATATACTCTACTTGTCTGTACAGAAAGTTTTAAGTAACCTTTTTTTAAGTTAACCTTCTTTGTGGATTAAGGCTGTGAGTGAAGAATAAAATATATTCTTTTAAGGCAGGACAGATCAGAGTAAAATTACACCAAGTTGGGAAACAACGTCATATGACGACAAACTAACTAGAATATTTTTCAAAATATTTAAGGCCTGGTTCTTCGCGCGACTTTCGTCGATTTGCCGGAAATGGGCGCTTGTCTCATAGCCGCGCCGACATCTTTTTGCAGTAACAGGTTGCCAGACTATTTCTAATTTTATTTCCCACAAACCGAATTCAAGTTGTTAGTCCAACACCTCCGATATGATAAAATATAGGAGGCGTTGGTTAGTCTGTCGCTATATTCACACTACAAAAAGATGGCGGACGATCACGTGACAAAAGTTTTCCCCGCCAAAATTTTCGCGAGGGTCTCTAGACTTCCGGTTTTGGAAATCGACCAGGACTATACTGCAAATCCAGCGCTTCTCCTGACACACGCGAAATTTAAACCCTCGCGCGAGTTTCAAGCATATTTGATTTCTCGAACAACTTCAATGTGCATCCGCTTATAGAATTTTTGCAACTTGTCGAGTGTAAACCGGCTCGATCTTTTCGCGGGATCACAGTTGCGAAGTTTGTACAACTTAAAGCAAGTTCGCAAATCGAACAAGTACTCTAGTGAACTAATTGCAGACCGGAAGTGTGTGGCGGCTTATTGAACTTGCCTACCTTAATTACCGTATAGCCTATCCTAGTAGTAGGAATGGGGCTGCTATTGAGTAGTTGTCCATTTATTAAAGTCTGGGTCTATACTCTATAGCACATCCTAGTCGCGGGACTCAAATACATTTATAAATAAAGTAGAGATTAGGATTTTAAGTATAATTGAGCACTTGGTGTAGGATGTCCAACTTGATCGTATTTTTTTTCCCTATTGTAAAGTCATACTTGCCTTACAGTCTAAGAATTGCGAATCAAGTCGCCGAAAAATAGGTACTTGCAAAGGGTTCTTGCAAGAAGTACTTGCCTTATTTAAACACACTACTCAAAATATGTGATAATAGGTGCGTTTTACCACCGCCTTAGCAACCAAGAGCCGTTGCCGAATCAATGAGGCAACACCGCTAGCGTGAAAGCCTAACGTGAACCTCTCCTCGCCCTACACAAGGTTATCATTGAGTGGGAAAAATGATAATCTCGCTTATTTATACCCCGAGAAGCGATGCTTATACAAAGTTAAAAAATATATCTAGTCTACTTTTTAACCAAAAATAGATAAAAAACAAAAGTATACAAATTGGTCTATAATGTTATTTAAATTCTTCAATCCACCCCGAGTTTGCAGAAAGCCAAAACCTATACTGCCCGTTATACCTCGGCTTTTTTTACTAAATGATATATGGAAAATAGCTTAGCGCTTGCTGTCAACTCAAGCTGGTATTAGTATAGAAATTGGCTTAAATTTTTCAATCCACCCCGAGTTTGCAGCAAGCCTAAGCCTATACTTCCCTTTATACCTTTGCTATTTTAACTAAATGATATATGGAAAATAGCTTAGCGCGTGCTGTCAACTCAAGCTGCTATTAAACGGTCAAATATTTAGAGAATTTCTTAAATATCTTCAAAACTATCGCCAATTTAAAATTTAATTTTCAGCTACATTATTAATAAGATTAAGAGACATAATTATAATATTTTGAATTATATTTTAAATTAATATTATGTTTCAATTCACTAAAAGATATCACGCCATAATGCTACAATGTACTATACTTCCAAATGCCATTATACAGTATCCGATTGTGATAAGATCTGGTGGAGATCCCACCTTATCAATGCTCAGACGTTTGTCGTAACCCTGAGTGCTCACGTGTCGGCCAATTTACCCTTGGGGGGCGATGTTTGGAGAGTGGAGGGTCGATGTGGACCATATTAGTGAGGGACGCCTCGCTAGTATGGCCCGCTGACATCCGACACTAGTGGTTGGACCTTGGTGCGTGATGGTCGGAGGTGATTATAACAGTGGGAGACGTCCCATTGCGTATAATAGCCTTCAACTGTCCAGCATCGAGGTTTGACCGTAAAGTGGATGGTGGAAGGTGATAATATGCAATTGGAGACGTCCTGTTGCATATCATTGCACGACACTTGAAACTTAATGTTGCAGCCACGCTTAAAGGAGGTAATTCCCGTTAAACGGAATTGAACGATAAGCTGGTATGATAATGTCTCTAGACTTTTGGCTCTACGAGCTAGGTCACGTGATATCCGCGTACACAGGATATCACATACAGACAGACACACAGACACGACCAGTGTAAAACCTCCCCCTGAACTAAAGTTCAGTCGGGGAGGTAAAAAGTCGTTAACAATGAATCATACCACGTGATATTTCCAAAGACTAAAAGCCTCCGACAAAAGTAGCGTTAAATAGTCTTTGCTTTGCACTTGCTCCAGCTAGAAGGGGGCGCTGAAGTCTTGTAAAAGTTGTATGCAAGTAGCTTCATAGAGCACGCCTGTCTAGTAAGCGTAGTACAAGTCTTTGTCTTGTACTACATATATGACTCCATTCGATAACGCAAGGTGGCGCTCTCATCCATAACCGCGGCACTTAAGAGAAATTTTCTCTATGGGGGCTTAGTATAACATTACAAGTCCTGGTAGTAGTTTGTCGATGGATGAATCGCGCAGCTCGTGTTGGGGGGATACAATTTTCTGTTCCAGAGGCACGAGTATTATATTCCTAGGGCAAAGTAATATATTTTTGTATACAAAAAAGAGGTTGCTTCGCACCCTTAAAAAACTCTTTATCTAACTCGAATCAAACCCGTGAAGGGACAGAAATCATTTGTTAGAGAAAGAGCAATTTCATATCTTTAAAATTATAGTTAGTGGGTTTAGTCTACTACTTCAAAGATTTTATTACCATTATATATTTTCCAAAAAACGGATAAAGACGACCTAGGACTAATGATAAATATATATACATTAAAGGAACTCCATCTTTAGCTAATTTTATTAGTGATACTGATAGAATTTAAAATTAACATCAATGGGAGAGGAAGGTTAACTAAGTCGTCTTTATCCGTTTTTTGGAAAATATAGAATAGTAATAAAATCTTTGAAGTAGTAGACTAAACCTACTAACTATAATTTTAAAGATATGAAATTGCTCTTTCTCTAACGAATAATTTCTGTCCCTTCACGGGTTTGATTCGAGTTAGATAAAGAGTATTTTAAGGGTGCGAAGCAACCTCTTTTTTGTATAATTTCTGTCCTTTTTTCACCAAAAATATACACCTTTTCCACATTTCTCTATTTTGCTTTATAGGTTTATTGAACCTTAATTCTTACTAATGCTGAATAAAAATTAAAGCGTTTAATTGAGGCTTCAATCTATTCGTAATTGAGACCCTGGTACAAATCTCGAAAGGCAGAGATTAACTAACCTAACCTTACCTAAGTTGTAAAACAGGGATGGGCTAGTTCAATTGATTAACTAACCTAAACTAATCTTACCTAAAATACTACAAGAGGAACGGGTTAGCCCGAGTTATAGTTATTACCTAGTTGGAGGGATGGGCTATTTCCATGGTTTAATTAACCTAATTTAACCTTAAAGATTACTTGATGGAATGGGTAACCCGAGGGATTAACTAGTAGGAACGATGGGCTAATTCGAGGAATTAACTAACCTAACCTAGCCTTACCTAAAATATTACAAATAGCCCGAGCTAAGGATTAACTAGTTGGAGGGATTGGCTAATTAGAGGGATTAACTAACCTAACCTCACCTTAAAGATTACCAGATGGACGGGGGAGGTCGAGGGATTAACTAACCTAGCCTTACCTAAAATATTACAAGAGGGACGGGCTAGACCGAGCTAGAGATTAAATTTATAATATTGAATCGCATCGACAAAAAATGAGCGTGGAAAGCGAAACAATTCTTTAAAGCAAGAGAACATAATTCAGGAGACCAGAAGTATGTGGCCGTTTATTTAACTCGCCGACATCAATTTCCGTTTCGTACATCCTATTTAACATTCTAAATCTTTATTTTTTATTATACTTAAGTTAGACGTGCTTTAGATACAGACTTCAATAATTGGCCAACTACTTAATAGCAACGTTATTACGTAGTAGTAATGACGAAGCTATTAGATCTAAAGCACATCCTAGTCGCAAAACTCAAGTATTTTAAAAATAGAGTAGAGATTGAGAACGTTAAACTATAAATTTGATGTGTAATCGAGCACTTGGCAGGATATGAAGTCCAACTCAAGTGATATTTAATCCCTAGAACTCTCATTGTGAAATGTTTTTACAGTGACTTAATATATTAAATTGGCCACATTTCTAGGTAATGCGATTTACATTCAATCGCCTCGCTTTATTCGAGTACTCTACTCAAAAGATCGTGAGAAATAGGTCTCTTATCACCGAAATATAGGTGAGAAACGATTGCCTAAACAATCAAAGACGTCACCATCGCACAAACGAGAGGGTTCGCCACAATTTTAAACGCTAACGTAAACCACCCATTGGTACGGTCACAAGTAAATCATCCCCAAGTCTACAAGACGACATACTACGGGTTACAATGATGAAGGTCCGATTTCCTCAGTCAATGATTCCACCCTAAGTATTCCAAATTTCTACAGAAGGGCGGTATGGCCCAGTATTGCTGGTAGAGTAAATCAAACTTGAACTCGCGACGCCCCGGCGAGAGCCTCTTTCGTTTCGCGAGAGAGAGGGGAAAGCCGAGTTTCTTAGTTACATTTCCTACCCCCCTTAACGATTCTACAGACGACGCGCGAACTTCAACGAAGGCAAAATAATTAGCACAGCCTACTTAGTTCCTATCTTAACCGCTAGAGAGGGCAATTTCGACTTCTGTTTCTCGGCCGTTTTACAATTTTGAGATTTTTCCTCTCTCCCCGCGCGAAAGTTGTGACGACACAACTCTCAGACCTTCAGTTCATTCGTTATATGCCCGGTTGTAGACTTGAAGCATGATTTACCTGTGGTACGGTGCATCTGTGAGTACTGAATCTGCAAATCTCGTTTTATAGGCCGAGAGGAGATGTATTATTAAAGTTAAAAAATCAAATGATAAGAAAATCATGCCAACTTTTTAATTAGGGTGAATATAAAGGGATACTCATGATATGACATAATTGTCAAAATTAGACGGCTGAAGAGGGCTACCCTAGTAAAAGAACCCAATTTTCCGTTAACGATAAAAAATGCCATTAAAAAAAGCTTATCAACTGTTTAATAAAATCCATTTTTGTTTATCAATTTAAAGCCAATTAATAAAGCTCGGCTAGTTATATGTTTTACCCTTTTCGTCAGCCATACAGGCATCTGTCTCTCTATTAACTCGAATTCGATATATATTCATTATCATTCTACTGTTTAAGAAATAAAATTTTGTTTACCATTTTGAAGCAATTAATAAAGCTCGGCTAAGCTTATGATTTCACCCTTTTGTAACCCATTCAGGCACCTTCCTTTCTATTAACTCGAATTCGATGGATATTCCTTATCATTCTACTGTTTAAGAAATAAAATTTTTGTTTATCATTTTGAAGCAATTAGTAAAGCTCGGCTAAGCTTAAGATCTCACCCTTCTGTAACCCATTCAGGCACCTTACTTTCTATTACTTCGTATACTTAATCAACATTTCATTATTGAAATCTGTGTTTAACTAGAGATACTCTTGTACCCGAACGAAGTCTCATCAAATTTTTTCAAAAGTACCTTTGTCTGTATTAATTCGAATTCAGTGGACGGTGGGAAGAGGGAAACGACGACGATGACGACGATTTCAGTTATCAAGTGCCGCGGGTCCATTGGAAAAGACATTACGGTTTCTGATGAAATTCGAGTTTAGATAAAGGGATAAACACGAACGTGTTTATCCTAATACGAAGTAAACACTGTTTTTTAACGCGACCGCTGATTCGACGAGAAGTCACTAGCGAAATTGAAACACACGGTTAAGATCTAAATTTTTTCTGATAGAATAATTTCTTGAAAAATTATGAAAACATTTAGGGGGCCATATTTTTCCATAAGGAATCCGTAGAAAAAATACTTCATTTCAGCTAACAGTGTCCCTTGAAGCAAATTCACTTCAGATGTGATGAACTACTGCACATTCGATTAAGCATCCGCTCGTGATGCCCTATTGATCCCATTACAGAAAGTTAAAGCGGATTAACACAAAATGTTAAAGCTGATTTAGAGAAGAAAGTAGTCCTTTCCCATATCAATTACATTTTGTAATTCACTTACAATCTTCATGATTCGATTTTTGAAGATTTGAAAGGGACTAGTTACGATTTGGGGGTGCCAACTTAAATTGAAAGTTATGATGAAAATAACTTAATCCATATTTTAAATTTTACACAATTTTGTTAGAAATTATGACCCCTCCTTTAATAATTAGTTATTAAACAGGTTAAATTTGTTGACCAAAAATGCATTAAGTCAACCTAAGAAATGGCCCAATTAATCTGGTCAAAGAAGATCTTTTTAAAAAAGGTAGAGGGAAATTTTAAATTAAACTTTTATATAGAGAAAACGACTTTGAATTAAACGGTATTGAATGAAAAACGAAACGTTCTTCAATCGATCTATAGTGTTACTTTAATAGCGTTTTCCATTGGGACTGTTCCGAGAGTTGTATCGTCAACGCTTACGCTCCGAGGACGCCAGAATGGTCTCGAAGCAACCTCCCAAAGGAAAACGACATGTGGGCGGTGGCTCATTACTTCTATCTTCCATTGGAGATCGGAGTCTTCCGAAATCATTGCTCCGTCTCTCGAGCTGGAGCAGCTTGGAGTGGTCCGCGTGATAGCGAGCGGCCCAATGGAAGACGTTAGTTCACCTTGGAAGTGCTCCTTTTTCACCAATGGAAGATAAAAATATATTTGGAGCACTCGGAGTAGCCAAATGGATAATTGCAATATTTAAGATTTAATCTCGGGCCCAATTCCAAAAATCACGCGAGTAAAAAGTGTTAATATATATTTTTTTTTCAAATCTAACAATTTCATGCGCTTAAAAAGCCTAACACATGCCAGGCCAACTTAGACCAGCTATGAACAGGCCAAATTATTTCGACACACAACCGCTATGCATTTGTTACGTGTCCACTTTGGCTGTGGGGTTACGTTTGTACTCATGAAACCCCAATTTTCGAGTATTCACGTCAAAAGTAAGAACCAAAAAAAAGGTCGTTGCGAAAGTGAATATATAGGAAGCCCCTTCCAGTTGTGTAGTGAAATAATTAGAAATTTAAAGCAATTGGCGTCTCTAGAGTTTCTCCTAAATTCCTGCTTTTCTGCTACACAATTAATTTACCTTACCAAAGGCAGGAGGGAGGGATTTATAAGTGTATGTGGGTCCCATTGGCTCCTGCCTTTGGTAAGGCATATTTGGCGTGCATCAGGGAAGAGACTTTCACAGGGGCTCCTCCAGAGCCGCCAGTTGCTTTAAGTATTTGCTGATTTTAACCGCCGGACAACACTAATGACGCATGACCTTTGTCATACGCATCTACACTAGCTAAAATATAAAACTTTCTCTAGAAAGAAAAATTCCTTTCTCTTCGTATTAATTTCGCATTTTCCGCTTTGGCAATAACGCTTTCAAGATTGTTGTAACTGGTTCAAAACCAAAGGAGAGTTTTTTGTGGAAGTTCAGGTAAAAGTAACAAACAAAAACAGGTAAATCGAAGTTTATTCGCCTGGAGGCAGCGTTCTAATCGTAGGATAGGAGAATGAGACTGTTTATATTGACTGGAATTTGTGTGAATTATAGAAAAATGCCAAGGTTTGTTAGGTGTGGCTATTCGAGTTTAAAATTCACTATATAAGGAGGAAATACGTTTGTTACAACCACAATACTCATTGATCTCTTAACTCTACCTGTTCGAGAAAGAAAAGGAGCTAGCAAATATGTACAAGGTAATTGTCCATTTACAAGTACTTTACTCGGCTATTCGCGAGAACCAATGATTCAGAGAATAAAACGCGAATTATTGAGATACATATTGAATCATTCTGCCTCGTTTGAGATTATTTTTATTAATCTAATATATATTTGCCATAGATCATAATTTTCGTTGCTTTGGTTGTTTTTGGAGCCGCTAGTGCCGGAGTCGTTGGACCCTACGGCTTAGGCCTTGGTCTAGCCGGAGTCAGCCCGTACGGTCTCACCGGAGTCGGCCCATACGGTCTGGCCGGAGTTGGTTCATACGGTCTTGCCGGAATTGGTGGCCTCGGCGCCGCTGGATATCTCGGACACGCTGGAGTTTTGGGACACGCTGGAGTTTTGGGACACGCCGGTGTTGTTGGACCTCTCGGAGCCATCGGAGCTTCCGGAGCCATCGCTTCCAACCCAGGTGGTACCATCGCCGCTGCCGTACCAGGAACTAACTGGGGTGAGTTCGCTTAGTCAGTGGTCACGTCCGTTTGACTCTTGTAGTTATAATACTATTTAACGCGTTAAAAAATTTAGGTGCTAACCAAGTTGGCCCAAAAACTGCAGCTACCGTAGTCGGAGTTCAATCGGTCATTGACGGACCATCGGCCACTCTCTACGCTTCGACCGGAGCCGTTAAAGGTGCCGCTCAAGCCGGAGCCAACCTCGGTTCCATCGGAGCTCAAGTTGCCCCACAAGCCGCTGGTGGCAACGTTCCCGCTTCCACCGTCGCCGTTCAAAAGGTACCCATCGGCATCCACGCCGGCCTCGCTCACGCTGGCGCCCTTGCCCACCCTATCTGGTAGGGCGTCTCCAGGCCAAATCATTCTACCCAGGCAGTCCAAATGTCTGAATCTTAATTTTCTTCCGGTGTCTCGGAATCTTTTCATTCCTTTTCTAAGCTTTATCCTTAAATTCAATTCCGCCATTCCACCTCTCGATTTCACCCAAGGAAGTTTCGGTTTCTATTTTGTACATACGAATTAATAAAAATTTACTTTCACTGAAGTGACAATTTTTTTTTTTTTTTTTTTTTTACAAACCAAAGTTTTAACGCGTAACATTCGGGGTTTTCTGGGTATTGTAAGTCCGAGGGATATGGAAACCGGGCTAAAAATTTCGAGTTAAACTGTTTTAGGGTAGAAAATATCAAAATAGTCTAAAAATCGAAAAATTATTTTGATCATAGTTGGACCCTATTTGGTGTCTGTCTATAGTTAATTGAATTGAATAATAATAATGTGTAGGGTGGTGGCGGGTAATTCCGTCCAAAGCTAACTCCGTCCACTTAGGTTTAAAAAATGTGAATCTTTAATTTGGGTTGCTCAAATTAAACGAAAAAGGACTTAATTTAGAAACTGATAAACGCCCCGTCAAAAAATAATTCAAGGCCATGATAAGGTTCAGCTTAGATTAAATTATTGCCAATTTAAGGGATTAAATTGGCATTTAATCCAATTAAATGGCACCGATATCACTCGAAAACGCAGAACTTTAGCTAAAAACTACGCATCTCCAGTCTCATCTTGTCGACATATTTAATTATTTGCCGAAGATAAGAAAATACTTTCGACAGGGGCCAATTTCGTCCACTCGAAACAACGTCGAGTTTAAAGTTTATTAATTTCAAAATGCCTGAATAAAACGCGAATTTATGTGCTTGAAAATAATTCACGATTTACAATTCAATAAATTCTAAGCAGACAGCATTTTTTTCCCACTTTTTTCCGCAGCTTTCAGGACTTGAAATATTTTTAACGCGAATTCAGTATAGAGGGCGGTTTTGTTTCGTAACAATACTTTAAAAAAAGCTTGGAACATAAAAGAGCTACGGGGTACCTCATACTAAAAATTAAAAAAAAGTAATAAAAAATTTAAAACAAGTTGGGAAACCAAAATATTACCTCTCCTCGTCCCAAGTCTAATTGTAATTAAGAAAACTAATGAAACCAGGTAGTCGATGTTAAAAATTGATTTTATAATAGGTATGATTATACTTTGAGTGGGATCAGCCGTAAGAGGCGTAATTCACTTCCTATCTACCGGAAACTATTTTTATAGTATATGTCAGACCTTGACGACTTCCGGAAACCAAAAAAAAAAAAAAAAATAAAAAATAAATAATTATTTGGTAGGTTTTTACATTTTTTTTTTTTTTTTTTTTTTTTTTGGTGGGACCTAACCTAACCTAACCTAACCCAACCCAACCTAACCCATGTAAAAAAAACTGAAAAAAAAAAAAAAAAAAAAAAAAAAAAAACATTTTTTGGTTTCCGGAAGTCGTCAAGGTCTGATATATACTATAAAATAGTTTCCGGTAGATAGGCGGTGAATTACGCCTGTTACAGCTGATCCCACTCAAAGTATAATCTTACCTTATATTTAAAATATATATATATATATATATATATAAAATAAGAAATAGGAGTGGCACACTTCTTGCTATAAGGTTACTTTTGCCGCTACACTACACGATGAAACTTATGTCACCTGCTGGTAGAAAGTTACAGCATATTTATTTACAAAATAAAATGAAATTTAAATATGATATTATGATAGCAGAAGACTAATACTATTTTATTAAGCATAAATGATACGAAAAAATCGTATTAAAATAACAAGAAAACTAATGAAACCAGGTAGACGATGTTAAAAATTTATTTTATAATTTTTGGGTTAAAATAAGAAAGAGGAGTGGCACACTTTTTGCTATAAGGTTACTTTTGCCGCTACACTATTTACACGATGAAACTAGTGTCACCTGTTGGTAGAACGTTTACATCATATTTATTTCCAAAATGAAATTAAATTTAAATATGATATTATGATAGAAGAAGACTAATACTATTTTATTAAGCATAAATGATACGAAAAAATCGTATTAAAATAATTAGTCAAATTCTAATGACAATTAAAAATAGGAGCGACGTATTCAGCTACATGGTCATGTTTAGTTTTATTTTCACTCTCTCGAAAGAGTCGAATATTCTACGAAGAGACCCCATGCTCCGTGCAAGCACGGACGCGCCATACCTACCTTAATTTTCGAGCCTCTGTTATTTTACAGATACATAATAGTTGAAGTTTATCTTAAATTAAAATTATTCTAACCAAAAGTAAAACAATAAAACCATAATTAAATTATTTTCAAGCTATAGGACTAAATTAAACGTAATGATGATAGAATTCAATTAACTATGATTAAACAAATTGTAGTTGAAATGGATTTTACAAGAATAAACACAACTGAATTTCTAGATTATTTATTATTAATTAATTTAAACCTAAGACTGAATTAAAGAGAATGATGTGATTAAACAAATTATAGAAAATGACTTAATGAGTTTGACCTTCCTTGACTGAAAGGTATTAAGGTAAGCTTTAAGCCGAGTTCGAGGGAAACTAGTGTCACCTACAGCATAAGCTACTAATTATTCCATGCTTACAGATAGAAAGTTAATTTACAAAATATAATTAAATTTAAATATGATTTTTTGAGAGAGGACTAGAACTAATTATTATAGAATTTAAATCAAGCATAATTAAAGTTTTTAAAAAAACCGTACGCCTTTATTTCGTTATACTGCTGTAGTCCTACTTCCTACTAATCTAGCGTCACCTGTGACAAAAAGTTAACGTCAAATTAATTTAATAAATATAATTAAATTTGAATATTATATTATGATCGTTTAAGACTAGTAATATTTTATTTTATAATGTAAATTACGAGTAATAAGCTTTTAAATTTTTTTTTTAATTGGATACATATATAAAGAATTATACGCGACGCTACTATTACACGGCCTGGCTTCCGTAAAGCACCTATCACAGATTTAAGATGTTTTTATCTCAGATTCTACCATGTACTTATAGCATAACCGCTAGCGCGTTGGCATGGCTATCCCAAAAGTTAACAGCGTCGAGCGCGGACAGTGACTGGGAGGGAGACCTCCTGTGAGAGATTTTATTTGAAATGAAAATTTCAGAATTTGGAAATTGTACCGCCACCTATGAGAAGAGTTTTGAACTAAAATAGAATTTTCTTGCGATGACGTAATTGCGAACACGGCGAACGACGGACACACACACACACTTACACACACACACACCCACACACACACACACACGATCAGGACAGAACCTCTCCGTGAACTAAAGTTCACTCGGAGAGGTAAAAATTCGAATTTTATCGAAGGGGGTACCCCTTTCAAAAAAATTGTAAGCTACCACTTCCCAAATATTGAAGAAAAAAAAATGAGGGGGGTACGTATTGTAGGAAAATTTAAGAAAAAAGAAACGATTTTTTCCATGGGATTACCCTTGGAAAAATACGAAAAAAAAACGAAAGGGTAACTGTTAGATTAAAAAAAACGAAAGGGTAACTGTTAGATTAAAAAAAAAAAATGATTTTTGTCCAAAAGGAAAAATTATATTATTTTTCCAAAGGGCACCCATTGGAAAATAATCATTCTTTTTTTTTTTTTTTTTTTTTTTTTTAGTTGAATATTTAAAGCTGAAATTTGTTAGATTTTGATTTGTAATAAAAAAAGCTCAATATGAAAATGAATTTTGGTAGCTTTTAACTTTTACAATGGTTGTTTTTATCCAGGCAGAGCAGATAGTTGTAAAGTTTGGGTACAGAGAATATTGTACAAATTATTCTGTGTTTATCTAAGGGTGGACGGGTATTACCCGCCACTGGTCAGAATTAGACTCAGGCCGGACGGAATCAGCCTCGTCGTTTGACTTCAAAAAACGTCTCGTATTTTTTAGACCAATCAAAGTTATGGAAAAGCAAAGTAGCTTGAAATACGCGCAAAAGTTCAATTTATAAAAAGATATACCTAAATTGGACACAGTTAATATTGGGAGAAACAAAAAAATCCCTTGAATAAAATTAAAAAAAAAATCGATTATTTTCCAAGGGATACCCCTTGGAATTTCTTTTAAAAAGAATCGATTTACCTAAATAAATTTCAAGGGGTATCTCTTGTAAGAAATTCGGTTTTTCCAAGTGGTACCCGTTGGAAAAAATTCGTTTTTTTGTTTATTTTTTATTTTTTCCAAATGAAAAAAAAAAAAAAAAAAAAATCAAACCCGTTTGAAAAAAAACTAATAAAATTTTTTTTTCCAATTACAAAAAAAGTGAACTTTTTTAATTTTTTCCAAGGGGTTGTAGTTATCTTATGGACTGTTGTCGGGTTTAGGATTAGTAGGCTTTGCGCGCGTAGTCTTAGTGAACTTTGGACAAATGACAAGGTCTATCGAGGTGTAGTTCTCCTATGGACTTAGTCAAATTTTATTTTGATTTTGGTGTAAATATGCAAATATGATTTCCTTATAATCACAAAATATGTTTCACTGATTATTTAAATATTAATTCCAATATTTAAATACCTTTACTAATAAGACTACGAGTAACATCTTGACACTAATTGCATCCAAATTTGTTCATCGAGTTACAAAGATTTGGTATCTTCCGGCATGGCGCCTATTTTACAATATGTGGCATCTAAAATCAGCCTTGGGAGCCTTTTTTGATTTTTGGAAGGTTACATATAAGTCATGTTCGCGTCTCTTTCAAATTCCTCAGAAATAGGTAAATTTTTTCCTTTTTGGCCCAAAAAAAATGCTAATCTAAATTGGGCTATATGTATTCTGTATCTCAAAAGATTTTGTTATATATTAAAATTTAGAACCATTTAATTTAGGAGTCCTTAAACTCTTTAATAATTGATTTTATTCAATATATTTGATAATTTAAATTTGTTTAGCGCGTCATCTTTATTTGGCATAATCATAATTTTCTGTTGGTCACGTGCCTTTTGTCGCATTTGATATTTGATTTCAGAGTGTTGTTGTTTGAATAATGAATTTAAATAAAGCTAACGTACGACAGAAGGGCATCGGTCCAAGACTTATCGTATTAGAAAGGTTTTCGAAAATATACCATGTAGTTTTATCAAGAAGGATCAGACAAGGAGAGGAAAAGTGGGAACTGCGCGGTTCCTACTGCGTCGGCCTAAACTCCCGCTCTGGGAGAACGGGGGACAGACAGGGGTAGAGATGCTTCGTGGTAAATTGTTGTCGCGTGGGTAAAACGGATCCTTTATGAGACGCGTAGTAGCCGACGACGCCTAGCGACCACGTGACAACAGTTTACCTCGAGAATTTCCTATCACCCCTTTCCACCCGAGTAGGAGGTTGGTTCTTCTCTCTCTAACTCAACGCAACCCCACTTTTCCTCTCCTTGTCTGATCCTTCTTGGTTTTATCTGAAATAACCAAAACCTTTTGAATAATAATTTTAATACTAGTGTTCGGAATCGGATAACCATTATCTTCTGTTATTTATATTTTTTCAGATATTTTATTTTCGGATTGTTTTGGTCTAAAAAAAAGGCAATTCGCAAATTCAGATAAAAGTTGAATGAATTGGGTTTATCCGAAGATAACGTTAAACAATCGAAAAGAGAATTCACATTCTTAGAATTCTTGGAAATTAAAAGAATTATATTTCAAATTCACGATTGCAATTCAAAGAGAATAAATAAAACTTTTAGGTTAAAATTTTATTTATTATTTTTGGAGAAAACTGATTTTTAAATTTTCGTAATCCGGATATTAGGATAAGTTGCCATTATAGGATAGAAAGAGATACGAGTATTATTATATTATTTTATCTTTATGTAAGTTACCGTGATTGATAAATAGTCCATTTTTAACCAAACATATAATATCTGAATTTAATTCCGTAGTTCTATCCATTTAAGAAAAGTTATACAAATTGCTAGCTCTATTTAACACTAAAATAAATACCCCCTTTATTTTTTAATCAATTTGAACCTCAACTAATATCAGCCATTAGTTTCTTCTTTAGAGTTGTCTATATTTTTAATACACAATATAACATAGGATATGTGAGAAATTAACCATTCCAAATTAATGGTATTAATTCTTGAATAAATATTTATTAGAAAAACCTTCCTTCTTTCCTGAATCTAGAATAGTTTCAAGATCGGTAACTTGGTCATAACCAAAGGGATAATTATACAAAAAAGAGGTTGTTTCGCACCCTTAAAAAAACTCTTTATCTAACTCGAATCAAACCCGTGAAGGGACAGAAATTATTTGTTAGAGAAAGAGCAATTTCATATCTTTAAAATTATAGTTAGTAGGTTTAGTCTACTACTTCAAAGATTTTATTACTATTATATATTTTCCAAAAAACGGATAAAGACGACCTAGGACTAATGATAAATATATATACATTAAAGGAACTCCATCTTTAGCTAATTTTATTAGTAATACTGATAGAATTTAAAATTAACATCAATGGGAGAGGAAGGTTTCCTAGGTCGTCTTTATCCGTTTTTTGGAAAATATATAATAGTAATAAAATCTTTGAAGTAGTAGACTAAACCTACTAACTATAATTTTAAAGATATGAAATTGCTCTTTCTCTAACAAATAATTTCTGTCCCTTCACGGGTTTGATTCGAGTTAGATAAAGAGTTTTTTTAAGGGTGCGAAACAACCTCTTTTTTTGTATAATTTCTGTCCTTTTTTCTCCAAAAATATACACCTTTTCCACATTTCACTATTTTGCTTTATAGGTTTATTGAACCTTAATTCTTACTAATGCTGAATAAAAATTAAAGCGTTTAATTGAGGCTTCAATCTATTCGTAATTTAGACCCTGGTACAAATCTCGAAAGACAGAGATTAACTAACCTAACCTTACCTAAGTTGTAAAACAGGGATGGGCTAGTTCAATTGATTAACTAACCTAAACTAATCTTACCTAAAATACTACAAGAGGAACGGGTTAGCCCGAGTTATAGGGATTACCTAGTTGGAGGGATGGGTTATTTCCAGGGTTTAATTAACCTAATTTAACCTTAAAGATTACTTGATGGAATGGGTAACCCGAGGGATTAACTAGTTGGAGCGATGGGCTAATTCGAGGAATTAACTAACCTAACCTAGCCTTACCTAAAATATTACAAATAGCCCGAGCTAAGGATTAACTAGTTGGAGGGATTACCAGATGGACGGGGGAGGTCGAGGGATTAACTAACCTAGCCTTACCTAAAATATTACAAGAGGGACGGGCTAGACCGAGCTAGAGATTAAATTTATAATATTGAATCGCATCGACAAAAAATTAGCATGGAAAGCGAAACAATTCTTTAAAGCAAGAGAACATAATTATGGAGACCAGAAGTATGTGGCCGTTTATTTAACTCGCCGACATCAATTTTCGTTTCGTATATCCTATTTAACATTCTAAATCTTTATTTTTTATTATAATTAAGTTAGACGTGCTTTAGATACAGACTTCAATAATTGGCCAACTACTTAATAGCTACGTTATTACGTAGTTGTTATGACGAAGCTATTGGATCTAAAGCACATCCTAGTCGCAAAACTCAAGTATTTTAAAAAATAAAGTAGAGATTGAGAACGTTAAACTATAAATTTCATGTGTAATCGAGCACTTGGCAGGAAATGAAGTCCAACTCAAGTGATATTTAATCCCTAGTACTCTCGTTGTGAAATGTTCTTACAGTGACTTTATATATTAAATTGGCCACATTTCTAGGTAATGCGATTTACATTCAATCGCCTCGGTTTATTCGAGTACTCTACCCAAAAGATCGTGAGAAATAGGTCTCTGATCACCGAAATATAGGTGAGAAACGATTGCCTAAACAATCGAAGACGTCACCATTGCACAAACGAGAGGACTCGCCACAATTTTAAACGCTAACGTAAACCACGCATTGGTACAGTGCATCTGTGAGTACTGAATCTGCAAATCTCGTTTATATAGGCCGAGAAGAGATATATTATTAAAGTTAAAAAATCAAATGATAAGAAAATCATGCCAACTTTTTAATTACGGTGAATTAGGGTGAATATAATGGGATACTCATGATATGACATAATAGTCAAAATTAGGCGGCTGAAGAGGGCTACCCTAGTAAAAGAACCCAATAAATGCAATTTTCCGTTAACGATAAAAAATTCCATTAAAAAAAACTTATCAACTGTTTAATAAAATCAATTTTTGTTTATCAATTTAAAGCCAATTAATAAAGCTCGGCTAGTTATATGTTTTACCCTTTTCGTCACCCATACAGGCATCTGTCTCTCTATTATCTCGAATTCGATGGATATTCATTATCATTCTACTGTTTAAGAAATAAAATTTTGTTTACCATTTTTAAGCAATTAATAAAGCTCGGCTAAGCTTATGATTTCACCCTTTTGTAACCCATTCAGGCACCTTCCTTTCTATTAACTCGAATTCGATGGATATTCCTTATCATTCTACTGTTTAAGAAATAAAATTTTTGTTTATCATTTTGAAGCAATTAGTAAAGCTCGGCTAAGCTTAAGATTTCACCCTTTTGTAACCCATTCAGGCACCTTACTTTCTATTACTTCATATACTTAATCAACATTTCATTATTGAAATCTGTGTTTAACTAGAGATACTCTTGTACCTAATCGAAGTCTTATCAAATTTTTTCAAAAGTACCTTTGTCTGTATTAATTCGAATTCAGTGGACGGTGGGAAGAGGGAAACGACGACGACGACGATTTCAGTTATCAAGCGCCGCGGGTCCATTGGAAAAGACATTACGTTTTCTGATGAAATTCGAGTTTAGATAAAGGGATAAACACGAACGTGTTTATCCTAATTTTCCGGCAAGGTTAGGGGAAGTAACAAATAAAAACAGGTAAATTTTATTTTTTTTCGCTTCTGGGCTTTAGTCTAAATGTACTATATGAAAGAGGGTGGTTTTAATGAATGGAATTTGCGTGAATTAGAAAAATACCAAGGTTTGTTAGGTGTGGCCATTTCGGATTCCAAAATTTGTATAAAAGGAGACAATTGCAATTGTAAAAATCACAATCGTCTTCGATCTCTTAACTCTCTAACTGTTCGAGAAGGAAACGGAGCCGGCAAATATGTACAAGGTAATAGTACATCCTAAAGTACTTTTCTCTACAATGAATTGAAAACCAATGTTTTCGAGTTGAAAATGGCTCTTACCTTTAAGTTTCCAAATAGCTTCAATTCAATTATTGCAAATACTATTAATCGCGTAGATCACCATTTTCATTGCTTTGGCCGTTTTGGGAGCCGCCAGTGCCGGAGTCGTTGGATCCTACGGATTAGGCCTTGGTCTAGCCGGAGTCGGCCAGTACGGTCTTGCCGGAGTTGGCCCTTACGGTCTAGCCGGAGTTGGTCCATACGGTCTCGCTGGAGTCAGCCCATACGGTCACGCTGGAGTCAGCCCATACGGTCTCGCCGGAGTTGGTGGCCTCGGCGCCGCTGGATATCTCGGACACGCTGGAGTTTTGGGACACGCCGGTGTTGTTGGACCTCTCGGAGCCATCGGAGCTTCCGGAGCCATCGCTTCCAACCCAGGTGGTACCATCGCCGCTGCCGTACCAGGAGCTAACTGGGGTGAGTTCGCTTAGTCAGTGGTCACGTCCGTTTGATTCTTGTAGTTATAATACTATTTAACGCTCAAACAAATTTAGGCGCTAACCAAGTTGGCCCAAAAACCGCCGCTACCGTAGTTGGAGTTCAATCGGTCATTGACGGACCATCGGCCACTCTCTACGCTTCGACCGGAGCCGTTAAGGGTGCCGCTCAAGCTGGAGCCAACCTAGGTTCCATCGGAGCTCAAGTTACCCCGCAAGCCGCTGGTGGCAACGTACCCGCTTCCGCCGTCGCCGTTCAAAAGGTTCCCATCGGCGTCCACGCCGGTGCCCTCGCCCAGCCTATCTGGTAGGACGCCATCATCGCCAAATCATTTGACTCAAGCGCATCGAATTATTTTTTTCAACCTAAATTCTTTCCTTGTGTCTTAGGGTTTTATTTTGTACATAAAGTATTAATTAATAAAATGATATTTACGAATTTAATATTTAGTTTAATAAATATTTTAAATATTTAATTGGAAGTGCTCCTTTGAACGAATCGAAACGAAAAAAAAATCCCATAATCAACATGACAAAAGATGGTTATGTGTAAATTTTCAGCTCAAAAGATGTGCCCAAAACAGTTTTTTGGGTTTTTGGCGATATCTTGGCCAAATTTTCACCAAATCTATTTTTTTTTTTTTTAATTAAACGTCTCTAGAAGCCCTATAAGGCGGTATTTTTTTAATGTGCGCTCAAAAGCAAATGTTTTAAAAGCGTTTTAAAATTTGAAAATTTGTAAAAAAAAAAAAAAAAAAAAAAATATGTGTATTTTGGGTCAAAGTTGACCCCTGAATTTTTTCAGATTTTTAAATTAGGGGATTGTAAAAAAGATCGAGGTCACGTGTTTTCAGAACTGCCAGACAACTTAAATAAATCAGGCTGGACATATTTTAAAACAGCCAATTTCAACTTGAAAATCGCCGGAGTGGTCGGTTTATTTTTTTTAGTAACAACGGGAGATTGGGGACCCTCTTTCAGTTCGGCTCCCGATATTTCTAAGTAAACAAATACTAGAGATAAAGGAAAGAGTAGGTTTATACACGCTGCCAAATTAAGTTGAACTACAGATAGTGAACCAGCTGCGGGCAAATGGTCACCAAACGTGATGGTCAGCGCGCGTAAAGCGAGGCCCTTAATATCCCTATAAATAAAAAATCCGTAAAGATAACGGATAGGGTAAGTTTTGTACGCGCTTCAAACTGTGGTGGAAAGACTGCTGGCAATCTAGATTCGAAACCTTATTGTAAATTGACACCCCCATTGATCATTTTCACTTTTTTTGCTACTTAATTCGAAAAAATGATGGATGTAATATTTTAACTGAATCCAACAAGTGAATAATTTCGCTGGCAAGGTCATCGATATGTATTAATTATATTTTATTTCGCCTTTAGGCAAACGAGAGGGTTTTATTGAATGAAATTTACGGCAATTAGGAAAATTTCAGGTTTTATTATTAATGTATACTCAAATAATAAAGTTATTTAAAAAAAAAATTTAACCATCAATTTATTTTAACAAATGGATTCTGTAGGTCAACTTTTTCCATTATTTTGGAAACGTTATAATCATAATAATTTAAATCTTTGGAGTAAGAGGCTACAAAACAAATATAATTTTAAAAATATTATATCGCTCTTTCTCTAAAATTTAATTGCTGTGTCTTTACGGATTTTTTAAGGGTGCGATAAACAACCACTTTTTTGTATAATTAGAGAAAAAATTCACCTTATCCTATTATTTAAAACAATTCACTAGATTTAACAAAATGTAACAATGATATTTCAACCCTTAACGGGAGACTGTTACCTAAAAACAAGTGATATTTCATCGATTCCTTATCGTTTAAATAGGCCTAATCAAATAGTAAAATAAAATTACCAACAAATATTAAACTAGAAATAAATTTAAAACTTACCATCAAACTTAGCTGGATGCATAGAGATATCCTGAGGTCCCCGTATAAGGATCATGGAGATCATGCAATCCCCATATTCATAATTCGTTGAACATCTTTTTAATTAGTTTAAAATTTAAAAAATTTTTAAAACCTTGCCCTCTTCATGCCGTTTACAATCTAAATAATAAATTTTAATCTTACACATTTTTTTTTTTTTTTTTTTTGTAGGAGATAACGATGTAGTTTTTTAAAGCCATTTTTTGTTTCCACCATAGAGACTTTTAACATAGGGAGTGGAAAGTAGAGGCGAAGATGTAGCTCAAAACAACCGTTGTAAAAGGCCGGGTCGATTTCCGGTATAGCTTCCCTCTAATGCGGGTGATGTCATGTGACCGGATCGAAGTTGGCCAGACCAGTTATTAGCATTGGCAAAGGTTGCTTGGGGAGCTACATCTCGTTTTGCCTTGCCAAAGGCAGGAGTTTCCACTCCCTTTGTTAAAAGTCTCTATGTTTCCACTGTAAATTTTTTTTTAGATTGTAAACTGCTTGAAAAGTGGCCACGGCCCGAAAGCTCGCAAGGTTTTGAAATTTTTAAGATGTTAAACCCGTTATTTCAAATATATATTTTTTTCTATAGATACGTCACTATGGCTTTTGTCAGGGAATGCGTTCTGGAAATTCAAGCCGGGATCCCGAATAGTCACTTGGCTTTGTTAATGACGTCAGAACTTGCCCAAAATGGTACCGAAAATTATGGTCTCTTGTTAAAACCTCATCCACTCTAAAATGACTTAGGACAAGCGTATCACGAGAAAAGGCGTGAGATAGCAGTTTTGAATGCGTTTCCCTTAACTAAAAGCGAAAAGACGAACTGATTCCATCAGATTTATTCTATAAGATCTACTAGCAGAAATTTATGGTTCGCGCATTTAGATAAAACCAAAAGTATATCATTTTATTCCTTAAAATTAAACAACGCCCTATAGCTATTAGCAAATGTCCGGGTAAACGTACCGGCAGATTCTGATTCGAGACACTCTGGAGAGAAAGACACTATGGCCAAGCGCGGCCCGCCTAAATTCCAACCCTCTCTCCCGACAGTACCCGACTCAAAACATCGAGCTAGACAGGGGTGATGACTTTTTGTCTATTTTTAAGTGATGTGCTATGCCGTACTTTACTAGTCCTTTCCTGATAGCGTTAAGCTACGGGAGCTGTTTTATTTTAATGGAATAAATTGGTCGACTTTTGATATAACTGAATTTAGTCGTTAGCTTATTTTCTTGAATTTTTGGTATGTTTATAATATAAACGCCATAAAAAACTCAAATCTAGGTATTTCATAGACAAAAATGTTTGCACATTTTATTTTATATACAATTAAAATGACAAGTGAGATTGCTTTCTTTAATAGATATGGACTGGGCCAGATCGGAGAATAGCGGTGGCGGAGGCTGGTACGTTGAGACCGGCGGAGGACGGAGGAACTCCGAGACCGGCAATGTTGGCACCACCGTTAGCGTGTCCCTTAACAGCTCCGGTGTTGGCGACGAGGGTAGCGGAAGATCCGTGGAGGACGGCGGTAGGGCCAGCGAGGACGGATCCGGTGGATGGACCAGCACCAACGGCACCTATTTACGAAGAATACATTCGAATATTAGCTAGTGCGGAATTCAATAATGACGTAAATATATTATTAAGCGCGCTAAACGAGCTAAGATTAACGCAGATCGTGTGTAGGCCGAGCGAAGAGGTAATGTTCTAATTGCGCAGTTCCCATAAGCGCATTTGCACTTGCGCGCAGTTTTTCAGTTCCACAGATTTCATTTAGATTAGGTTAGTGTCTATAAATAAATTAATGGTAAAAGCGAAAAAGGTAAACTGCGCAAATGGGGAACTGGGCATGTGGACCAAAATTAGTTAAGAGAACCACCCTATAATGTCACGAGGCCACTATCCTTCATACTGTTTCAGTTTCTCACCAGATGGATTGAGTGCTTATTCGAGATTAAGCCCAGTGGAACCTTCTGTCTCTGAATATAACTAACATTCTAGCTAGTGATGCTGTAACATCACGTAATTATTTCCCATCTCTCTCTGTTGATCGAAGTTAAAGTAGTATTAATTTGTTTGGGAGGTGTCGACTAGCCAACATTTAGGAACAAACTTCACTTTTCACGAATAGGAATGGATTGATGATTTATAACACGAAGGAAATTTCCCGTTTTTAAATCTCAATTAGAAGGGCACGCAGACTCACCAACGCTGGAGCCTGGAACGACGGAAGCGACGAGTCCACCTGGGTTAGAGGCGATAGCTCCGGCTCCGTATCCTACGACTCCTGGGGCGTAAAGACCAGCGGCGGCGGAGTAAAGACCTGGGTTGTAAAGACCAGCGGAGTAAAGTCCTGGAGCGGCGATGTGAGGAGCGGCGATGGAGTGAGACAAAACACCAGCATGACCTACGATTCCCCCAAGTCCATAATGGTGAGCGCCGAGGAGAGTAGCGGCTGGAAAGCCAGCGCCGTAGCTGACAACGCCAGCGTTAGCGACTCCCAAAGCAACCAAAGCAACGAAAAGGGAAAGCTGAAAATAAAATATTTCAATATCTCAATCTAATAATAAGAACATATCATTTCAAATACTTAGTAAATGAGTACGAGTTATACTTACATGGGCCATTTCTAGTGATATGATTCTCAAGAAAGCAATCAAGATACTGTTTTCAAACGGAGATGATCACCTTTTTATAGTCCTGGTGCGAGGGTAACGCCTAAAAAACCTTCAGTGAATCGGGTGGGGTGGTGTGTGTCTGGGGTGATACACACCTTTTTTTTGTAGCTCCTCGTATACACTCTCAAAGAGCAGCTGCAGTATTTACAGACAGTAACAGGGCTCGTTTACCAACCGTTACTATTAGAAGCAATATAATTCTAAGAAGAATATATCGTGTTGCATTTATACTGGCTTTCAGATAAGATCAGTTTGTGGAAAAAGTTCAGATATCTGAAAATATGTATTAATAAATACGAGATGTGAGGAGAATCATTTTTTTTAAATCTTTCGATAGGGTTACGACCAGTTGACCTTCATGTCTTCTAAACCCGCTCTAGGCGAATACATTTGTATCATATATTTTTTTTATTAATTTCTTAATATCAGCGAAACTTCCAGACTGTCGTTTAATATATTTAATATATCTTTCATATTTAACCAATAAAATTAATGTTTATTCTGTGTAAAGGGATAAAAACGTTTAAAAGTTAATAAGATGAACTGTATGGTATCATAGTGAATGATACTTTAAGGGTATCGTAGCAAATTGCAAATTAAGGTATCATAGTAAATTAAAAATTGAGATATTCTATAGTAATTATGCTTTAAGGTATTATAGTGAATTATATTTGACGTATCACAGTAAATTAAAATTTGAGGGATCCTAGCAATGCATGCTTTAATGTATTTGAGGTACCCTAGCAATGTATACTTTAATGTACTTGAGGTATCCTAGCAATGTGTACTTTAATGTGTTTGAGGTATCATGATAAATTAGAATTTGAAGTATCCTAGCAATGTATACTTTAATGTATCCTAGCAATGTATACTTTAATGTATCCTAGCAATGTATACTTTAATGTATCCTAGCAATGTATACTTTAATGTATCCTAGCAATGTATACTTTAATGTATCCTAGCAATGTATACTTTAATGTATCCTAGCAAATTATACTTTAATGTATCCTAGCAAATTATACTTTAATGTATACTAGCAAATTATACTTAAAGGTATTCAAGTAAATTATACTTAAAGGTATTCAAGTAAATTATACTTAAAGGTATTCAAGTAAATTATACTTAAAGGTATTCAAGTAAATTATACTTAAAGGTATTCAAGTAAATTATACTTAAAGGTATTCAAGTAAATTATACTTAAAGGTATTCAAGTAAATTATACTTAAAGGTATTCAAGTAAATTATACTTAAGGGTATTCAAGTAAATTATGCTTAAGGGTATTCAAGTAAATTATACTTAAAGGTATTCAAGTAAATTATACTTAAAGGTATTCAAGTAAATTATACTTAAAGGTTTTCAAGTAAATTATACTTAAAGGTATTCATGTAAATTATACTTAAAGGTTTTCAAGTAAATTGTACTTGCCGAAGCAGTTTCGAGAAATCGATTCGAGAAAAATCGTTTCACGTTCACACGACTGCAACGAAACGTTTTGAAACTGTTTGAGTCGATTCCAAGTTCTAGTACTAACGTATGCTATAAAGAAATCTTAGTTGAAGTACATTTTCAGGTATCCAAATTTGGTTTTAGGTTTCACTTTTTATTTCGTTCGTATGGAATTTTTAATCGTTGCTCCTTTTTTTGCCAAGGTTATAATAAATAAATTAAGGTTTGTTACTTTTATTTCTTAATGATGTTTGCTTTGAATTAATTGCGGAGAAAGTAAGTATATCATGATAAAATCATCAAAAATGTAAAAGCGTTTGTTGTACTTGATAATGAGAAAAATAGTTTTCATAAAGCTTTTATTACATTTTTTTAAATTACACTAAATGGCTAGAAACATATTCACGAAGATAAAAAGAAAGTGTACCTGTAAAATATAACGGAACACGCCCTTTAAAAGCAAAAAACGTTGATAATGACCTTTTTATAAGAAAAATTTCCTTTCGTATTAACACCAAAGGCAGATAGCGGCGGCGGGAGCGATTGGGCCTAGGGGTAGGATGGCCTTGGCAGCGGCTGGGACGTTGATTCCAGCGGCGGATGGGGCTACAGGGATGCCAGCGATGTTAGCTCCACCGTTAGCTTGTCCCTTTACGGCGCCGGTAGAAGCAACGAGTGTGGCTGAAGATCCGCGGAGGACAACGGAGGGACCAGCGAGCACGGAAGCGGTAGATGGATCAGCTCCATTTGGGCCTAAAAATTTATAATCCATTTAAATTACATAGGTTTGAAGTAATATCTCATTTTTCGCTTTGTGG
Source organism: Odiellus spinosus (assembly GCA_963920705.1). NCBI lineage: Eukaryota > Metazoa > Arthropoda > Arachnida > Opiliones > Phalangiidae > Odiellus > Odiellus spinosus. Next base: position 24,396,797 of record OY987226.1, read on the forward strand.
GATATTGAAATGGTCAAAAAAGCTTTCTTTATATAGATGATAAAATGTAATAGGCCAAAAACAAAAAAGCAAAACTAACCAAAAGTCTCAAGTTTATTTTAAAGGTGCAAAAGATCAAGATACTATAAGCCCAATTGTTCTGGTTTGTCAAAAGAATATTTTAAAACCATACCAGTTCAACCCTTTCAGTGAAATGAAAGAGTATTTTCACTAATAGCTTTCAAATAACGGAATTTTCTTAATTATGTTTGATTCTTACCCCAGCTACTGCCAGGAACAGCGATGGCGTTTCCACCACCTTGAGTGGCAGCGATGACACCAGAGGCAGCAATGCCTGGAGCAATAATACCAGGAGAAATAATACCACCAGCAATTCCTGGAGCAATAATTCCGCCGAGTCCGGCAATTCCAGCAGTTCTGTAAGCACCGAGCCTGGCAATTCCGGCAATACTAGCTGGTCCGTAGGCACCGATTCCGGCAATACCGGCTGGTCCGTAGGCCCCGATTCCAGCAATACCGACTGGTCCGATTCCAGCAATTCCTGCTAAACCAATTCCAGGAGCTCCGAGGATGGTGGGTCCGACAATCCCAGCGTTAACCGCGCCAAGAAGAACCAAAGCAACGAAGGTGACAAGCTAAAAAAAAATTAAAAAATTACAAATGTAGCAGTTAAACTACTACATTAATTTACTTTTCTTAATTAGAAACAAATTATCTTGACATAAATAGTGTAACTCTTTAAACAACAATTTTCACAGGAAGTCACTGCTAGAAATCAAAAGACGCATAATTGAGGAAGTGTTGTCGAAGTCTCCGTTAGCTGCAGGGTTTAGTATACGTTTTAACGGTATAAAATTCCTAATCCCATGGATTGACAAGGTTTCATTGTGTCTCGTCGAAAAACTCTTAGGAAAAGCGCTCTTTCAACCCTCATGTAAAAGGGCTATGTCAGACATGCATGGTCTTTCCGACTTTTTAAGTCAAGCTTTTAGTTGGTTTACCAAAATAAAATAGGCTAGATAAGCTGTATATATAGCGAACCATTTTTAGAGCCCATAGTGTATTCAACGTCTCTTATATTTTATCAAAGCCAGTGCATGCTCCTGAAGCAAGGGAGGACTTTAGCCTGTATAGGATTGTATTTTATTGCCTCAAGAGATAATCTTAATATTTGTCGAAAATCGAATAAAAAATTGCGATCCTCGATGATTTTAAAAAATTATTATTTTTTCAATAGATTAAGCTGCCGTCTCAACGATGAAATTAATTTTAGTTTAAACGCTATTCAAACCTCAGAAAAGAAAATTTTCAATGGTTATTCGAGGGTAAAATATATACTGACATACAACGCTATAAGTGGTTATAGAATTAATTTTTATAACGGTTTAAAAATGAATATTAATTATTATTAAAGAATCGAGTTGTTCTTTCCAAAAGACCTTAAAAGTACCGTTATTTTTTGCCCTTGAAAATTTAATTGAGCTGGGTGTTTTAGAAGCGAAAAAAAAGTTGCTTCAGGGAACCGCATTGATCTTGTTTTAATATATTAAACATATTTAAGAAAGTAAAAACTATAATTTTCCGCCAGCACGTATCGATAGAACCAGTTTCAATAAAAGGCCCCTCCCAACAGAAAAATTTCTCTAACGCGTTATTATGAATAAAAAAATATCAAAAGTAAATCTCTTCAAGAGTTAATTACTCTAATTTTTCAGTGATTAATATTGGTTACGTTGAATGAAGCCGCAGCCTTCTTAATTCCGAAAAGTACTATCAGCTACAAAAACCAGTTGCAAACGAAGACATGATATTTTCCAAGTGCTTGAATTAGCACGTGTCAGTTTCCAACTTAAAGGTTTAGTAACACTATCTCCGATATCAAACACTATTAATTTACAATCCGTACGTCAGTAATGTTCTAGAAGGTTATAGAAAATTCTGGAGAGGTCTAGAAAATTCTGGAAAGTGATTGAAAGTTCTGAAAATTTCCGGAAAATACTAAAAAAGTCTAGAACATTCTGAAAAAATTCTGAAAAAATTCTAAAAATATATGAAAAATTCTAGAAAACTCCCGTGATTTTTCATTGGTTTTCAATAGTATATAATCATACATATGTAGTTTAAAAATAAATAAATTTCGATTTCTCGAACTAAATTTTAATTTCCGTGCCATTGCGGGTTTAACCCCAATGATGTAATTGTTTTTTAAGGGTGCGCAGCAGCCTCTTTTTGTAAATTGGTAATTTACTCGGTAAATTAGGAGGGTATTGGTAATTTAAGGTTCTCTCTCTTAAAATTACCAAAAATGTAATTTATAATTTGAAACTTTTCTATTAAAAGTGGTCAAAGTTAAACCTTTTAAATCTAATCGCCTATTATTGACTATATTTTTCCTCCGTAAAATTTCAAAATCTTTTGAAATCTTTACGACAATGGTAATTACCACGTAATGAGTTTGTCATTTACAACTAGGTATTGAGGGTTTCAAAGAAGCGATGGATATCGAATTGAGAGTTTTAGTCATTAACGTAGACTTTACCATTCAAATTTAAGAAATTAGAAATACGACTTTTGGTAAAAACATGCAATTTTGAAATTTTCAAAAAAAAAAATTTAAATATTTGCGGCGGCCCAACATTTTTTTAACTATTTTTTTTTGAACTCCCCATGGCCTAATTAGTCAGAAAAAAAGTGTTTGTTGGATTAGTTAGATAAAGTGCAATCCTACCCCGGGGATCTTTGTGGAACCAATACACATTTTACTGACAATCCTACAATAAAGTTTGGAAATCATGCGCCACTATCCCTTTAGTAACAATTTAATATATATAACATTATTTTCCGTTAGATTTTTTCGTGACTAAAATTATTTATTTTTATATTAACTAGTTTCGCAAAATAAGTCAAAGCTTAATTTTGCAAAAGAGTTTTAAAAATGGGAAAGTTCAGTGAAGTTCTTTCGCGAAGGCAACTTTACAAGTTTCGGAAACTGGACTATTTTCCGTATACTATAAATAAAATTGGACTTTTGATCATCTCTAAATATGACTTACAACTTTCATTACAACAATTCTAAAAAGCAAAGTGTCCACGGCTTCTAATAAAGTTTTAATTTTAATAATTGTCGACAGATACTTGGTGGATTTTTAAAATATTTTATTTAAAAAGTTAAAACACTGCAAGCTTACGGACCGCTTGAGAAGGGGCTTTTAAATAAAATGGTGTAAAACTCCACGAAGTATCTGTCGACAATTATTAAAATTAAATCTATTTCACTAACACGCGATAAAGAATATTTCCAAGTGACAAAGATTGGTTGAAAATCTTGCCTTTTTTCCGCGCTAAGCAACCAGCATCACCGCAATTAAGTAAAAGCATAGAAAATATAATTAAAGGAATAGTAATTTCAGTTGGTAGCTGTTTGAATTCCAACTGGGTCTATTCAACTTCCGGAAATGATATTTTTCGTTCATCAAAGAGTGAAAAGGTCAAGTCTACTATTTACTCTTTAGTATTTTTATCGACTGCTCAATGCCAACTTGGTCACTCGACGCCAATAGGAAAGATACCGGAAGTAGAGATAACATAGTTTGCGGTCGACTAAACCCGTAGCCTAACATAGCACAGTCAATTCTCAAGCTTCTACTCCTTTAAGAAGCTTCATGTTTACTCTAAGCCCCTAATACCTTCCCTTTGAGGAAAGCAAGACATTATTGAAATCATAATTTCGCTAAACTATGACATAGCTTTGAGAAATTTTGAGGTATCTAGCGATCTCTCGAATGCGAGTGACATGGGCGATTCCTACAAGGCCTTAATATAAGGTTATGTGGAACTAGTCATACGTAGCAACTAAAGTTTATTTCTGTTCTGTAAAATATCTCAAATAATCGACCGTGAGACGGTTAGAGAGAAGATCAGCCATTCACTAAAATCTTTATAATTCTATCTTGGAGGAATTATACAGGGTATTGCCAACTGACAGTTTTCACGGGTACACCCAAAGCCTCAATTTCCCTCGGATTTGGGTGGTTTTGTAATATTTGATCCAATTTTAAACAATCTTCTCGAAAAATGTAATACCAAATATTCCCTTTTTCCCCGCTGGATTTAAAAAGTGAAAATATTACTCTTTTACCACTTGTTTTTTATCACTAACCACTTTAGGAAAGGTTAGACAAAACTCAATCCAAAAGTCCAAAGCGACTGATTAGTTTTTCCAATGATTCTGATCGGTCTACCCCCATTTCGCCCAATTTATTTTCGTCCAATTTCATTTCGCCCAATTCCCATTTCGCCCTGTTTCTTTTCGCACAATTTCATTTCGCCCAATTCCCATTTCGCCCAATTTCTTTTCGCCCAAATCCCATTTGGCCCAATTTCTTTTCGCCCAATTTCTTTTCGCCCAATTCCCGTTGGCCCAATTCCCATTTGGCCCAATTCCCATTTGGCCTAATGTCTTCTCGCCCAATCTCGTTTCGCCCAATTGTGATTTGGACCAATCTCATTTTGCCCAAGTCACATTTTTCCACTTTTTTCCCCCCAACCTAACCTAACCTAACCTAACCTAAATAAAATAAAAGTCGCTTTTTTTGGCCTACTAAGACTTTAAATTTTAAAATATTTAAGCTTTAATCGTTTTAGGCGAAAAGGGAAGAGAACTTTTTGGGTTGGGCGAAATGGGAATAGATAATTCTAGGCTAGCTGATAAAACGATTGGGCAAATTGGGATTGGGCGAATTGAGAAAAGGAATTTTTAGTTTGGGCAAAATGGGAAGAGATAATTTAGGGCCAAATGATAAAGCGATTGGGCAAAGTAGGATTGGGCGAAATGGGAATAGATAATTTTGGGCAAAAAATGCCTTGGGCGAAATGGGAATAGATCATTTTGGGCGAAATATTTTGGGCGAAATGGGTACATACCTTCTGATCGAGGTATATTTTAAACCATCAAACCGAGTTAGTCCCTCCCCGTCTGGACCAAATTGGGTAAGCCTTCTAAGAGCTGTTATAATTTGAGATTATAACCGGAACTTTATTGATGACCGACATCAATAAATGACGTTTGCAAGCCACTCCCTCAATTCAAAACTGAATGTTGTCATTCCCCAACCCTTAATAATCAAGGTAACTTCTCTCCTTTCGTGGTCTGACATACACTGAGAAGAAACCAAAATATTCTCGCTGAGAGAGAAAAATACTCCGCTTTCAAAGCAGCCGCGAGTGACTTAGTTGGCTTCCAACAGTCTTTGGAAAGTTGTCTTTCGGGGTGTCTTATTTAGGCCTCTCTATAGACTTTTTGCGTATGGGCGTGTCATCTCCCCTCCCTCTTTTCACGCGAAGAAACTTTTCCTACACGGCGTAGTTCAGGCACGTTACGAATATCACCTTTATAACATTGGTTGGGAGGTAATGGCGGCCCCCATTCCAACTCTAATTCCTCCCAGGATCTAGGAGTGAAGAATTTAGGCTTGTAAACCGGAAAATGACCGAGGCATATTTTTCCGGAAAATATTCCGTATTTTTCTGCTGCCGAATTACACTATTTTGTAATATTTTGTGGATTTCAACATGTTAATGTATTTCTTTAGGGTCAAGCCCATTTAATTCACAGTTACAGCGAGGGGTCGTACGCCTAGTGAATTCTGAAGAACGACGTTCGCTCGGTTTACTCTTCTCATTTGAAGGGACTTACACTAACAAAATCGTGGGAAAGGAAACTCCGTCATTCGGGTGATTCGGCGCTTCGCGTGTGCCGGTTTTAGCATGAAGTTCCATGAAATCTGTCTAACCAACAGTCATACTGTAAGGTTCTACAGTATAACAGAAGTTATAAGCTACGGGCCGTTGTTTACTTTATGGAATAAAGCGATAATCTGAATATTTCCCATGACGATCAAAGATCTACGGATATTCGTACATCTATTAACTACGCGACTGTCTGACAAACCAATTAATGCCCCTAGAAGACACCGAATTGAAGAATTTGATTTAATTACCTGGTTCATTTTTCTTTTTAGTTTTACCAACTTGATATCACTCCAACAGGAAACGAAAACGCCAGGAAGAACTGTTGTTGTTTACAAGTCGTGTCCGCTCTCTTATATACGATTCACGCGAGACGCCACACCCAGGAAATCCTTGAGATTATTTATCATCTTGCTTAGATGTATTCTCATTAAAATAATTTATAAACAAAAATAAAACAATTTCAATTAGTGAAAAAATTCCAATAATTTCTTCGACCTTCTTGGTAAATATTTCGGTTTTTTAATCCAGTTTAAACCGAATTTTTCACCTTCAATAAGTTTTAAGCATTTTTGTATGTAAAATATAATAGTAGTTTATTGAGCATGTGTTTAAAAATGGTTAATAGTCCGTTTTTACGCGGTTAAACAAAATTGTATTCGAGCGAATAACAATCCTAATCACATTGTAAACAATCAAATTGGACAGAATCCCATTGAACACAATATCATATTTTACAAAAACTTGTTTGCTTCGCTCTTCTAAAAAAGCGCATATATAGGCAAGAAATTTAAACTCGTGAAGGGACAGAATTTAAATTTACCGGTGAAACGCAGTCTTAAGAAATTAGGAAGTTATAGTTATAGAAATTCATATGAATTATTCAAAACAATGACGAACAAATTCGGTTTATCGAAACTTTAAATTATATCGAAGTTATTCTAATGTAGAATCCACCCTACTGAGTCGTTATTATTACTCCCTCAATTCAAAATTGAATGTGTCCATTCGACAACCCTTAAGTATCAAGGTAACTTCTCTCCTTTCGTGGTCTGACATAGGCCAAGAAAAAAACATTCTCCGCTTTCAAGGCAGCCGCGAGTGACTTAGTTGGCTTCCAACAGTCTGTGGAAAGTCTTTTGGGGTGTCTTATTTAGGCGTAAAGCTATATAGGAAAGTCACCTTTATCCCATTTATATTTTTCCGCTGGCGAATTTTTAGTTTATTCCTGTTTTTTCCAAATTATTTCATAATATTTGTGAACTCCAACATGCTATTGTAGCTCTTTTAGGGTCAGGCCCATTTAATATCACTGCAAAAGCGAGGGTGCATCGTAGTCCTAGTGAGTACCGAAAAACGACGTTCGCTCGGTTCATTGATCTCATTTGAAGTAACTTAGAAAGAGTTGTTAAATTTACTTACTTTAGGTTACAGTAACTAGAACGTGGGAAAGGAAACGACGTCATTCGGCACTTCGCTGGTGCCTCTTTTAGCACGAAGTTCCATGAAATCTATCAAACCAACGGTCGTACTTTAAGGTTCTATAACAGAATATGCAATTGAATCGTTAGCGAATTAGTTTCAATTAAATTCTGAAGTGTAAAGTCTGAAATTGATTTCAGATTAAGCGTTTGTTTGTCAGGGGGTCAAAATGATAAAAAAATTTGGAGTTTTACGTCAGCTGCAACATTGGTTTTTCGGTCAAATGAAAACCAATTTTATAACACTGGTAACAACGCTACCAACAGCCCCTCCCAGAGAATAGCCGGACAAATTATCCTGTTCACTGGGTAGCTAAAGTAACAAGAGATTAGAATCTAGATCTTACAGGAGCGGATCACTAGAAGTTTCCACCCGATGCGGCGTTGAATGAGCCTTCATCCTGGCCACGACAAAACTTGATTTACCAAACAGTGCCAGCAGAGCTCCGCTCTCACCCCTTCCCAAAACTTTAGCTTTCTCCTCCGTGATAGTGCCTTGACCCAGTGATATTACGTCCTCTGTAAGTCTGGCCAGTAGAGGATCACCCGGCGTTTCGTGAATCGTATGGACTTCCTCTCTCACTCAGAATTAGCGTTCCCAACTGCGGCCAGATATCTGTTCGGTTATCAGATAAAACAGATAGTTTTTTTAACTGGTTCTCAATCGGAAAAACAGACTTTTAATCTAACAACAAGACACGGATACCGGTTTAGCGCTTATCTGAAGGAAAGTTATTCACGTTATATTTTTATCCGTCTTTTAACCGTGCCTTCTATCAGCCAGCTGGGAAACGCTTTTTTAACTGAGTAAACGCTTAATGAATGAATATACACCTGATAAACAAATAAACAAGCTGGGTAGCCGCTTGTTAAATGAGAGGGATAGACTCGGGGTTAGTTTTGGAAACATTCTTGGTGCTCACTAGCGCCATCGCGTATTTGAGAATGCAGGATACATTTTATATATTACCGCGTACTTTTCATCTTGGAATTTTGATTATTTTCATTTTCGTTTAACGCCTTCGAAACTATCTATAATACAAAAAATTTCGATTCATAAATTACAAAATCAAGTTTTATCTGCCGTTTCAGACAAAAATCGACTTTTAATGAACATAAATTAAAACCGATCTTAGGGAAGCCCTTGCAGCCGCCTGGGTAAAACGTGAGAGATTTCTGTTTGGCGTGTTTGCGCGTAGTAAAAATTTGGCAATCAAGCGTTCCCTTCTTCATCTATTCACCGCCAAACTGGACAGAGGCCGTTAGAGTATTTCAAAGCATTTGTTTTTCAGGTGTATTAGAACTATTATCAATAAAATGTGCAAAAAATAATAGAATTAGAGTTAATTTGACACTTATGCGTTTGAGTATCGAATAACCCGTAAATATCTGCTCAAAAAAAATGGAATCAGTTTGGACAGATAATTCGCACGTAAAAATCAGTTAAAAAGATATTGAACAGGCAAATGGTCGGGTAAACAGTTTTTATCCGCTAATTTATTTGCACATTATCTGATACGCCATACGTATAACAGTTCGAGAAAGATACCAGTTCGGAGAACTACCCTGAATAAAAAAAACTAGTTCAGCTGGGTTCCTCAGGGAGCGAGACTAAAATTATCTTGGCCAAGGAGAAAAAAACGAGAGCCAGCGCTTCGCCGGGGTTAAAATAATTAAAATCAGCCTAGGCAAAATTTATAAAATTTCGTGGGGGAATTTTATGAATTTCGTGGAGGGTGTGGAGTTCGGGAATCAGCCCGGGTGGAAACTCTTAGTGATCCGCTCCTGGTTCTTATTAATTGTCTCATATAACAGCGCACTTACTGGGCTTAAAATAGTGCAGCGTTATAATTATTTTCGGGTCACTGCTACTGCGAAATTCAGTAACTGACGAAGGGCGTATCTCGTACATTGTCTTATATCATAAGCAATTAATATCACGAGTTATATATTGATTTTTATCTCGTGTCGGATCAGAGCTCACGCTAGAGCACGCGGCACTTTCAGAGTTTTCGCTCGAAATTAGTTTTATCTCATGGCAGGAGCAATAATATTGCAGTTTCTAGGTTCCAGCTTCTATCACAACTCTCACCACTAATAGTCCAGAAATCAAACAGTGTAAGTTATTTTTTTTCAAGGATTTTTGCACTTTTAGTGTTCGAAATCGGGTTACCATTTTATTTCGATAACAATATTTTTAATTTTCTTTATCAAAGGATAACTATACTTATCTGGCATTTTATCTTAGAATAAGTATACTTATCTGGCATTTTATCTTAGAATAAGTATACTTATCTGGCATTTTATCTTAGAATAAGTATACTTATCTGGCATTTTATCTTAGAATAAGTATACTTATCTGGCATTTTATCTTAGAATAAGTATACTTATATTTTTCAGATATTTTGTTTTCGAATAAGTATACTTATATTTTTTAGATATTTTGTTTTCGAATAAGTATAATATTTTTTAGATATTTTGTTTTCGAATAAGTATAATATTTTTCAGATATTTTGTTTTCGAATAAGTATAATATTTTTCAGATATTTTGTTTTCGAATAAGTATAATATTTTTCAGATATTTTGTTTTCGAATAAGTATAATATTTTTCGGATATTTTGTTTTCGAATAAGTATAATATTTTTCAGATATTTTGTTTTCGAATAAGTACAATATTTTTCAGATATTTTGTTTTCGAATAAGTACAATATTTTTCAGATATTTTGTTTTCGAATAAGTACAATATTTTTCAGATATTTTGTTTTCGAATAAGTACAATATTTTTCAGATATTTTGTTTTCGAATAAGTACAATATTTTTCAGATATTTTGTTTTCGAATAAGTATACGTATTTAAATTTCGTCCTCGAATAACTATACTTATTTAACTTTCGTCCTCGAATAACTATACTTATTTAACTTTGGTCATAGAGTAACTATACTTATTTAACTTTCGTCAGAGTAACTATACTTATTTAAATTTTGTCTTCAAATAACTAATTTAAATTTTGTCTTCAAATAACTAATTTAAATTTTGTCTTCAAATAACTAATTTAAATTTTGTCTTCAAATAACAAATTTAAATTTTGTCTTCAAATAACAAATTTAAATTTTGTCTTCAAATAACAAATTTAGATTTTGTCTTCAAATAACAAATTTAAATTTTGTCTTCAAATAACAAATTTAAATTTTGTCTTCAAATAACAAATTTAAATTTTGTCTTCAAATAACAAATTTAAATTTTGTCTTCAAATAACTAATTTAAATTTTGTCTTCAAATAACAAATTTAAATTTTGTCTTCAAATAACTAATTTAAATTTTGTCTTTAAATAACTAATTTAAATTTTGTCTTCAAATAACTAATTTAAATTTTGTTTTCAAATAACAAATTTAAATTTTGTCTTCAAATAACAAATTTAAATTTTGTCTTCAAATAACAAATTTAAATTTTGTCTTCAAATGACTAATTTAAATTTTGTCTTCAAATGACTAATTTAAATTTTGTCTTCAAATAACAAATTTAAATTTTGTCTTCAAATAACAAATTTAAATTTTGTCTTCAAATAACAAATTTAAATTTTGTCTTCAAATAACAAATTTAAATTTTGTCTTCAAATAACAAATTTAAATTTTGTCTTCAAATAACAAATTTAAATTTTGTCTTCAAATAACAAATTTAAATTTTGTCTTCAAATAACAAATTTAAATTTTGTCTTCAAATAACAAATTTAAATTTTGTCTTCAAATAACTAATTTAAATTTTGTCTTCAAATAACTAATTTAAATTTTGTCTTCAAATAACTAATTTAAATTTTGTCTTCAAATAACTAATTTAAATTTTGTCTTCAAATAACTAATTTAAATTTTGTCTTCAAATAACTAATTTAAATTTTGTCTTCAAATAACTAATTTAAATTTTGTCTTCAAATAACTAATTTAAATTTTGTCTTCAAATAACTAATTTAAATTTTGTCTTCAAATAACTAATTTAAATTTTGTCTTCAAATAACTAATTTAAATTTTGTCTTCAAATAACTAATTTAAATTTTGTCTTCAAATAACTAATTTAAATTTTGTCTTCAAATAACTAATTTAAATTTTGTCTTCAAATAACTAATTTAAATTTTGTCTTCAAATAACTAATTTAAATTTTGTCTTCAAATAACTAATTTAAATTTTGTCTTCAAATAACTAATTTAAATTTTGTCTTCAAATAACTAATTTAAATTTTGTCTTCAAATAACTAATTTAAATTTTGTCTTCAAATAACTAATTTAAATTTTGTCTTCAAATAACTAATTTAAATTTTGTCTTCAAATAACTAATTTAAATTTTGTCTTCAAATAACTAATTTAAATTTTGTCTTCAAATAACTAATTTAAATTTTGTCTTCAAATAACTAATTTAAATTTTGTCTTCAAATAACTAATTTAAATTTTGTCTTCAAATAACTAATTTAAATTTTGTCTTCAAATAACTAATTTAAATTTTGTCTTCAAATAACAAATTTAAATTTTGTCTTCAAATAACTAATTTAAATTTTGTCTTCAAATAACTAACTTAAATTTTGTCTTCAAATAACTAACTTAAATTTTGTCTTCAAATAACTAACTTAAATTTTGTCTTCAAATAACTAACTTAAATTTTGTCTTCAAATAACTAATTTAAATTTAAAAAAGTGCGTGCTGAAAAATATTAAACAATAAATTTCTCATTCGTAGCCTGCGAGTGGTCGAAGGGTTCGGTGTGAGGGATGAGATATATAGGAGCTTGTGAGCACAGAAGATAATATGAAACAAATACAAATGCGCATTGACTTTTTTTATTTTGGTAATTCTAAGCCTGGAAATTACTATAACCCCTCCAGGCCACTTAGGTCGGGGGAGCCGGACTAAAAAATATCGGGTTGAGAAGCCTTCGATGTTTTTGAGGCTTGTCACCAAGTGAAAAAATTTCTATTCACGATAACGTAAGTCATACCTTGACAATGCGAATGTAAATTTATTAGTAAAGTTATTACTTAACACTACTACCCTCCCAAGATTTTCAAGTTTTATTTTCAAGTTTTATAAATATTACTCTGGTTGGGACAAGAGGCGAAGCTTCGAAAATTCTACCCTCTATTTTAGTGCCAATTCGGTGAATTTCACTACAGATTATCATTCGAACCATGGCAAAATCATGTTTCCTCCTCCCGCCCCTACTCATTGTCAATGGCTTACGACGCGCTTTTTTCTAGGACGAAAAACTAAGCAAGCTGGTGGGTTAAGAGGTTCTGAAATTCTATGAACGCGATAGCGTTCAATGTTATGGGCCCATCATCATCTGTAATGTTATTTCACAAATTCAGCCTTTAGCCAATCAGAACGCTTCATTTCCCCATTGAAATAACATTAAAATCGACTCTTTCGAAAACATGTCCCTTGCATCGCAGAACTAAAAGAGTAATTATTTGTTACGGTTAAAACCAATTTTAAATGGTAGAGCAAGGTTCGAATGTGTGCCTTTTCCAAGTTTCATTTAAAAATATTAAGTCTAAATATTTTAAAATTAATTCTGAAGTTGACCCTTTTTTTGGTACTTAGCTGGTTTCGCGAATGGCCAAATTCGTAATGTTATTCTATGGGATTTGGATTTTTGAAAGTGGCTTACCTTTCAGGTTTATTTTCTAATACTTGCGGATATTTTTAAAACTTGGATTTTCCGTGGGGTATGAATTAAGATTCGAGCTTTATTTTAAGACTAATTTCATAATAATACACCGATTAGTTGGCCCACAATCTATTCATGAAAACGGAGGGAACAACAAGGCGGAGAAATAGATTCGCCATAACCTAAGAATAATTTGACAAATTAGGCTTTTAAAATCACGAGCAGGAGCGCGCTTGATTTGGACGCTAATGACCTAATTTCTCCTCCTTCATATTGTTGCCGTTTTTATAAATAGACTGTGGGCAAATTAATCGGTGTAAAATTATGAAATTAATCTTAAATTAAAGCCCGAAAAATATCTGGAAGCATTTGAAAATGGCTTTTTTGCTAGTTTCGGTCATGGCCAATTCGTTATTCGTTTCTATGGGATTTGGTTTTGTGAAAGTGGCTTACCTTTCAGATTTATTTTCTAATACTTTCAGATATTTTTCAGACTTGAATTTTCCGTGTGGTATGAATTAAGTTTCAAGCTTTATTTGAACTAATTTCATAATTTTACACCAATTGGTTGGCCCACAATCTATCTATGAAAACGAACGAAAAATTAAAGCGGAGGAATTGAGTGGGCAAAAACCTAAGCCTTATTTGACAAATTAGGCTTAGGTTTTATATGGCTTTTTAAAATCACGCGCAGGAGGCTATGGGTATTGAATGCTAATGACTTAATTTCTACTCCTTCATATTTTTGCCGTTTTTATAGATAGATTGTGGCCAAACTAACCGGTGTAAAATTATAAAATTAGTCTTAAAATAAAGCCCGGAAAATATCTGGAATCATTAGAAAATAAATCTGAAAGGTAAGTCTCTTACAAAAAATCTAAATCCCATAGAATAACATTAAGTTTCAATTTCTCCGCCTTAAAAGTACTCTCCTTTTTAAAAATGAGTGAAATTCCGAACGACTTGCAATAAGGAAGGTATTAACATAAAAAATAATGAAAAAATTAATTGGAATTTAGTTTAATGGGTAATGGAAAATTATAAAGATTTCACTGCGGCTGTCGGAGATATTAACATCAAAATTGATGAAAAAATTAATTTAAATTTGGTTTAAAGGGCAATGGGGAAAATATAAAGATTTCGCTGCGGCTGTCAGAGGTATTAACATCAAAATTGATGAAAAAAATTAATTTAAATTTGGTTTAAAGAGCAATGGGGAAAATATAAAGATTTCACTGCGGCTGTCGGAGGTATTAACATCAAAAATGATGAAAAAATTTATTTTAATTGGGTTTAAAGGGCAATGGGAAAAATGTTAAGATTTCAGTGTCTCGCTTTGGGGCTGCCGGAGGTAATAACATCAAAAATGGGCAATGGTAAAAATGTAGAAATTTGTCTGAAACAAGTGCGGCTGCCGCAGCTATTAACATCAAAAATGAAGAAATTAATTTTAATTGGGTTTAAAAGGCAATGGTAAAAATGTAGAGATCTGACTGAATCAAGTGCGGCTGCCGCAGCTATTAACATCAAAAATGATGGAAAAATTAATTTTAATTGGGATTAAAGGGCACTGGTAATAATGTAGAGATCTGACTGAATCAAGTGAGGCTGCCCCAGCTATTAACATCAAAAATTATGAAAAAATTAATTTTAATTGGGTTTAAAGGGCAATGGTAAAAATGTAGAGATTTGACTGAATCAAGTGCGGCTGCCCCAGCTATTAAAATCAAAAATTGTGAAAAAATTTATTTTAATTGGGTTTAAAGGGCAATGGAAAAATGTAGAGATCTGACTGAATCAAGTGAGGCTGCCGCAGCTATTAACATCAAAAATTGAGAAAAAGTTAATTTTAACTGGGTTTAACGGGCAATGGTAAAAATGTAGAGATCTGACTGAATCAAGTGAGGCTGCCCCAGCTATTAACATCAAAAATTATGAAAAAATTAATTTTAATTGGGTTTAAAGGGCACGAATTGCCTCGACTAAAGTCGAGGAGTTATAATAAAACACTATCCATAGAAAACATAATCCAATTAAGGTATGAGATCAGATCATAGAACTTTGATTCTATGCCTAAAGCCAAAGCTAAATTAAGTAAATTTTTCTATCGAACGAAAAGTTTCGTTTTGTTTGACACGTAATCCCTGAAAAATAATTAAGCGAAATTTAATGTTAAGCGTCAATGGGAGAAAATCGTCTGTTATGTTTTTTCTTAAATATTTCCGAGTGAATAAAATCAGTTGTTTTGAAATTTGAAACTCTAAATCGTGCCAGATTGTGATTATATTTAAATTTCGTTTTAAAAGAAAATCTAATTATATTTAAATTTCATGTTTTAAAAAAAAATTTAATTGTATTTAAATTTAATGTTTTAAAAGAAAATTAAATATCTGTCACTTCAGACATTCAAGGCCATAACATGTCCTTCTAGGTCTTTGTTCGCAAAGACATTTTTGATATAATTCGGAGAACCCGGTAGGGTTCTATGTTATGGGCTGATCATCATCTGTAATGTTATTTCAATTTCCTAAAAAATTCAGTCTCTAGCCAATCAAAACGCTCCATTTTCCCATAGAAATAACATTAAAATCGACTTTTTCGAGGACATGTCTGTTCCGGGGCATAACTTATCGAAATAATCATTGGTTACAGTTAAAACCAATTTTAAATGAAAGATTAAAGTTCGAACGTGTGCCTTTTCTAAGTTTAGTTTAAAAATATTAAGTCTAAGTATTTAAAAATTAATTCTGAAGGTGACCCTTTTTTTGGTACTTAGCTGGTTTCGCACATGGCCAAATTCGTAATGTTATTCTATAGGATTTGGTTTTGTGAAAGTGGCTTACCTTTCAGATTTATTTTCTAATACTTTCAGATATTTTTCAGACTTGAATTTTCCGTGTGGTATGAATTAAGATTCGAGCTTTATTTTAAGACTAATTTCATAATTTTACACCAATTAGTTGGCCCACAATCTATTTATGAAAACGGACGAAAAATTAAAGCGGAGAAATTGAGTGGGCAAAAACCTAAGCCTTATTTGACAAATTAGGCTTAGGTTTTCTATAGCTTTTTAAATTCACGTGCAGGAGCGCGCTTGGGTATTGAACGCTAATGACTTAATTTCTCCTCCTTCATATTTTTGCCGTTTTTATAAATAGACTGTGGCCAAACTAATAGGTGTAAAATTATGAAATTAGTCTTAAAATAAAGCCCGAAAAATATCTGGAATCATTAGAAAATAAATCTGAAAGGTAAGTCTCGTACAAAAAATCTAAATCCCATAGAATAACATTAAGTTTCAATTTCTCCGCCTTAACACTTAAAAGTACTCTCCTTTTTAAAAATGTGAGAGTCCGAACGACTTGGCATTTCGAACGGCAATAAGGAAGGTATTAACATCCAAAATAATGAAAAAAAAAAAAAAAAATTTAATTTAGTTTAAAGGGTAATGGGAAAAATATGAAGATTTCGCTGCGGCTGTCGGAGGTATTAACATCAAAAATGATGAAAAAAATATTTTAAATTTGGTTTAAGGGCAATGGGGAAAATATAAAGATTTCGCTGCGGTTGACGGAGGTATTAATATCAAAAATTATGAAAAAATTAATTTTAATTGGGTTTAAAGGGCAATGGTAAAAATGTAGAAATTTGACTAAATCAAGTGCGGCTGCCGGAGGTATTAACATCAAAAATTATGAAAAAATTAATTTTAATTGGGATTAAAGGGCACTGGTAAAAATGTAGAGATTTGACTGGAATCAAGTATGGCTGCCGCAGCTATTAACATCAAAAATTATGAAAAAATTAATTTTAATTGGGATTAAAGGGCACTGGTAAAAATGTAGAGATTTGACTGGAATCAAGTGCGGCTGTCGGAGGTATTAACATCTAAAATTATGAAAAAATAAATTTTAATTGGGATTAAAGGGCACTGGTAAAAATGTAGAGATTTGACTGAATCAAGTGCGGCTGCCCCAGCTATTAACATAAAAAATAATGAAAAAATTAATTTTAATTGGGATTAAAGGGCAATGGTAAAAATGTAGAGATTTGACTGAATCAAGTGCGGCTGCCCCAGCTATTAACATCAAAAATAATGAAAAAATTAATTTTAATTGGGTTTAAAGGGCAATGGTAAAAATGTAGAGATTTGACGAATTCAAGTGCGGCTGCCCCAGCTATTAACATCAAAAATAATAAAAAAATTAATTTTAATTGGGATTAAAGGGCAATGATAAAAATGTAGAGATCTGACTGAATCAAGTGCGGCTGCCGCAGCTATTAACATCAAAAATGATGAAAAAATTATTTTTAATTGGGATTAAAGGGCACTGGTAAAAATGTAGAGATCTGACTGAATCAAGTGAGGCTGCCCCAGCTATTAAAATCAAAACTTGTGAAAAAATTAATTTTAATTGGGTTTAAAGGGCAATAGTAAAAATGTAGAGATCTGACTGAATCAAGTGCGGCTGCCGCAGCTATTAAAGGGAGAATGCAACCTAATTACAAGTGATTTTTTATCGATTCCTTATCATTTAAATAGGCCTAATCCACCGATAAAAAGTTTACAATACAAATATTAAACTAGAAATAAATTTAAAACTTACCCAGAAAATAGGCTTAGCGGGATTCATGAAGATCCTGAATCGCGTCCGTGTAAGGTCTAGCGACCAATGAGTAAAGGCCCGTCGTTCACGCGAGATCTCCACGAGACTTACGTCGCGCGCGATTGGTCGCTAGATCTTACACGCGAGGAAATCAGGACCTCCATGAATCCCACTAAGCCCATTTTCAGGGTAAGTTTTAAATTTATTTCTAGTTTAATATTTGTTTGTAAATTTTTTAAATAGTGGATAAGGCCTATTTAAACAATAAGGAATCGATAAAAAAATCACTTGTTGTTAGGTTGCGTCCTCCCTTTAACATCAAAAATGATGAAAAAAATTATTTTTAATTGGGATTAAAGGGCACTGGTAAAAATGTAGAGATCTGACTGAATCAAGTGCGGCTGCCGCAGCTATTAACATCAAAAATTGTGAAAAAATTAATTTTAATTGGGTTTTAAGGGCAATGGTAAAAATGTAGAGATCCGACTGAATCAAGTGCGGCTGCCATAGCTATTAACATCAAAAATAATGAAATTTTTTATTTTAATTGGGTTTAAAGGGCAATGGTAAAAATGTAGAGATCTGACTGAATCAAGTGAGGCTGCCCCAGCTATTAAAATCAAAAATTATGAAAAAATTAATTTTAATTCGGTTTAAAGGGCAATGATAAAAATGTAGAGATCTGACTGAATCAAGTGAGGCTGCCGCAGCTATTAACATCAAAAATTATGAAAAAATTAATTTTAATTGGGTTTAAAGGGCAATGGTAAAAATGTAGAAATTTGACTAAATCAAGTGCGGCTGCCGCAGCTATTAACATCAAAAATTATGAAAAAATTAATTTTAATTGGGTTTAAAAGGCAATGGTAAAAATGTAGCGATTTGACTGAATCACTTTTTAAAGGGCTAGTCTTTTAATATAGAAGTTAACACTTTCGTGTTAGACTGAAGTGACAGATATTATATCAAAAATGTCTTTGCGAACAAAGACCCAGAAGGACATGTTATGGCCTTGAATGTCTTTTAAAACATTAAATTTAAATACAATTAAATTTTCTTTTAAAACATGAAATTTAAATATAATTAGATTTTCTTTTAAAACGAAATTTAAATATAATCACAATCTGGCACGATTTAGAGTTTCAAATTTCAAAACAACTGATTTTATTCACTCGGAAATATTTAAGAAAAAACATAACAGACGATTTTCTCCCATTGACGCTTAACATTAAATTTCGCTTAATTATTTTTCAGGGATTACGTGTCAAACAAAACGAAACTTTTCGTTCGATAGAAAAATTTACTTAATTTAGCTTTGGCTTTAGGCATAGAATCAAAGTTCTATGATTGAATCTCATACCTTAATTGGATTATGTTTTCTATGGATAATGTTTTATTATAACTCCTCGACTTTAGTCGAGGCAATTCGTTCATGTTAGCTTATGAATGCTTATACAAGGAATTTAAAGGGAATAAAAATTCCCCATATTTTAATTTTTAATCTATTTTGCAAACGAACAAACCTAATCCATGGATAATGTTTTATTATAACTCCTCGACTTTAGTCGAGTCAATTCGTTCATGTCAGCTTATGAATGCTTATACAAGGAATTTAAAGGGAATAAAAAATCCCCATATTTTAATTTTTAATCTAGGTTGCAAACGAACAAACCTAATCCATGGATAATGTTTTGTTATAACTCCTCGACTTTAGTCGAGGCAATTCGTTCATGTTGTTAGCTTATGAATGCTTATACAAGGAATTTAAAGGGAATAAGAATTCCCCATATTTTAATTTTTGATTTAGGTTGCAAACGAACAAACCTAATTCATGGATAATGTTTTATTATAACTCCTAATAACTAATTAGTGGTCACTTATGGAAATCATCATTTAAATTGTACGGTTTTAATGAAAAGAAAAATGAAAGTATTACAATTTATTTATAAACCTTA
Source organism: Odiellus spinosus (assembly GCA_963920705.1). NCBI lineage: Eukaryota > Metazoa > Arthropoda > Arachnida > Opiliones > Phalangiidae > Odiellus > Odiellus spinosus. The sequence continues at coordinate 24,416,240 of OY987226.1, forward strand.
TCCGCTCTAAAATTCGTCGCTTTGAAATTCTCTTCCCTTGCGCGCACAATATGGCTTTGAAAGTACAAATTGTTATGGTTTGCGTCGTCTGCTAAGTTAAAGAAGGTGACTTTAAACGGGCTTTAAAAAACACATTTCTCTTGATCATATACCCATTCCAATAAACCGGCGAGTATTTTTAACGATCCGTTCAATTGCGAGTCGTGGAAATTCGGGTTAAATTAAGAAAACAAAAAGTGGACTCGCGTTATACTGAAAAATAACAGTTCAAAGCACGTTTTCCCTGAAAAATAATTAAGCGAAATTTAATGTTAAGCGTCAATGGGAGAAAATCGTCTGTTATGTTTTTTCTTAAATATTTCCGAGTGAATAAAATCAGTTGTTTTGAAATTTGAAACTCTAAATCGTGCCAGATTGTGATTATATTTAAATTTCGTTTTAAAAGAAAATCTAATTATATTTAAATTTCATGTTTTAAAAGAAAATTTAATTGTATTTAAATTTAATGTTTTAAAAGAAAATTAAATATCTGTCACTTCAGACATTCAAGGCCGTAACATGTCCTTCTGGGTCTTTGTTCGCAAAGACATTTTTGATATAATCTTTTTTGGGGCGAAGGATAATTTTTGGTCACTAGCATTTACTCGCCCGTTTCGGGTGAATTTGTGAACAATGCAGTCTGCATTTCCCCTTTGTACTTCGCGTAAATCTCATACACTTCTGATATTATTGAAAGCTTTTTGTTTCGCGTTACTTATGAAAATTTCCCCTGGGAGTATATTTGCAATTTTCACGAAATATAGCGTGCTCGGTTTAAGTTTGCGCAATACCAAGAATAATTGACTCCTATCTTATCAAGAGATAAAATAACCGAGTTGAAATAATAATATGAATAATATATAATCATGCATTATACAAATGGAAAAGGTTAGATAGAAACAATGACCTCAAATAGGAATAGATTTTCTACTTTAGAGTCAATAATGGTGACGTGTAAGTTTGATTGAGAGCATTATGTTTTTTTTTCCATTGCCTACGAATTGAAACAAAAGCATGGGTTGATTTCAATATTTATTTTAAAAAACAAAATATATATAAGTCCGACGTCTAACTTTCATTTAGTTTGTGGAAAGAAGTATCAAGTTATTTTTAAACAAATTTTGAACATTTACTTTTTGTTTTGAGCGTGGCTCTGAATCCGGCCATCTGAGAATCAAGACAGTTTTTACTCTAACCCTATGCTCTCTCGCTTTGGAGCCATCCACCTGTTACGCTGAAAACTAACAGCAAATTATTGGCTCCTTTCAATGGACGCTTTTTAGACCATACTACACCCATTTCAATATGTTTGGATGTAAAATTTGATGCTTTTCTCCTTTTAATATTAATTTGAGCTGATATTTTTTTATAAAAAATACCGAGAAAAATTTACTGGAATTATTATTGTTTAGGAAACTACGTAACTAGTTATCTCATCATGAGAACATAGCTTTGAATGTATTATTACATGAATATCTCCCACAAACAAAATTTACTTACGTAATAATATCGATCGGACCTATGACATGGTTGCGTCTAGGAAGATGAAGGGTAAGGAACGGCCAGTAGTATAGCACAACCCGTCCGTTAAATGTCTGAAGATGACGTAGTTTTCCTCTCTCGCTTCTGTGTCCAAAGCAAGGTTAGTAAAGAGACAGGTTAGGCAGATTCTGACGTCAGCCGGAAGTTACCTAGCGCGCAGCCATCTTCCAAATTCCTTTGACAATTGCTAGATGGCGGTTTATATTGTAATTACGGCGGGAATTTCAAACTATATCCAATATGTTGTTTCTAATGAACGTTGCCAGGTGGCACTTAGTAAGTCGATTGTCATATAGCGTAGGTAACGCTTTAACATACGTTTCACTATAATCAAGCATAAATTTCACTATATTATAATTTTTAAGCAAACGCCGGTCGTTCAATTTAGTTCAGTTCAGTTCGTATTCCACTCAGTCGCTTGAGTCGGCTTGACCTTAATGCCACCTGGCAACGTTCATTGGAAACAACATATTGGATATTAGTTTGAAATTCCCGCCGTAATTACAATATAAACCGCCATCTAGCAATTGTCAAAGGCATTTGGAAGATGGCTGCGCGCTAGGTAACTTCCGGCTGACGTCAGAATCTGCCTAACCTGTCTCTTTACTAATCTTGCCTTGAGCCTACCAGCTTTCTCCGTGAAGCCGCCATTGTATCTTAGCCTATAAAAAAGGCTTACCATTTCCCCAGAAGTTTCCTGATGTGAAATATCTTTTTATTCAGTTGTCAGACATCGAAACATGTCTATTATTCAAAACGAAGAATTGCACAAAGCCGCCGCGAACGGGGATCGTGTCGTAGTAACATCATTACTCGCGGATGGAGCCGATATCAACTCCAAAGATAATCGTTACTGGACACCGCTACACTGGGCATCTTACAACGGTCACTCCGATACCGCGTTAAGCCTAATCGAGGCGGGCGCTAATGTTAACGAATCGGACGAATTGTTATGGACGCCGTTACATTTGGCGGCGCAACGTGGACATGGGGAGGTCGTCATCGTTTTGATCGATGAAGGAGCTAATGTTGACGAAAGTGACGAAGATTTCAGGACGCCGTTACATTGGGCATCGGATAAAGGAATGGTTGACGTCGCTGCCACGTTGATAGCTAATGGAGCCAATATAAACCGCCATCTAGCAATTGTCAAAGGAATTTGGAAGATGGCTGCGCGCTAGGTAACTTCCGGCTGACGTCAGAATCTGCCTAACCTGTCTCTTTACTAACCTTGGTCCAAAGAAGCTAACTGCGCTTTTTTGGTGCGCACTCACGTGACATACCTACATCATCTCGCATCAAATTACAGCAGGCTATATCCTAGGCGCCTTAGCTGCACCTGAATTTCGGATTTCCCTGGAAGAGTGTGCTTGGGGAGTGTTTTAGTCCGCTCTCTCACGGATTGTAATGGTACAAGGTCATCCTTTTATTCGCGGGTGACAAATTTCGTACAACATGAAGTTGGGGACCCTCTTTCAATAGCCCTCCTTACATTTCTAAGTAAACAATTCTTAGAAATAAAGGAAAGAATAGGTTTATACGCGCTGCCAAATTAAGGTGAACCAGCTGCGGGCGAATGGTCACCAAACGTGATGATCAGCGCGCGTAAAGCGAGGCGCTCAACATCCCAATAAATAAACTATTCGTAAGGATAACGGATAAGGTAAATATTTACGCGGTGCAAACTGTGGTGGAATCGAAACCTTATTGTAAATTGCCACCCCTGATGAGAAAATCCATAGCTCGCTCCTTCTCTAGCAAGGAGTCACGAGTGTTACACGTAGCGTGCGCGAAAAAGGATGCGCATTAGAAAATACGTATCAGCAAAGGGGGGAAACAAAGGGGGAATTGAAAGCAGAAGCTGACTTTGAACGACGCAAGTTATAACATGAGGTGGCCGTTCCTTACCCTTCATCTTCATAGGTTGCGTCTGCGACCGAGAATGTTTATGGGCTATAGAGTCGCGTAACCTTGTTTTCCGAGTGACGCGATCTCTAAATCATAAAGTGGGAAACTCCATGGACGAATTAAACTTTCGAGCGACCAATACAACGGAGCTAAAATTACTGCAATTTTGGGAGGTGCCAGTGACCTGATAACTCACCAATTCTGAGACTGGTTTGGCGACGCCCAAATATACGGGCCGGTTCATGGTAGAAGTAAACACTTACCCTTACCCCTTTTAAGGTTGAGGTACATTTTTCTCTCACTCTAGAAGGGAAGACTGAATCCATTAAAAAGAGGGATTTGTATTGATATTATTATTAAAAATAAGATTTCTTTGCCTTAAATTCTGCACATTATTTGATTCAGGTTTTGCAATCGATCCCTCTAACAAATGATAAAATGATGACATTTTAACTAAACATTCTTCACATTTTTTAGGATTAATAAAAAATTTTATTCTAAAGTAGACAAAAATAAAGTCGTTTCCAAAATACTTAAAATATACTAAAACACTTTCATTAAAAAAAAAAAGCGAAAAGAGTAGAAAATAGAACTACGTTTGTTCTTTGCAGTCGGTCAATTTGGAATATCGCGTCAGTGAAGTAGGCTAATTTTATCTTGGAGGAACTCCAGGATCAGTGGCCAACTGCTTCAGAGTTTAACCTGCGTTAGCGTTACCATATTCGTAATCTTGCGTGTATGGCAATGTGTCAGCCTCCCTTTTCCAACTATTTAAACAGTGCAATTTTAAAAGGGTTGGTCCCAGTTATCAGTGGCGGCGGCAGGGGTAGGCTCGGTAAGCTATTTCTTATACGTGTAAATTTCAAAAAGGCCCCACTCAAAGTGGCTTAGAAAACAAACGAAAGGAGATTCAATATCCTCCCAAAAGGGGCCCTCTAATTACTGTCTAGTCTAAAAAGGTACGCTACGACGAAAATGGGGACCTCGAAAAGTTACTCACCAAAATCCCGTGTTAAGTATCACAATTGGTATATTAGGATAGAAGAACCTTCAAATTCAAATAAAAGTTGCCTCACTTGGTAGAATTATACCTTCGGATCAATTTTAAAGTAGGCCAATTTACGCGAAGGCAGTAGAAGGAGCCCCGCAAATTACTTCTCAACCGTGGCTATTAAATTATTCAAGTTAAATTTCTTAAATAACAACGATGAAATTAATATCCTCACAAAAAAATAACAATAATAAAAAAATAAAAAAACACAAACATGGAATATATACAAATCGTACCAGTTTGAAGGTCTACGATAAATGCTGTTTCAAATTATAAACCAAAATAACGCGTTGGTCAGGAATTTTCCCACAGGAAAAAAACACTATCACGAATCACCACACTCTTGGAAGGTACTCTCGGTGGCATCATTTGCACTACATTCAGATCAGTGTAGTGGTTGAATATATTTCATTGGCGTCGGCCAATCGCGGGCTCTTTCACGTCGATTCTGGATTACTCGGCATTATTTCATCACTTGTTTACCTAAGAAATATTTAAAATAATCAATGCTTTTTTAAACTAATTTAAAAAAGCAAGGTTGTGCCTGTTGTGAATAGATGGCTCCCTTTAATGAGGCATTTGGTAACACGCGTTAGAAGGGGGAATAAAACCGTTTTCTTTGCTAGCTAAACTGTCAAGTTGAGAGTAATGACCTCTTGGCAATAATTTTGTACAATTTATAAACTTTATGAGTTATCATAAAATAAGTAGTATCATTCAACAAACACAACAGTACCAAAACCAATTTTACACTATGTAAAACATAAATGGCGGTTTTTCTGGTAATATACAAACAATTATTTTCCGAGATAATTTTGAGTATTATAATTTTGATTGTTTCTCCCTCCATTAGTGTTTATGTGATAAAACGCCCAGATAAAACAAGAGACCTATTATCTTACATTAAGGAAGCTTAAGCCTTGTCCTATATGGTAAGATACATAAAAACCATAATATGTATCGAACTCCATACCAATAAAATACTCGTTACGCCCGCGGACGAATTGACGTAGATTCAGTTTCGAAGTTTAGTTGTCTACTACTAGGCCTTGGTAAAAACCAGCCATTATCCGCCAATGTTTTCTCCCCAGGGGTATGCTATATAGCCAACGTGTAAATTTCAAATCGGCTCTCAAAATCCACTTTAATGGGCCTTCAAAACAAACAAAAGGGGTCCTCCAAATCCTCTCAAAAGGGGACTCTAATTACTGTCGACCCGCAAAAATTTCAGCTATGACGTAAATGTAGCCTTAAAATATTATCGGCCCCGGGTTTGAAACATCCTGGCGCCACCACTGACAGTTATGCTTGAACTTAAAAGAGCCAGCCTCTTTTGTACGGCGTTTATTTTTCTAGTCCAAAATACTTGAAATTCAAGATTAAAAACTACGATTTTGACCAACTACACCGATTGAGAGGAGTGAATGTTTAACAATTTAAAAATTGATTTTTGAGGGGTCTGTTTATTTCATTGCTTATTTGAAAGTTAAATAAAATGTACACATTCATCCCACTTTTTGTTTCCCCAAATTCCTAGTGCAACTGTGCTCACATGGCAACGCTGAATATTTGAGGGTCAGTGCTGACACCTTGTACTATCGTATATTCAATCTCAATTCGAGAACTATCAGACTTTGAACTGTCGTCAAAATTTGGCTTAATTCGGTCGAATGCGATTCGGCACAATGGGGATATGGCTAAGTGAATGTCAGATTAGAATAGTTATTGCGTCTGAGTTAGAATCTTCTAAAGATGGGTGACGCCGTCCGAAAGACGGGGATATCGGTGGAAAGACCCAGAATTCCATATAAAGGCTCTATCACTCTAAAGTCAGTTATTCGCAAAGCTGGCGCCATCTACCAAAATGGGTAATCGGCCACAAATACATGATTTCATGGAATAATAAGCAAAGGAATAGAAATGAAGCGCCGAGCTCTAAGCGGGTATCTATGCCAACTCCCACAAACGGGGGAAAGGGGTGGGTAGAAATTTTAGGGGGTCGCAGTAGGGTATAGAACATCACGTGATAAATCAACTACTATCGCGCCATCCAGATTTTCAAAATAATTTTACGATCTGGAATTTGAAGGTTCGGAACGTACCAACGGCTGTCTTCAGTTTTAAATTTTAGTATTCAATAACAATGGAAAATATTGTTTTTATCGTAATTGTAAAAACTACAGTAAATGTAATAAATCGTGCAATCGTGGAGTAAAATATTATCCAGTACCAAAACCAATTAAAAATCTTCAGAAGTGTTTGCTGTGGATAGAAGCAATCAATCGAAAAGATATATTAACACATTATGATATTAAATCAAATAATCATGTTTTGTGATAATTATGGTCACTGTGGAAACTATTTTTGAACATTTTAGTTTTGGGGTTTTTTGTGTGTAAAATATCTCTTTTTCTAAAATAAGCGCGCGAAAACTGAAGATCCAGGTGCGCTTAGCGGGACATAGTTTGGGGTTTCATAGAGCCACGTGGGATGAGGGGTTTAAGAGTGACGTCAAACCCGTTTCTACCCCCTTTCTTGGACCACGTTTTTCACTATTCAAGAAACTATTGAAAAGAAATTCTTCGGGTACGCGCGAAAAAAAAAAAATCTAATATTGTTTCCCTCTATGGTAAGAGGGCGACAAATGATGTGTCTCAAAGTACGTCACAAATATTTTACCCCAGTTCCCCTTTTTGTTTCCCCCCCCTAACACTCCCGTCTGTGGGTGGTGAGCCTCTCGGATAGGGTCGGTATTGCGTTCCCATTTCTATTCCTGTGCTTTTTATTCCATGATGATTTCAAGGCTTAAGAGATTTTAAATTCGCACCTTTTTCACATTTTACGTTTTTATAAACCAAATACGCACGCGTCACACACATAACCTCCAGTCTCGAGGTGGAAAGAGCTGGTACTGTCAAAGCCACGTATTATCCCGGACTCAGAGATGGCGTTACTATCAACCAGCGGTTTGTCGATGACATAAAGGATATGGGCTGAGACGTATAAATCTATAATGCAGCGTTGTAAGATCTCTGATTGTAATTAGAGCTCGGAATCGGATAACCCTTATCTTCATTTACAAATATATACATATATATTTTTTCAGATATTTAATTTTCGTGACTAAAAAATGCAATTTCTAAATTCAAACAATAGTTAAATGGCTATTATTTTTCCGAAGATAAATATTTGATGCTTTACACATAAATATTAATAAGTTATTCGTATTGAAAAAAAAGACATCGGATAAGAAAATTCTCATTCCTTAAAATTTGTGTAAAATAATTTTTACATAATTTCAAATTCATTTGCTATATTTAGGCTGTATTTATTATATTTGGCGAATATTGTTCAGTAAATATATCCAATTAATAAACGTTATACGAAACTTTGAGCTCCTATTGTAATTCGTCCATGCAGCTAGTAGAACCAAAGAAAAGCTCGATCAGAATTTTAACGAGTATAATGAAATTATAAAGCGATTTGGGGTGATTCACAACACGCTCATTAGTAAAAAAAAAAGAACAGTTTGCGGTATTTTTTCGGTTGGGAGCTTCGGGAGAAGTAAATTTATTTACGCCCCGTAGCTTTATTCTATCGTTATAGCCGCGCAAAAAGGTCGTATCAATAAAATGGAGTTTCGCTAGAAAGATCTAAAAATTGAACAAAAGGGACCAGCCCTTTTTATTCTCGAGTGTATAGGTGTAAACGCAAATCCTTGCCAAGTTCCATAAATAACTAATACCCAAAAGCCTTACATACTGTATGTATGACAATGGCTCACCTGCCAGACAGATAATACCATCAGTCTAGCTTGGAGACTTTGACGCGAAACAACATAAACTCGGGGGCTCTCGATATTTTAGACTGTTGGGATTTCAGTACGCCGCGTATTTTAATTTATCCCTTGAACCATTAAAACCAGATGATATTATATTTTTCGCAAAAACAGATTTCTTGATAGACGGCTATAGGTAACTATGCTTTTTTTGTTCTTGCTCAATAAATGATTTAAATAATTAAAGTTCCGATTTGTTTCGTAAATTCCCGCTTTATTCTACTGTTAAAAATATATCTTGTTCAAGCAATTTGATTGAAGCATAAAAATTCAGGGAATATCATAATATTTTGCAAAAATCAGTAAAATTCACAATATTTTGCAAAAAAACGGGGAAATTCGTAATATTTTGTGAAAATCTGGGAAATTCATATTATTTGCAAAATCAGGGAAATTCCTATTATATTGCAAAAATCAGGGAATTCATAATATTTTGCAAAAATCAGGGAAATTAATACTTTGCAAAAATCAGGGAAATTAATAACATTTTGAAAAAAAATCAGGGAAATTTTATTGGCAGATTTGCTTTGCGTTTTTTGGTTTACTTTTAGTTTTTGGTAACGTATTCGGGAAATACCTCTGAATTGTGCAAAAATATCAGAAACGCTTCAGATTTTGGCATTCAATTAAAAGATGAATACCCCCAATTGGTTTCACAAAATATTCGCGACATGCGCGGTTGTGTGCAAGATTGTCCGCGTGCAAATAATCCAGAACGAGATTAAGCGAGATTCGAAGATTTTACATCAATCAGTACGAGTTGCTTGGATTTTATCAAGCAAACGGCGAGAGGTTTTTTGATTAATCAGAGGTTCTTCTTTTCATTGAAAGACCAAATCAGTAGGTTATCGATGTTTTGTATAGTTCAGAGACACTTCCTGTTGAAAGTTCCTGAAGGTTTTCCTACCCAAGCACGTCTTATTTCTAGAAGCAGAATCTATAAAACATCAAATCATTTTTCTCCCTTCATCTCGCACTCCTTTTAAAACACAGTAAAATATTTTCCCCTAAATTTTTCTTTTCGTGACGTTCGTCGACAATTCCTTGGATCGTGAAGTTGTAGCGCTAAGTAAAATAAAACCAACTCTGGGTATCACTTCCCAACCAAGAAAGGTTTGGGTTTGACTTTGAAACGATCATAAAATGAATATTTCCCAGCCTTGGAACCACCCAAAAAATAGTTCACGCGCATTCGTATTTGTTTCGTATTTTCCGAGAATGGGCTGCTCATCCCTCACGCCTAACCCTTCGACCACCCGCAGGCTAGGCGAAAAATTCATTGATAGTACTTTCCAACACGCGCTTTGGTATTCCCAATATATCACTAAACCAGAGGTATCCAGACAGTCTGGATAAACGAGGAGTGATGGTACCCGCTTAAAAAATGTAATTCTTACCTGCCCACGCCAACGCCAACGCCAACGCCGCAGTGAATACAGTACCTAGACTCCACTAGGGTTGGGTCTAGCTAAAAGTATACAAAATTTCAAAACTCCCGAAACTAAATCCAATGGGTTTAGCGCGAACGGCTGGACCAGGCCTACCAGCCAAAACCGTGTCGTCAAGTTACTACCATAACAATGACCTCACGGGTTTTTCTTCTATTATGAACATGCCAATTAAATATTAACTATATTTCCCCAAATTTTGCTTAATTTCTATTTGATTTTCCTGAGAAATTCAGTGTTATTATTACTCATTAATAATGACTTCTTATCTGTTTTAGATCAAGCGAAACGGAAACTTTCGATTTACAATATGAACGAGGAACATATTCCGTGTAAAAACTGCGCACGGCACAATTGTCAAATTTGTAAAATGATAGCGTCAGCGGCTTCACCGCAACCTCAAAGAATTCCGGACAACTGCACGGTTTGCTATCAGCAAACTTGTAAAATATGCACAACGTTTCAATGTAGAATATGCACGGAAGAAGGCTGCAAAACGTGCCTTCAAAGTTGCAACGTTTGTTTAATAAATAAATGTGGAACGTGCGTCAACTGTTCCAAAAAACTTTAACGCGCGGTTCTAGTAAAAAAATATGGTTAAAAGTGAATATGACTTACAAAAGATGAAATTACTTTTCACTCTTTTCTCTCGAAAAGAGTTTGTCTATATTTTGTAAAGAAATATGGTTTATAGAATTTTGTTAAGAAATATCATTTATAGAATTTTGTAAAGAAATATGATTTATAGAATTTTGTAAAGAAATATGGTTTATAGAATTTTGTAAAGAAATATGGTTTATAGAATTTTGTAAAGAAATATGGTTTATAGAATTTTGTAAAGAAATATGGTTTATAGAATTTTGCAAAGAAATATGATTTATAAAATTTTGTAAAGAAATATGGTTTATAGAATTTTGTAAAGAAATATGATTTATAAAATTTTGTAAAGAAATATGGTTTATAGAATTTTGTAAAGAAATATGATTTATAGAATTTTGTAAAGAAATATGATTTATAGAATTTTGTAAAGAAATACGATTTATAGAATTTTGTAAAGAAATATGATTTATAGAATTTTGTAAAGAAATATGATTTATAGAATTTTGTAAAGAAATATGATTTATAGAATTTTGTAAAGAAATATGGTTTATAGAATTTTGTAAAGAAATATGGTTTATAGAATTTTGCAAAGAAATATGATTTATAAAAATTTTTAAAGAAATATGGTTTATAGAATTTTGTAAAGAAATATGATTTATAGAATTTTGTAAAGAAATATGATTTATAGAATTTTGTAAAGAAATATGATTTATAGAATTTTGTAAAGAAATACGATTTATAGAATTTTGTAAAGAAATATGATTTATAGAATTTTGTAAAGAAATGATTTATAGAATTTTGTAAAGAAATATGATTTATAGAATTTTGTAAAGAAATATGATTTATAGAATTTTGTAAAGAAATATGATTTATAGAATTTTGTAAAGAAATTTGATTTATAGAATTTTGTAAAGAAATATGATTTATAGAATTTTGTAAAGAAACATTATTTATAGAATTTTGGAAAGAAATATGATTTATCGAATTTTGGAAAGAAATATGATTTATAGAATTTATTTTTTACTATCATTTAGGAAAAGAGAAAAGTTTCAATGACTTAATTTTTACACAAAAAGAGGCTGCTACGCATCCTTAAAAAAGGACAATTTTGCGTCCCCTGGGTCTAAACACGCAAAGGCAAACAAATTAAAATTTGTTAGAGAATTTGCAAATTAATATTTTTGAAATTATAGTTTATTATGCAAATATTTTCATATTATTAAAAAATTTTACTTTGGTATTTTCGACCTTGTTTTTAATCATTAAGGTGGAAATTACTCAGTGGTGGCAGCAGAATTATTTCCTAATTACAGACCCCTTTTCGTTGTAGTTTGCTCGATTTTTTTTCGAGTCCCCTTGATATTTACACGTATGCTAAATGCATTTAAACATTTTATCTAAACTACATTTAAATCTCATTTTAAAACAATGCCTTGTCAGACCTAGCCCCTATCGGCATTAAACAGGATGAAATTAATATATCTTACCTAGAAGCCGATGAAACCCTCCTTTGAAGTCTAATACTCCCCGGTCTTGTCTACCCCTCTATGTATGGGTTAGTTTCAAAAAGCGCGATTCGTACGCCTCCTAACGGTAGATATTTTCGGAGCGGGAGTTCGTCGAGCGAATATCTCTAGCAGCCTTGGAGTTCGTCAAAAAACGTCGTCGTTTGTGGAGAGAGAGAATTTCCAATCTCGTAAAATTGGTAATTTTACCCATACAGAGAGGAACGCTATATGGAACATTAGAGTAGTAGACTTCAAAGGAGGGTTTCATCGGCTTCTGATCTTACATAAGGTTGATGTGTCGAAATAGCCTGGATATTCAAATATAATGTAGATAGAGATAAAGTTTCCACACATTTTCAAGAGTAGTAATCTTAGAGACAGTGGTTGAACAACACATACTATATTACCCATGAGTTCCCTCAAATTAGTTTAGAGGACAAAAAGGTGTGACATCCAACAAAAAACCAAAAAACAGCAAGGTCCTTTTTAAACAAAAACGTTACGTCCTGCTACTACTCTAGCCTATAAAGGTCGTCAAATCTAATTATGACTAAGATCCTCACGTAATTCATAAACGTCGTGAAATCAAATTATGGCCAAGGTCTTTACAGCCCATAAATGTCTTGAAATCAATTCATGGGCAAGTTCTAGATATGTTTCCGCATAATCGTCGATAAATCAAATTAGCCCTGTATATCACATCACTTGCCATCCAATACGCTACACCTTGCGCGGCCTAAATTTTATACCAAGTTTAGCTCTCAATTTTAATTTAATTCAATCTCATTAAATAAAATTGAGAGCTAAACTCGGTAAAAAACTTTCATCTCCGACTCGAGTCGGGTTTTTCAATAAAAACTGGGTTTTAAAAACCAAAAGAGTACCAAAGAGATATGTCACGTGATCAGGCCAGAGTGTTAGTGAACTTAGTGACAAAGATTTGAAAGAAGTAGTTATGGACATCGAATATACGAGTGACGACTAGCGAGTTTTTCTGATCTCGGTTTTTTATAAACTAGGAGTTCAACTAAAGTATAAAGTTGTAACTGTACTGTTCTATTCGACGTTTTAAATAGTTTTTTCATTAATAAAAGGTTGTAAAAACATTTAAAATTTTTGATTTGAAAAATATTTAATAGAAACCCGTACCCGACATGACTAAAATCGCACCCCGTACGATCTCTAGTGTGCTCCAGAAATGAAGTCAACGATTCTACTATATCTTTAACATTGTCGAATCGACATTCCCTCACTATTTTTTTGTGTTTAATATTATTTCTCCAATGAAACGTTTGGGTTATTCATTGAGCACGATTTGAAGCTAGATGTCTGATGAATAAAATACCCAAAAATTATTTAGAACAATAATAATACTCGCGATGCACGTGGCCCACGATTGGCCGTGGCTCTGTTTTTCGTTCAATGTTGATCATTATTATATCTAGGTTAAATATTCGACTTATTGGATGAGGAGGCCAAAATATTATCTCGAACACGAGCTCCTAAAATACAAAATGGGTCTAAGGTCAGAAACTACTATATCTTTAACATTGTCGAATCGACATTCCCTCACTATTTTTTTGTGTTTAATATTATTTCTCCAATGAAACGTTTGGGTTATTCATTGAGCACGATTTGAAGCTAGCTGTCTGATGAATAAAATACCCAAAAATTATTTAGAACAATAATAATACTCGCGATGCACGTGGCCCACGATTGGCCGTGGCTCTGTTTTTCGTTCAATGTTGATCATTATTATATCTAGGTTAAATATTCGACTTATTGGATGAGGGGGCCAAAATATTATCTCGAACACGAGCTCCTAAAATACAAAATGGGTCTAAGGTCAGAAACTCGGTATGACGGACGAAAGGTTATTGATCTCGAAGTTAAACACCACCTAACAATTTAATGTCTAAATTTGTCAATATTTCGTAGTTAAGGTAACAAGCTGGCATGTAGGACTACGATAATTACGCAATACAAGGACCTGTTTTCGTGACAGAAGTTCTTAAATAAAGCCTCGGCGAAGATAATAAACCACATAGGCATACTCTAGTCTGAGTGGTTGCCGGGACAAATACAAACATTTAAAATTAACATACAAACTAATAATTTCAATTAAAAATTAAAACAAAAGATGATTAGTGAACCGAAAATTAATTAAATTATATTAAACTGCGAAGATTGAAGCAGACAACTGACCCAATTATATTAAACATCGAAATTGGTTGATTTTGTATTTCGTGACATGTTCCCTTATTACAGCAGGCATCTTGTTCCAAGTTCAATCTCTTCGGATGAAGAAAGACCGACTTCATCTCGGCCTGTTTCTATCGAAAAATCTAGTTAGCACGTGGGTCTCATCAAGTATATGGATGAACAAAATCTAGATGGTTCATATGCACCAAGACCAACACGCTGGTGCCATAAAGATAGAGAACACGGTCTCAAGAGAGAACACATCTTTCGCTTAGGTATAGGGGTAGCTTTGCGGTAAGTATAGGGGTAGCTTCGCGGTAAGTATAGGGGTAGCTTCGCGGTAAGTATAGGGGTAGCTTCGCGGTAAGTATAGGGGTAGCTTCGCGGTAAGTATAGGGGTAGCTTCGCGGTAAGTATAGGGGTAGCTTCGCGGTAAGTATAGGGGTAGCTTCGCGGTAAGTATAGGGGTAGCTTCGCGGTAAGTATAGGGGTAGCTTCGCGGTAAGTATAGGGGTAGCTTCGCGGTAAGTATAGGGGTAGCTTCGCGGTAAGTATAGGGGTAGCTTCGCGGTAAGTATAGGGGTAGCTTCGCGGTAAGTATAGGGGTAGCTTCGCGGTAAGTATAGGGATAGCTTTGAGGTATATATAGGGGTAATTCTGAGGTAATAGGGGTAGCTTTGCGGTAAGTATAGGGGTAATTCTGAGGTAGGTATAGGGGTAATTTTGAAGTTGGTATAGGGGTAATTTTGAAGTAGGTATAGGGGTAATTTTAAGGTAGGTATAGAGGTATGTTTGAGGTAGGTATAGAGGTATGTTTGAGGTAGGTATAGAGGTATGTTTGAGGTAGGTATAGAGGTATGTTTGAGGTAGGTATAGAGGTATGTTTGAGGTAGGTATAGAGGTATGTTTGAGGTAGGTATAGAGGTATGTTTGAGGTAGGTATAGAGGTATGTTTGAGGTAGGTATAGAGGTATGTTTGAGGTAGGTATAGAGGTATGTTTGAGGTAGGTATAGAGGTATGTTTGAGGTAGGTATAGAGGTATGTTTGAGGTAGGTATAGAGGTATGTTTGAGGTAGGTATAGAGGTATGTTTGAGGTAGGTATAGAGGTATGTTTGAGGTAGGTATAGGGCAATTTTGAGGTAGGTATAGGGCAATTTTGAGGTAGGTATAGGGTAATTTTGAGGTAGGTATAGGGTAATTTTGAGGTAGGTATAGGGGTAATTTTAAGGTAGATATAGGGGTAATTTTAAGGTAGATATAGGGATAATTTTAAGGTAGATATAGGGATAATTTTAAGGTAGATATAGGGATAATTTTAAGGTAGATATAGGGATAATTTTAAGGTAGATATATCGATAATTTTAAGGTAGATATAGGGATAATTTTAAGGTAGATATAGGGATAATTTTAAGGTAGATATATGGGTAATTTTAAGGTAGATATAGGGGTAATTTTAAGGTAGATATAGGGGTAATTTTAAGGTAGATATAGGGGTCATTTTAAGGTAGATATAGGGGTAATTTTAAGGTAGATATAGGTATAATTTTAAGGTAGGTATAGGGGTAATTTTAAGGTAGGTATAGGGGTAATTTTAAGGTAGGTATAGGGGTAATTTTAAGGTAGGTATAGGGGTGATTTTGAGGCAGGTATATATGGTTAATTTTGAGGTAATTATAGGAGTTATTTTCAGGTCATTTTAGAGTTTGTTTTAGTTTAATTCTGGAGGATAATTTAAGAGTTTGATTATAGATAATACCAATGGTCGATTTGAGGTAATATACTACGCGTTGTTTAGAACTAAACCCTAAGGTCCCTTTTGGCTTAATTGCAGAAATGACTTTGGGGTAATTACAAAGTGCAAACAACCCGCGTAACTGGTGTACAAGCATATAGATTTAACTGTACTAACGTGATTATGTATTTAGCAAAAGAAAATCTAAGGCTGTAATCAATTGCGAAGCCATGTAATCGGTGAACACGTTTTACAGCGAAATTGTTAGCCCCCTCGTAGAAGATCCCCAGCGATTTCAAAATAATTACAAAGGATTAGGCGCCAGTCCGCTACTAGTCCCGAGTCAAAACTTTTAAATTAATTTAATAAGAAGTATTTTTACATTCCGTAATTGGAAGCTACCGCGAATGAATACAGAAAAATAACCTAGATATAGAAGTAGAACATTCAAAGTGGAACGGTTCGAACTAAGGTCAGGCACGTATGGAAGCTTACAAGTTTTTTTTTATTTATCAATATTACTTTCTGACCTATATTTTATATTACTCCAATTTTATTACCATGATACCCTCGTGTATTTATCAAACAAATATTTTCGAAGCTAGGAGTTCTTTAAAGTATAAATAAGCATATTCTCCCCTCAACCGATCCCATATCATTTTAGATTTTAAGAGAATCGCGCCATTCAACTATGTCTTTGTCAGCGGGTATCGTGGGGTTATTAGTTGCCGCAATTTTCGGCGTAGGTTTCTGTCAAATCTACGGGGGAGCTCCTGCCGGAAATGGAACTGGAACCGGGACTGGAAACGGGACTGGAAACGGAACCGATATTCAGGTTTTTATGGAAATCAAAAACTGCAGCCAAGAAGCCATTTATTACACCGCTGCTTATTTGAAATACAAATGCGGTCAGTATTGGCGTATTTACTATAAAACCAAACTATTTCTAAAATATAACGCTTCTTAACATCCCTTTAATTCCAATTTGAAATTTCTTTCGCGACAGTTTTCTTTAACAAACAGATATGCTACGACAATTTCGAAAAATGCATCAACGCCAAAGGCTACAACACCAAAGTACGACTTAAAGGGAGAATGTATCCTAATGAACATGTGATTTTTAATCGATTTATCGTTTAAACACGTCTAAAAAAGCTATTAAGTTCCATTCTCACTTTTAAAATAGTTATTTACAATTCACCCTAATTCCTACTGTTATTGTTATTTTTTTGTTGTTGCTGTTGTTAGAAAGCCCAAGCGATATGCCAACCCGAAGTTGGCCCAAATTTCTTAGGTTTGACAAACGCTGATTGCGAAGCTCTTCCCTCGAACTATCTGGTAATTAATTTCAATATTATCTATTATTAGATTATTTTGATGCTGGGCGCTACTTGTTTTCTAGTTTCGAAAATGTTGTATTTTAATTCCTTACTCAATCTTTTCCTTAATTAGAACGCTCTGCAATCGAGTTGTTGCACTAAAACTAAGTTAGTGGAACAGGTACCAGGCAATTCATTTGCTGAAACTCAAAATATCTTTGAGGTCAATATAATACTTTTAGTTTATTCATAGTTTATTGAAACTATTATTAATTATAGCCTAACTGTTAAAAAATTAATTTCGAATTTTCGATTGTCAGAATTGCTACGATAAAGTGAATTGTCCAGTCACTGAAACATGCAGCAATACAATTCAGAACAACAGTACCACCACCGACGACGGCAATCAGGGTGCATCGGGCGACACATCCGCCTGATGAGAGAAAAACCGCGTTATTTCGGGCCAAAATTATATGATGCCAATCGTAATTTGAAGACGTTCATTAAAATAAATCTACCTATCTTCGCTAATATATGTGCCGGGTTATTATTAAAAATTCAAAACCTTTCCCTGTCGCATGAATGGGAAATCGGTTTGAATCGCTTTTTGGAAACAGTTTCAGTGGCGGCGCCAGGAGTTTTTTAGAAGTAGGTTCATGTCGCTCGGAGGTTCAAGCCAATGGTGGTCAAAAAACAATTCGAAGTATAGATTTTCTTAGGACTTATAGAAAAAATAATTTTATTTCTTAACGTAAGCCAAGAGAAATGACGGGAGTATTTAACAATAGCTTCACCACCCAATATAGACAAAAAATATACCAATAGCTTCGTTGACTTAAACCCTATCCAACGCATTTCACCGGAAATGAAAAAAAAAAAAAAAAAATTGGATAGGTTAGGTTAGGTTACAATACCTCCACCACATTTTTATTTATTTTTAATAATGGTGAAATATTATTAAGAAAATTATATATTATACAAAAACGTTGTTCTGCTTCGCACTTCAAAAAAGTGCATTTATAGGTAAGAATTTCAAACCCGTGAAGGGACAGAAATTAATTATCGTTGAGGGAACTATGAAAGTCACAGTCTAAGAAATCTGAAAGCCATAGTTAAAATAAATAAAATAAATACAAATTTACAAAAAAAATTACATATAAATTCGGCCTATCGAAACTTTAAGTTATGTAGATGTCATTCTATTGTACAATTCACCTTTGGAAATTCTAACTTTTTTCTAGAGTTGAAAAACTCCCATGCGCGGAACGGTACAATAGCAAAATACCAAACAGTTGCAGCTCGTGTAGTTCTTGTGTGAAGAATTATAATATCTTAGCGAATGTTGCCTTTTGGATGTGGACTCAAGATTAAACATATTTTACCACGGGGTTTAAACCACTGTCAAAGTTTAGATGACAATTACTTTTCCCTTCTCCTAGACTCACATGGCGGTGGATTTAATTTTCAGTTTGTAAAAGCAAACACTGACATCTTTATATTGTTCCCATTCTTTAGCTCTATTTTCTTTAGTGGAAAATATAGAATAGAATGACTTCTGCATAAGTCTCGATAGGCCGAATTTATATGTAATTTTTTTTGTAAATTTGTATTTATTTTATTTATTTTAACTATGGCTTTCTGATTTCTTAGACTGTGACTTTCATAGTTCCCTCAACGATAATTAATTTCTGTCCCTTCACGGGTTTGAAATTCTTACCTATAAATGCACTTTTTTGAAGTGCGAAGCAAAACAACGTTTTTGTATAATTTGTGTTTGCTTTTGGAAAAATTACACAGTTGTAAGACCAATGAACCCGTTTTATTTAGTGGTACGTACTTAAAATAATAAATTTACAAGTTGAAATTTAAATGAATTAATAAATATAAATATTTTTATTTTGTACAAACTTTATTATTATTTAATGTTAATCTAAATTATGAGCTCGGAATTGAATAACGAATAACTTAGGATATCGATTGACAACTAGGATTTTTGCAGATATATAAATCTTGGATAAATTGATTGTTAATTTAAAACCACAAATTATATTACATCGATACGAATTATCAAAACATAAAATTTTTTAACTTGATTAAAAAACAAATTCCACATTTATTCAAACAGATGATGTAAAAATAAAAATATCACGCTTTTCAAAATCTATGATGAATGAAATTGAATAATTATATTTCAACCTACATTGGAAAGAACCAACTAAATCACTACATTCTAGCTTCGAGATATCAATTTGGGTTAAAATCCGTGAAGAAACTTGAGTTTACAATTTTCTTTTCCGAATGAAAAACTCGAGTTTAACGTATCAATTTCGTATAGCAATGAGTACGAATAAAACGTTTGACTATCAGATACGTTAACTCAAATAAGAAATGAATATCTTTCGTGAACAGCTAATATCCGATTGACATTCATTTAACCTTATACGAATTCCGAGCTCTGCCTATAACTGTGGTTTAAGATAAAATATCCTATGGTGCGTCATGTTTTTTTGAATGGTGATCGCAGCACGTTATCCTATCTATTTTTAAGTAAATTCAAGGACTTCTATTAATTAAATCAAATATATTCCTTAGATCCACCGCATCGCGAAAAAAATTGTACATCATTGCTCTCAGCACAATTGTTCTAGTTTTTAAACTTCAAATAATTTCATTTCACACTGTTTAATTCAGAAGTGTCTGCGATATAGTTGAATATTGTGAGCTACGTATAAATAAACATCGCCTGCGCCGTGGTTTTAATTTTGTTGGTATACACAGTATAATTTTTACTTTCCACTTGGATTTAAAATTTAACCATTCAGATAATTTGCTAGTTTATTCCACGGGAAAACTCCAACTTTATTGTATAATATTTTCACTATCGTTTTCATGTTCATAGAATATTTGTGGAATTAAATGTGAGCTTAAATATAATTCCGTAATAATTTTTCGTTATTAGTTTTTGTTAATTTGAAAATATGCCCTCGAGCCGCATCCTAAAATTAGATACCCATATTGCCGAAAACCTAAAAATGTAAACAAGAGACCAGTATCCCTTAGTTAAAGGTTTTAAAATAACAAGTATGTGTGACATTGAAATAAAAACACCTCTATAACAAATATGATTTATTTAGTCAAGCGTAATTCACGCGATGGTTAAAATAAATATTTCCATGTATGCAATGATCAGGCTGACGATGTAGAAGTTCTTGCTCAGGGTTCCCACTTCCTCAAAGTCTTGACGCATAGCGCGGTTTTCTAGCAGGCAGGTTTCTTCATAGAATGACTTGTGCAGATGATAAGTAGATACTGCTGACAATGTGATGGTCGAGTGTTTCATGGCACGCCAGTCAGTTAATGAAGATGAGACGCTATCCTTCCACCTTGGAGTTCAAAATAATGACTAACCAATACTTCCAAGTTGACGTCGAGATATTAAGCAGTCAAATGATATTGTTTCGCTGAATACCTAGCCTTTTATACCCAAAGTAGGCAAGATAAAAAACGGGCCCACTAACAAAGAGTGGCCTACTGGGGGAGTGGTGTCCCACCGCCGATTTTTATCAACTAATGAATTAATTAAATCTGTCTCAGAGTCCATTTTTCTAAGACATTTTGGAAATCTCATCTCTATATATCATTGAGGCTAATGTGAAATACCCTAGTTTATCTACCCTACGGTACATCATTCTAATTTTGTTAATAAAACATTATCAACAAAACATTCCGTGCGTTTCTTAGATATAGAGACTAAAAAAATAGTTTCCTTATTCCGTCTTTCGCTTTGACTAAAAAAATAGTTTCCTTATTCCGTCTTTCGCTTTAACGTTATCTAAAGTTTTTGTTATCTCAGTCGTAGTATTCAACATCAGAAAAGTATAAAAAATATAGAACACCCCAACATTTCTCTCTCTCTCGAATGCAAACTCTGAATGAAACGCCGTCTTTCACGGGGCTTCAACGTTATCTATAAAGCTTTTGTTATCTCAGTCGAAGTATTCATCAGAAAAACATAGAAAAATATAGAGTACCCCCATGATCCTAACATATTTTTCTCTCTCGAATGCAAACATCCAATGAAACGGACTCGCGTTCGGGAGAAGAAGAAGAAGAAGAAGAAGAAGAAGAAGAAGAAGAATATCTCAGTTATCAATATGACAAAGAATTCCACCTCATATGGTTAATTTCCATAAACGTTTTTGATGAAATTGTGAGAGACCTATAAATAAAACAGGCCGGCACGGCCTGTTTTTAATATATATTTTTAATTTCCTATTCAAAAGTGTAAGGGATGATTATTGTTTGAGTGGGATCAGCCGTAAGAGGCATAAAAAACCAAAGTAAAACCATAATTTCAAAATTCGAATGTCACACCCTTCTGATAGAATTCTCGAGAATTTACACCCAAGAGTTTGATTATAGAGAATACCAATGGTTGTTTTGAGGTAATATACTACGCGTTGTTTAGAATTAAACCCTAAGGTCCCTTTTGGCTTAATTGCAGAAATGGCTTTGGGGTAATTACAAAGTGCAAACAACCCGCGTAACTGGTGTACAAGCATATAGATTTAACTGTACTAACGTGAATACGTATTTAGCAAAAGAAATTCTAAGGCTGTAATCAATTGCGTAATCATGTAATCGGTGAACACGTTTTACAGCTAAATTGTTAGCCCCTCGTAAAAGATCCCCAGCGATTTCAAAATAATTTCAAAGGATTAGGCGCCAGTCCGCTACTCAGCGTTGCCAGACGTACTATAATTATAGTACATTTCGATAATTTCAAGAAAAAATTCTGGGCGTACTATAATTTCAACGGCGTACTATATAGTACGCTTTTTGCGATAATTTGTGCATTTTTCCGATAATTGTGCGATAATTTTAAATAGTAGATTTTATATCGAAAACTTTAATTTTAGTCAACTTTGTGCTTCGTCACATGGCCCACTCTTAGTATTACTCCCCTCTTAGGGATCCACAGCCTACTGCTTTTGTATTTCCGTAGAGGCAAAGCGTGTGATAGGCTAGCCCGAGAGCTCCGAGTTGCCTTGGCAATAGGGATATAAGTTGTGTTTTAACTGCCGCTAGGTTCCCCGCGTGCCACTGCCAGTGAAGTTTAGCCTGCTCAAGAGTTTGTTCATAACAAAATAACATTTTCGTCATATATATTTGCATTTGAATTCAAAATTCGCGCCAAAAATATAGCGTACTATAATTTTCTAGAAAAATCGATAATTTTTGGAACCAGGTACTATAATTTTAGACTTTTGATCTGGCAACGCTGCCGCTACTAGTCCCAAGTCCAAACTTTTAAAATTAATTTGATAACAAGCAATTTTTATATTCTGTAAGTGGATACTACCGCGAATGGATTCAGAAATATAACCTATATAAAAGTAGATTAATGAAAATGGAACGGTTCGAACTAAGGTCAGGCGCGTATGCAGCTTTCAAGTTTTTTTATGTATAACAATATCAATTTCTGACCTATATTTGATATTATTCCCATTTATTACCATAATCTATTAATCAAATATATAGTGGCGAAGATAGGGTTTCTTTAAAATATAAATAAGCATCGTCTCCCGTCAATTGATCCTAAATCATTTTCAATTTTAGAGAGAATCGCGCCATTCGATTAATTACGTTGAATTTCAAATAAACTATGTATTTTTCAGCGGGTATCGTGGGGTTATTAGTAGCCGCGGTTTTCGGGATAGGTTTTTGTCAAAGCTACTGGGAACTCCTGCCGGAACTGGAACTGGAAACGGACCGATATTCAGGTTTTTATGGAAATCAAAAACTGCAGCCAAGAAGCCATTTATCACACGGCTGCTTATTTGAAATACAAAAATGCGGTCAGTATTGGCGTATTTACTATAAAAACCAAACTATTTCTAAAATATAACGCTTCTTAACATCCCTTTAATTCCAATTTGAAATTTCTTTCGCGGCAGTTTTCTTTAACAAACAGATATGCTACGACAATCTCGAAAAATGCATCAACGCCAAAGGCTACAGCAGCAAAGTACGACTTAAGGGAGAATGCAGCTTAATAACATGAGATTTTTAATCGATTTCTTACCGTTTAAATAGGTTTAATCCATCAGTGAAATTATTTTCTAACAAACTAGAAAAAAAATTAAAAACTACTCGGAAAATAGATCCTGAATTTCTTGAAATTGGTGGATCACCGATCAATGAGCAAAGGTCCGTCGTTAAGGCTAAATATCCAATGATACTTCCAATAACCTTCGATTGGTCCCTTATTATTGACCCCTTATATGCGGAGAAATTCAGAATCTGACTGAATTCAGCTAAGCCAATTTTTTACAGGTGGATTAGGCCTACTTAAACGATAAGGAATCGACACAAAAAACAATCATTACTAAGTTCCATTCTCCCTTTTAAAATAGTTATTTACAATTTCACATTATATCCTACTGTTATTGTTATTTTTTTTTTTTTTTGTTGCTGTTGTTAGAAAGCTCAAGTGATTTGCCAGACAGAAATTGGTCCAAATTTCCTAAGTTTGACAAACGCGGATTGCGAAGCTCCTCCCTCGAAATATCTGGTAATTAATTTCAATATTATCTAGCATTAGACGTATTTTGGTGCTGGGCACTGCTAGTTTTCTAATTTCGTAAATGATGGGCATTAAGTCCTTACTCTTTTCTTTTCGTTAATTAGAACGCTCTACAATCAACTTGTTCCACTAAAACTAAGACAGTGGAACAGGTCCCCGGCAGCTCGTTTGCTGAAACCCAAAATATCATAGAGGTCAATAATCGTACGTGGACCTCGACCCCTATATCGGGAAGTCGAGGATCCCGGGTTTTCATCCCCGACTCGACTGGGGTTGGCCGATTTTCAAGTCCGATTTTCCAAGAAAAGCAGGGTTTTAAAAACCAAAGAGAAATGCCACGTGATCAGCCCAGAGTGTTGGTCAACTTCGTGACGAAGATTTCAAAGCTTTAGTTCTGGACACAATTTACGAGTGACGACTGACGAGTTTTACTTATCTCGGATTTTTTGTAAACTTGAAGTTCATCTAAAGTATAAAGTTGTAACTGTACTGTTCTATTCTCTATTGAATTTTCATAATGACAATCCTTAAATAGTTTTTTTCATTAAAAAAAGGATGTAAAATAAATAATTTTCGATTTGAAAAATATTTAATAAACCCAGACGCGGCCCGGTTTTTCGGGGCTTTTCTCCTCCCAACCCCGACTAAAATAGCGTCACGTACGATATCTAATCTGATCCAGGAATGAAGTCAACGATTCTGCTTATATTTAATTCGTGGAATCGGCATTCCCTGACTAAATTATGTGTTTAATATTCTTTTTCCAATGAAACGGTTGGGTTCTTCATTGAGTACAATTTGAAGCTAGCTATCTGATGAATAAAATAATAGATAATAGTTTAGAACAATATTAACGCTCGCGATACACGCGGCCCACGATTGGCCCAAGCTCTGTTTTTCGTTCAATGTTGATCACTAATATATTTAGGTTAAATATTAGTATACATTCGACTTTTTGGATCAGGAGGCTAAAAATTAACAAATTTCGAACACGATCTCCTAAAAAGACAAAATGGGTTTAAGGCCAGAAACTCGAAATGACAGACGAAAGGTTATTGCTCTCGAGGTAGCAAACACCGCATAGATATTTAATGTCAAAATTTTCCAATATTTCGTAGTTAAACTAACAAGCTGGTCTATAGGGCCACGGTAGTTACACAATATGAGGACGTTTTCGTGACAAAAGTTTCTAATTAAAAACCCGGCCGAAGTTAATAAACCACATAGGCCTAGCCTATTCTGGGTGGCTCGTTGCCGGGACAAACACAAAAATTTAAAATTAACACACAAACTAACAATTAAAATTAAAAATTAAAACAACAAAAGATGATTAGTAAACGAAAAATTAGCTAAATTAAACTGTGAATATTCCCAATTGTATTAAAGACCAAAATAGGTTGAGCTAAGGCGCGTTCAGACTATCCAACTTTAGTCAGCTGACAAAGCTTGAAAGCCGGACTGACCAGTCGTTCCAGTTTGCCAGGCAATGTGAACCTTTCACCCGACCGTACTATTGTCAGGTCGAAGCTCGAATTTTAATCGGGTAGGTAGGCGATTTGAGTCGGGACGACTAAAATCGGACAGGAAGCAAACCAATCAAAATAGACATTACGTCATAGGGCACGTGTCGTTTTTTTTCTTTCAGCAAGAGAGAAAGAACCGAGAGAATAGTCGCTAAAAGACTATTTCGGGCCTTCGTTGTAAAATGGCAATTAATAAAAACGGGTTATTCAACTTATTCTGAGGTTATAGACGTTATTTTGGCGTAATTGTAGCGGTTATTTTAAGGTCATTTTAGAGTTTGTATTGGGGGTAATTCTGGAGTATGTTTTGGAAAATAATTTTAGAGTTTGATTGTAGATAGCACCATGGGATATTTTGAGGTAATATACTACAGGTTGTTTTGGGTTAAACCTAAGGTCACTTTAACTTAACTGCAGAGATTGTTTTGGGGTACTTACTAAGTGCAAAACACTCCACGAAACTGATGTACAAGCGTGTCGCTTTATTTGTACTATAGCGTGATTATATATTTTACAAAAAAATTAAGGCTGTAATCAATTGCGTAATCGTGAAATCGGTGAACACATTTTACAGCCAATTTGTTAGCCCCCTCGTAAAAGATCCCAAATGATTTCAAAATAATTCCAAAGGATTAGGCGACAGAACCGCTACTAGCCTAGTCCCGAGTCAAAACTTTTAAATTAATTTAATTTAATAAGAAGTATTTTTACATTCCGCAATTGGAAGCTACCGCGAATGAATACAGAAATATAACCTAGATATAAAAGTAAAATAGTCAAAGTGGAACGGTTCGAACTAAGGTCAGGCACGTATGAAAGCTTAAAAGTTATTTTTATCTATCAATATCACTTTCTGACCTATATTTTAAATTACTCCAATTTTATTAACATCATCTATTTACCAAACATATATTTTCGAAGCTAGGGGTTCTTTAAAGTATAAATAAGCATCGTCTCCCATCAATTGATCCTATATCATTTTCGATTTTAAGAGAATCGCGTCATTCAATTAATTTCGTTGAATTTCAAACAAACTATGTCTTTTTCAGCGGGTATCGTGGGGTTATTAGTTGCCGCAGTTTTCGGCGTAGGTTTTTGTCAAATCTACGGTGGAGCTCCTGCCGGAAATGGAACTGGAACCGGGACTGGAACTGGGACTGGGACTGGAAACGGGACCGATATTCAGGTTTTTATGGAAATCAAAAACTGCAGCCAAGAAGCCATTTATTACACCGCTGCTTATTTGCAATACAAATGCGGTCAGTATTGGCGTATTTACTATCAAAACCAAACTATTTCTAAAATATAACGCTTCTTAACATCCCTTTAATTCCAATTTGAAATTTCTTTCGCGACAGTTTTCTTTAACAAACAGATATGCTACGACAATTTCGAAAAATGCATCAACGCCAAAGGCTACAACACCAAAGTACGACTTAAAGGGAGAATGCATCCTAATAAACGTGTGATTTTTAATCGATTTATCGTTTAAACACGTCTAAAAAAACTATTAAGTTCCATTCTCACTTTTAAAATAGTTATTTACAATTTCACCCTAATTCCTACTGTTATTGTTATTTTTTTGTTGTTGCTGTTGTTAGAAAGCCCAAGCGATATGTCAACCCGAAGTTGGCCCAAGTTTCGTAAGTTTGACTAACGGGGATTGCAAAGCTCCTCCCTCGAACTATCTGGTAATAAATTTCAATATTATCTATTATTAGATTATTTTGATGCTGAGTGCTACTTGTTTTCTAATTTCGAAAATGTTCCTTACTCTATTCTTTTCCTTAATTAGAACGCTCTGCAATCGAGTTGTTGCACTAAAACTAAGCTTGTGGAACAAGTACCCAGCAATTCATTTGCTGAAACCCAAAGTATCTTTGAGGTCAATATAATAATTTTAGTTTATTCATAGTTTATTGAAACTATTATTAATTATCGCCTAACTGTTAAAAATTTTATTTCGAATTTTCGATTGTCAGAATTGCTACGATAGAGTGAATTGTCCAGGCACTGATACATGCAGCAATACAATTCAGAACAACAGTAACACCACCGACGACGGCAATCAGGGTGCATCGGGCGACACATCCACCTGATGACAGAAAAACCGCGTTTTTTTCGGGCCAAAATTATATTATACAAAAAAGAGGTTGCTTCGCACCCTTAAAAAAACTCTTCATCTAACTCGAATCAAACCCGTGAAGGGACAGAAATTATTTGTTAGAGAAAGAGCAATTTTATATCTTTAAAATTATAGTTAGTAGATTTAGTCTACTACTTCAAAGATTTTATTACTATTATATATTTTCCAAAAAACGGATAAAGACGACCTAGGACTAATGATAAATATATATACATTAGAGGACCTCCATCTTTAGCTAATTTTATTAGTGATACTGATAGAATTTAAAATAAACATCAATGGGAGAGGACGGTTAACTAGGTCGTCTTTATCCGTTTTTTGGAAAATATATAATAGTAATAAAATCTTTAAAGTAGTAGACTAAATCTACTAACTATAATTTTAA
This sequence comes from Odiellus spinosus, assembly GCA_963920705.1. NCBI lineage: Eukaryota > Metazoa > Arthropoda > Arachnida > Opiliones > Phalangiidae > Odiellus > Odiellus spinosus. The sequence continues at coordinate 24,444,069 of OY987226.1, forward strand.
AGATATAAAATTGCTCTTTCTCTAACAGATAATTTCTGTCCCTTCACGGGTTTGATTCGAGTTAGATAAAGAGTTTTTTTAAGGGTGCGAAGCAACCTCTTTTTTGTATAATTTCTGTCCTTTTTTCTCCAAAAATATACACCTTTTCCACATTTCACTATTTTGCTTTATAGGTTTATTGAACCTTAATTCTTACTAATGCTGAATAAAAATTAAAGCGTGTAATTGAGGCTTCAATCTATTCGTAATTGAGACCCTGGTACAAATCTCGAAAGGCAGAGATTAACTAACCTAACCTTACCTAAGTTGAAAAACAGGGATGGGCTAGTTCAATTGATTAACTAACCTAAACTAATCTTACCTAAAATACTACAAGAGGAACGGGTTAGCCCGAGTTATAGGGATTACCTAGTTGGAGGGATGGGCTATTTCCAGGGTTTAATTAACCTAATTTAACCTTAAAGATTACTTGATGGAATGGGTAACCCGAGGGATTAACTAGTTGGAACGATGGGCTAATTCGAGGAAGTAACTAACCTAACCTAGCCTTACCTAAAATATTACAAATAGCCCGAGCTAAGGATTAACTAGTTGGAAGGATTGGCTAATTAGAGGGATTAACTAACCTAACCTCACCTTAAAGATTACCAGATGGACGGGGGAGGTCGAGGGATTAACTAACCTAGCCTTACCTAAAATATTACAAGAGGGACGGGCTAGACCGAGCTAGAGATTAAATTTATAATATTGAATCGCATCGACAAAAAATGAGGATGGAAAGCAAAACAATTCTTTAAAGCAGAATGAGAACATAATTCTGGAGACCAGAAGTATAGGGCCGTTTATTTAACTCGCCGACATCAATTTCCGTTCCGTATATCCTATTTAACATTCTAAATCTTTATTTTTTATTATAATTAAGTTAGACGTGCTTTAGATACAGACTTCAATAATTGGCCAACTACTTAATAGCAACGTTATTACGTAGTTGTAATGACGAAGCTATTGGATCTAAAGCACATCCTAGTCGCAAAACTCAAGTATTTTAAAAAATAAAGTAGAGATTGAGAACGTTAAACTATAAATTTCATGTGTAATCGAAGTCCAACTCGAGTGATATTTAATCCCTAGAACTCTCATTGTGAAATGTTTTTACAGTGACTTACTATATTATATTGGCCACATTTCTAAGGCGATTTACATTCAATCGCCTCGGTTTATTCGAGTACTCTACCCAAAAGATCGTGAGAAATGAGTCTCTTATCACCGAAATATAGGTGAGAAACGAATGCCTAAACAATCGAAGACGTCACCATTGCACAAACGCTAACGTAAACCACGCATTGGTACAGTGCATCTGTGATTACTGAATCTGCAAATCTCGTTTATATAGGCCGAGAAGAGATATATTATTAAAGTTAAAAAATCAAATGATAAGAAAATCATGCCAACTTTTTAATTACGGTGAATTAGGGTGAATATAATGGGATACTCATGATATGACATAATAGTCAAAATTAGACGGCTGAAGAGGGCTACCCTAGTAAAAGAACCCAATAAATGCAATTTTCCGCTAACGATAAAAAATGCCATTAAAAAAAACTTATCAACTGTTTAATGAAATCAATTTTTGTTTATCAATTTAAAGCCAATTAATAAAGCTCGGCTAGTTATATGTTTTACCCTTTTCGTCACCCATACAGGCATCTGTCTCTCTATTAACTCGAATTCGATGGATATTCATTATCATTCTACTGTTTAAGAAATAAAATTTTTGTTTATCATTTTGAAGCAATTAGTAAAGCTCGGCTAAGCTTAAGATTTCACCCTTTTGTAACCCATTCAGGCACCTTACTTTCTATTACTTCATATACTTAATCAACATTTCATTATTGAAATCTGTGTTTAACTAGAGATACTCTTGTACCTGATCGAAGTCTTATCAAATTTTTTCAAAAGTACCTTTGTCTGTATTAATTCGAATTCAGTGGACGGTGGGATGAGGGAAACGACGACAATTTCAGTTATCCATTGGAAAAGACATTACGGTTTCTGATGAAATTCGAGTTTAGATAAAGGGATAAACACGAACGTGTTTATCTTAATGATGTCAATCGTAATTTGAGCACGTTAATTAAAATAAATCTACCCATTTTCGCTAATATATGTGCCGGGTTATTATTAAAAATTCAAAACGTTTCCCTGTCCCATGAATGGGAAACGGGTTTGAATCGCTTTCTGGAAACAGTTTCAGTGGCGGCGCCAGGAGTTTTTTTAGAAGTAGGGTCAAGTCGCTCGGAGGTTCAAGCCAATGGTGGTCATAAAAACAATTCAAAGTATAGATTTTCTTAGGATTTATAGAAAAAAATATATATATATTTCTTAACGTAAGCCAAGAGAAATTACTACCAAATATTTTGTTCTTGGACAATTATTTTTACGTATTGTTTTTCCACAGTGAATTTTCCGCACAACACGATTTTATTATCAGTATTTTTTCGACAATTATTGTTTCGAGGAGTATCTCCCGTTCTATTACTCCCGCTGTTTTTAATCCCCCCCCCCACTATTATAACACATTTTCCCAGTTTTTCTCACAAAATTTTAGTTTTCTGTAATTATGCATTCTAATTTTTTCAAACAATTTTGATTGAATCTTTGAAAGTATTTTTTTCACCTCTGGCGTTTACAAGATTCATCTTAATATAGAGCTAAGGATGCAAAATTAGTACAGAGAATGCGCATTCTTAGCTAAATAATTATTTTTTATTGCCTTCTTAGCTTCTACCAATTTCTTGATTGAATCATACACTACAGTAGGGTGGTTATATATGATACTCTTTACATTAAGGAAAGAGTTAGGCATTAATATCTATAATAAAACATATAATACAAAATAAAGACAAAATAAAATTAAAAGTTCACTTACTGTGACATCGGAGACGATTCCAAAGCAAAGAGTAACAAACGGCGAAGAATTTCCACATGCCAAGGCTTAGCACGAATATATCGAGACTCCGAATTCACAAAAACGGTTTTCACACGACTTCACCTAGAGCTGGCTTTTCAATGCCCGCGTTTTAATTTCATGCGGAAACGTGTGTCCAGTGAAATTTATAAAACGGACCCAAAAATCTAGGTCAAAACGCGTTCCAAGGCCGAGGATGTCCTCTCGCAGAGTGTCTCCTCTGCCTCTGCCTCTGTCTTTGCCTAATGCCTCGGCGAGAAGCGCTAACGCGTCGGGTTATGCCGACGATGACGACAACCGAAGTTCCTCAACTTGACTGTAATCAGCCATTTTTCTCTAGCACCCATGACGTCAGTGAAAAGTCTACTCGAACGCCAAAACGGCCGCAAATGAAAACAGTTAACCCTGCACCATTAGCCCTCAAACAAAAAATAAAACGTGACGTCATTGAAAAGCGCTTGTAGCGCCAAATTGAAGAAGAGACATTAATTGTTACGTCACTGAAAAGCGCTTGTAGCGCCTAATTGGAGGAAAAGAGACATTAACTGTGACGTAAAGTAAACTGCGAAATTTGAATACTGATTTTTTGAAACATTAAAAAACAAAATCACAGCAACAGTGAAATAGGGTACATGTTTTATCCGAAAAGAGATAAATGTATGTAATCAAATATTGTTGGTTTTTAATTATGTTACTGTCAGTCGAAATACATTGTATACAATAAAATATGCCTTAACTGAATTAATATTTTCTTTATGACTGACATTACAAAATTTTCATTTCCTAATTGCGGTAAATCCATTCCAAATTGAATTACCGCAATTAGGAAATGCAAATTTGTTTGAGGACTAATGGTGCAGGGTTAACTCAGGCCTGTGCGAGTCCAATTTTTAGGGTTTCGAGTCGAGTCTCGAGTCCAAACCAAACGACTTTTCGAGTCTCGAGTCCAATTTAAAGTTAGTGTCGAGTCTTCGAGTCCTTCAACTGGCTTAAGAACAATGTTTCGAGTCCAAGTCGAGTCCTAATCGAGTCCTCCCCATGAATTCGAGTCGTTAAAATGACTTTTCAATATACAAAGGAATTTGGCTTGTGGGGCTTGATCTTCAGTTTTACTTTTGGTTTCTTTCGCCTCTCTTTCAATTGTGATGTAGAGCTTCTTACAACCAATAGCAACTTATATAGGCGCTTGAGCTGCCATTCACGAGTCCTTCTCGAGTCCTAATATCTGTTTTTTTTGGACTCGAAAATTGTGCTTATTTCCGTCCCTGGTTGTGAGGAACTTCCGTTGTCGTCATCGTCGGCATAGCCTTCCTAGAAGAACCTTGAGCCAAGGTTAGTAAAGAGACAGGTTAGGCAGATTCTGACGTCAGCCGGAAGTTACCTAGCGCGCAGCCATCTTCCAAATTCCTTTGACAATTGCTAGATGGCGGTTTATATTGTAATTAAGGCGGGAATTTCAAACTAATATCCAATATGTTGTTTCCAATGAACGTTGCCAGGTGGCACTTAGTAAGTCGATTGTCATATAGCGTAGGTAACGCTTTAACATACGTTTCACTATAATCAAGCATAAATTTCACTATATTATATTTTTTAAGCAGACGCCGGTCGTTCAATTTAGTTCAGTTCAGTTCGTATTCCACTCAGTCGCTTGAATCGGCTTGACCTTAATGCCACCTGGCAACGTTCATTGGAAACAACATATTGGATATTAGTTTGAAATTCCCGCCGTAATTACAATATAAACCGCCATCTAGCAATTGTCAAAGGAATTTGGAAGATGGCTGCGCGCTAGGTAACTTCCGGCTGACGTCAGAATCTGCCTAACCTGTCTCTTTACTAATCTTGCCTTGAGCCTACCAGCTTTCTCCGTGAAGCCGCCATTGTATCTTAGCCTATAAAAAAGGCTTACCATTTCCCCAGAAGTTTCCTGATGTGAAATATCTTTTTATTCAGTTGTCAGACATCGAAACATGTCTATTATTCAAAACGAAGAATTGCACAAAGCCGCCGCGAACGGGGATCGTGTCGTAGTAACATCATTACTCGCGGATGGAGCCGATATCAACTCCAAAGATAATCGTTACTGGACACCGCTACACTGGGCATCTTACAACGGTCACTCCGATACCGCGTTAAGCCTAATCGAGGCGGGCGCTAATGTTAACGAATCGGACGAATTGTTATGGACGCCGTTACATTTGGCGGCGCAACGTGGACATGGGGAGGTCGTCATCGTTTTGATCGATGAAGGAGCTAATGTTGACGAAAGTGACGAAGATTTCAGGACGCCGTTACATTGGGCATCGGATAAAGGAATGGTTGACGTCGCTGCCACGTTGATAGCTAATGGAGCCAGCGTGAATGCTATTCACGTTAGAGGTTTGATTGTTTTTCAAGATTATCTTTTTATAAAGTGCATTTAAGTGCATCTAATTGGCTCAAGGGCAAGCGACAATGTTTTCGTGAAGGATTTTCGGGAGATTATAGTTTAATAAGTTGGTTGAAGGGAGAGTTCCAGTGAGGACTGGGTCATGGGTGAATTCACCCATGCAATGTCACCCGGGGTCAACCGATTTTTATGAAATCTCACACACACTTTCTTCTATGTTTGAAACTAATATTTGTAGATTTTGACCTTAAAACATTAAGTAATTTTTTAATTATGCCGGTTTTAACCACCACCCCACGTTTTCGGCTTCCGATTTTTTCGAATTTGTCTCCCTTAGCATAAAGAATATCTTTCAATCTAATCATTATAGCGTTATGAGAATTTGGTTTCTTACCTAATATAATGCGCAGAACCCAGTAGTATGGCCCAAATTACTCTCAAAATTCCCGTTACTATTTTACTAGTGCGTAAAGTGGAAAAAAAAAAAAAAAATAGAAAAAAATGGAGGTTACATTCGGAGCCATGGAAAGTGATGTAGTCAGGTCATACACCCAACAATATTAATATCATTACTAAGCCCAGAAACAGGGCATTCTACTGATCCCAAAAAAGTTTGGCGTAAGCGTTTTTTCTACATATGGTGGGCCAAATAATGATTTATTGAACTTTTACGAAATTTCCACTTTCAAGGAGAAAGAACACTTCTATTAATTTGAATAACTTTCAATCTAATCATTATATCTATATGACAATTTGGTTTCTTACGTAAAGGAATGTAGAGAATCGAGATTTAATGCGTAAAGCAAAATCATATTTTTGTTGAGTTACTTTCGGAACCCTATAAAGTGATGTAGGTAAGGTCCTATACCCAACTATATTAATGTCATTACTAAGTCCTGAAACTGGGCATTCTATTGACCAAAAAGTGTTTTCGGATAAGTTGGTGTTCTACATTTGCTTGACCAAATACTGATTTTTCCAATTTCACAAAATTTCTACATTTATAGGAACAAAAATATATATTGTTGCAAGATATTATTTTATAAATATTTTATAAATAAATAATTTTCTGTTCCTAAATGTATAAATCGTAAAATTGGAAGAATCAGTATTTGGTCCTGCAAATGTAGAACACCAACTAATCCCAATATACTTTTTGGTCAATAGAATGCCTAGTTTTAGGGCTCTTAATGACATTAATATAGTTGGGTATAGGACCTTACCAACATCACTTTGCAGAGCTCCTAATTAAAGAAACTAAACAAAAACGTATGATTTCGCTTTACGCGTTATTAAAGTGGACAAGTAAGTTTTAGAATAATTTGGGCATTACCACTCGATTCTCCACATTTCTTTACGTATGAAACCAAATTTTCATATAGCTATAATGATTAGATTTAAATTTATTCAAATTAATAGAAGTGTTGTTTCTCCTAAATAGTGAAAATGACAGGTTTAAAAAAAAAAAAAAAAACTACTTTAAAAGTTATTTTGTGAAAATTAAAGATCTCATTTCTTAAATTGGTTCCTATTTGCTCCCTGTTTTAAAAATTTGGGTTCCTATTTCACCCTATTTCTAGCCTGAAAAATCCCGTACTTCCTTTTTTTTATGATTTTGGTGGGAGCCCTGAAACGGATATCTGAATTTAATTCAGTAGATCCATCCTATTAATAAAAGTTATACAAAACTCCGAACTCTAGTCGTCAGACAGTTTTATTCTTACTCTTGGTCTTGTTCTTTTCAGATTGGACCCCGTTACACTTCGCGTCCCGTAAAGGTCACGAAGAAGTCGCGTTCTTATTGATCGAGAGCATGGCGACAATCGACGCTATTGACGTCAACGATAGGACGCCGTTACACTTGGCATGTTGTAACGGTCACGATAATTTAACTAGCTTTTTGTTAGAAAAACAAGCGGACGAAAACGTCAAGGACACAGAAGGTTGGACACCCTTACACTTCGCGTCGCGAAACGGTCACTCCGATATCGCAATCGCGTTACTAGAAAGAGGAGCCGTCGTTAACGCGAAACACAAGTCAGGTTGGACACCGTTACACTTCGCGTCGCGATACGGTAGACGAACGGTAGCCGGAACACTTTTAGACTATCAAGGAGACCCTGATGCCCGCTGCGACTCAGGTTGGACGTCGTTACATTTCGCGGCGCGACATAATCACGAAGAACTAGTCCTTCTCTTATTGGATAGACGGGCCCGAGTGGATGCGCCTCATCACGATTCCGGTTGGACCGCTTTACACTTCGCAACGCGGTACGGACATAACAACATAGTTAACATCTTGCTGGAAAGTGGGGCTGATGTCCACACCATTTGCAAAAACGGTAATATGTGAAGGAACTAATAGGGTTAGACGCGAGGCACTAATGATTTTAAATATCCAATATTAGAGATACTGAGCTCTTCTCTTCCCGATTGATTATAAGGCTCGATTTGCTTCCTAGCTAAGCCTAAATTAATAAAAGAGTAGCCAACAAATAGTTCTTTCATTCGAAGGAAAGTTACGATCTTGATAATAAACTGCATCCGAAGTGAAGAAATAGATAAGCGACGGACAACTCCACTTATAAACGATTAGACACGCAAACTGCGAAAGCAAAGCAGAAGCATTAAAGGGTAAATTAAACTGATGTTATCACATTCTTGACTTTCTTTTTTTCTAAATCTAAGTTATCGAAACCTAAGCGCTAATTTTCACCAACCTATATTTTCGCACCGAAATATATTTCTTACCGCCAGCGAAAAATTATTTTAGTTTTTGCTGCGGAAAGTGGTAATTTGCTGCTAATACCGCGAAAAGGTATTTTTTTGTAGGATTTGCGAAATTATTTTTGTTGCAAAAACTGATTGGTGAAATGTATGTAGCCTTAAGAAAAAAAATTTCTCTTATTTTTATGAATCTCCTAATTATTGTCGAAAAGCATTTAAAGATGGAACTTAGTCGTCTGCTATGAAAAAGCGTGGGACTTAGTCGTCTGCTATGAAAAAGCGTGGGACTTAGTCGTCTGCTATGAAAAAGCGTGGGACTTAGTCGTCTGCTATGAAAAAGCGTGGGACTTAGTCGTCTGCTATGAAAAAGCGTGGGACTTAGTCGTCTGCTATGAAAAAGCGTGGGACTTAGTCGTCTGCTATGAAAAAGCGTGGGACTTAGTCGTCTGCTATGAAAAAGCGTGGGACTTAGTCGTCTGCTATGAAAAAGCGTGGGACTTAGTCGTCTGCTATGAAAAAGCGTGGGACTTAGTCGTCTGCTATGAAAAAGCGTGGGACTTAGTCGTCTGCTATGAAAAAGCGTGGGACTTAGTCGTCTGCTATGAAAAAGCGTGGGACTTAGTCGTCTGCTATGAAAAAGCGTGGGACTTAGTCGTCTGCTATGAAAAAGCGTGGGACTTAGTCGTCTGCTATGAAAAAGCGTGGGACTTAGTCGTCTGCTATGAAAAAGCGTGGGACTTAGTCGTCTGCTATGAAAAAGCGTGGGACTTAGTCGTCTGCTATGAAAAAGCGTGGGACTTAGTCGTCTGCTATGAAAAAGCGTGGGACTTAGTCGTCTGCTATGAAAAAGCGTGGGACTTAGTCGTCTGCTATGAAAAAGCGTGGGACTTAGTCGTCTGCTATGAAAAAGCGTGGGACTTAGTCGTCTGCTATGAAAAAGCGTGGGACTTAGTCGTCTGCTATGAAAAAACGTGGGACTTAGTCGTCTGCTATGAAAAAGCGTGGGACTTAGTCGTCTGCTATGAAAAAGCGTGGGACTTAGTCGTCTGCTTGACAAAACGTCGTTTGAATTGACAAAAAGGAATCCGACCAATTGGCGACGTTTAGACCATGTGATACCAGAGAAATCATTGACATCATATATAATTAGGCTAAATACCTTTCATAGCGACCACAACTGTTAGAAATGTTGTTTTCCTTCATTTAAAAAACATTTTATTCAAGAAACCAAATTTATTGAACTCGCAACGCTTCTAAAGCATCGTAAAATGATTATAATTTTTCTTAAGAATGCTAAGTCTGCAGCGGAAAAATAAATGAAAATTAAACTCGTGCTCACATTCAATTTTAAGTCGCGCGTTTGTAACATAAACTAAACCACACAGGAGAACGGGGGTTCTACGAGAGAGGGAATATATTGGCCGGATCCATTTCTCACAATTCAAACATGCTTTTTAATAACAGACGATCAAGTCCAATCTTTAAAACGTTTTCTACCATATTTAGGAGATGCTTAAAAATAAGAGTTGCTTTTTTTCTTAGGTTTATCGGTAACTTACATTCAGGAAAACGTAAAAACAAGGACGTGATACGTCAGTTTTTATTTACCCTTTAAACAAGAATAGAAGGCTTGGGGAATCCTGGCCACAGGTCAAACCAGGTATATTCGGTTTTCGGCGCTCGCTTGGCCCTACTGGCTGACGTTTTAAATGACGCCATTGCCTTTGGGGCCTATATCACTCTCCGGTCTAGAAGATACCAAGTTTTAGACGTCACCTGAATCAATGCGCTACAAAGGCAACTCGTTCTGATCCATCTTTTTAATAGGAACTTGAATCTCAATTATTATTCTAATTTGTCCTGTATTTTAATTAATACTAGTTTGTATGGTATGTAGCCATAAGCGCAGTTCCCAAAAGAGCAGTTCCCATGTGCGCACTCCCAAAAGAGCGGTTTCTCGAAAACGCAGTTTTGCCAAAAGAGCAGTTTCCTAAAAGCGCAGTTCTCATTTGCGCATTTCCAAAAGGGTGTTTTCATATAAACGCACGGGTTCTGTTTCTTGACATCGAATGCTGAAAATTTAGGTAAGGTTAGGTTACGGTAGGGTAGGTTAAGCTAGTTTAGGTAAGGTTAGGTTACGGTAGGGTAGGTTAAGCTAGTTTAGTTAAGGTTAGGTTACGGTAGGGTAGGTTAAGCTAGTTTAGGTAAGGTTAGGTTAGTTTAAATAAGGTTAGGTTAGGTTAATCTGTCATTCGAGATTATGATTTTCGACATTATGTATCGAACTCTTTTAAACAGAGATTTAAAATTAACTTAAAATTAACAATGAAAGATTTTTTTATATTCAAGATATTAGGTGCAAGTACACGAATATTTCGTGGACGTCGCTGGTAGAGAAATGATTTGGGGGAACTGCGCTTTTGGGAAACTGCGCTTTTGGGAACTGTGCTTTTGGGAAATGCGCTTTCGGGAAACTGCGCTATTGGCTATAAACCGTTTCTACATACGATTGCCAATCTGTTTCACTTTCCGAAATATCTCCTGAAAATTTAATATTTCCTAGGTAAATGTCCGCTGGACATCGCTATCAGTCACTGCATGCTGGACGTGGCAACTTCCCTAATTAAACACGGCTCGGATATTCGAAGATTAAATACAAACGGTCAAACTCTTTTACATCGTTGCGTTTCAAGATCAAATTCCAAAGACGTGGCGAGATATTTATTAGCTAATGGGGTTGACTTGAATGTCAAGGATTCGAGTGGAAAAACGGCCTTCGATTTGGCTATCGACCATCAAGACGATGACGTCATTGAGATAATTATTAAAGCCGAGAAAATCCAACGTGAATCGAGAATTTTATTAAGTTTGGCCGAAATAATTTCGAATTTGAAAGAAATTCTTAACAATCTCGATAAAGTCGAAAATAAAAGTGCGTTGTTAACACTTTACGATGAAAGTAAATGGCCCAGGAAAACTCACGTTATGAATTATGAAACGTTTAAAAATCAATTAAGCAATTTACTTATTTAATCTTTTTGACCAATTCTTAAAAATATGTGAATTTTAAAGTGACAGCTTTTTGAAACGCGTTTAAATATTCGTTAAAGCAATGAATCTAGCAGTTAATTAACAAAATTACAAATTTGAGCTCGCTAAGCCTAAGTACATAATAAAAGTCAAATAGCGTGTTTAAGCTCACGCATTTTTGAATCGTTACCTTTTTTTCTATGTTTATTCTAATTAATTAGAAATAGGCTTAGCAGAGATCCATCCTCGTAGTTCAAAAAATCGTCGTGAAACAGCTCATGGCCAATCACAAGAGAAGCGTTAGTAAAATATTTAAAACTCATAGGTTTAAAAGCTGACACTTTTCGTATGATTTGCTCAAGATTCGTTAACGACGAAATATAAAGCGATATCCATGGATCCCCGTTAAGCCTAGTTTTGTAGTACTTTAAATAATTGACTTCGAACTTGGTGTTTGTTGATAAATAATATTGTAACTATTGGGTAAGGCTCATAACGAAAAAAAAAAAAAAAAAAAAAAAAAAAAAAAAAAAAAAATCACAATTGTTGTCGACGCATTATTTCTTTTCATCTCATTCCTTTAAGAAACTAAATCGGTTAATTAACCTATTAAATCTATAATTTAAATAAAGAAAATTTTCAATGACTTGGCATCGTCGCGAACTTTTGTCCATATGATACTGTTTGTTTTGGAAGTGGTGTCAAACTGTCAGGTGACAAAATGTGGTCGAGTATAGGTTCGTTGGTGCTAGGAGGATGTAGGGGTGAAGGAGAGTTCAACTGCCTTCCTAGATCAAGTTTCGGGCAGGTAGAGACACTCACGCCCATCTAGTTACCTTGGCTACGCGCATCACGTGATCACGAAATCTCAACTCTTAAAAATAGACGTAGAGCAGTTGATATTATAAAAGAACTTGTTGGTGCGACATCTTGTTCGAATGCTGCGAAGTACGTCACGAAATCACGCGTCTTTAATACAAGGGCTGCGTTCAGTAACCCTCAACGGGCCAAATCCGGTTTTTAGAAAATAAGTTTCCGTTGAGTACGCTACGTCAGAAGTTGTTGAACGAATTTTTTGATACGTTGTAAAAAGGCGGTTATTACCTCGTGGAGTCGTGGCAAAGGCTTAAGTAACTATACCCAATAGCGATCGAATCTAACCAAAAAATACAAATCAAGCTTTCTTCATCACTAATTTTAAATAACTAAATCTCACTCATCAAAATATGTTATAATTTCGGTTATAATCTATACCGCTTAAATAGAACTCATTAAATTTGAGATCAATATATCAGAACTCCCGCCATTCCTACGTCATCATAGCGCTGCTCAACGAAAAAACCATCTATTTCAGACGCTGACTTCGTGACGTAAAACCGGAAGTGAGAAAAAACCGTACAGTAAAAAAATCGCTCGGCGATGAGCTCAACGCTGAGACCGTTGAGCGTTACTGAACGCAGCCAAGGAAGTTATTTCCGTTTTCATAAAACGCTAGGGGCCAAACAGCTCGGAAGTCACTGTGGAAAGATCCGACCTTGAGAGCTGACACGGATATAGAAAAATAACCTTAAGAAATTCTCGGTGATAACGAAGGCTTAGCTAGTACCACCAGAACGAGGGGAAAACTGAAGGGAAGTTAGTATGTATGCGGCCGGAAAGCGGTAAGCGCGTTACAATACGAAAATAGGCAGTCCAACTCTCCTTCACCCCTATATCCTCCTATGTTGGTGAAACCCTATTTAGAAAAATTTTTACTCGGCTTCGAGCCCAACACCTTTAAAATAATATAATTCTCCACGCCAAGAACTAATCATTTGGAAACCGCGGACTGGAACTTGGTATTATGCTATTGTACTACCATTGACTTACAAGTCTATCGGAGGCGTAAAAAAGTTACCGTTTCACTATAGTTGCTTTGGCCCCCTTTTAATTGTATTAAAGGGAGACTTGGAGCTAAAAATGGAACAGCTTTTGAATTTATTTTCGGAACCACCGTTCTAAAAAAAGGAATTCGATCATTTTTTCACAATTTTTAGACACTTTTTTGGTGTTTAAATTAATTTCTACTTAAAGTTTGGATGTAAGTATAAATTCGGGCCAATCATATTATTTCAGCCTCCAACAGCGCTTGAAATGTGGTAACATTAAAAGAATATGGCGGGGATTGAAGGCCAAGGTCTTCTTGGGCATCAAACGCCGGCATATTATCTTCATGTTAGGATATTAAAGCGCTGTTGAGGGCCGAAATAATATGACTGGCTCTTTATATATACTTTTTTCAAATTTTAAAAAAATTCAGGAATTAATTGAAGCATCAAAAACGGGTCTAAAAATTGTTTTGAAAATTCTCGAATAGGTTTTTCGGCATGGTGATTCAGAAAATAAATTCAAAAGCTGTTTTAATTAGCTACGTTCACACTTTGAAACCGATTTCAAACCGTTGCAAATATTAAAATCGACTATTCGAGCTAGTAATTGGGTTTCTTCTTCAAAGATCTACACGGGTGACCACGAAATTTTATAAGTTGACCTTTTCATAAACACTTTGAAAGCCCCTAGTGTGAACGCCCCTTTATTTAGCTCCAAGTTTCCCATTAAAATTTGTTTGCAACAGTGGGACGCTTCTTTTCAACGGCGGCGAGACGGGGATAATCGGTGTAAAAACCCAGAATTCCATGTAATGGTTCTATCACATTTACGACAATTATTATACGGCGAAATTGGCGCCATCTACAAAATGGGTAATCGGCCAAAAATACATATTTTTCAAGACTTAAGAGATTCCATATTCGCGTCTTTTCAACACGCCTTTGTTAGAAAATTAGACCAATTTTGCATATTTTTAGAAACAAAATGCGCATGCTCCAAACACACGTAACCTCCAGGGGTTGATGCTGTCAAAGCCACGTATTATTTCCGACTCGGAGATGGCGCTACAATCAAACCGCAGTTTGTCGACGACATAGAGAGTATTGGGAATATAGAGAAATATCTCTATAGCGCAGCCTTGTAATATCTGCCACTAAAACTGTTCCAAATATTGATATTCAGGAGTACTGCTGTACAGTACAACTGTATTGTACCGAAAAAGTCGAACTCATCAACAGTAATGGTAAACAAATTGTTCGAAATAAAATAGTTAAAACCGTAGAAGCGTCAAAAATTCACACATCGTTTATATTTTAGGTAAGAAACTCTTTATATTAATTATCTTAATTAGAAAAAGGTAAAGTTTAAATATTAAAAGTTTATTCGCGATAGCGAAGCTCAGCTGGAGTTGTTCTCAAAAGGTAGGAATTTATTATTCATACTATAGTTATATTTACGATTGACAGATTTTATTCAGAGTAACAGAAATATCCACGTCCAGATTGGGGGGTGAGACAATGGAGCACGTGTTATCAAAGCCTGCGACCGATAAAATAGGAAAATCCCACTCGAAATTCAACCACAGTATGAATGACAATAAAATTTAAATGCAGCGTTATATTATATAGGTTTTAATTAAAACGCTATTGGGTTTAGGGAACAGTTTCTCAAGGATTTATGTTATATCTCTACGTAATCATTACTAGCTGCTTGGTTATACTTTTTTCTTAAACATTGGTTAATAGTTAGTTTACATATTTTAATTTATGACCTTATTCTCTGGCGCCTGTGGTTAGGCAGCCGATAATATATCTTAAGAGAGAAGAGGAAATTACTTTCTCTCTTCTATAGGAGCACTATCGCCATCTATGCAAGGATACAATAATATATTTCCGCACTTTCTGAGCAAGGGTAACCACCACAAAACCCAGAACAATTATGAAAATAGTCAATTATTCCATCGATTTACAGGAAATTGTAGTTTTTTAGAAATATAGAAAAATATAGGAGGATTACTGAAATTATAGGAAAATATACGAGAATTACAGAAATTATAGAAATATGATAGGAAATTACAATAAAACGCACAATTTCTCATTCTAAAACTAAACACAGTGAATAAGATGACATTTGACCAAATTGAATTGAATTCTTGTAATTTTCATGCGCCACATGTATGTGAAAAACATTAAGTGGAAACCCGCAAATATGAAAGAAAACTTAAAAATTATAGAAACACATTGGAAAAACAGGAAAAAATGATTATATATAGGAAATGTGGTCATCCAGTTTCTCTGCACTGTACTCTAGACATATCAATCATTATCACTGGTTTTCTAGAGTACCCGGTATCAACGGCTTCGAGGGTGGCAGAACCCACGACATTGTTAGGAAAGGGGTGAGATTTTAGTTTGGGTCAGGGTCGTGGACTGGAGATAAAAATTCACGAAAGACCGAATCGAGAACGGGGTTGATTAAATATCTTTCAAATCAAGAATATTATATTTTATACATTAAATAAAAACGTTTAAATCAAATAAAATCTTTTGAAGTAATTGGAAATCATTTGACATAACATGAGATAATTTGAAATCACGTTTACATTTGTTCCCAACTTTCCCAAGTGTACGCGTTGGACCCTGGGATATGCTTATAACCTTTTCAGACGAGGTGTCACTTGCCGGTTTAATCAGATTCAACCGTGGTTTATTGTAAACCTCGGTTAAAACTGATTAAACTATGGCTAATCACAGTGGCGGCGATCCTGGGGGGGGGGGGGGGCTGCGGGGCCAGAGCCCCCAGGCGGATAATAATGGGGGGCGGAGCCCCCAGGGAAAATTATCGAAGCCCCTAACTTTATTTTATTCTTTGGTCGCGAGTCTATAGGAGTAAGGATTTAAAAAAATCAAGAGAAAAAGTCCTATTAGATGTGAATAGGAGTAATAGATCTAACGCGAAAACTTTCCTTGAAAACGATGAGAAAGTTGACGGAAATAGGTCCGACTCAAGGTGAAAGCTCGTCTCATTCTCCATGGGAATTTTCGTTACCCATCTCGGAGTTCCCACGCTCAGATATAGCTATTCTCTTAAACACTAAATAGTGAAATCACAACTACATACATAGAAAAATAGTTTCCTGATTTATTCTATATATGTTGTAATGAAATCAAACAGCCTAGCCGGATAAGATGGTGAAAGAACAACCCAAACTGCCCATAGGAATTTGGGTAACGTAATGTTAAAATTTTTTGTTTCGCCACTGGTAAAATTTTATTGTGATAGTAAACTAGGGTTGTGTCCTCACCTTTCTACCACAAAAATAATCATTTAACCATTATAGTGTGTGAATACAAACCAATTGAAGTTTAGTTCGATAATGATAAAGATAGGCCACATCGTTGGATTCGACAATGGAGTAGACTGTCTTCCCCCACCTGAAATCAGTTGAAATTTTGAATATTAGTAGACACACGACAGATAAAGATTCTGGGAAAATATCGTTTTGTAACTGCCATGGGATTTTTCTCAGCAACGATTTAAATTACCCAGAATTTTGACATAATTTGAGGTGCGGAAGCCCAAAATGCCTGTAAAAGTGTTCAACCTGCCGAACAACAAAGTTTTGCAGCAAAGCAAATTCAAGGAGCGAGGCACAGACTATACAGAAATCCTGACCCACACCGGCAACCGATAAAGCTCACGTTTGACTCTACCGCCGCTCGAAACCAGCTATTGGCAGCTGTAAAGCAGCCGTGGCCCAAAAAGCCTGACGTCACAGTAGTTGGAAATGTCTCTATAGCTCCCGACCGCACGGAGATCGAACGTCTGCGCGCCCAAATCAACCATCAGGCAAAGGGTAGACCCCGAGCTAGGGGCCCCAAATCGAAAACCCAAGGCCCAGCGCCAAAACCCCAAGGCACCGCCTCTCCACACCCCACCGTCAACAAAGATAATGGATCAGCGTCACACAACTCAGCCTCTGAACAGCCCCCGACCGACAAGAATAGAAACCCAAACCGAAAAAACCGCAAGTGGCCCCTCCCTTCCCGGGCCCAGCAACCCCAGGGCAGGGATCGACGGGTGTCGACATAATAAAACCGTGGTCCTCGCTGGCTACCCATCCTGTACATAGTGTAAATATTATTTCGTCAACCAACCGCCGACTCTCCGTTACCGCTCAAACACCCCTCGATCAGCCCCGGAAGAAATGTAAACGGGGCAAACGGAGAAGTCAACGCCCCAAGGGCAATCACCGTGTAGGTTTTATCAATATTCAGGGGGGCCGAACAGAAGCCAAATGGCAAGAACTAACACGTTTTATGGCCCGCGATAAGATACCACTGTTTGCAGTGGCCGAAACCCACCTCCGAGATGGTGAAAACCCGACGCTACCGGAAGGACTATACTGGACCGGACACAATCGTACCCAAGGTGCAAAGCGTGGCGGCGGTGTCGGTTTTCTCTCAACCTCGAACAATATTCGGGTTGTCAAAAAATGCCACGAGCACCTATGGGTAACCTCGGACGCCCACCCATCGGTCAACATCGTGGTGGTATACGCGTGTTCAGGAAGATCACAGGAGGTCCTCCGGGAGAACGAAGTAATGTACAAATGCCTTCAATCCGACATCGAGAGCATGGAGGCTGGACAACAGGTTTGCGCGCTGGGGGATTTCAACGGTCATATAGTCGAACTGCCTAGAGAAGACGCGACCGGGCTGCATTACGAGGAAAATGGAAGCGGAACCCTGCTGAAGAACTTTGCCACAGATACCGGACTAGCGATAGGTAACCTTTCGAAACTGTGTAAAGGGAAATATACCTGGCAAGGACCCTCGTCACGCACGGTAGTTGACTACGTTCTGACGTCACCCCCCTGGCGGCCATCATGGTAAGCCTGGAAATTGATGACGAACGAAATCGAAGTATTGGAAGCGACCATAACGTGATGACACTAGAGTGGAAAAACTGTAATGCCGGAGCTCCAGATATCCCCACGCTCAAGGCTAACAATCCAGATCGGATCATGTGGGATTTTCAGGACGAAGCCGCACTCAAAGAATTCTCCACGTCAATGGAAAATAGGGCGGCACGCGGCCTTACGACATACGAAGCTATGACGGATGCGATTTCCGAGTGCATGAACCTTCACCTACAGCGGAAAAAGGTCACCACCGGCACTGGCAGGGGCCATACCCCCAAACGGTGGTGGGACCCCGAAATCGGGAATGCGATAGCTCACCGGAAACAGAAAAATAAGATCCATAGACAGGCGGTGCGCGACGGCGAACCGACGCAGATGGTGGCCCAAAAGTGGGTGGAATATCAAGACTCTCGCCGCGCTACTAAACGATTGATACAAAAGCGGATTCGTGAATCCCACAGTCGCACTGAGAAAGACATTATGACCGCCGGCAGGGAAAAGGGAAGAAAGTTTTAGCGTTACCTTAAGAAAATTCGGAAGCAAAGTCAAAAGCTCTCCGAAAAACTCCAGGGCGTCAGAACCAAACAAGGCCGACTTCTTACTGCACAGAGAGACATCGTTCACCGCATAGTCGAATACGTCACAGAGCTAGAAACGGAACTCTTAGCCACGGCCGAAATTCCACACACCAACTGTACCGGCGCCCACGAGGGAAATCTACGACAACCCAGCGGGGACCTCAGAGCTCTGCGACGATTTCGATATAAGTCGGGTAAAGCCGCGGGTCCGGATCATATATATACCGAACCTATCATGGCCCAAAGGCTTCCCAAGCGCTGCTTGATATTATCAACTCCCTACGTAAGAATAAAACGGTTCCGGATGCATGGCTGAGCTCACGCGTCTCGCTCATTTTCAAAGGAAATTCGAAAGATGAAACCGACCTCGGCTCTTACCACCCGATAGCGGTATCGTCGATACTCTATAAACTATACGCTATCCTTCTCAAGAACAGAGTGGGCCCTTTCCTGGAAAAAGATAACCGACTGAACGATGCGCAAGGGGGTTTTCGTCAAGATAGACGACTCGCAGACTGCTTGTTCGCCATCACACAACTACTTGACTTGACCCAACGGGCGAAAACGCCTCTAGAAGTGGTCTTTTTAGATCTAAGAAAAGCTTACGATAGCGTCCATAGGTCTCGACTCTGGGACACGCTCGGAAAAAAAGGAGTCCCATCCGTATTTATTGACGAGATTAGGCGGCTGTATACCGGAGCCTCGTACACGTACACGTTACATGATTGCACCACCCCACCGATCGAAAGCCTCATCGACCTACGCCAAGGATGCCCTCTCTCGCCGGTACTTTTTCTCGTCTATATAGATCAACTAGCGGATAAACTCCAACAGTTGCATTGTGGGGCTACACTACCAGCGGCTGGTAACGGGGAAGCCGTCGAGGTACCCTGCATTCTATACGCAGACGATATCGTGCTCTTTGCCAACTCGCCCAAACATATGCAAACGCTTCTAGACACTTGCGGGACCTTCGCTGACGACATGGGTCTACGGTTTAGCCAGGAAAAATCGAATTCGCTACCTTTCAATAGAACGGAGATGCACTCTGGCTATATGCTCCAACGCTTCCCAGTACTCGAAGTCAGTGAGTACACATACTTGGGTGTGAAACTAACAAACGTAGACCAGTACCTATCCAGAGCGGCGTCCGACCTCGCTTCTAAATGTAACCGGCTCCGTTGGGAGGTACGAAACCTAGCGGAGGGCTCATACAACAAGTACTCAGTAGGCCGCACCTTGTGGAAAGCCGTGGCCGTTCCAACACTCACACATGGAAATGACATGCTCTGTTTCCCCACGACTATCGTGAACACGCTGGAGCGGACACAATCCATGGTTGGAAAGACAGCTCTTAACGCGGGTACTATGGCATCCTACGCGGCCATACAAGGAGAAATGGGCTGGAGCACCATGGAGGCAAGGGAGGCTAAGTCTAAACTGAAATACCTGGGTAGAATGAAGTTTCTCCCTCCCGAACGGCTCGCCAAACGGATCTATGAGTCAATTCGCGCAAACGGCCTGGATACTGCCTGGTCGGCGAGAGTGGCAATGCTCGACCGTAAATACGGCATCGGCACAGAACGTGGCCGAGCCACGACCTACTCTGAATGGTCGACGCTAGTGGAAGGCGAATCGAAAGAACACGCGGAACGTCTATGGCACCAGGCCGTCGACAAAAAGAAGAGTCTTACGATCTATAAGGCTAAGACCCATCCAAAACCAGAGTCTTTCTACGACGGGTCCCACGGAGAGGGCCTCCTGTTTCAGGCACGAACGGGCTCCCTCCTCACGGGAGTCCGCCAGGCGGAATTAGGCAACTTCCCCCCGTCGTGCCGGCTCTGTTTTGGCGACCAGGAAGACCTAAACCACGTCCTTCGGGAGTGTGTGGCTACGTGCCCCGATCTCGGGGCGATGGAGTGGCGCGCCATGCGGCGTGAGGACCCCATAGAGGAAATCCTGGGCCTGTCGGGCGGCCAGTGGGACCATCACGTCATAACAAATATCCTAACGTCGTGGTGGGGAAAAAAAACAAGACTGGCGTCTCTCACACCCTTTAGACAAGGAAACGGACTTTAAAGGCTTCAAAGCCTTCTAATTTCAAAGGGCTATATTTTGTATTTTGTATTTTATATTTTGTATTTTGTATTTAATGCTGAGCTCTCCCAACAGGGGAGCCGCCCCGATTCAAAGGGGTGTACTTTGTACGGCAAAGACAATAAACCTGTAAACCTGTAGCTAACTCGTATAGTCTTTGTGTTCTGAAAAAACAAAGCGAAATAACACCGCAAAAGTATACTGTAGTGGTTTTTATTAAGAAACACATTATTAGTAATTCGACGAAAAATAACAATTTTAGTGACATTATATTTCAAACAATGTGGAAAAAGACCTAATTTGTGTTCGCGTAGGGAGTCAGTTCTCAGCCTCAGCCACGCATCAGGCTTTGATTCGATACATTCCTAATGGTATCGGGATTGATTCAGTTATTTCATGGTATTGCAACTGTAAATGAGGGAACTTGACCATCAGAACTTGTGCTCACGTTAGCAGCCTTATTTGGTGCCTGGGCTATAAACGACACGAAGATAGAGGTAGCTGGTATCAATATAAATTGCGTGTAGTCTGCGACGATGCCGGTGATTTGGACGATTTACCTAACATTGTTTGAAATATAATGCCACTAAAATTGTTATTTTTCGTCGAATTACTAATAATGTGTTTCTTAATAAAAACCACTACAGTATACTTTTGCGGTGTTATTTCTCTTTGTTTTTTCAGAACACAAAGACTATACGAGTTAGCTGTATAGTCTTGCCTCGCTCCTTGAATTTGCTTTGCTGCAAAACTTTGTTGTTCGGCAGGTTGAACACTTTTACAGGCATTTTGGGCTTACGCACCTCAAATTATGTCAAAATTCTGGGTAATTTAAATCGTTGCTGAGAAAAATCCCATGGCAGTTACAAAACGATATTTTCCCAGAATCTTTATCTATCGTGTGTCTACTAATATTCAAAATTTCAACTGATTTCAGTTGGGGGAAGACAGTCTACTCCATTGTCGAATCCAACGATGTGGCCTATCTTTATCATTATCGAGCTAAACTTCAATTGGTTTGTATTCGCACACTATAATGGTTAAATGATTATTTTTGTGGTAGAAAGGTGAGGACACAACCCTAGTTTACTATCACAATAAAATTTTACCAGTGGCGAAACAAAAAATTTTAACATTACGTTACCCAAATTCCTATGGGCAGTTTGGGTTGTTCTTTGCCTTTGAATCAAGACGAAAAAAATAGTCGCATAATCAACGTGACAAATGGTGGTTAAGTGTAAATTTTCAAGTCAAAAGATGCGCCCAAAACCCTCCAAAAATATTTTGTGTTTTTTCGGCTTTTGGCGATATCTTGGCCAAATTATCACCAAATCTAGTATTTTTTTAATTAAAGGTCTCTCGAAGCCCTAGTTGGTGGTCTTTATAAAAAAAAAAAAAAATCTCGCACTAATCAGTTAATTTTTTATATATATAAATATAAAATAATATATATATATATATAAAATATATATATATATATATATATATATAATATATATATATATATAAAAATATATAATATAATGTAAATTTTGGGTAAAAGTTGACCCCTGAATTTTTTCAGATTTTTATAATTTGTGGAACAAAGTCAAAAAAATTAAAAATCGCGTTTTTGGCCATATATTTTAAATACGAGACGGGCATACATCTTGATCATTTATTCATAGAAAGGCGAGTTTTCAAGCGCCAAACTTTTTATTATTTTCAAATTTTAAAACGCTTTTAAAAAATTTGCTTTGAGCGTGATTTGTTTTTGATTACCTCCTACTAGGGCTTCGAGAGACCTTTAATTCAAAAAGATATATTAGAATGGTGATAATTTCGAGATAATTTGGCCAAGATATCGTCAAAAACCGAAAAAACACAAAACAGTTTTACCCATAACCATCATTTTCCATGCTGATTATTATGGGACTATTTATTTCGTCTCGCTTCATTCAATTTTCAGTGTCTTATCCGGCTAGGTCCTTTGCTTGGAGCCTCGGGCCCCCTACAGGGGCGTCGGAAGTTATTACTAAGTGGGTGGGCTGAACAAGTTGGCTAAGGTCAAATTATATGGGGCTCAGTTACCCCAGGTCCGACGGTCGAGGGGGCTTGAGCCCACCCTGCCCCCCCGCTTCCGACGCCCCTGGGCCCCCAGGCATATTTATTGCGATCGCGGCCACTGGCTAATCACGCCTCGTCTGAAGAGGGTATTTAGTCTTTGTAAAACAATAAGCTTACGCAAAAATGATTATAATACATTTTCCCCTTAACCTTTAGTGAATGAAAATTAAAATGAAGTTTCAATTGACTCTAATCTGCCTACTGTGGAGTGTTTATTCCTGTTTGGCAACATATCTAGTGCCATCTTCGCAGTCTAAGGCAGGACAAACGCCAGTGAATGAAGGAATAGGCGAAGGAGCTCAAGAATTATTAGCAATGCGAGGCTGCAGTAAGTAAATATAAAAAATATATACATGCCGTGGGTCTTGAACGTCAAGCCTACAAATTTGTAATCAAATTAAGCATACAAAACGGTAAGGTTCCAATTGCGCAGTTCCCACAAGCGCATTTCCTTTTTGCGCAATTTTTCGTTTGCGCAGTTTTCCATTTCCGCATTTTCCATTGTGGACAGCTCGAATGGCAAACTCCGCAAATGGAAAACTGCGCAAATGGGAATTGCGCAAATGGCTACTGCGCAAGTGGGAAACTGCGCAAGCGGACGCAAACCTATAAAACAGTTCTGTATTTTAATTGAGTTTCCCTTCATAGGTCTGGGAAACGTAACGTAAACTAACCTTTTCACACGAATTTGCTTAGTTATACAGATTGTTGTTGAAAAGTCTATAAAAATTCAGATGCTTATTCTTCAGGTTTCTATGAATGAAAACGCCTCTTGAACCATGTGCCCAAATCATACCGCTTCACAGTTCTGGCCCCCTAAAACAAGCCTTCATATGACAAAATACGAAACTCAACTATGGATTTTACCAACTTGTTTTCAAAATTAGGAACAATTGCGTAAGTCAACCGAACGAGACAAGAGACTTAAAGTTTATCATTAAAAGTTAGTTATTGTAGTTATTGCGTTTAGAAGTGTGCAACATCTAAAAATGATGTTATTAGCTAATTCAACTATTATCTGACTTAAGGTGTTTGCATCAATGAAAATTGTTTTACTTAATTACTTTCTAAATTACTACAGAGAGATCCGAAATTTACAAGAATTGTTCAAAGTGACCACCATCGATGTTTATGCATACCTGCGCCAATCCCCCCTAAAATATATCCCCCTTCAATGCTTGTTATTATATTTTCTAATGCGCATGCTTGAGAAGGAAAGAGCGGAGGAATATTTAGGGGGATGGAACGGCGGCCCATATAGCTGAACCTTTCCGTTAAAAGTCTGAAGATGACGTAGTTTTCCTCTCTCGTTTCTGTAATTTGACGCGAGATGATGTAGCTATGTCACGTGGTGCGCACCAAAAATACGCAGTTAACATCTTGGGCTACACAAGCGAGGGAGGAAACTACGTCATCTTCAGACTTTTCACGGACGGGTTCAGCTATACTGGCCGCGTTCCATCCCCTTAATCTTCCTAACCTACAAACTAATAATAAAAACGACGCCTTTCCCACGCGTAAAAGGAGGATACCGTGGGAACACAATTTTCTAAAGAGGATAGAAAATATTTTTGTATAACAAAAAACAAACAAATGTGACGTCACAGACCTATGCACCCCCTACCCTCCTTGCGTCACAGCCCGTCACAGAGAGACAACCCCCCCCCCCCCAATTGTGTGACGTAGTTTATGGGCAGTCTCTTACGGGTTGTCCAAGATCCAGGACATCATGAACTTCAGTGCGGTAAATCAAGTCTTTGAGATGTCCCCAAAGAAAAGCATGCGCGGATTTACATCGGGCGATCTGGCTGGCCACGGCCAAGCAACAATTCAGCCTCAGCCTATCCACCGTCTAGGGTACGTGGGATCAAAATGGGCTCCAACTCGAAGACTAAAATGTGGTGGCGCTCCGTCGTTCGATATTCTCGGGAACTCCTCGTGCTTGAAGTCCAGAGGGTTTTAATTTACCGGTTTCTCTTAAGAGGCTGTCAACAGCCGGGAACGTTTGGTGATTTGGTAGTTGTCGTTGAGGAAAGTGCTCTTGATACAAGCACCAAGCCCCTCCATACATGAGATGCGTGTCCGAATACTTGGAATTTGTGAAGTACATGGTACTTTAAGAAAAGTGCGATTTATTTGTATAGCACATTTATTTAAGTACTAAAATTGTTAATTGCAACAATTTTTATCTAAGCTAAATGTTTAAAAATAAGGGTCTCATGGGTAAACCTTTTAGATAACTTTCTTAAACATTTTAATCTACTTATTAGAAGCCGATTAAACAATCATCTCTCTCTATCTGAATTAATTAAAAAATCGTTGAGTAAAACAATTTTTCATTGGTGGAAACACCTTAAATCCGTTAATTAGCTAATTACATCATTTTTAGCGATGGCACACTTCTAAACGCAATAAATTCAGTAAAGAACTTTTAATGATAAACTTTAAGTCTCTTATATCGTTTGGTTGGCTTTCGCAATTGTTCCTAATTTGAAAACAAGTTGGTGTAATCCAGAGATGAGATTCGCAATTTATGTAATTTGAAGGCTACTTTCGGGGGGAGGCCAGAACTCTGAAACGGTGTGATTTGGGAACATGGTCCAAGAGGCATATTCACTCATAGTAACCCAAAAAAAAGCACCCAAAATTTTTACAGACTTTGAAGTAGAAATGTACCGACCACTTTACCCTCTTAATTTATAAGAATCCGTCTCAACTTGGGCAACTGTGACAATTCCCCTTGATAAGAGTATAAAGATATTGCATGAATCTTTGTGCCGAACGGATTCTGTTTAATAAAGGCAAATAGCTGAAGGCAACCACCTTAGTCACTGAGAGCTCGGACACCTCCAAAGGGCAATCGCGGATTACCAAAGTCCGTACCGGATATAGTCTACATAATCGAGACGCGCATGGGGTTGGCCGAAAGGGAAACT
Source organism: Odiellus spinosus (assembly GCA_963920705.1). Taxonomy (NCBI): domain Eukaryota; kingdom Metazoa; phylum Arthropoda; class Arachnida; order Opiliones; family Phalangiidae; genus Odiellus; species Odiellus spinosus. The sequence continues at coordinate 24,469,696 of OY987226.1, forward strand.
CCCAGACGACTTAAGCTAAGCTAAATAGCGAGTCGTAACCCAGAAACAACGTTGCGGGAAAGTATAAACACCGGCAAGTCAATTCTTACCCATCGAGTGGAGTTTTTTTTGTCGAAACCTAAACCAGAAACGTAAGTGGACGCTGAAATAACGCCATCGCGAACCACACACGCCGAAGTTTCACGCGCAACGAAGGCAAAATAAACAGCGAAGGCACTAAGTCTATAGGCAAAAATACGGGACGTTGAAAAAACACATGGCAATGATCACTTTAAAAATTGCCTGGTCCAGTTTGAAAATTAACTTGGAGAGGGAGGGTCAGTGGTCGGGACCACTAAGAAAATTTAAGGATATTCAAAACGTTTCTTGATTTAGAAGTTGAAATAGAAGTAGAAGTTTGGAAAATTTTGTAGCCTGAAGATCCGAGTCCTAGCAGACGACGTGTCCTGGTCATGGCCAGCTTATTTATTGCAGGGAGAGGGGAATCGCTGGTCATAGGTTCACTTTAAAAAAAATGCTTAATTCTCACCCTGCAACAGTGCTTGTATTACGCAAAAACATTTTCGCGACCTCCTTCCCGCAAATGGTTTGTTCAACCAGCTTCTAAGGGGTCGTTAAAAGGAATAGTTTACAAAAAGGTATTGCTCGAGCGACTTTTCAAACACTTGTCACAACTCTCACGACACGGTTTGTGAACACCTCCAATGCTTATTCCATTCAGTATATTGTAATCTATTAATGTACCAAGTATCACGATTTTAAACAAATGTACACGATTATAAAAACAGTTATCCTATTGACTAGTAGATGGAGGAGCTAGGTTGACTTAGGACCAATTGTAATCGATGAAGCTAGCTGGATGGAGTGGAAGGTAGAAATTGTCTTGGGCTCAATCGGTAAATTTGATAGACAGAAAATAATATCTATGTGGTGAAAGTTAACTTGGGACACGTAGAAATATAAAAATATTTTAAAATCTACAGAAAAATAAAGATCAAAATGGCTACGAAATTCAATAAGGTCACAAGTAAATCATCCTTGATTTACGCATGGGATAAGGTCTATAAAATGTGTAATATTTGATAAGTAGATCGATATAGTAAATCGAAATCTCAAAGTCGATAACTTTTAGTTTCTTATTAACTGACAGAGATAGGTTTTAATAAGACGCACTTTATTTATGACTCAAAAGTTCTACATCACGAAACGGACTGCGTTTTAATTATTGAGTACAGGTTTTTTCGTCGGTTCGTATTAAAAGATAAAACTCCTAATCTGTAGTGATAATCTTTGCCCCCTGATAACATTAATATATTTTGGCCTACTGTACTACTACCAACATCTTCCCCCTTAACTTAATCTATACAACATTATTTAAATACAATAAACAAAATACTAATAATAACACTGTTAAACTTGCCATTAAAATATTTAACATACATATTAATATGACCATTATACATTTAAAGTTTATTCTAAGATTGATATCTTTCTGGTTTAAAAAGTTTCTCTGTAGCCCTTAAACATCGTGTCTGGGAACCACTCGCCAAAGAATCCGTTCGTAGGGTCAATCGACTTGTCTGGGTTGGTTGGATCTGATTGTTTAGAACTCCTGTACCACTAGCTGCTATTACGTGACTGTTATTTATTTCTGGTACATTTAGTGCCTGACATCCTCCCACCGGTCGATTTTCCATAACTTTTCCGATGTTCACTGGTTGAGCAATGATTGATTGATTGGTGCCCAAGTCTTTGGCCACCGTAGCCCCCTGTCGTACTTTCATTTTAAGGTTGTTTAGATACCACGGTTGACCTTTAAATCTGGGTACCAAAGGGAACCCCGATACTTCTGGATTGGATGGTCTCCTATATAAACAAGTACTTTTCTTCGGAGTGGTACTTACACCTGGAATCTCCCTAATGTCTTGTCTATTTCGTCGGAGTACGCCACCTTGTTCGGTCTTTACCATGTATGATCTTGGGCCCACGATTGATTTGCAGGTTCCATTTATCCAAGGACAATGTCTTTTCCTAGGATTAATTTTAACTTGCTGTCCGAGAGTCAGACGTGGCAATTCCTTAGTCCCTCGATCATACCAACGCTTCATGTCTTCTTGTCGACGAGTAATCAGTTCTGGTACATTCGAAACCACAACTGGTCTCAATTTTTTGGAATCTATGGGCAGTAAAGACTTCGTTTGTCTTGAGAAAATTTTTTCAGCTGGGATTATCCCGTCCTTTTGTGGCGTATTCCTCCAGTCGAGTATCGCAAGCATAACATCTTGTTTTGAATAATCTACCTTTTTGAGCAGATTCTTTACAATTTTAACTGCAGATTCAGCCTTTCCGTTAGATTGACTATGATACGGTGAAGTGGTAACGTGTAAAAACCCCCAGGCTTTTGAAAACTCTGTATATTCTTGACTGACAAAATTTGTGCTATTATCGGTAATTAAGACTTGCGGTATCCCGTGTCGGGCAAAATGAGCTTTGGTACGGGTTATAAGCGTCGATGATGTCATATTTGGCAAAATATCTACTTCCCAGTAACTACTATAATAATCCACTGTCACCAGATAATTAACATTGTGCAGGGTGAAAACATCTTGTGCGACCATTTGCCATGGCAAGATCGGTACTTCTAAAGGCTGTAACGGTTGGCGATATTGTTTAGTCAAAAATGCTTGGCAAGCACTGCATTGATCTACGTATTTGGTGATATCCTTCTCCATTCCTGGCCAATAAACCATCTCTTTAGCCTTCAGGATAGTCGCTTGTGGACCCGCATGGCTATAGTGAATTCTTTCCATTATCGTCTGCCTAATCTGGGGCGGAATAAGTAATCGCAGTCCTTTGAGAATAAGGCCACGCTCTGTGGTAAGATCATCCCTGGTGTGCCAATATTGCTGTAATTCTACGTCTAAATCAGTTTTCGCATCTGGCCAACCGCTCTGAATGACAGCTCGCAATTTCGTAAGAGATTCTTGTTCATCAGTCGATTGCCGCACCAGGTCCAGTGTTGCCGAGCTAACCGCTAGGTAACGTATTGGATTAACAGCCGCTATTTCATCGAAAACTACTTCTTCTGTTTGGTAGATGTCCACATGGGGTACTTGGGTTGGATCCCCATGTGGTAAAAAAGCCCGACTCAGCATGTCTGCTATGTGCAGCGATGTTCCTGGTTTGTATCGAACCTCAAGCGTATACGATTGGAGTTTTAACAGCATTCTTTGCAGACGTTTAGGTGCTATACGCATTGGCTTGCCAAAAATTGGTATAAGTGGTCGGTGGTCTGTCTCAATATTGATCTTTCGCGACCCTCCTATATAATGGTCGAAACGGAGGCAGCCAAAAACAATACCCAAGCACTCCTTTTCAATCTGGGCGTAGTTCTTCTCGCAAGGCGTTAAAGCTCGAGAAGCATACGCAATCGGACGGCCCTCTTGTAACAATGCAGCCCCCAGTCCTGATTCAGACGCATCGCACTGTATAGTAATTTCCTTACGTTGATCATAGTATGCCAAAATCGGAGCTTCGGTGAGTAGAGTTTTTAACTTTTGAAACGCGATAGTTTGATTCTCGAGCCATACATAGTCAGACTCTTTCTCCAATAGTATTCGCAAAGGCTCGCTGATCGTCGACATAGCTGGTAGATAGCGATTCAAATAGTTGACGCAACCCAAAAAACGTTGTAGTGCTTTCTTATTTTCGGGAATTTTCATCTCTCTAATTGCTTGTACTTTCATAGGGTCTGGTTTTATCCCTTGGGCCGTTATTTTATGGCCCATATACGTAACTTCTTGGAGTGCCAAGCGAACTTTACTTTTATTTATTTTCAGATTTCCTTCTCTAGCTCGCTTAAGTGTAGCTTCCAGATTTCTATGGTGGTCTTTTATTGCTTCATCTAACGTCTTCCCGCAACCTACTATTAAGATATCGTCGTGGATGTCAAATACTCCTTTCAGTCCTTCCAACAATTCCACCATTTTGCGCTGGAATTCTTCTGGTGCTGAGGAGATTCCAAATGGCATTCTTAGATACCGATATCTCCCAAATGGCGTCCAAAACGTAGTAAGATAAAAACTTTCCTCAGTCAACCGAACCTGGTGGAAACCATCCTTTGCGTCCAGTACAGAGAAAATCTTTACATTTGCTAACTGAGGTAGAACGTCTTCCAACGTTGGCATTGGATACTTCGGTCGTCTTATCCCTTTATTTAGATCTCTCGGATCGATGCATATGCGTAAATCGTTATGACTAGGTGGATGACCAGACTGGCTGTTAGTATCTTGGTTGCCGTTTTTCAATTTCTTATGGACAATAACGAGGCTGCTTATCCAATCTGTAGGAATTGTGACCTTTGATATTATTCCACGATTTTCTAAATCTTCCAGTTTTGCTTTTAGTGGCTGTAGCATCGCCACTGGAACCCTTCGCGGTGCATGCTGAACAGGTTTGACGTCCAAATCCATATCTATTTGATAGGCACCAGGTAATTCTCCTAAGCCCTCAAATACGTCCGGATATTGATCCAGAATCTTCTGTGCCGACTTGACCGCATTTGCCAATAACTGTTCGCCAGGATCATATTCAAGGCTATGACACAATTCATTAACTTGAATAAGATGCATGTCCACACATGTGGCTGCTGATAACAATGGTGGCTTGTACTGGCCCTGCTTAGATACAATCTTGAACGTTAAATGTCTGGACATCTTGCCTGCATTGCATAAGAAACTACTTTCGCCCAAAACCTTCATAAGTGATCCATCGTACATCGTTAACATGGACCTTGGCCCAGAATTCCACTTCGGTAACGGTTGACCAAGTTTGTTGAAATCGACTACATCCATGACATTGCAAGTAGCCCCAGTATCCAGCTGACACGTTATTTGGTGGTTTCGACCATTTGACCCATGAATTAGTATATTACAAAACAGCTTTTTTCGGGCTTCCGTCATTTGGTGAGGGGAATCTCTGCAAGTTTGCTGATATACCTCTTCTAGCTGGAACTGGTCTTCCGTTTGATCTGGACTATTACATTTAGACTGAACGAAGTTTATCTCGGGCTGTTTATCCCCGCTATGACTGCCATAAAATGCTGCCTCATTCTGGTTCGGGTAGTAAGACGGCTGTGGTTGATAGTAACTTGATGTGGATGGTAAACTTCTTCCTTGGTCCTGGACATATATTGGTTGCTGGTAGTTTCCGTTATGTTGCAACGGCGAAATTCCTGATTTATAATGAGATGAGTCTGTGGTATAGTTTACTGTTTGAGCGTTACTTGCGGATTTCTTCCTGCATACTGTCGCAAAGTGATTTAAACAGGAGCAATAATTGCATCTCTGGCCGTATGCTGGGCATCGTTCTCCAGGGCGATGACGCTGTTTATTCCCGCAATTGTTGCATCCAAATGTTTTTTGTGGTGATAAACGTTGGCGTGATGTTTGGGGTTGCGACGGGAATGAGTGTGATCGGGGTCGATGGTGTGTAGACCCGTTTGGACGAATGGACGTCCGGTAGTTGGTGTAATTAACGGCTTCCGAGTTACTCGGTGGTGGTTCAGCATCTATGTGACTTAGCTGGGCATTGGAAACGGCTGCCACACGTAATGCTTGTAAAACGTCTGGTAATGATGTAAGCTCGGCAGCTTGATACAATTCGGCTCTAGTCTTCTTATCGGTACTTCCCAAAATTAGTTGATCGCATAGTAACTCATCTTCTAAGTCTTTATATTGACACGTTTTGACTAGTGCCCGCAGACGTATGTAGAGCTGATCAATCGTTTCTGCTGGCTGCTGGAATGCCATTCTAAACAGGTGTCTCTGATATCGGGGTTTCTTGTTTGGTGCAAAGTGACTTTCCAATGCTGCTAGAATTCCTGTAGTGTTATTTGCTGCGGTTGGTTCTAGTTCCAAATGACGAAGGACTCTCCGGCAATCTTCTCCCAAAATGGACCGCAAGGTCGCAACTTGTACAGCTGAAGATTTGTTCGCAAGACCCGTCGCTATTGCATAGTCTTGATAAGTTTCTTTAAAACAAGCGAAATTATCCGCCAGGTCTCCAGTGCATACCATGGGTCTTGGCACGGGTACGTGATTCGCAAATCCATGGGCGCCCGCAACTTCTTCATGGCCCGGCATTTCCTTCCCTGAGTTTTAACTTAACGTTAAACCTGCTCACTTCTGGCTACTATGTTAGTTTCTTATTAACTGACAGAGATAGGTTTTAATAAGACGCACTTTATTTATGATTCAAAAGTTCTACATCACGAAACGGACTGCGTTTTAATTATTGAGTACAGGTTTTTTCGTCGGTTCGTATTAAAAGATACAAGTTGGGAAACCAAAATAATACCTCCCCGACAACCAGTACGTGATGTTAACTAACCTAACCTTACCTAAAATATTAAAATTTATGGCATTTGTGGAAGACGAAGATTGAAAGCAAAAATAAATAATATCTCAATTAAACACTAAATATATTAAACCAATAATTCAGATCAAAAATATACTTCTTATCAAGATATATTTGAATGCAAAAGAATCAAACTTAATTCAAAATAAAATTTTGAGAACCAGAGTCGGAAAAAAATTTACTGAATAATGAATTAATTTTAATATAAATGCGTATCGAGTAAAATAAGCAAGGTCAAGGTTCTTCTTTTAAAACCATATAATAATTTTGAAGGCTCTTGAGTTTTTGCAGACCAAGTAACGCCAATAGGCAAAATATTATATCACATTGAACCTATAAGCATTTCTTCAGTATACCAACACAACCCTAAATAATTCTCTACTTAAAACCAAACCTAACTAGAGAAAAAAAGGAAAATAAATAAGATATAACCACATAGATTTCAAGATAAATAATCCAGTCCATAATTCAGTATTAAAACAAAAAAGTCAGAATTAAGACAACTGAAATTAGCAACCTTTGGTAATATGTAAAATAGCCCTTACACGAAAAATTGAAGTAAAGCAAATTATCAAATAAACGCCAAATAAGTCAATTAAAATTAAAAATATTAATCTTACCACTACCAAATAACGGGCAGAAAACACAGACATCAAGATAACATTAGCAAAATAAATTTTCAACACCGGTAATCCTGAGAACTAGATTCTACAAAATCTTCTGGAATTATAAATTTATTTTAATCTAAAAAATATAAAATCTTAAAAAAATATATATACAAATAACATATTGATAAACCAATTAAAATTAGATGCGAAAAACATTTAATCTCGATATGAGATTAAATACACAAGGTCAAGGTTCTTCTTTTAAAACCATATCAGAATTTTGACGGTTGTAGAGTATTTGTAGACCAAGTAACGTGAAAAGGCAAAATGTTATATCACATTGAACCTATACATGGCTTCAGTATACAACACAAGTTGTGAAACAAACGTTATTTTACGTGACTACACACTAGCTAAAACGTCACCGAAAATAAACGACAGTAGGCATTAATAAACATATTCAATAAACAATTAACGAATAAGCTTTCCGCATAACACGCTAAACTACGAACTGTGACGTACAATTTCGCTTTTTGGTGCTACACGACCTACAGATACCTTATAAGCCTACGTCTAAAAACACGTTTTTTGGTGATAATGCTGTGAGTAAAGAATAGATGTTTCTCTTTTGGCCCTACCATAAATTTTTTATATATTTTTTTTCTGACAGGGCAGGCCTGAGTAAAAATATACCAAGTTGTGAAACAAACGTCATTTTACGTGACTCCACACTAGCTAAAATGTTACCGGAAATACACGACAGTAGGCATTAAAAGCCTGGTTCTATTATACTTAATTGGGATTAACATTAAATTCATGTATGAAAAAGTGTGAAACTAAAACTAGCAGTCATCACGAGATCCAATCACGTGATTCTTTTCCTCACTCTGTCTACATTTCACTCTTGGGTCAACCATATCATACATGACTATTAAAACACGAGAAATTTCAATGTCAATCCGGTTTAAGAAAGTTCGTCAATTGTTAATTGTGGCATGACTAAAGCCGGATTCACACAGACCTATTTTCACGCTTTTCACGGTCACGCGCGAGGGGCAATGGGCAAACCACTCTTGGAATCAGGTGTACAAACTAAATGGAATCAGGAGAATCGATACGGAATCACGCGAATCGATTCGGAATCACGCGAATCGATTCGGAATCACGCGAATCGATTCGGAATCAGGAGAATCGATACGGAATCACGCGAATCGATTCGGAATCACGTGAATCGATTCGGAATCACGTGAATCGATTCGGAATCACGCGAATCGATTCGGAATCACGAGAATCGATACGGAATCACGCGAATCGATACGGAATCACGCGAATCGATTCGGAATCACGCGAATCGATTCGGAATCACGCGAATCGATTCGGAATCACGAGAATCGATTCGGAATCACGCGAATCACGAATCAATTCGGAATCACGCGAATTGATTCGGAATCACTGACAATCAAATGAATCTGGAATCAGGTGTACAAAATTTTTCTAGAGTGGTTTGCACCTCGCTCGCGCGTGCTAATGGTACTTCTATGAGTTCACGAGCGTGAAACGCGTAAAAACAGGTCTGTGTGTATCCGCGTTAACCTGGTTCGCTCTGCGCATGTACACAATTTCGCACGAAATACATTTGCGAAACGCGCGAAAATTATAAAAAAATTAATTTGAAAATCCGTGCCAGTAATTAAAACCAAATACGCCACTGTTTGCAAGTTTGCCAGAAGATTACGATATTTCCCCATACATGAAGCTGATTCTCCCAAGAATATCAAAAAAAATCACATTGATATTTTCCATGCGTAAAGAGGTTTCCGACTTCAAATTTAGTGGTCTACACATACTCGCGTGCTGGCGAACTCGATTTTACACGTGTCACAAATACACTGGAAACCTACTCTACTTCTGTTCGAGGAGAGTTTTCACGACTATCATTTTTCTTAAGTGGTTTAACATTATGCATAAATCCGCCTCAGCTTCAAATCTTATACACCAATTCCCCTTGAACTGGTTAAAAATTCACCGAGTATAATCGTAGTTATTATTGTCTTATCTCTTATCTAAATTATGTTGTTTCAATCTTCCATACCCGTGTAAACGCACCTTTATTTAAGTTCTTCAATCCACCCCAAGTTTGCACCAGAGATAAGCCTATACTGCCCGTTATACCTTTGCTTTTTCGAGTAAATGATATATATGGAAAATAGCTTAGGCGCATGCTGCCAACTAAAACTGCCATTAATCGGTCAAATTTCTTTAAATTTTTGCATAAATTCTCAAATAACTTCTAAACTATCTCGAATTTTAAATTAATTTTTCGACTTTCTAATTAATTAGATTAAGATGAACCATTTTAATATTTTTAATTATAATATAAATTAATATTGCGTTTCATTTCCCTAAACAATATCAAACAAAATCACCCCATGAGGCTAATTTGCATACGTTCCAAAAAGATACTATATAAACCTTTCGAAGGGCTATATTAATCGAAGTAACCGTGCGTGATGGCCATGAAGTTAGGGGGAAAACCCCCCCCCCCTTTCAATGTCTTGCTGATTCTTGATCTCTAGGCGCTTGGCGACGCAATTTACCCATTGGTGGGGCGATGTTTGGAGTCAGTGGAAGGTTGATGTGAACTGTACTAGTGGGGGACGCCTCGCTAGTATGGAACGCTGAGATCGGAAACTGGAGGTTGGACCTTGGTGCGGGGATGGTCGGAGGTGATTATGACAGTGGGAGACGTCCCATTGCTTGTAATCGCCTTCGGCTGTTCAGCATCGAGGTTAGACTTTTGGCTCCACGAGCTAGGTCACGTGACTTCCGTTTACACAGGATATCCGCTTACACACACAGACAGACAGACAGACAGACACACAGACACGACCAGTGTAACACCTCCCCCTGAACTAAAGTTCAGTCGGGGAGGTAAAAACTCCTAATCTGTAGTGATAATCTTTGCCCCCTGATAACATTAATATATTTTGGCCTACTGTACTACTACCAACAATAACGAAAAAATTTCAAATTTTAAATAGGTATTAAGTTATAAGATAAGGTTGGGTTAATAGTTTGAGGTAGGTCGCATATTTTGCGAAATGCCGGAACCCCAGGGTGACCAGGGAAAAAACTTGAAATTTTATAGGAAAAACAGGAAATTTAAAGGCGAATTATAGGAGAAAATAGGATTGAAAATATAGGATTGAATATAGGAAAAAATATCACATCTTTCAATATCCGTTGATTTAACATTTTTACCACACATTTAATGCTTTTTGATTTTCTTTAAAATCCTAATCTCTTCTATTTTTGACTTCATGCCTTTGGTGGAAAAAATTGTAAAAAGGGTAACTAAAGAGCTTAGTGTGCCTTGCCAAGAGTTAATATTTTCGTAGTATGATTCAATTAGCAAAAATTAAATTATCGTAATATCATTCAATTAGAAAAAATTAAATTATTGTAGTATCATTTGATTAAATTAAATTATTGTAGTATCATTTGATTAAATCAAATTATTGTAGTATCATTTGATTAAATCAAATTATTGTAGTATCATTTGATTAAATCAAATTATTGTAGTATCATTTGATTAAATCAAATTATTGTAGTATCATTTCATTAAATCAAATTATTGTAGTATCATTTGATTAAATCAAATTATTGTAGTATCATTTGATTAAATTAAATTATTGTAGTATCATTTGATTAAATTAAATTATTGTAGTATCATTTGATTAAATTAAATTATTGTAGTATCATTTGATTAAATTATTGTAGTATCATTTGATTAAATTAAATTATTGTATGGTTAGTTAGGGTTTGGACACATCTAAGTTTGGACACTTACCATTTTAATTGTCACTACCATCTGGTACTGAATTTTTCCGGCAACTCGGTAGTACGATTTAGCCCTACACATAAGCTTTCAAAAAAAAAAAAAAAAAAAAAAAAAAAAAAAACCAACAAGTTCGTTGGAAGACGCGTTTCCAAAATTGAGGACAAATATGGAAGTACGCGAACTTTTCATAATTAAACTTGTTAAAATTTGAGGAATGTTCATCTCATACTTGTTTTAAATAAGGTCTCTTTTCTTTTTTATCGATTAGAGTGGTTACCGGCTTGGAATTATAGTAGATTTAATCATTATATTTCGATTCATAACCTTAACCCTTGCCTTTTAAATAAAGAATTTGTATGACACACTTTTTCTGACAGGCTTATGGGGTGGCTAAGTTTGGACAGTAAGGAAACTTTGAATTTTAGATTCCTTTCTTCCGAGGTATATTTTATGTTAACTAAAGTCTATTAAACCACTATTTAGTAAGAGGTAACCAGATGACGTATGGGTGATATGAGAAGAAAGACATTGAAAGCGAGTCTTTTAATTCGATTTGTCCTTTATGCACTGAATCTGAAGAGTGAAGCTAATTAGCAGATTTTTTTTCAAGTTATTTGAAAATGTACCTCTAGGGAACAATACACGAAAAATTATAATTTTTGAATCAATTTTATTTTTTTTTGTTTTTTTTTTTTTGCAATAAAAAAAGCATTGTCCAAAGTTAGTCCTATGCTGTCCAAAGTTTGACGACCTCCGTCCAATCTTTCCCTACTTTGTCCTATCTTAGGGGGGTAGGATTATAGTATGTGATAATAAGGTCAAAATTCTCCTCGTTTCAAATGGAAACTATTTTAATAGTGTATATTAGACCTCAACAATTTAACCTAACCTAACCAAGGAGGATTAGACAAGGAGAGGAAATGTGGGGCTGCGTTGAGTTAGAGAGAGAAGAGCCAACCTCCCACTCGGGTGGAAAGGGGGGATAGGAAATTCTCGAGGTAAACTGTTGTCACGTGGTCGCTAGCTAGCGCGTCTCATAAAGGATTCGTTTTACCCACGCGACAACATTTTACCACGAAACGTCTCTACCCCCGTTCTCCCAGAGTGGGAGTTTAGGCCGACGCAGTAGGAACCGCGCCGTCCCCACATTTCTTCTCCTTGTCTAATCCTCCTTGACCTAACCTAACCTAAACAAACTCGAACAATAAACTAACCTAACCTAACCCAATCTAAACAAACTCGAACCTTATTACCACATACTATAATTGTACCGCCGCGTAAATGTAACGGCAAATGTTTTTTCCTCCCCGGACGTCGTTGAGCATTAAGCCTAAGATTCCGTCACCCCGCCGAATAACCCTGTATTAAAAAAATAATCAGAAAACGTTAACTTACGTCATTTATTCCGACTCGATTTTGTTATTTTCCTTCCGTCCACATTGCGGGAATTTTTTGGATCACAAAATTCACGGGTTTTTGTCCATTTTGTCTCAGTTTAAACACGATTTAAACAATTATCCAAAATTCACGCCAGCCGACTTCGCGAAAACAAAACATGTTGGGACGGCGTTAGGCCTAACTTTCCGCGTCAGCCCGCAAATAGCCCAGGATGAAAAATTCATAATCATCTCAAAACGTAAACTTACGTTATTTATACCGACTCAATTTTGTTATTTTCGTTCGGTCCATATTCTGGGCATTCTTTCAATCACAAAATTAAAGGGTTTTATCCATTTTTTCACAATTTAATCACGATTTAAAGAATTAGCAAAAATTGACGCGAGCTGACTTCCCGAAAATTAAAAAAAAACTGAGGAGTAACGGCCCGGGCCGCCCGGGGAAGAAAGGGGTGGGGAAAAAAAATTGCAACTTTTCACGCAAAACGACGTAACTCACGGTTTATTTTTAAAAAGTTCAATTAACGAATTAAACCGTTTACACGGGAAGTCTAAAAAAATCGACTAGAATTTTACGAAATTAATTTAGGAGAAATACTAGAGATTAAAAATTCGGGCTAAATCTATAAAGAACTGTATAAATGTCGAGTTACGACGTTTTTCTTCAAGCTATTATGGGGCAATTTGGATAGTGATTTATTAATGGAGTGTAAAAATGTACTAACTGCGCTTAATTGTCTAATCGTAATATTACGCAGGGTGACCACCTGGGGAAAAAAATTTAAATTTTATAGGAAAAATAGGAAATTTAAAGGCGAATAATAAGAGAAAATAGGATTGAAAATTGAAAATTATAGGAAAAATAGGATAAATAATAACAGCGAATTTATAGGAAAAAATAGGATATCTTTAAATATCTGTTGATTTAACATTTTTACCACATATTTATCGCTTTTTGATTTTCTTTAAAATCTTAATCTCTTCTGTTTTGGACTTTATAAAGCCTTTGGTGGGAATTTTGTTATTTTTGAGAAAGAAATTTTACATTTTATTTGAAAATGAATAACCTGATAACCGAAAAAATTGGAAAATATAGGATAAAACCTTCAATTATAGGAATTTATAGGAAGGCATTGAAAATATAGGAAAAAATAGGAAATATAGGAAGTCTGGTCAACCTGCGGAACCCTTTAAGAGTGTGAAATTACTATTCCGGGCACTCGCGGACTGTCTTGTTATTTCCACCATCCACTTGAAACATTGAAACTAATAGTTTTCATTTGCTTTTAAAGGCAGCAAAGCCAGCGATCAAGAATTAAAAAAATTCAGCACTTGTGCGGGGACAATGACATTTGGGAAGACAGTAAGTTATTTTTATACACAAAATTTAATGACTATGGTCAAAAGTCTACCAATTTAATACATAAAAGTAAGCAACGCCCCGTAGCTTAAAGGGAGAATGAAAGGCCAAAACAACCTATTTTTAATCGATTAAGAATGCAAAAATTATGAGAAAAACAATAATATAACCACCAAAAATATTTCGTTATTTTATAATCAATTTAAAAAGTTCCGAAACTTGCAGATGCTAAGCCTTGGCTGCCTAGCTCGGCGAACTAGGCGAGCACGAGCCGTATTTTTTTTTTTTTTTTTGAATATTCCCGTCTGATCTAGTTGCCAATCACGAGCGAGTACGTGTATTTTTAAAATACGAGTACTCGTTCGTGATTGGCGACAAGAACAGCCGCGAATATTAAAAAAAAATACAGGTCGTGCTAGCCTAGTTCACCGAGCTAGGCAGCCAAGGCTTAGCATCGGAACTTTGGAAATTGATTATAAAATAACGAAATATTTTTGGTGAGTTATATTATTGTTTTTCTTATTATTTTAGCATTCTTAATCGTTTAAAAATAGGTTGTTTCGGCCTTTCATTCTCCGTTTAATACTATCAGCAAACAGTGGCGGCGCCACACTCAGGCTAAGTAGGCTGTAGCCTACTTGAAAATATGACAGGGGCCCCATAATTGGAGAAAAAGGGCCCCGAATTTCTTGAAAGTGCGCCCTAAACTAACAGATTGGCAAAAATGAGCATGAAATTAATAAACATTTTAGTAAGTGTAAAAAGGAATTAGATTAATCATTTTGGGAGTTTTTATACTTGATTTTTAAACCAGTTTTGATAAAGGTTATTGTTTATGTCCGTTACTCTTTAAACTGTTGCTAAACATAGCTAAGAAAAATAATATATAGAACCTTGAAAATTCTATTGTAAAGAATAGGGTTCGAAAGTCGCATGGCCACACTCACTAATGACTAGATAGTTCTGGGTTCTTCAGTAAAGGCCAGAGAAGGGTAGCCACAGGGAATCCGTTTGCTACGAGAAAAGAAAATATTTCAAGTGCGCCAAATGTCGGAAGCATGAGGAGTTTTATTGCTTTGCCCTCGCTTTTAAAATTTCTTAGCGGCTCTCTTTCTTTCGTGATTCTATTTCCAATTTAACTAAAAAACATAACTGAAAGGCACAATAAAACTAAGAATAGAACTATCTTCAAACAGCCCGATATATAAAAGGTTAACAGGCCCCCTAGAATCAGTGGCATAGCTTCTTTCAAACCCACTCCTTCCCTATTCCAGATGTCCAAAAGAGTAACAATATCTATAATACATTAGGCTTGAGCTATCACTTCGAATTCAGGGTCAGAAACTCAGAACCCCAATGCTCAACATTTGCAGTTATCCCAAACGAAAGTAACGTTGAAGTAAATTTTTTCACAACTAAACCGTTAACGGTAAAACTGAAATATTTCGCGCTTTCGCGTTCGTTTTTCTAGACGTGTTATGTGTGTGGCCTGTTCTTCAAAGAATCAACTCATTCTTAATTCAGAAAATGTACTGTAAATAGCATCTGTCTGGGGCCCAAAAGCGTAAAAAAAGTAAAGATTAGCAATTAAAGTGTGAAAAGCAAAGAAGCTCAATAGAAAACTTCTTTAAACGACCCAATAATTGCTCGGACGAATCAGACCCTTTAAATACTAACGATGTCGATGAAAGGCTAGGAGAATTAAGAGACATTAGAAGTGATAGTTCAGTGCCATCAAATGATTTTTTGGAAATAATTTTTTTGTTTAACATTCCCAATAATTAATAGACTTAAGATCAACATTATTTAGTTTAATTTTTCATCCCAACCGGGGGGGGGGGGGGGGCACGTTTTTCGTGAAAGGGCCCTAACTTGCTCTAGCCTACACGTTAAAAAATCCTGGCGCCGCCACTGTCAGCAAATGTCCAGTTTTACGTCATAGGGTTTTTCTGAAGAGCCACAGTGGTTCTTTAATCTCTATTTACTTAGCTATATCAATAACACTTAGTACTAATCTTGTTTTAAGCGTAGAGCTCCGATTTCGTAAATCTTTTGTTAACTGAATAACACCGTCGCAAATGATGTCAGATAATATTCGTTCTTATTCGAGTTAACGTATCTGAATGTATGGCAAATTTTTTACTCGTACTCAATTGCTATAGGAAATTGATCCGTTATCCGATTTATTCATTCGGATAACATAATTTCAAACTAACAAGTTCTTCCAGGATTTTAACCCAAATTTAGATTTCGAAGCTAAAATATACAGTAATTTAGTAGGTTCATTTCAAATTTATATTTCTTTCTACACGGATTTCGAAAAACGTGATATTTTTATCTTCGCATTATCCGTTGGAATAAACGAGTTATTGTTTATTAATCAAGCTTAATTTTTTATCTTAGGATAATGAGTATCCATTTGATATGTCTGTTTATAATAATTTATGATTTTATATTAACAAACAATTTATCCGAGATTAAAATATGTGAAAAAAAGCCTAGTTATCAATTTACCACTAGAGAGAAAATACTCCCAAGTCTTTTAAAGCACAAATGCCTGCTTATCCGGAAATTCGTTATAATAGATAGAACCTATCGAATATATTTTTGTTATGAAAATATTTCTTTAGAGAATATACATATTCAAAGCAATGTAGCATTTTTTACAAAAACACCAATATATAACATGTGATTCTTTTTACGTTTATAGATTTCTAACGCGTTTTCCCCCAATGGAGCCTGTAGCAAATATGTCAGTTCCTCTAAAAATCCTATTACCACTTTTTGTCAATCATTGGACAATAGTGAAACTTCCGTGAGTTTTGCCAAACTCTACAACAGATATTAAAAACGTAGTACTATCAAGTTAAATTTCGTTCTAGATTACGCTGATTCAATGTTTCTATCGGGAAATTTATAAACAAAATAATAACACCTTTAACTTTATAAACATTGTACCTGTAAGTAACATAATTGCAATAATTGTGTCATAAAGAAGAGTATTACGCGGTAATAACCTAAGGGTAGAGGCTGTAACCTAGCCTTTGCCAGATCATGGGCCAAGAAACGATAAATCCAGGACATGACTCTAGCGTCTACTAAAAGAAACAGGCTACGTCATCACCGTGCCGTGATGACGCGTTTTTTGGGGTCAAGTGTGTACAGTCAAAGCTATGGCGTTTTGGGAGCAAAGTGACGTCATATGACGTTACACGCTGTACGAAGGCTGTTTGTTTGGCCGACCCGAGAATTTTATTCTCTCAAACAGGGAAGAGTCATGTCCTGGATTTATCGTTTCTTGGCCCATGGACAGATTTAGCTCAATAGCCCTCTCAAAGGCAAGGTCTAGATGGTTATGTTACCATTTCTCCCAAAACTTGTAAATACATCTCACCTAATCCGTACGTTATAGGTTAGAATTAAAGCTCGGAATTCGGATAAATCTTGTTATAAATCGTGAATGTCAATCAGATATTATCCATTTCTAATTCGAGTTAACGTATCTGAAGGCACACTTTTTATTCGTACTCAATTGATACGTTATACGAATTACTCATTCGGATAACACAATTTGAAACTAATAAGTTTCTTTGTGGATTTCAACCCAAATTAAGTTCATGAAGATAGAAGGTAGTAATTTAGTGGGTTCCTTTCAATTTAGATTAAAATGTAATTATTATATTTCATTCAAAACGGATTTCAAGGAACATATATTTTGAATAAACGCGTTATGTGTTTATTATTTACGCCTAAAATTTTATCTTGGGTTAATTCGTACCCATTTGATACGTCTGTTTATAATTAACAAACAATTTATGCAAAATTAAAGTATATGAAAAAAAAGCCTTATCAATGGATATTCTAAATTATTTATTTTCGATTCCGAGGTCTAGGTTGTGGCGGGTAATTCCGTCCAAAGCTAATTCCGTCCACTTTGGATTAAAAATGTGAATCTTTTATTTGGGTTGCTCAAAATAAACGAAAAAGAACTTATTTTAGACACTGATAAACGCCCCGTCAGAAAAAATATATATTTTAAGGCCATAGGACAAGGTTCGGCTAAGAAACGACTAAAATTAACCAAGTAGCGATTTTCTCCGATTAAATTATTGTCAAGTTAAGGGAATGAAGCTTTTTATGGCTTCGGAAATAAGGATTTAAAACAATCACGGAAATTGTACAGATACGAACCCGATACCATTCGAAAATCCAGATCTTTAGCTACAAAATACGCGACTCCGGTCTCATCATGACGCATTTATTTATTTAAAATAAAATAAAATTAACCAAGTAGCGATTTTCTCCGATTAAATTATTGTCAATTTAAGGGAATGAAGCTTTTTATGGCTTCGGAAATAAGGATTTAAAACCATCACGGAAATTGTACAGATACGAACCCGATACCATTCGAAAATCCAGATCTTTAGGTACAAAATACGCGATTCCGGTCTCATCATGACGCATTTATTTATTTATTGAAGATTAGAGAAAACTACCGACAAAAACCAATTCCGTCCACTCGAAAGAACATCGAGTTTAAAGTTAATTAACTTCAAAATATCTAATTAAAACGCGAATTTGCGAGCTCTAAATTCATTCACGATTGACAATTCAATAATTTCAAAGCAGAAAGCATGTTTTTCCCGCTTTTTCCGCTGTCTTTCAGGACTGGAAATATTTTTAATGCGAATTCAGTATAGTAGTGCTTCGTACCAATATTTTCAAACAAGGCTTAGAATATAATATGGAGCGGTTTTTACTGTGTGGGGGTTGAAGTTGCCTTTGAAACTGAGTAAAATATTATGAATTTAATAAATGGACGTTGTCCGGAAATTAGACGCTACTTATTTACGGGTGGACGGGTATTACCCGCCACTGTCAGGCGAATAGACTCAGGCCGGACGGAATTACACTCTTCTGGACGGAATTGGCCGCGTCGACTGACTTTGAAAAACGTCTCGTATCTTTTAGACCAATTAAAGTCATGGAAAGCAAATTAGCTTAAAATACGCGCAAAAGTTCAATTTATAAAAAGATATACCTAAATTGGACACAATTAACATTGGAGAGTTTACTTGGTGATTTTATAAAAAGCGGACGGAATTACCCGCCACCACCATATCTAGAATGGGACAAATGAGAATTGGGAGAAATGGCAATTTGGAGAATTTTTTGGGCGAAATGGAGGCAAACCGGATCGATAATGAAACCATCCCAAAAACCTCTCTCTCTCCGTAAACAATGCCACTGTTATATTTAAAATATAATAGCGATGGGATTAAATTAATTGTTGTTTTTTATTCCATTAATAGGGGTGCACAATTTAAAATTCAATATAGATAGTTTAATAATTTAAAATAAATATATTTCATAAATGTACAAGCTTGTGTAACTTGATTAAAAAATTCAATAAACTATTCCAGAAATGTTTTACCTCGGATTTGTATTGTGAGAAAACCCGTAAAACGACAGATATGATAAATATAGGACTCTTAACAATGTCACAAGTAAATCATCCTTCAAGTTTATAAGACAATGAAGTGAGTCTGATTTTCGCAGTCCATGGTTTCACCCTAAGTATTCCGAATTTTGTACAGAAAGGCGGCCAGGTCCAGTATATTCTTTCTAGAGTAAATCACACTCGAAATCCCAACGGCCGAGCTAGACACGCTCTTTCGTTTCGCGAGAGAGCGGGTTGTTTTCCGTCGATATATTTTCACCCCCGTAAACGTCTAGCAAGTTCAGCGCAATATTAGCACCGCCTATTTAGTTTCAATCTCAACCGCTAGAGAGGGCAATTTCGAATTCCGTATCCCGACCGTTTAGAGTTTTTAGATTTTTTGCTTTCTCTCGGGAGAAAGCGCTGACGACAAAACTTTCAGAACCACATATCATATATATGCCCTGTGGTAAACTTGAAGCATGATTTAACTGTGACAATGTACACCGTATCGTAATAGATAAAGTTGAATAGCTAATGGCGTTGATAAGCAAACGTAGTAAATAAACGTAACGCACGAGGTTTTGTTAGATTAGCGACTGTTTGCCGTTAGAGGACGTTTATGAACTCCAGGTCTAGTTATTCATCTTTTTTAGATAGATCTGAGCTTCTTAAATAGCTCCCCTGTACTTATTGATCGTAAAACAAAGTCAGGGTTTAATGGTTGTGATCTTAAATCATGGTCAGGGTTTAATGGTTGGGAAAGAATACTTTAATTAAGAATTATAACTAGGAGCTTTACTCTATAACGTGTGGAGGCTCAGCCGACTCCTGGGAGAAAAGCAGCGATTATTTCCTTTCGCTTTGCCGTCTATTTTTGGCTCGCTTAAAATGGGGAAGAAGGGGTTACAATCAAAAGGAGTAATACGGGAACACTAGGTAAATTTAAAACGACCAAAAAATTGCTAACAGGTGTCCATTGTTAAAAGTCCAAGGATAACAGAAATAACAAAGGAACAGCTGTTTCATAAATTAGAATGTAACAATGAAATTAATATTATAAAGATTTAAAATACTACGTATAATTAAGTCCCGTTTTCAAAAGAGATTTTTTGCGATAAAAATCCACCTTTTTCTTCAAAAAAAGCTTAATAAATCGAAGCTTAAACTTTTCGTTGTTTTCATATAAGATTCGAATCTCGGCTTTCCTTTTCAACGAGCTTTTTTTTACCCGGAGAAGCGGATATCTAAATAAGTTTGATATTTAATTTTTTTTTTGCATTCGAAGCTCGGCAGCAATCGATAAAAAAAGCGAAAGCAAAAGCTTGAAAAATCTTATTTGAAAACGGGGCTTAATCAATAATTTAATTACTTCTTTAAGGAGAAGGTTTCTAGGCTTGCTTTCATTCCTCACTTAGGACCAACCAGTTTCCACGTTTCAAAAGGGTTTAATATAGAAGTGGTTTCCTGAAGTAACGCCATCGGGACGCGAAAGACGAAAAATACGTTTATTAGTTAAAAATATAAAAAAGTCTGAACTCAATCAATTTTTGTTATTCCGATTGAGAAAGTAGAACTTAACAGCTCGGAATTTGTATAACTCAATAACACCATCGTTAAAAACTGTCAATTCAATGGTATATCATATGTCAAATTTTTTTAAAATGGTCGCATGTTATTTTTTTTTTTTTTTTCCCCTTTTTTATTGCTTTCGACTGTCCTAGCATACTCTTCAGGCATAATAAATGTTACGTTTTTCAAACACATTAATCGCGATAATCAAATTCACTTAAAAAATACAAAATGTACCGATGGATCAAGTGAACCCCCCCCCCCCCTTTCGGCTCCTCATTCCCATCCTCTAAGTTCTAGCCTCCTTTATCTCTGTGATTGATAAAAATGCCTTCAATGAATTTACGCCTAAAGAATTTTTTTTCCCTATACAGTATTTTGGGATCGTCCCAATCAATCTCATGAGACCCTTCTTTGAAAATTTCTTGACCATCGATATTGTCAATCAGATATTATTGGTCTGCCGTCTTCCTGCCCACTGAAATTTAAGTTCGATCAAACAGGGTTTAATCAAATGACACATGGAAGGTAAATGCTGCAACAAGACGTATGTGGGAAATGCAAAATAGGTGGTTTGCTTATCTTTTATTTTCAGCGGTTGTTGAATTTGTGGATTGATGCTTTGGAATGTTCTATCGAAAGCCTTTTTAAAGTGCATATGACACTGGTTGAAAAATCTTAAAAACTGCTAACGGGCTTTGATCACTGTAAGACACATTCTTCGTATGATTTCTCAATCCCTCTAGCTCTAATAAAATTAAATTGTAAAAATGAATTCATGTAATGTATACCCAATTTTAATCGGGCCAGACATTTATGAAGCTCTTGCATATTTTACATATTTGTTAAGCGTATTATTCCGAATTATAAATATATTCCGCTGCTAATTTCTTAAGTTCCTTGGCCCCCGATTTCTGCGCAAAAACTAATATGTCCATCGCAGTTTCGGGCGTAAGTTTAGCGACGATTTCCATTTTAGACAATTTCTTTAAGTCTGATAATC
Source organism: Odiellus spinosus (assembly GCA_963920705.1). Classification (NCBI taxonomy): domain Eukaryota; kingdom Metazoa; phylum Arthropoda; class Arachnida; order Opiliones; family Phalangiidae; genus Odiellus; species Odiellus spinosus. The sequence goes on from OY987226.1 coordinate 24,491,334, forward strand.
CGTATTTTTCGGCCGCATTGAATAGAATGAAGCTATTCTCACTCAAGTTCTTCATTTTCCCCGTATACACAAAAGACAACAAGTCTTCTACGGCTTTCGGCGTCATATCACTATCCATTTCAATCTCTGTTTGCTCAACTTTCCCTAAAAACGTCTGGTGAAAAAAAGTGGAATGGGCGGCTAATATACTTTTGTGGCATTGAAATTTTCTTCCCGAGCACTTTAAAACAACGTCCGAACATATTCCCTCTTTTAACAACTTCTCCATGGTGTCGATGATAAAATCATTTTTTTGGACTTTTTCACCACCATCTTCACTGCCAGCGCTCGAAGCCGCCTCTTGTTTCGAATAAGCTGTTGGTAGTATACTATTATAGTTACTAATCGGGGTAGATCTACCAGATTGATCAAATCGTTCATCGCCACGATTTGATTTAAGACAAATATTTGAAATATCAAGCGACGTCGATGACGCGGCTCGGCTCAATCTCAACGATTCGGACTCCGATGATATTAACGACGCTGAAGCTTTCACGAACGTTTTAATACGACACACCACGACGAGGTTACCATTTGGTAGAAGTTCATCTTGCGAAGCTAAAATGACCCTCCACGGTATAAAGTTCGCTATTCCCAAATGGTTTTCGTATCCGGTCCGACAAGAATGTCTCTTGACGATTTTCGTTTCGACTAACTCACCTTCGACATTTTGAAGGGAAAATTCAGAATGGATGATTGTGAACTGGATATCTTGGTTCCGGGAACGAGCGTCTAAGTACAAACCGATACAGTCGCGTCTTTTGCCCTTCAAAACGTAATATTTGTGAGGGTAAAGTGAAATGGTCCAATCGACGTTTTCTTCCGTTTTCAAAGGAAAACTAGGGCTAACTAACGCGTTCAAATGATCTTTAGGACGTTTTACAAAATCGGGTATCGTCCACTCGGCCTCGCACTCCAAAACATTTTCGAATTTAACGGCACCCACACTCATTTTAGTATTTGTCTCAAAAATGTTTGATTAAGCGACGAAGAATATCTATTACAGGTCTACCAGTTTAACACCGGTAGCAAAGGATCGTACACAATGTTGCGCGAGTCGTATTAACACTGAATGCAAACACATACACCGAACGCTTAGATAAGATTAATCAAAGAACGTACTTAATTTTGGCCTTGGAATTTCAAGGATGCGAGTATATGCCTGTAGTTCGAAATCATATTGTTATTTGAGCTCGTTTAAGGCATTTTAAAAACTAATATTTCCAGATTCATTATTTGCAATAAGATAAGATCGAGCCTGTACCGCTTTGTACGTGAAAAAGGCTGCTTAAATTATAATAAAAATAAATTTATATTTGAACATTAAACCTATTTCCTTCCCCCGTTCTGAGACTAGTGTAGCGTAACGGAGACATTGCCTGATGGGGGAAAGTCCGTTTGTTGCTAACGTGGTAGATTAGCGAATAAAACGCTAGGCGAAATATGAATCATAAAGGGAGGCTGAGTAGATAAAACCGTGGAGAAAATATTTAAGGATATACAGAGTACTTCAGGATATGGTATATGTTGAAGGTACCACAATCGTACTAGTACAGTATACCCATTTATGTAATACCAAGAGTCTATCACTTTATTTCTTAAAAGTAAATAACGCCTCGTTTCTTTATACTATCAGCTAATGTTCAATTTTTGAGTCATAGCCCATTACTTGCAAATAGCCAAAAAAGCATCACCGCGGGCTGGCTCAATTCTCTTCCTCGATATTTTGAGTCGGGAGAGAAGGACGGAATCTATGCTGGCCGCGCTTGGCTATATTGTCCTCCCCACCTCCTTCATTGTTTATCTATTTCAAAATTCAAAGTCAGAAAACATTTTAAAATATTCATAATTTCTCATTTATTTACATGGTATCAAAAGTCTATCACTTTATTGCATAAAAGTATGCAACTCCCCGTAGCTTAATACAATCAGTTTTACGCCATAGACCATCACCTAAAAATATCCAAAAAAGTCATCATCCTTGTCTGGCTAGAGTAATTTAGACATTTCCTCGATATTTAAAGTTGGAAGAGAGGGACGGAATTTAGCTGGGCCACGCTTGGCTATATTGTCTTTCTTCCCAACTCCGGAGTTTCTTCAAAGAATGGCGCTTCCGATTTCACTATTTACACCGACGGCGGACGCTAGAGTGTCTCGTATCAGAATCTGCCGGTACAATTACCAGGGCCTTTGCTGAAAGTATTAAGCTACGGGGCGTTGTTTACTTTTATGGAATAAAGTGGTAGACTTTTGGTAATACTCTGCGCCTTCGAGCTTTTAAAATCGTCGAATTTGGCTGGGCACAAGTTCAATATTTCTTCAACATAGAAAGTCTACCCCAGTAACACTAAAAAAAGTAGCCAGCTTTTTTGACTAGTTATTTATTTTTAAAAAGAGGTAGTCTTAAATACGATACCTAAAAATAAAAAAGTAATCGTATGCTAGATTTAGTGTCAATTTCAGCCGCTATGTATAGCTCTTTTTTGAATGGAGTTACATACTTTAAATATTGAACACATTTATCGAAGCCTCAATATTGGATCAGAAATATCACGTGGGTAAAAGACTTAGGAGGGAATAGCACTTCAGACGGGCGCCAAACGTATAAATGATATTTTTACTTCACCACGTCAAGACTTTACTTTGAGATCAAAGACCAAGTTTTTTATATTCTAAATTTTATCAGTGTCTTTTAATAGGGTTAGAAACAGCTAGGAGTGGTTTCAAATTAGTACAGCTATTTGAGGCATATATTAAAAATGAATAAGATACACAACCCAATGTGGTAAGGGTGCGTCTGAGCTGGGCGGCTGACATCAGAAGACTATTCTGATCCCCACAACATCTGATGATAATGAATAAAAAGTTGAGAAGCCTAAATCATGCCTCAAGGAGAGTTTTCAAGACTATCATTTTTCTAAGGAGGTTTAACATTTTGTATGTATCCGCCTCAGCCAATTCCCCTTGAAATGGTTATAGTTACACCGAGTATAATCGAAGTTATTAACAAGTTCCAATTTTATAATTAGAATTTTAACCCAACCTCTCCATTTGCCTCGATTATAAGTGTACACAAGTTGGGAAACCAAAATAATACTTCCCCCGACCACGAACTAACCTAATCTAACCCAACCTTATCTAAAACATTTAAATTGATAATACTCCTTACCATTTATCCGCCATATTTCCATCCCCCACTTTTTCCGTGAAAATTAGGAAACTGGTACTCTTTAAATAGCAGGTCTGCCTGACATCGAGCGCGAACCATGCGTCTTATCTATTAAACCGGTTTAAGCTAGGCATTAGTCTCGAACCGGGCCCCGGTGACCGGGGTAACCAAAATACACTAAAAACCAGCGGAAACCGAGCTGCCAGACTATAATTTTAAAGAACACAAAATAGTAAACTAAATGCTAGTCCACTTTAAAAACAAATTATATATTCTTTCTTGACTTGTACAGTTTTACTACCCCCTTTGATGGAAAGGTGTATTGTGTCTGTTCATAGAGACGAAGTAAAGCATAACATAATAGACGATTCCATAAAGTCTGACTTGAATGCTAACATTTTCCGTAGAAACGGGTTCTATTTAACGGCTATTTATGTTTCAAGGTTGGCAAACGTATAGAAAATGCTATACTTTGAACCAACCTTGAAAAAACACTAAATTTTCAATATAAACGGGTGCTTTTTAAAGGGGGTATTTTATATGTTTCTACATTATTCTATATATTACTTTATAAAACCATCTATTGTTTAAGCAAAACAACAAATTAACTTGAGAAAAAGAGAAATAAAGCGGAAATAACCATTTGATTTCCAAATAAATTATTCCAGTGTGAAATTCAGTATTAAAACCAAACAAAATTCAGAATATAAACAATTGAAATTAGCAATCTTCAGTAATGTGTAAAATAAACCTTTACACAAAACAATTTAACTACAGAAAAATTATCAAATATAAATATATCAAATAAACACATTTGGAATATCTTCGCTGTTAATACGAATGCTCTTTTTGCTATTACTTTTTAATTTAACATCATTTAGTTTCTTCCCTAAAGTGTTGGTCACTACGTATCGCCTATTTCTTGAGCTCTTTCGCAGTTAATATTTTCATCGCTTCCTCTTCCACTCGATGAAGAAATAAGATTTTCACCAATTGGCAATTTCTGTTCTAAATGGGGGATGGCCGGTTTGTTGAACCTGTAAGAATTTCTCTAAATCTTGATCATAACGTACACGTCTAACGTCACTTAAGCCTCGTTCACACTTGAAGGCAAAATCGGTTCCAAAACCAGTTCGAAGCGTTTTCCGTTTTCCCTGGTTCACACGCTGACAAGACGGTTCGCGGCCGTTCGCCCCGGTTCGACCTAAGCCAAGGCTTAGCGTCGTTTTAAAAAATACCCAGAATTTAAAATATTCAAATATTTATCTCAAACTAATTAGTAAATCGTGTTTGTAACTCGTTGGTTAATAATTTTTGACAGAAAGTATAATTTTAATCGCGTTATTTTAAGATTTCCCCGCCTCGTTATTTTCAAAGCGGATTGAACCGAAGCGACTTGGCCAAGCTGCTTCCCGAACCAACACGAACTGATTTCTCACGTTGGTTTGATAACTACTTATAGAAATCGAACCGCAACGAAGCGCATTTAGGCCTATGTATGAACGAGGCTTTAGATCTACGTGTTGCTCGCTGCTTACAGCATGAACGTGAGCAAGGATTCTACAGCGTTAATGATATCAGAGCAAAAGGGAATTGAAGTAACCCATTTGGCCAAAGAACTGTCAGTAAGGCCTGTACCACATGTTAGTCCACCTGTAGACCAACACAGTCGACAAAGGAGTAAGACTTTTCTAAGCCAAACCTTTTTTCACTGTTCATATTCAGGCACAATAAAATCACTCCTATAATACAAAGCTCGACCATAGGGCTAGACACCCACGGTTAAGGTCCAGCTCTTTTATAGAACGGCTACAATAAACTTTATAGTTTTATTGCTTTTCATTGTAAAGGCTGCTGACTGAACTTTCATCGTAACAAAACGTTTTCGCCAAATTCGGGGAAGTTAACAAAAATCGTAATTCGATGGTGCGTTTGTTTGATTGTAATATTTGATCTAATTTGAATACTTGGATCGGGTTTGTTTTATTAAATGCGTAATAACACGTAGAATCAAATTTCTTTGCACTTTTATATACCTAAATCTATTGGTTTTTCCGAAAATTGCAAAAAACTAAAATTTTTAAGATGGCGGCTTTTTTTGGGGAAGTTCCACCCCCTACATTGGGCAATTTTTTCAGCTTCATCAGTACCATGGATTGATTTCATTTCCGTTGAGAGTTGCTTGTCTCTAATTTTGTCCGGCCTTTTAACCTTTTTATTTTAAATACATTGTACTATATCTTCTAAATTATCTTTTATAGAATTAATTTTTTCAGCTAAATTATTAATAAGATTTAAATACACCATCTTTTATTTTAAATTTTAATTTATATGAATATTACGTTTCAATTCACTAAAACCAAATCACGCTATAAGGCTAAAAAATGACTTAAAAAAGGTACTATGTACAGCATCAGACGGGCTATGATAGGCAGCGACCAACGTGAGTAAACGGTCAAGCGAGTAGCCGTGACGAATTGGTGTAGTCATTTTGTCCTTAGTGGCTTTTGTACAAAATCATTATATAATAAACTTAAAGTGGTTTCGCAATAATATTTCTTCCGTTTAAACACATTGAAGTTCTAATTGGACTTTTGGAATAAGTAATGTTATATACATTCTGAATATAGGGCGTACATTATCCAACTTTCTCATCTTCTTCAAGCACCATTAACCATATCATTAACTGTAATTGTTCGTTCTTCGTTATACATGTTAAGGGCAAGTCCCACTAATAAAGGCTCACAAATTTTCCAAGCTTTTGAATTTATTTTCCTAAACCTCACCATACCAAGTTACTCATTTTTGGATCCATCCTATTGACTGGCAGAACTTTCATCCCACTGAAGTTTAGGTTAGCACTCATTTCACCCAAAAACATCTCCCAATTACAATATCTTCCAAACTCAAATTATATCTTCCAAAAGTACACGATTTTAAGCCAATTTAACCATAAGTACATTATTACGGTTCTAGAAACAGTTTGGTTCCTATCAAAAAAGACCAGTTGTATGGATTCGAAGTATTCTTGGATACCGTAACCACCAACAAAATAACTAGAACCAATATTATACTCGTAAGTGATGACATCGTCAATAAGGAATCGTCAGTAAGGAATTAAGTCCCCAAAGCCTGGTAATTTTCGGAGTGTGGGAACGGATACGAAATCATAGGGATAAGAAATTGGAATAAAATTAATCTATTGGGATAAAAGGAATTGGGAGAAATGAGAATTCATATTATTATTAGGTGAAATAACGAATAATAACGAATTCCGAATTCGACTCAATAGACAAAATGAAAAAAAAAAAAATAAATAAATAAATAAATAAAATAAAAGTGAAACCAACAGAAAAATATCCAACATGGAAAATGTCTTTGCTCCACTTCAGGTTCAATTCATTTTTTCATTTGGTATACTTGGTAGAATTCTGTACGAATTTTACCATTTGAACCATCTTTGATCATATTAGGCGATTTAATTTTCTTCATCGTTCTATGGGAGCGCCTTAGAAATAAATGTGAAATACGTCACAAAATAGATCGCGAATCTTTTTAAACTTTCTGCAGATTTAATTTAGGAATTTGGCGCGAGATCAAGTTGATAAGGCCCAAATCGAATCTTAAGAATTATTTGTTAATACTTGAATGGATTTTGAAGTTTAGCCTAAAATGTTACGTAGAAAAAGTCACCCGACGGAAGTATTTACACTAAGCAAGGTTGTAAACCGGGTGACGTTCTGAAATGAGAAGCTGGTGTGTCATAGGAAAGGTAGCATTTTGAGCACCTTATTCTTTATAAAGCCAGTTGTTCTGTAAAGCCATTTCGGTTATAACTCACAATATAAAAAAGAAATAAGCAGGTGTGGTTGCCTTCATGCTCATCCAATGGCGCTGGCACAGAGAATATTTTCAAAATCGCGAGCTAGCCCTCACAAACGTTTTATAGACATAGATGTCCAATGAAGATGCCTTATTTGACTACTTAGAGATTATAATAGACTTATATGATAATGGTAATATTTAAATCTTGGTGAAGATCTATCTTTCTTAATAATTATAGAGTCTTTGAAACCGTTGAATGCGTTCTAATCAACTGTTATCGCTAATAATTTTATTTTATTTGATTGAGGATCTCGAAAGCGGACCCCATACATTGTAGGATAAAACTGTTCAAATTGATTTCAAAGCCTTAAGCGTGAACGGAGCTTCTGGGGATTTCCCTTTTCTACTTTCTTACTCGCAGTAGACAAGCGAGCGATTTTTTAAGTACGCGATTTAGCAAATTGTCGAGGCTAAATGACGTCGCAATTCATCCGCTTTTGTTGCTTCTAGCTCTTTCATCAGATTCATACGCGCACGTTAATAGTCCAAAAAAAAAGAAAGAACTCTCAGATTTTCCCTTCAAAACATTTTGACACACGAAACAAGCATTCGCCGTCTTTAAAATTAGTAATTTTTTTCAGACTAATGTTGGAGAGCGTGGAGATTCGTTGCTATGGTAACGAAAAATGCCCATTTTCGTCAAAAATTTGTGTATTATTCTCCGTTAGGTAATTATCTTGCTTTAATGACTATAATGATTAAAGAAATAGATACGCACCGAAAATATAACGAGCCATAGTTAGAGAAGCTTCCGAAGCGCTCTGTACATCTCACTAGGTCCGTTAATGTTAGCTTCGTTTTGTATCTGGTATTATAGGCAAAATCCCTTCCAAGTGCGCGTTTTATTACTGACTCAATTAATTCGCGTTGGTAATTATAGTTTAAAATTTCGCAGTCAAGTAACGCCATGGTAGAAGAAGTTTACAACTTGAGCGTCGAGTTTACCAATAAGGTAAGAAATTTGAATTACCATTTCTTCGTAATCACTACCAAGAACCAGAAAGAGATCAAAGGAGAAGCCTATAAGACAATTGTATATAATGAGAGTCTGACCAACCTCGTTTTCAATTAAAGTCGGGGATAAAGAAGAAACCAATATTCCATACTCATTTGGGCGAGCTAATGTTTAAAAAAGAAAATGTTTCGTTTCACCAAATATTATTTTAGAGAGACAAAATATATTCTGTATCATGTTATATCTGGGTGAAGTATGGCCTAAAATGTGCCAGTACAAAATTTCAGTTAAAAGTATTCATTACTTTTCTCGCAAAAAATATATGAAATTCGCGTCAAGAAAAGAAATTTGAATTATCAGAAGAGGTAAGTAGCCAAATTTTGAGAAATTTCTAGTTCCTCCAGGAATTGCAGTTCTATATTTCAAGCCAACTGCGTGAATTCGCACGAGTTATTCTCGATTTGATTCATTTTTACGACAAATTTCATGAAATTTATGATTGTTTCCTCGCGGCATTGATTGTTTTTGTCATTGTTCAATGTTGCGGCAAGAAAACTTGTTTTGTCTGTGTACTAAAACTATACTCTATATTGATGTTTTCTGCTCCATCTTTGAGCAGTAAAATCACAGTTTTTGTCACCCTTTAAGAAAATTATCAAAGTTAATAAAAAACGATATTCGCGCAGTTCTGTACAATTACCCGGGCAGTCGTGGATGTGGTGAGGTAGGTAATCTCTCTCATCATTTTTACGTTTTCCAAGCGGGACTTTAGCCCAAACCCTAACGGACTATACTGTCCTACAAAGAAAACCATAATTAGTAGCAGAGTTCTCCAATCTGGATTTCCATTTCGTCGAGTTTGAAATGGGTAGGTTCACATTTATTTTGTAGATTTCTCATGATAAGGAACCTAATAAAATTCCCCAAATCTCGCTTTAAAGAATTTTGATTACACCTTTCGAGATAAGGAAACGAATTAGAGGGCTGCAAAATGAAAAAACTCAATGCCAATGCCGGCCAACTCTAACGGTAATTGTTTTAAAAACTGCCAACCTAACGCCATTGCAAATCTTTAGTAAGCCTCAAAACTCCATACTATGAAAAAAAAAAAAAAAAATGTAATCCCTTCCAAAGCCAATTAATAAGTATCACCCGATTCCCACTCCCTTCCAAAGGCAATTGATTAGTTTCGCACGATTCCCACTCCCTGCCAAAGCCAGTTATAAGTTTCATGCGAATCCCACTCCCTGCCAAAGCCAATTGATAATTTTAAGTCCCTGCCAAAGCCAATCCGTTTGAGCTGCAAATTCTAATTTCTATAGAAATTATACCAATTCAAATATCCGAAATTCTGAAGCCAGCATGCAGTTCGTGGAAATAAATCCAAATTCCGTTTCTAAAAAGGTTTACCATAACACCTCCCCAGTATATAAATATGATATAATTTAAAGATTTTACAACGCTATCGAATTCCAACTACAAAGTTAATTACTACATTGCTTAAAAGTACATTCTTCGTCATCTACTTTCTTTGATATTGAATTTGGAGAACTTACGGATTTCACACTTCCCGATTCACAGTATTGTTATTTCGCATTAACATACTAAATGATTTAGTAGTTTTATTGGCCATTATATTTCAAAGAACGCAAACGCTTTACGTCTGTACTCTGTCGACTTGAACAGTGACTGACTCACCAAGAATAACAAGTTCCAAATATCCTGTGACCCACGAGCTTCAACTGTTATGTTTTAGTTTAGATTTCCAAATGCATTGATTGAAGCTATGGGTTTTTTTACTTTTTCTAGATAGGCTAATAGAGGGCCCCACTAGCCCTATAATCGGGACCCAAAAGCTGGCTTCCAATGCCACCAACTCCATTTTGAAATTATAAATGCCAACGCCAACAAAACTCCAACTAAATCCAGCAATAACCCAATCCCAACCAACTCTAGAATTAAATATAATAAAATTCCCACTCCCACCCGACTCCCTTTCATTTCAGAGACAATATTCCCAAAGCCACCCAAAGCTAATTTTTTTATTTAATCCAACTCCAACCAAAAATGAGGGAGTCCCTTGGCTTTCTGAGGGAGTGGAGTTCTCCCAAAGCCTTTGCAGCCCTCTAAAACGAATTAAATTTAACCGTGGCTTTGATTTTTATTCGCTACGAACTTTACTGTTCTTACGAAACATCACAAACTCGAAAATCGGCATGTGAAAAAAAAAAAAAAAAAAAAAAAAACAGAGGGTGTGAACGACTGACAGGCCTCGAATCGTGACGACACCCAGTACAGGGCGTAAGGTCCGATCCTCAAACATTCAGGGTTGTTAGGTGAGCAGTTGAGCTACAATTTCGACAATGTTCAAGATGGTGATAAGGGGAAAAAATATTTGGACAAAACTGCTATTTTCGTTAACTTTTAAGCTTCGAAAAGGATGATACAAAGTGTTTTATTACAACTATCTTTATTGTTGGGTTAGAAAAACACCATATAAAAAGGCTGGCTAGCTTAAATTATAGCGTAACTGAGGAAGATTTTTCTAATATAAACCAGTTTTTAGCTATCAGACGCAGACAGGTTGCCAAAACGAACCAAATTGTGCGGTTTAAAAAGTTGGTAAGGGGAGACTGAAACGTAGCCTTACACACTCGAGCGTAGGACTACGAATATTGTAACCCCAATTATATTAAAGTTGAAACCGTCGGGGACTCTCATTATAGATCCTTCAGGTGATATGTCCGATGTTGTCTAACAATTCGTTGAAATCTTGTAAATTTCAGAATCCTTGGCTGGAGCCTTACGATTCTTTTAAACGAATTCAGTATTTCATTTTCGAGAACAATAAACGTCTAAAAATCCTCCCTCAGGAGTAATGTCCAGTTATTCGGGTCTGAAGAATAAACATCGGTTTTATTTGTTTTACGGAATCAGCGTGTTAAAACCTTACATGTATCGTAATTTTACCGCATTGGTGACAATTTGAGATTTAATATATAATTAATGTTTTTTTTAGATTCGGAGTATAAGAAAAATTATCAATTACGTCAGAATTTCTGCTTTTAACTATATAGTAAAAAAATTAGAGTGAAGTTTTGGGGATCTATTTAAAAATGAAATGTTACAACGCCCTTTATTTTTATTTGTATTTCCATTCCCGTCTGCCCACTAGTTTTAAAAATGCAACTCCTATATTCTGATGAATAATCTTGGGAATTACACAAGATATTCGTTTTCTATAAACGAGTTACTCGTGCGGGTATCGGGAGCTATAAAAAAATTAATATTATACGAGCTATAAAAAAATGCAGTTCGTGTAATATTAAAGCAAAAAAGCCAAACTTACAGATAAAAAAAATTAATAAAACTGTAAAATGTATCTTTCAATTTTAGCTTCAACTCCCCAAACAAGATTTTTTAATAATAGTGTTTTTGCCCACATTTTTTGGACTTTTTTGTAAAAATATTTGTGAATTTATCAGTTTTGAGAGTCTAGTTTTTTCACGTGTAAGAAGACTATAATAGCGTTTTGGTGGGAACAGCTATCTTTAGAAAAATCTTCAAGATAAAAGTAGACATCTCAGGTTTTATATTATTTCTACCCTAAAAATGGATTTTCCAGTAACTCACGCTGTTGCCGGGAGTGGTGGCGTACTCCTGTAAACTGGCGTCTCAGTGGCAAGGTCTGGGTATTGTCCTGATTGAATTGCAGGTCCCTTGTCCAAGGGAGTGTTGCGAATGGTCCGCAATGGCATGGTCCCTCCTATTCCCCTTTCCCTTCTCCATCCGTTGCGTGGGCAATTCCCAGTCCTCATACCTGCGTAGTTTCTTAACTCAACTGACCCCCCATCGCTCGTGGCTATGTACTAAGCCCCCCCGAACGGGTGCAAAAATATTAACTGTTACACACCGTTAAAAAAAAAAAAAAAAAAATAAACACGCTGTTTCAATTAAACCCGATGAGACCGACACTCGAAAAAATCTTTTTAACGAGATTTGAAATCTTAACCAATTTTCGGGTCTCAAGATTTGTTAAAATAGACACGCAACATCAAATTGTTCTAGTTCCAATCTCTAATTGGATTTGTGTTTTATCATTTGATCTATCTGGCCAAATTTAGAATGAATTTTCAAATTTTTGACCAAATTAGATTTTTGTTGATTTGGTTAGCTTATTTCTTTCGTTATTGTATGAAATGTAAAACCGACGTCACACAATATAGTACAGTGGATTTAAAATAAAGTTAAATATCAGACAAAATTAGAGACAAGCAACTTTCAACGAAAATGATCATGGTGCTAATGAATGGGAAAACTTGCCAATAGTAGGTGGGTCACCGGGTGGAACTTCTCCAAAAAGGGCCACCATCTTGGATTTTTGTGTTTTTAAATTTTCAGCATGAACCGTTTGCTAAAATTTGTGAAGCGGAACATATGATAAAATGGCCGCCATTTTGTCAAATTTTAGTTTCTTGAGAAGTTGAGATTATAGTCGAAATGAAACCAAAACGCGCATTGGGTCACTGGGAAATAGATATAGAGGGCGCAATTACCTATCAAATTAAATACTTAAGTCAAAGGTTTTGTATGCGCTATCTTCTTATGACAATATTAAAAAAAATCTCTTTCTCCAAAAATTGGAAAATAATACAAACTTCGTGTAACTTACTTGGTGATTTTATCACATTTCGGAGCCTTGGCTGGTCTAATGATATTGAGATTACCTCTATTACAGTGGTATAAAAGTAGTAACATTACACCTTATTTTTCTGACTAATGTTGAAAGCAATGGAGACAATCACAGTGTCTGCGTCTCCTCTGGTGCATTAACCAGATGGAAACTAGCCTCTAATAGTTTCTTTAAAAACGCACGTATTAGATATTTCTTATTTTCTATATTTGACAAGAAGTCCGCTTGAGACAACGAACACATTAAGCTCAGTTGAATTAAAACACTGGGTGTGGGTTTTGCTTTCTCCTTTGTTCCGTGCCTTTAGTCCTCAAATAATGCTATTCGTAGCCTTAGATAGATATTTAAGAATGTTGCCAGTTCTTGCCACACAACTTTATGCAACCAATCTCCACCATCGATAATGAAATGGTTATTTATCTCATTACTGCGCAACCGTTAACGGGCTTCTCAATTTTATCTAATTCCTTCAATAGAGTGGAATTGATTCTTCAATATTCGATAGCGGATAAGACGCCATTTCGTAAGAGAAACAGTCTTCCAATTCTTTTTGAGGTCTATTCGTATAAACGATTGAAACGATTGAAAAGTTGAACAGGATTTATTATACGATTTAGAGTACGATCACCGCTAAACAGATAAGTCGCCGTATTTTTAGGGTAAATATTTCGCAAAGCTTCTTTAATGTCAATACTAGCCATAACGTACACAATAGAATCTAAGAATGACATTATAGTATGGAAGCCTCCAAGTCGAACTACGATACTAGACTAGAATCGGGATTCGCAGATTCTACCATTGGTTAAGCTATAACTCTAGTGTTAAAATACTGAGATGCGACGTTCGCTTCGGCCATAAATCCACTTCAAGACAGTTTTAAATTTTCGTTCAGAAAATCTCCAACAAGCCAAAGGGTATTTGTGTGTTTTATCTATAACGTTAACGTCGCTGAACTTCTGAAACTTTAATTTAACACGCTTGAAGAAAAAGCAATCGGAGCCTTCGAGCAACTGGCCCAAATTACCAATCAAGTTTGTAAAGGGATTGGGCAAAAATGATGATGAATCGCGTGCTACTTATAATCAATACTAGAGTGAAGAGAAACTGAAGTGAATTTGTATTGTAGAAAGTTTTTTTTTCTCTTTTTTTTTTTTTTTTTTCTATAATAACACTAACCATCGACTGAAGGGCCTCAGCTTACAACGTCTCCTAAAATATGTTTCTTTAAAACCATATTGTTTTATCTATAAAATAACAAAATATTAAGATGGTAAATAATAAGTTTTATATACAGGTTGTTGAAAAGTCTGTAAAAATTCATGTGCTCATTCTTTATGCTACTATGAGTTAAAAAGCCTCTTGAACCATATGTCCAAATCCCACCGTTTCAGAGTTATGGTTCCCCAAAACTAGCCTTCAAATTACATAAATTGAAAACTCATCTATGGATTCACCAACTTGTTTTCAAAATTAGGAACAATTGCGTACAAGCCAACCGAATAAGATAGGATATTAAAGGTTATAAATAAAGGTTTTTATTATACAAAAAAGAGGTTGCTTCGCACCCTTAAAAAAAACTCTTTATCTAACTCGAATCAAACCCGTGAAGGGACAGAAAGTATTTGTTAGAGAAAGAGCAATTTCATATCTTTAAAATTATAGTTAGTAGGTTTAGTCTACTACTTCAAAGATTTTATTACTATTATATATTTTCCAAAAAACGGATAAAGACGACCTAGGACTAATGATAAATATATATATATACATTAAAGGAACTCCATCTTTAGCTAATTTTATTAGTGATACTGATAGAATTTAAAATTAACATCAATGGGAGAGGAATGTTAACTAGGTCGTCTTTATCCGTTTTTTGGAAAATATATAATAGTAATAAAATCTTTGAAGTAGTAGACTAAACCTACTAACTATAATTTTAAAGATATGAAATTGCTCTTTCTCTAACAAATAATTTCTGTCCCTTCACGGGTTTGATTCGAGTTAGATAAAGAGTTTTTTTAAGGGTGCGAAGCAACCTCTTTTTTGTATAATTTCTGTCCTTTTTTCACCAAAAATATACACCTTTTCCACATTTCACTATTTTGCTTTATAGGTTTATTGAACCTTAATTCTTACTAATGTTGAATAAAAATTAAAGCGTTTAATTGATGCTTCAATCTATTCGTAATTGAGACCCTGGTACAAATCTCGAAAGGCACCTAACCTTACCTAAGTTGTAAAACAGGGATGGGCTAGTTCAATTGATTAACTAATCTTACCTAAAATACTACAAGAGGAACGGGTTAGCCCGAGTTATAGGGATTACCTAGTTGGAGGGATGGGCTATTTCCAGGGTTTAATTATCCTAATTTAACCTTAAAGATTGCTTGGCCACATTTCTAGGTAATGCGATTTACATTCAATCGCCTCGCTTTATTCGAGTACTCTACCCAAAAGATCGTGAGAAATAGGTCTCTTATCACCGAAATGTAGGTGAGAAACGATTGCCTAAACAATCAAAGACGTCACCATTGCACAAACGAGAGGGTTCGCCACAATTTTAAACGCTAACGTAAACCACCCATTGGAACGGTGCCTCTGTGAGTACTGAATCTGCAAATCTCGTTTATATAGGCCGAGAAGAGATGTATTATTAAAGTTAAAAAATCAAATGATAAGAAAATCACGCCAACTTTTTAATTACGGTGAATTAGGGTGAATATAATGGGATACTCATGATATGACATAATTGTCAAAATTAGACGGCTAGTAAAAGAACCTAATAAATGCAATTTTCCGTTAACGATAAAAAATGCCATTAAAAAAAGCTTATCAACTGTTTAATAAAAATCAATTTTTGTTTATCAATTTAAAGCCAATTAATAAAGTTCGGCTAGTTATATGTTTTACCCTTTTCGTCACCCATACAGGCATCTGTCTCTCTATTAACTCGAATTCGATGGATATTCAGTATCATTCTACTGTTTAAGAAATAAAATTTTGTTTAACATTTTAAAGCAATTAAAGCGAGTGTCGGCGCGATCCTTGCCCCTTGAGTTTGCTCCACCGCACGACCCTTAAAAACTGACTGAATGTGCTGCCATCTATCATTTTCCAGTTTGCAGTAACGTTTTTTTTTCTAGCAGTCCTGGAAATAAGCTACTTTGTCTCCCCTCGTGTTTCACCCCCCCCCCCTTTTACTCCGCGAGTAGAGGAATATAGCTAGGGCCCGCTTTTTAGGCCAATGGCGGGACATTAAGGGTACTTTTTCGAGAACTAGTTTAGTTACGTAAAATAGATTTGGTTAGTTTGATAAAGCTTCTTTATTTCTTATATTATATTCCGAAATACAAAATAGTATATGCGAGGTACATTATACCTGCCGAGTCTTAAAATGGCTAAAGCCTTAGCGCTATCAGGCTTATACAAGGTAACAAGAGCGTTTCAATCGTTAACGAATAAATTGCAGCCCGCGGCTACATTGAAAAAAGTTACAATCCCTGAAATATAAGCGGATGGATTAGTCGAATTACGCGTTATGTTAAATAAAAACAAACTTGATTAATTTCCCTTCTTGAAAATAACGACGATTATATTCAAATCATTTTTTCATGGAAGATAATTATAATTTCTAGATATCTGTATAGGAAAACAAAGGGCACAAAGGGTTGTTGCGTATCGTTTTAAATTTTTTTAATAGGGGGCACTAAAAACTGTGTGCTAAATGTGTACCGCATAAAACATAAATAATGTTTTTAATCAAACACTAAAAATTTGCGAAATAATTATCAGTTCGTTGGAATTGCTTCCACAAGCTACTGACAGCCCTGGAATAAAGGAAAGTTGTGTTAGAGGGCTTTGGATTTTATTATTATCCTTTATTGAAAAATATGTACAGCTGGCACTTTATAGTGTTTTACAAAATACAACAATTTCACAATTGTGCCCCCCCCCCCCCCAATATGGAAGGTGTTAAATGCGCATTTTTGGTGGGCAGTCAAGGTCAAGTGACGTCCTCACATCCCGCACTCGTCTGTATCAGGTCAAATTACAACAGGCTAAATTCTAGCCGCCTTAGCTGCATTTCTATAATTTTGGATTTTCTTGGACAAGAGACGAAAGGAGGAAATTTGAAAAAGATTGGCGATTCAGTTTGTTTGGCCAAATGGGGGAAAGTAAAAACGAGGAATTGGAGGGGAAAGCACAGTCTCAGAGGCTATGAACGAAACGAGTTAAAACTTGTGGCCGCTCTTCGTGCCCTTACCCTTACATTATAGAAAAATTGAGCCGGGAAACAACTTTAACTCCCCCCTCTAATGTGTAAGCAGGTGTTAAAAAGCGACTAAGGTCTATTTTCGCCTACTGTTCTATTTTTCCCCCGCTATAGACATCTTGCGTTTATTTTGACCCCCTCTCCCCTACAAAGGAGCTAAGCAACCTACAGATAGTACAGAATCAGCCAAGGGGGATGAAATATGGGCATGCGGTCATCATTCACCTTTACAGGTCTGATTCAGTGGGTTCCCTACCCCCTTTTTGAAACTATTCCTACCCCCTTCTAAACTATTTACATCGCTCTTAGGAGTTTTATATTTTCCACTTTCTCATGGATATTTTCCCAGGCTACATTTCCGACTCGGTTTGGAAATGCGCCTGTCTGGGGGAGGGAGGATTGAAAGGGTTTTTGTTACAATATTATACGCAATTAGGGGTCTAATCCAAAAATAGTCTAAACGTTAATCCTTGATAAAATATTTTAAAAACTAATTCTTAATGATATCGGTCACAATTGTTTACAGGTTCAGTACTTTTAATAATTCAGGGGAATATCTCAATAATGAAATTTTTCCTCTTTGGGCGGTTGAACCATTTTCGGTATTTTCAATGAAAATACCGAAAATTCTTCCCAGGAAAGAAATAATTCTTACAAGTTTCTGTAGGAAGTAATTTTTCAAGGAAAAATATTTTAAGGATTTTTACACATGATCTATTTCGAAAAATAGCGCCACGAAGTTCACGAACTAAAATAAATGGTAAAGATCTCATTTTGTCTTGAGGATGTCCAAATAATTTAAGGGTGCTGAGTACCTTGTTAACCCTCATATAAGGGCCGGGAGGAGAGGGGAAATTTAAGCTCTGTTATGACTTAAAAGACAATTGAGGGAGGGGCTGTAATGTTTACAAATACGCAAGCCACCTGTGCCTTTTCGCCCAGTGGGGGCGGTGAAAAAACAGAAAAGCTGTTACTACTATTGAGGTATAGCGCCCTTCCCCCCAACCGTTCTTGTTAGCTTACTTACTCTTTGCGTTATGCAAGGTTCCAACCATTATGTTCAATTTTAAACCCCATCCCTCTTTCCTACCCTAAAAAATTACAAAAGGACCATAAAAAGCGTGGCAGATCAGGCTATTGTCCTTATTATCCATGAGAAAATAATCCAAAAAGTAGCCCTCCAAAAAGACATTTGAGAAATCTTATTCTACAACGACAAATTGGCGAAAATAGACCTCCCCGATAAAACTCTCTCTATCATAACTTCATTAGTTGCTGCAAGGTCACATTCCGTTTATTAGAGAAATAGTTTTGTGAAAGGGCGCATGGTCTAAAAATTACTTTCCCTCATGGGAAGGGAGAATGGGCATTATATGGGTGAGAAAAGTAGGTGAAATTAGACCTTATACTGCTAAAATAACTCTTAAAAGAAACCATATTATTTTCAAGGTTCCCTCCTCCCAATTCTCATTTTATACAAAAGAATAGAGAATATATAAAAATGGGATTTCACAGACTCAAATACTTCCTTCAAGGTAAATCCCAAATGATAAAATTAAACATTTAGTGGGATAAAATTAAACATTTAGTGGGATAAAATTAAACATTTAGTGGGATAAAATTAAACATTTAGTGGGATAAAATTAAACATTTAGTGGGATAAAATTAAACATTTAGTGGGATAAAATTAAACATTTAGTGGGATAAAATTAAACATTTAGTGGGATAAAATTAAACATTTAGTGGGATAAAATTAAACATTTAGTGGGATAAAATTAAACATTTAGTGGGATAAAATTAAACATTTAGTGGGATAAAATTAAACATTTAGTGGGATAAAATTAAACATTTAGTGGGATAAAATTAAACATTTAGTGGGATAAAATTAAACATTTAGTGGGATAAAATTAAACATTTAGTGGGATAAAATTAAACATTTAGTGGGATAAAATTAAACATTTAGTGGGATAAAATTAAACATTTAGTGGGATAAAATTAAACATTTAGTGGGATAAAATTAAACATTTAGTGGGATAAAATTAAACATTTAGTGGGATAAAATTAAACATTTAGTGGGATAAAATTAAACATTTAGTGGGATAAAATTAAACATTTAGTGGGATAAAATTAAACATTTAGTGGGATAAAATTAAACATTTAGTGGGATAAAATTAAACATTTAGTGGGATAAAATTAAACATTTAGTGGGATAAAATTAAACATTTAGTGGGTTAAAATGGCTATTAAAATTCCATGATTTTTTCCCTGTTTTTCCTGACCTTCGGCAACCCTGATTCAAGATTTCTTCAAATAGCCTATTCTGATCAAAATGAGTCCCTTTCATTGGCAACCTGCGACTTTTATTGCCCCTGAAACAATACTACTCTATTTTACGATTTTAAAGGAGTAATTTCACAAAATAAGACTTTTTACCTAAAGGGGAGGGATAGGGTACTATATTGTATTTGCATGTAGTAGTTTTTCCGTGGAAAAGACAAAGCAAAAATTACGATATTTTCGTTTCCACGAATCATAAAAATAAATTCGTACTTTTTTGGCTTTGGTATTTAAAATTTTAGATTTGCCGTCAGTTGCAATTACTTAATAATATAGTTAGAAAATTTAGACTACGTATACATATGAAAATATAATTATTTCCCGTATTAGCAACCTGTGTTCCCAAGAGTTACATTATCTGTAAATAAAACTGTAATATTGCTTTGTGGCTTGGCTCAAGGATACTCTGAAGTTTCAATGTACTTCCTCAATGTTTTTTTTAATAGACTGCTGTATTTACAGTATTGTGTTGATATGGAGAGCCAATTTGTTTTTGAGAAATAGACACCCTTCTGTGTGCTATGATAGGGGTCTAAATCAATCATCCAATAAACAGTATGATTATATAATAATTATTTATCTATTCTCGGGCTCATTCCATAACTTATATATGTTGAATTTCAAAATAAACCCGAGTCCGAGCTAAACTGAAACCTACCATGTATATTTGCTTGAGCCCAATGTGAGCTGCAAGTAAAGTTTTGAGCCCGAAGGGAGCTCTATACCCGAGCTGAGCCAGATCTCCGGCACACAGCTATGATAACAGCTTTATTTTGATTTACATTAACGACGAATAAATGGAAGTTCTACTTCATTTACTGTTTTTGTTGACCCTTGACACATATGAATGCTCTCAATATACAGTTTCCCAAGAGAGACAAAGCTGATGGTTCACCCGAAATCACGAGTTCAACCGAAATCGCGAAAGTTTTTCCCGAAATCGCGAAAGTTTTTCCCGAAATCGCGAAAGTTTTTCCCGAAATCGCGAAAGTTTTTCCCGAAATCGCGAAAGTTTTTCCCGAAATCGCGAAAGTTTTTCCCGAAATCGCGAAAGTTTTTCCCGAAATCGCGAAAGTTTTTCCCGAAATCGCGAAAGTTTTTCCCGAAATCGCGAAAGTTTTTCCCGAAATCGCGAAAGTTTTTCCCGAAATCGCGAAAGTTTTTCCCGAAATCGCGAAAGTTTTTCCCGAAATCGAGAAAGTTTTTCCCGAAATCGAGAAAGTTTTTCCCGAAATCGCGAAAGTTTTACCCGAAATCGCGAAAGTTTTACCCGAAATCGCGAAAGTTCAGTTACAGTATCACTTTAATTTTAGAGTATAAAGGCCTGCTAATGAATCTTTCAGTTTTGAATTTTATAGCAATATTCCAGATTGATTTTCAAACCAATAATTAAGTTAATGACGAATAAACATTAAAAATAAGCAATTAATTTGCTCTTTTGGTTAGTTAGTGGTTTTTGAACTTAGAGCTTTTACAGAATAGTTTGGTGGTAAACAGTTCTTTTTTACTCTCAAATTGGCAAAATAATTAAAACTTTATAAGAAAATACATAATAACTGTCTAGCCTTGAGGAGAAATTTGGCTTTTTATCGTTGTTGCTAATGCGGGAAATAATTTTCTACTTTAGTTAATTTTTTATGTACTCTTTTTAAAAACAACATTCTAAATCATTTGATTACGTAATTGGACCGTGTTAACAAAAAAGACACCTATTTTGTGAGATTACTCCTTCAAAATCTTAAATGAACAGCAATAACTGTTCTTGTAATTCGAAATGAATTATTACCAATTTTATTGGCCAAATTTATTTTCGTGCACATGACAATCTTTATTTATAAAGGCGAATTCTGTAATATTATAATTTGTTTATATCTTAAGATTACATACCTTTATTACTATGCCTAGCCACTTTTAATAAAATTCGGAGAAAGATAGAGATTCAGGAACTCTATGGTCAAAATTTCAAATTTTCCAAAACAATTTATAAGCCAAACAAATTTTTGAACTTTGAAGAAATCCTGGCACCCGCCAAAGACTCTATGGGAATAAATTAGCAGTATAATTAATTAAATTATATTTAAATAAACATTAAAATACTTAAAATTACTTGAAATAAGTAAAAACATTTTGATTTTCACGCTAATCAGCCTAGGCCTACGTAAACCAAACTCCGGCGAAGGCTGCCGCGGCCGCGCGGAAACTCGGAGGCGGAAGCCGGCTAAGGCCCCTACCGTCCAAGTTTCAAGTTTTTAGAACATGGCCTACATTTTAATAATCCTGACCTGTGACAACCATTCATTCAAAAGATTCTGAAAAATGTTTTTGATTAGTATTTATATTGTTAATTTATAGTTTAAACATAACTTAGAAACTTACAAACAATTCGAATTTCATTCGTGGTATCGTAGCCGCGTAATAAGAGCGCCGCTGCCAGACCGATTTCAAAAGTAGAAATTAAAACGGAAAGAGAGAAACAGCCGGTACAGCTGAGCTACCAAGACAGACGCGAGAGAAAATGGACTGTTTAGCGAGACGCGTTAGCAGGCTACCCTATTCATTACGTTGTATGTCCAATTGAAGCCCCAGTCTAAGTTTTTGTACACACGTGACACATTTTATCCAATCATGGGACTTAGATGAAAAGGTCCATTTTTCAAATATTTTTCAAATTTACAAAAAAATTACTACATCTAGCGGTTGAAATCGTAACTAAATCGAGCAGACACTCGCTTTAATAAAGCTCGGCTAAGCTTAAGATCTCACCCTTTTGTAACCCATTCAGGCACCTTACTTTCTATTAACTCGAATTCGATGGATATTCCTTATCATTCTACTATTTAAGAAATAAAATTTTTGTTTATCATTTTGAAGCAATTAGTAAAGCTCGGCTAAGCTTAAGATCTCACCCTTTTGTAACCCATTCAGGCACCTTACTTTCTATTACTTCGTATACTTAATCAACATTTCATTATTGAAATCTGTGTTTAACTAGAGATCCTCTTGTACCCGAACGAAGTCTTATCAAATTTTTTCAAAAGTACCTTTGTCTGTATTAATTCGAATTCAGTGGACGGTGGGAAGAGGGAAACGACGACAATTTCAGTTATCAAGCGCCGCGGGTCCATTGGAAAAGACATTACGGTTTCTGATGAAATTCGAGTTTAGATAAAGGGATAAACACGAACGTGTTTATCCTAATAACCAAAGCACAAAAACGTCGTTTTAAAGGCAGAAGAGCTTTAAGATTGTGACAAATAATGTGGTTAATGCACGACGGTGCGCCACCACATTTTAGTTTTCAAGTTAGAGCTCATCTTGAGACAACGTACAATGCGTGGCCAGCCAGATCGCTCGATTTAAATCCGGGCGAATTTTTCCTTTGGGGGCATCTCAATGACTTGATTTACCGCAATGAAGTTCGCGATGTCCAAGACCTTTAACAACGTGTAATGTGATACTATCCGCAACACTCAATGTATCTTCACCGTGTTCGCGAATCGTTTAAACGGAGGTATGCATATATTGTGGTTACTTTGAACAACTCTTGTAAATTTTGGAGATCTCAGTAGTAATTAAGAAAGTAATTGAAACGGATCGACTATACTTCGTCGAGCAACTGAATTTTAACTAAAGGTTAACATAGATTAAATTTAAAAGAGACGTTTTCGTAGATAAAAATCACTTTATTATAGCGCTAAGGCGCGCGTGGTTGATCGTTTAAAACATTGAAGTTAACTAAATACAGGTTTTTCATTTTACAACTCGCTTCTTATCTGTAGGTGAAAACTGTAAGCTCTATATCTTTTTTATCGATAACAAAGTCCCTAAATTAGGCTTACATCATAGTGATGTCATACATTATTTTTTGGTCTAATAATAATAGTTTTTCTTTAAAGTTTATACCTATACCTAAACCTAAAAAACCTAATACGTATATGAATTCTCTTCATTCTCCCCCCAATGAGTAACTCATTAAATTATGCACATTATAAGAATATTTAAAATTTCACAGCGCAAAAATATAGCTAAACTACTGAATTTCTATGGGATACAACAATTTTAAAGGTCTTTTAATAATATGTCCATTTGTATTTCGAATTGAACAAGCTCTTATTATTCCGTCACGTCCGGGATGTAATTCTGTGATTCGGCCAGTCTTCCAAAGGTGTCGAGGTAACCGATCATCCTTAATAGTGACAACGTCATCGATTTTGATCTCTGGTTGATTATCTTTGGCTCGAATAACCTTCTGCGCAGTTCGAAGTTCAAGTAGATATTCCTGTCTCCATCGGATCCAAAAGCGGTTGAGTAACTCCTGTCTATATTTCCATCTCTTGGTCAGATTATCTTTCGTTGACCGGACTTCAAACATTTTAAATTTGCGGGAAGGAAGCGCGTAGTGTCGTCGTCCTATTAAAAAATGTGACGGGGTTAACGGTGATGGCTCATCTTGGTCACTAATGTAAGTGATCGGTCGCGAGTTCATTATGGATTCTATTTCAATCATCACAGTTTCCATTTCTTCAAATGTGAGGAGCGCGCGTCCCAATGTTCTTTTAATGCAATCCTTCATGGTCCTTACCATCCGCTCCCACATGCCACCCCACCATGGTGCACGGTCTACGATAAATCTCCACTCTATACGTTTTTCTCCAAAATACTCCTTGAGTTCGTCTGTTACAACTGAGTCCCATAACCTCCATATCTCCTTGTCGGTTCTTTTGAACGTTTTGGCGTTGTCAGACAGAAAAATATTACTGACTCCTCGTCTTCCAATGAATCTCTTCAGAGCCAGGATGAAGTGCTCAGCGCTAAGACTTGAAACGAGTTCGAGATGTACGGCTCTGGTAGTAGCGCACGTAAAGAGGGCAATGTAGCTTTTGGATTGGTTCCAAGATTTCGTTTCATCGTTGTAATGCTTTATAATCACAGGGTCAGCGAAATCGACTCCAGTAGCTTGGAAGGCTATGCTTGCTGTAACTCTTTCGGGTGGTAATGGCGCTGTGTCTTGTTCAAACGGTTTCGATTTCAAGATTCGGCATTTCTGGCATTTGGATAATACGTTTTTAATTATTTGACGTCCTCTTGGTACCCAGAATCTTGATCTCAAACTGGCTAACGTAGCACTAACACCCATGTGCTTCAGTTGAACGTGATACTTCATAATGAGAAGACGTGTAAATGCGTGATCTTCTGGTAGTAGTATAGGGTGTTTTTCTTCGTATTCTAAATCCGAAAATTGAAGTCGTCCGCCAAGTCTCAATACATCTTCTTGATCCATAAAAGCTTTTAAATCGGATATCCTTGAACTTTGAGCTATGTCAACGTTATTCTTGACGGCCATAATTTCGTCTTGAAACGATTCTAACTGCGTTCTTCTGATCCAATACATCTCTCCCTCTAAGATTTCTTTGGTACTGAGAGCTCCTGTGTGCCGCTTCTCTAAATGAAGTTTCAGATTTGAAATGTATCTCTTCACCCAAGCTATAGTTCGTATCACTCTTTCATAATTTGAGTGATTCGTCAACTCCAGAAGCGCTTCCCTTTGTGGCGTCTTTATATTCAATGCTGCTAATACTTCAACCATGGGCTTTAGTCTTCTTTCAGCTTCGATATGGAGTTCATCTTTGTTTACTGATATTGTTTTAGGTTGTTCTGGCCATTCTCGTTCAGACTTCCTTAAGAACTCCGGACCCTTCCACCATAGATCACTTGATATTAGATCTATTACATTCAACCCTCTGGTCAAAATGTCTGCTGGATTCATCACTCCTGGAATGTGTTTCCACAGGGCGGGGTCATATGCGTTTTGGATTTCGCTAGTCCGGTTACTGATAAAGGGTTTCCATTGCTTGGTTGCAGCCTTGATCCATGAAATGGTTATCGTCGAGTCACTCCAGAAATGAACCGTTGGATTTTCTTTGACGAAATACGATCGTACTGTGGTCATTAACTTGGTTCCCACCACGGCGCCCATAAGTTCAAGCCTTGGAATGGTTAACTTTTTAAGTGGAGCCACTCTTGATTTGGCTACCACTAAATTTACGGTTACGTCTTCCTTGGAGTTTTCAATTCTAATGTAGACTGCGGCTCCGTATGCTTTCTCGCTCGCGTCTGTAAAGCAGTGTAATTGTACTTTATCTTCTCGCATTGTTCCGTAAAATCGGGGGATTTTAATTCCTTCTAAATGACGTAACTCCGAACACCACTTCTCCCATCGTTCCTTCAAGTCTTCCGGTATCGTTTCGTGCCATTGAGTACCCCTCTGCCAAATCTCTTGAAATAGGCATTTAATTCGGATCGTGAATGGGGTCACAAATCCTATTGGATCAAAAATTCTGGACGAAGATTGCAGAATAAACCGTTTTGTGTTCTCTCGGCTACAAAGAAATTCCAACAGACTTGTTACATCGAATCGGAAGATATCATTTTCTGGCTGCCATGCCAAACCTAATACTTTCAGAGATACTCCTTCTGGCCTCAGTATTTTTGTTTCCGTTTCCTTGATTTCTCCAAGTTGATTACGAAGCCAGGGCGAATTTGATTGAAATTTTCTAAAGGGCATTCCTGCGTCTTTAAGAATTTTTTTGGCTTCACGTGCTAATCTTAGCGCGTTATTTTCGTCTTGTGCTCCTCCGAGCAAATCGTCAACATACAGAGAACTCTTCAATAGTTCATAAGCTTCTGGTAATGTGTCCTTATATTTCTCCAGATGATATCTGATGGTGCCGGCAAGTAAATATGGACTTGCGTTCATCCCAAAAAGAACTCGGGTCATCCGTAGAACCACTTTCTCCGAATTGTTTGATTCGATGTCGTTATTTTTAATCCAGAAAAAACGAGTAACGTCGCGATCTTTCGGTGTTAATGAGACTTGTAAATATGCTTTTTCGATGTCTGCAGTAAATACGACTTTATATTTGCGAAATTTGAAGAGAAGTCCAAGTAGATCGACGTTCAGTGTCGCACCGGGATGAAGGCAATCATTTAAAGACGGCGAACCTTTGGCGTGAGAAGACGCATCAAAGACTACTCTCGTTCTTGTCGTGACTCTATCTTGCTTTATAACTTCTCGATGGGGTAAGTAAAACGTTCTTCCTAACTGGCCACTTCCATCAGCCACTTCCGCAATTCCACTGTCTAGATATTTTTCGATGACTTCTGCATAATCCTTGAACAATTTTGTATCTTTTCTAAATTTCTTGAGTTGGTGTTCAAATCTTCGTTCAGCTACAGCTCGGTTGTTGTTGGTAAGTGTTGCGTCCTTTTTCCACGTCAACCCAACAGTATATCTGTGTCCATCGTATTTTATCTTGGATTCAAAATCCTTCCTGATGATTTCTTCATTTACGGATTTTTCAGATGGTTTGTCGACAATTCCCAAGGAGTCCAGGTCCCAGAATGCTCTCAATCCTTTCGATATTGATCGGTCTTCTTCCTCTCCGATTAAGGAATTGAATACACATACATTATAGACTCCATCATTATTGTTCATATGGCGCACGTTAGAAGCTGGTCCGAGAAGACACCATCCGAACAAAGTCTCGATTGCCATTAAGGAATCTTGTATTTTTTCCATGTTACTGGTAACGATTTTCCAATAGAAATCCGCTCCCACCAAAAGCCCAATTTCTTCTTCGGAATCTCTTCTCGCAGTTGGATAAACATCGGCCAATTGAATACCCTTCTCTTCCGCTATCGTAATGATATCTTCACTAGGAAAACCTAGTATTGCTGCGCTGATTTTTGGTGCTTATACGGCTTCGATTGAGATTGACTGAGAATTGTCGAGGTTTACAATGGTTAGCTTCACTCTTCGTCTTTCTATTTGCCGATTTCCGGCTTCAAAGCTATACATGTTAAGAGTTTCCTTTCCAATTTCGGGTAAATTTAACTTCTTGGAAACTTTATCCAGCAAGTAAGTACGGTGACTTCCATTATCCAAGAAATAACGAATGACTAAATTCTTCTTCCCATTTGTAACTCTTGCCCATCCGGTTTGAAGGTAAATTTCCGATTTCGTGTTCAGCGTCCCCATTAACGTAGTGCTGGATTCTGTTTTATCAGTCCTTGATTTTTCCTGTTGGTTAGGGAATTCTTGTTCACAGACTGTCTGATGATGGCGCCGACCACAATATTTACAGGAAACTCTCTTGACTCTGCAAAACCTCGCTATGTGATCTGATTATAGGCATACAAAACATCTTGATTGGGATTTTATGATTTCTTTTCTTTCCATTGATGTAAATTCTTTGCATTCTTCCATTCGATGTGATTTCTTGCAAAAGATGCAGCTTGATTCTTTCCTTGCTGGTCTTGAAGCGTTATTAAACGACATGGTGGAAAATGGTGGCGTTGATCTTGGTTTATAATTCGAATAATTGTCTTTACGATGTGACGTTGGTTCAAAACGGACCTTGAACTCCCGATCGGTTTGGTTTACCGTCGTGGTACTCTTCAGTTTTGTTGCTTGCTCTCGGCTTTCTACTTGGTCCTTTAGGAATTCTATAAGTGTCTTCAATTTTGCTCCTTTTTCTTTTCGACTGCGTAACGTATAACTTAATACGATGTCTTCGGGTAAAAGTTCGGTTACCATAGGTATTAGAAAGACAGCGTACGATTCCGTGTTTTTATTCAACGATTCCAGACTTTTTATGTTGATGTATAAGGTGTCGAAAAATCTTCTTAGACCTGTCGTGTCAGACGATTTTCTTACTGGCTCCATATTTCGTAGTTTAGTCATATGTGCTTGAATTAGAAGATCTTCTCTTCCAAATCGCTCCGTTAACGTTTCAATAGCAATCTTGTAGTTTCTGCCCGTCAAGTATAATCCGGCAATGCAGGCTTGGGCCGTTCCGCTCAGATAGCATTTTAAGTAAGTGAACTTTTCTTCGTTTGCTAAGTTAGGGTTATTGTGAATGGATACTTGAAACTGTGGCCAAAATTCTTGCCACTTGTTTATGTCGCCTGAAAATCTTTCGATGTTTATTTGCGGTAATTTGACTGTGGGTTTCTGAATAAGTGGAACTTGACCCTCAACATTACGAATTGAGAATAATTCATTTTCTATGCCATGAATGGATGCAACTGGAGTTGACTGTTCAATAGGCGTACCCAATAGTCTTAGTGACGCTCCTTTTCCTTCATTCGTCAAGTCTTGCAGGGTTACTTGACAAAGTGCTTTACAATTCATTATGTTATCTAAGTACTCTTCACATTCCAGTAGTTCTGCATCCTATTCATCGGGATCGTTGATTTGATTTTGAATAAACGCATCCAATTCTTTTAACTTTACTTCACTATCTTGGAGTTGTAATAAGTACTTTGTTACCGCAGTTCTTGATATAGGTGTCGCGGCAGCTCCAAATTCACTTTCAATTTTTTGAATTAACTTCGTGAGTGTGCCTCTCATTGAACCTCGTTTTCTTTTCGACTTCGAGTACACATCCATAACTTTAGTTGATGTGTGGAGGCAAGTTCACTTATGCAATAATCTTTCCGGATCACAAAAGTCTTACACGTCCGCTCACGATCAATTTTAACTCTTTTCGCAATTAACTATGTCCCGGGTATCGGCACCATGAAACGGATCGACTATACTTCGTCGAGCGACTGAATTTTAACTAAAGGTTAACATAGATTAAATTTAAAAGAGACGTTTTCGTAGATAAAAATCACTTTATTATAGCGCTAAGGCGCGCGTGGTTGATCGTTTAAAACATTGAAGTTAACTGACTAAATACAGGTTTTTCATTTTACAACTCGCTTCTTATCTGTAGGTGAAAACTGCAAGCTCTATATCTTTTTTATCGATAACAAAGTCCCTAAATTAGGCTTACATCATAGTGATGTCATACATTATTTTTTGGTCTAATAATAATAGTTTTTCTTTAAAGTTTATACCTATACGTAAACCTAAAAAACCTAATACGTATATGAATTCTCTTCAGTAATTGAATAAAACAATTTTTCATTGATGGAAACACCTTAAATACGTTGATAGTTTAGCTAATAACATCATTTTTAGCGACAGCACACTTCTAAACGCAATAAGTTCAATAACTAACTTTTATTGATTAACTTTAAGTCTGCTATCTCGTTTGATTGGCTTATGCATTTGTTCCTAATTTGGAAAACAAGTTAGTGAAATCCAGAGATGAGTTCGCAATTTATGAAATTTGAAGGCTACTTTTGGGGAGCCAGAACTCTGAAACGGTGAGATTTGTGCACGTGGTTCAAGAGGCTTCTTCACTCATAGAAATCCAAAGAAGAAGCACCTGAAGTTTCTACAGACTTTTAAACAACACCCTATACATGATTTCGCTTCTGAAAAATAACACGTTTGTGTAGTATCAGAAAGCGTCTCTAAATCTGCATTCGATTAAAAGGAGAGCCTCTGACTAATCGAAAGACGCCCTTGCAGGCCTGTACCTTTGGTTTAGTGAAATGCCCACGACACGTGCCGTGGCTAAATGCTACTGATGTGTACAATTACTAACATACATCTTTAATACATGTTAATGTGCTGGTGTATACCCCCAGATAGATAAGTCCTATGATATTCTCTTAATTTCAAAATAGTTCGTTAAATTTTGGCAAATTTTTGGGGTTTTTCTGTACGAAACAACAGCCAAAGAAAAATATATGCTATCTAAAATATATAGCCACTCTCCACCTAGACATTTTATTCGCAAAATGAAATCTTGATAATTAAAATGAACGCTAAAATATCGTCTAAAAATAGTGTAAACCTTTTTATAATTAAGAGTGATGCGGAATTTGAAAATAAATCCATTTTTTTATTTTTTGACTAATTATTATTAACCTTGTCATTTGTTACTGCACGACAAGGTATGGCTAGCTACTTTGATGTCAGTGTTTGTCTTGAACCTAGTCGACATTGCTACGAAACGTATCTATCGTGGAACTCGAAATAATATACAATGGAGTTTTTTGAATAACCTATTCCGCTTATTCGTATCGATTCTGGGCCAAGGTACAAGCGTATGTAACGAAATAGATATAATTATGACAATTAACAGGGTGACCTCAGCAAAGAGAAAAAATAATTATACGAAAATAAAACAAATCCATCAATTTATAAGTATTAGGAAAAATATAAATGAGATTTACTACTGAATAAAGGAGTTTACTACTAAATATACAATCAACCTCCCCAGGGGCGTCGCTAGGCCTGGCGGGGGGGGGGGGAGGGGCTGTAGCCCCCAGAAATTAACCGATAGCCCCCCTAAAACTAACTGAAGCCCCACCAAAAAAACTAACCGAAAGCCCCCGAAAATTAACCGAAAGCTCCTTGAGAACTTATTATAATTTGCATGAAACGAGGTGACAAGAAATACATGAGCTCCAGACGCTGCTTACGGTAGTTCGGCGCTATGATATGACCCAGGCGTATTCCTATTCGTGAGAAAATGTTTACATCGGGTCTGACACCACGAGTTTAAATAAAAACTCTCCCTTGCATTCTCATTTATGACATTCAGAAGCTTCCAGAAGGCGAGTCATCGCTTTTTGAAACCCCATTGAAACTGTTCAGCATATTGAATTCTATCATGTATTAAAATTTAAAAAACGATTACCGAAGGCCATTTTTAATGTTAAATGTGCCGAGTCATTTAATTTCATTTGTAGAAGGTTTGCGAAACAAAACTCAGATTCCTGGTTGTTTCCTATCTAGCATTTGATAACAAAGCTCAGTTTTCATCTTTAATCCGTTTCATAATTTGACAAGCTTTTTATTAACGTTGAATTTTCTAAAACTAGCATCCACGATAGAGTGATATTTATTAAAATTTTTATAAAAGGACCTCAAACTGAAGAAGACCTTAAGAGATCGAAAGCTTCCTTACCACAGTTACAGAATAAAAAATCTTAACTCCATCAATTCCACGCGTTTCTTCCTTTTATATAAACTAAAAAACCAAAAAGCTTTTAGCTTTTTTTCGAGCTTTTTTTCCAAGTCCAATTTTTCATTATGATCTGGCCTACACTAGCTTTACGTATTTGTCTGTTCTTGCCACCGTTCTTTCCACTTTTAGCGGAGCCATTGAGCCTATTACTGGGCGCTTTTTTCATTATTTTGTGTTCTTATTTATTTTTAATCAAAAAAGCCACGCGCTTTTGCCAAGGCTAAAAGCGGCTGGAAATAACCACTGGTAATTTTTTTTTTCTACCCCAGTTTAACCTAGAAAAAAACTGCGATATTTTCCATCTATGGCAAAAACTTGCCAACCTTGCTTTTCAAATCCCTACAAGGGTGAAAAAAAAACACCTAATTTCTGCTTTAAATTAATAATAATACTAAAAAACAGTGAAGCGAATTACACTTTATCCAATTTTCCAAAATCTTTCACTTAATGTTCGTATGTTTTTGAGTGCCATCCATATTAAAAAATATTGATAAATAGAAACATATAGAAATGGTCGAAATATTTGGATTTTATAGAAAGGCATTATAAAATGTAGGAAATGTGGTCACCCTGCAATTAATGAAAAACCTAGTCACTGTGCTTTTCCAAGGACCAAACTGTCCAATCCCAAACGGTACCGAGACTGAGGTATAGGTCATAAATATTCATATTTATATCTTTAGTTATGCCGCAAGTGGTTATTGCTTATTATTATTGTTGAAGTTTGGCGTTTGATTCGACCCGTCAATCCGTATTTTTCAGATCTCTCCATCTCGCCGTTTATATCCACCAGAATAAGCCAGGGATTGTGGATTTTATGTCTGATCGCTTTGACAAACTTGTTTAGCGGGACAATGAAAGCCGTGTACTCGGCTCGACCAACTTCACACATCGATTCCATCGAGGGCACGCTTAAATACCCGGACATAGGGCTAGACATATATGAGATGCCACTACAATTTAAGAAGATCGATGAAATATGTTTAATGGTATAATTCTTGGGTACACACAATTTGGTAGATTCGAACCTCTAAGGTTCTTGCTAGCAGGATTCCAAAATGGGGAACAATAAATGGTGTTTAGCAGTAAATAATGCTAGAAAAACGAGAAACGTACGTGAAATATAGAAAATCATTAAAACAAGATGGGAGTTACGCAACGCGACGACTTAAGTTCTTAATTAAAACCACGGCCAAAGGTAACATTTTTGAAGATTTTCAACTTTAGTTAAGTGGTTTTAGCTCTAAATAGGCGACGAGCATATTTTTGTATCTAAAAATCTAGATAGCACGCTGGTTTTTAAAAAGATTATCTAAAATAGGGATGAACAAAACGCAGATAGTTCATACGCGCCAAACGGCATAGTATATAAATATATTCCCATTGCGAGGCTCGTATTTTTTAATGGTGAATAAGAGTATACCTCAAGTAAATCATCATGAATATCGCTAAAACACGTTTTTCGAGTCAATAAACCACAATTTCAATTAATTAGTTGAACGACTATAATATGATTAAAAATTGTGGATCAAAACTCCAAGTTTTCCAGATAATTTATGGTTTAAAAAATTTAGGCAAACAAGAAATTTAAGAGGCTGATGACAATGAAATAACGGATAAAATTGCTCGTGAACCGTTTTAATTCTAAAGATATAGCGCTATTTCTAACAAACATCTCTTACGGTTCACGATATTCCATTCCAAAGACGAACTCGTATTCACCGCAGGGAGAGTCTAAATCGTATAGTTCAAAAGAACTATACGGTTTTCTACAGTTCCCGGGAAAATTCGACACATACGCTAAAATGGAAATGCGGATGACCAATTAGCTCAAAATTTTAATATCTAGGTGCTTATATATGTTTTTTTTTTTATTTTTCACTATTTCCTGTTCAACTTAAGTGTCGAATTTTACAGTGAAGTTTTGTCAACCTAATTTTAAATAACCTCGCTCTAACTGCACTGTTTAGTTAATAAACCTTTTTTGTCGTTTAAACCTTCAGGAAGCGGACTTAATGGTTAAACTATGCGAACGAGTTCAACGTGGATTACGTGGTCAAAAATTTGGCGATGAATTTATTTTAGCAAATATAATGGATTTTTTCCTAATGGACTATGAAGTACATAAAGAATATCATTTTGGTTCGACCAAGTATTTTTCATCACCAATCGTCTACGTTGTTTCGAAACGAATCAACCCAGGGGCGCTGGAACTCATTAATAAAAGGTGAATCGTCTAAATATATCAATTCCCACGAGATCTCATTACCAACTGAAAAGCGCATTTTCTTGGCTACAAGTTAAAAGGCGTATTAGGAAAAATTAAGTGATTTTTTATTGATTCTGATTTTCAAAATAAGACACTTTTACCGCAAAGTGATACGTATCACTTTGCGTATCACTTTATATAAATCTTTAGATTAACATATTTGCACCCGTCTTCAATTTCAGGCTACTTTCGTTTTTTGAAACCAGTCAAATCACTCCAGTCCATCGTAAGGTCGAACGAATTTCTAATATCCGCTTTGACTCGTTGCCTCCACCGACCACCGAAAGCGAATTTCAGAAAATTAAACTAACTGACACGAAGGATGCGTTTAAATTATGGGCTTGCCTTCTAAGCTTCGATTCACTCGTGATCATACTTGAAATACTCGTTTTCTTTAAGCTTGGTTCGTGCTAGATGAAAACTCGTGAATCCTTAATAACGAATTAATTATCTAACTTTTTACTACTGATAAACGGAAGCGACGTATAATATATGCCGATCGAGCGTTATTTATATGAGATTGAATAATCTCTATAGCTATTGCCATACATTTATAACTTATCTTCTATAAGTATACCACTTCTATTGTTTTACATGCTTTTTTATTAATGAGACCTTGTTGCAAAGCCAAATCGTGTCAAAACCCAGTCAAAATAATTATTCCTTGTGTTTATTTTTATTGGCTACTTCGGGGTCACGTGCGGTTTTTTAATAAAAACGTAACAATAGACGAAAGCAGAAAATTCACTAAAGCAAATAAAGGTAAGTTGCCATACTTTAACACCTGGTTTCTCCAAAATATCCCATCATGTATTTCCTCGCAAAATGTCAAAATTCAGGAATGTTGAGAAAGTTTTCTTATCTATTGTATTGGTATTTATAAAAAAAACTTGTAACCCAAGAATTGTATCCATTCAAGATCTTCGAACCAAAGTAAAAGGGTTGAAAATTAGAGCTCTTCGATCTTAGCGAAAAATAAAAACTTTTAAAAATCGCTAACTTATTTTAGAATAGTTGTTTAGTTTAGGAAGGTTGCAAAAACTTAGAAAAAAATTAGTTCAACGACCAGTTGAATTTTACAGTCGGTTCAATTAGTCCAAAAATCTCTCCCAAATTGAGCAAGAAAAATAGTTAAATAGATTAGTTCGATATAAGGTCGACTATGCCTTATTGCTAAATTAGTACACCCACTGTAGTGGGTGTACCTTTCTCTAAACTCTAATTTCATCAGAAACCGTAATGTATTTTCCAATGGACCCGCGGCACTTGATAACTGAAATCGTCGTCGTCGTCATATTCCTCTTCCCACCATCCACTGAATTCGAAATAATACAGACAAAGGTACTTTTGACAAAATTTGATAACACTTCTTTCGGGTACGAAAGTATCTCTAGTTAAACACAGATTTAAATAATGGAATATTGATAAAGTATATGAAGTAATAGAAAGTAAGGTGCCTGAATGGGTTACAAAAGGGTGAAATCATAAGCTTAGCCGAGCTTTATTAATTGCTTCAAAATGGAAAACAAAAATTTTATTTCTTAAACAGTAGAATGATCATACAAAAAGAGGTTGCTTCGCACCCTTAAAAGGGCTCTTTATCTAACTAGAGTCAAACCTGTGAAGGGACACAAATTAATTGTTAGAGTAAGAGCAATTTAATATCTTTAAATTTATTTAAATACAAATATTTTATTATTATTAAATATTTTCCAAAAAACGTATAAAGATGACCTAGGAAACCTTCTTCTCTTATTGATGTTATTTTTAAATTCTTCCAGTATAATTTTATGTGAAATATTTTTTTCCTAGGTCTTCTTTATCAGTTTTTTGGAAAATATTTATTAATAATAAAATATTTGGAGTATTAGACTAAATCTAAGTATAAATTTAAAGATATTAAATTGCTCTTATTCTAACAATTAATTTGTGTCCCTTCAAGGGTTTGACTAATCCCTCGGGCTACCCGTACATCTTGTAATCTTTAAAGGAGTCCTTCACTGCCTTGGCGGCTCCCTCATGTCTACTGCTTCTCCCCTCAGTTTTTAGCAACCCTCCCTTCTATACTACTTTTGGTTTGAAAAGTAACTCTTTTTCTGGGGCGCCAAAGACATGCAGTGGGCAATTTTTGGAAGACCGACTTTTGAAAAAACAGAGGGGGGGACGCCACGGCCGTGAAGGACTCCTTTAAGGTAAGGTTAGGATAGTTAATCCCTTGAATTAGCCCATCCCTCCAACTAGATTATCCCTCGAGCTACCCCGTCCTTCTTGTAATCTTTGAGGTAAGGTTAGGTTAATTAATCTCTGGAAGTAGCCCATCCCCCTAACTATTTAATCAGTATCTCGGACTAATCCATTCATCTTGTAATATTTTAGGTAAGGTTAGGTTAGTTAATCCCTCGATTTAGCTCATACCTCCAACTAGTTAATCCCTCGGGCTACCCCGTGCATCGGGTAATCTTTAAGGTTAGGTTAGTTAATCCCATTAATTTGCCCATCCCTCCAACTAGTTTGTCCGTAGCTCGGGCTAACCCGTCACTATTCTAATATTTTAGGTAAGGATAGGTTAGTTAATCCCTCGAATTAGCCCATCCTTCCAACTAGTTAATCCATCGTACTACCCCGTCCATCTTGAAATCTTTAAGGTAATGTTAGGTTAGTTAATTCCTTGAAGTTGCCCATCGATCCACCTATTTAATCCCTAGCTCGGACTAACCCGTCCCTCTTGTAATATTTTAGGCAAGTTAATCCCTCGAATTAGCCCATCCCTCTTTTACCCAGCCACTGCCATCTCTAATACTAGGCCACGAAATGCCAGCTACAACTTTTTTTTTTTTTTTTTTTTTTTTTTTTGACATTTTCAATTTCCAATTTGTCTGAGATAGAGCAGTAGACTAAATCTACAAACTATAATTTTAAGGATATAAAATTGCTCTTTCTCTAACAA
This sequence comes from Odiellus spinosus, assembly GCA_963920705.1. Classification (NCBI taxonomy): domain Eukaryota; kingdom Metazoa; phylum Arthropoda; class Arachnida; order Opiliones; family Phalangiidae; genus Odiellus; species Odiellus spinosus. The sequence continues at coordinate 24,527,828 of OY987226.1, forward strand.
TTAATTTGTGCCCCTTCACGGGTTTGATTCGAGTTAGATAAAGAGCCCTTTTAAGGGTGAGAAGCAACCTTTTTTTGTATAATATATTGTTAGACCCTCCTTTTCCGATGTGAAATATTTTGGTTCGGCTTTTCTCTGGGCCATCTGTTGTTAAGCTTGTAGGCAGCTAACCACCCTCCCCCTACCTGGACCTGCGCAGGGTTGGTGTCTTGTCGTGGTGAGGGGGCCCGAGTTGGCAGATCCATCTCTCTTCCGCTAAATGGTAACACACCTTCTCGCCCCAGTCCATGCGGCTCTGGAGGTCCTAGGCGTGGCGTTCCCCGGTGGGTCATTCTCCCGAACAGAACAGAACAGAACCGGGTTATAATAAAACATTTTTTTTTAAGTAGTTTTAACGGATTTTAAAGAATATTAATTATCCTAATACATATATTTAAGGTATCCATGATTAGCTTATAGCCCCTTTAAAGTCACATATCTTGGTTTGTTTACATATCGAGGACATAAATCAAGAGCTTTTTTATAGAACTCATTCTGGAGCAGATATGGCCTTTGAAACAACGACGTTGAGTAATCCCTGGTTTCGGGATAGAGGGTGGTCTTTCCCGAATAGTAATTCAAAGTAAGAATAAAAAATGTGTTTGAAATATACTCAAATCTCGGTGAATGAATTTACAGCTAAGCCGAAAGTTAGAATACAAAACCTTTTCTATCGAACGAAAAGATTCATTTTGGTTGACACGTAATCCCTGAAAAATAATTAAGCCAAATTTAATGTTAAGGGTTAATGGGAGAAAGTTTCGTATTTCGGGGAATTTTTGTTTTGAAACATTCGAAGACAGCGATTATATAATTTATTTTATACTGTCATGGTAATTTTTTCTATTATATATGTCAAAATTCTATCACTTCATTTCATAAAAGTAAACAACGCTCCGTGCTTGGGACTCTTCCTTGATATTTTGAATCGGGTAAGGGACGGAATTTAGGCGGGTCGCGTTTGGCTATATTGTCTTCCCTCCCAACTCCGAAATTTCTCCGAAGAGTGACGCTTCCGATTTCACTTTCTATACCGACTACGGCCGATGGAGTGTCTCGAATCAGAATCTGCCGGTACATTTACATGGACCTTGGCTGATAGCAAAAAGCAATCTTAAGTCTCTAGTATCACGAGTGTAAAAACTAAGCAAATGATGCACTAATAGACTTTTTAATGCTAACGAATTTATCGTTTTTGAAACTAATATATCTCTATAGTAAACAGCACGTTGTCACAGTTGTTTTTCAGTTGTTATCTATAAGCCCTTGGCATACAAACAAATCATACGTGTCACGCTCTACTTAAAATGCTAACTGATAGTCGATCGTTATCGTGTATAACATATACACTACAAACTAGATACGAACCGAAGGTCTAGTCGTTATATCGTTAGACGATTGACATAGCCATTACATCCTAAAGTTAATGCGAGTTAATCTAAAAAATATCGAAATGCCGAATTTAAAAAATAAGGTCGCTTTGATAACCGGCGCCGCGTCAGGTATTGGTCAAGCTACGGCCATTCATTTCGCTTCGCTCGGTTGCAAGGTATCTTTGGCAGATTTAAGCCCCAATTTGAAAGATACTTTGAAACAATGTTTGGACCAAGGTTTAACCGAAGATCAAGTCTTAATTCAAATTGGCGACGTCTCTGACAAGATCACGCAAGAAGATTTGGTCAATAAGACCCTGGAAAAATTCGGTCAATTGGACATCTTGGTAAATTGCGCCGGGTTACAGGGTAAGAAGCAAAATTTGGAGAACGTCACGTTGGAAGCGTTCGATACTATCATGGATATCAATTTCAAGGCGGCTATGCGCTTGATTCATTTGTCTTTGGCACATTTGAAGAAGACTAAAGGGTCAGTGGTGAACGTATCCAGCAGGGAAACTTTCAAGATCTTGCTCCATAGTCTACCTTACTCGGTTTCCAAAAGCGCCCTTGATCAGCTGACTAGATTCGCGGCGAAACAATTGGCTCCTTTTGGTATCAGAGTCAATTCGGTCAATCCAGGGTCGGTCAAAACCAATATTAGTCAAACTATGGGTTTGACTCAAGAGCAGTTTGGCGAACTCACCAAGAACGACAAGATAGCGGGTAAATTATTTAAATATAAATAATTAACATCTTTTTTATTATTTTAAATATAATATAATAATATATTAATTATTATATTATTACATTATTATAATATTATATTATAATATTACAATAATATATATAAACATATATTTTCAGATCCAATAGAGATCGCGAAACCAATAGCCTTCTTGTGTTCGGACGATGCCTCGTTCATCACTGGCGTTAACTTGTTAGTAGATGGAGGTTTATGTTTGGAATAATTTTTAAATACAAATGTTAGCATTCTTAAATGTGAATTCTTAAGCGTTATTGAATCACTAACGTGGGTGTTACTTTTTTTTTATTGAAGTTCTATTTTTTGGTTTATTGGCCCCCAAGACCTATATTCTTACATCTTTTGGTAGCCCCATGATATTAATATATACACCTGATAGGATGAAGATGAAACCATTATTTAAGGATTCAGTAATTGATGAAAATTTGGTGGTTCTAATATTATAAGTCTAAATCTAAAATGAAAGCCCGTGCATGCTTCATAACGAGTGTGTACATATAGACGACGCGACGTGTGATTCTTAGCTTTTCAAACATGGCTCTATGAGCTGGACCTTTTTTCTTCCAAAATATGGGGCTTTCATTTTTATAGAAATGTATACAATCAAAAGTCTATCACTTTTTCCCATAATAGTAAACAACGCCCTGTAGCTTAATACTAACAGCAAATGTCCAGATAAATGTACCGGCAGATTCTAATTCGAGACACACTATAGCGGCCGCAGTCTGTGTAAATAGTGAAATCAAAAGTGCCACTCTTTGGAGAAATTCCGGAGTTGGTAGGGAAGACAATATAGTCAAGCGCGGCCCGCCTAAATTCCGTCCCTCTCTTCAGACTAAAAATATCTAAGTCCTCGTAAAGTGAAGTAAAATTGGACCATTCCTGATAGTATTAATTACTGGACTTCGTTTACTTTTATGGAATAAAGTGATAGACTTTTGATACAATGTAAATAAAAGAGAAATTATGAATATTTTAAAATATGTTTTCTGATTATTTTATCACTCCTATTCTTAATGCTGGTAAGCATTATTTAAGTAAATTAAATTCCACAAGGTGCAGTGTCTCCTTGTGGAATTCAATTTGCTTAAGAAATGTTTTCTGACTTGAATTTTGAAATAGGTCCATAATGAAGGCGTTAGGCTAAACTTTATACCTACTTTTCATTTGTTGCTAAGGTGTCTGTTCTCGTACGCCACAGCTAGATGACGAGTGAGTGGGCCCTTTAAACCCAAAAGTGTCTAGGCATCAGGTCCAAACTCAAGCAACTACGTGAGAGCCTATCACAAGTAGAACCCTAAATTGGCAGAAACAAAATTCAGGGAATCGAGCTTTGTTAACATACGCAACGATCGTTCATATATATACACATATTTATTTACACGTGGAAATAACATATTTAACAACCATAATATAACAGTGAACTGACAGAGTGCCATGGTACATGTGATTAAAATGCTGTGATCCATTTCATTCTCACTTAAAATCAATTTCTGGTCCTTCACAGCGCAAGGTGTTAACACGATCTTTATTACCTTAAAAATGTTGTTCAAGGTCATCGATAATAAGGATGAATAATAATAAGGATAAGTATACCTTCCCAGCAAAACCTTAGACCCTTGGTATATGTGGATCCACATTTAGAGTAAAATCACGATAGCTTACTTTTCATGGATGCCTACTAGAATTTGAACATGAGAGCTGCATTTTATGCCTATGAAAATCTTGCGCATATATAATTCTTTCCAAGTCCGTCACAAAACTCACTTGTCAATGCAAAATCAGTCTGCATGAATCTGCACCCGTTTAGCGGAGAAACAGCGAACACATTAGGTTCTTGATGATATCATTATATCCATATAATTGGACGGTTAATAGCGGTTTTCTAATAAATTAGATTTTTGTCAGGCAACTTCTATACGCCAATTCAAAATTTTCCATTAAAAAGTTTACTAAAATGATACTATTTATAAGCATGCAAAAATAATTTGTCTTTTACTCTATAAAACATTTTCAAAGTTTTCTTTAGGCTTTTAATTTATTAAAATTTACTACAAACTGGTAAGCAAAAACCACTTATATTATTTGCCTTCCTATGATCGCCAATCATCAGCGCAATCTTCATCTTCGCATTCTTCAGAATCTTTAGAAGTTGTAGTCTATACAAATAAAATAGTTTTTAAAACACCTTTTAGTAAAGTGGCCTAAACCCTCCCCCCCCCCCCCAAAGTAGTAAGACGAGTATGGAAACCTAAAATTTCACACGCTTAATATGTGCCAGGCTGAAGCGGATGAACCCTCCTTTGAAGTTTATTACTCCAAGGTATTGTTTACTCATGTCTGATAGAGTAAGTTTAAAAAAAAATCATGGTAGTTACTTTTGCAGCTGGAGTTGAGTTTCGATTGTCACGCCAAAAATAGCCCTATAGGGAAAAATATTTGTGGGTGGCCAGGGTTTATTTCGTTAATTCAGTGAAAAGTGAATACAATGACCTTTTTTTTTTTTTGAGATGGGTGAATTTACTAAAGTGGTTCTCACGGTTTCACCAGCTGCCCATTTCTAAGTTCAAGAGAAGTTTGCAAAAAAGTAAAAACCTGAGGCGGTTGGATAAGTTTTGTTTATGCTCAAAGAGTCTGCTTGCAGTGTTGGGTAAAATACTTTACTTTCGGTATTTGAAATAAAATACTGCAGCAGGGCAGAAAAATACAAAATTCAATTAAATTAGCCCATCGAAAATACCCCTTTACATATACCCCTCGAGAAACAACTAAGACATTTACACCCCATGCAATAAATATGTCCCGCACTGGTAACCCCTACTATTAACCCGAAATTAGAACCCTGAAATTAAAACAACCAATAAGGTTTCAGCCCTTGAGCTAGCGATACTCTCTCCTCCTCCCCAGAAAAAGAAAAAAGTTTGAAAAATCTCCAAGAAGGAGAAGCTTTTAGTTAGTTGTTAGTCGCCCGTTGAAGAAAGCGGAAGGTTCTAAAAACTTAAAAGAGAAGAGAGAAACAACTCTGGAATTGTTGTCATTTAATTTTGATATAACTCGTCAATAAAGTAATTTGACTAAGAATATGCCTCGTTGTTTTAATGTAGTCGACTCTTCGACTACATCATCTTCCGAAGAAGACAGCCAGGTAATTGTCAAAAATTAAAATTATACTGAGGAGTTTATTTAAAGGATGGAAAAGGGGGGAACAAATTACTGGGTTAAATCGCTGTAATCATTTCCCATCCCATTAAAAGGGAATCCTAAATAAAGGAAACGGCTACAGAATTGGTGCCGTGACCTTCCCCTTCGCCATTTTTCGCCTTTTCTCGTTTTCGCCTACCCCGTCCGCCATCTTGGCCTCCCCGACCTCGGCTTCGTTTTCCTTTTCGTCGGCGTTCGCCCTTTTTGGCCCGTTTTTTTTGGTGGGGGTGGTGATAGGCGTTATCTCGCCTATTTTTTCGAAGGCTTCCTCATTTAAGCTGATGGAAATTTTCCAAGCATTTATCATTTTGATCTATTAATTTTGATTTTGATATTTATAATTATAAAGCCTTTTTAACAATACTTAGATGAATTAAACACACAATTTTGAGAAATATTTTCCTATTAATAGCAGGTTATTCAAACACTTTTATTTAATAAAGAAATACATAGTTGGCCTAACGCTGACGTCACCAAATAGGAATTTAGCTTTTACCACCCCACAGGATAGAACTCCTTCTTTGACATCTGGGTCTGAAATTAGTATTAATTGGGAGAGACTACAGCCAAATGACTGAAGAACAATTGGTAGATATCTCCCCCTATAACTACTTACAATATACAAGGTTACAATTAAATAGGGGAAATTCTATTATGGCGACGTCATCACCACCTACTACAATTGTACCAACTACAACTACACCTATATCCCCTCATACACCTGTAATAAGTCCTCCACTATCCCCGCATGCACCGGTAGTAAGTCCACCATTAATTGGAGCTGGGAAAACAAGTCCACAAAGCTCTGTAGCAAATATATCAGCTTTGAGTTCTCCACCGAAAACCTACAGACGTTTAATACTGGTTAAATCCTTTCCAAGTTTAAAAAGCCCTACAGGGAGTATAGGTTCTCCAATTTTACCAACTCCCATGAAGGGATTACCTTTTGGTAGCACAGTAGGGAACACCCAATTGGGTTTAGGTATGTCTATACCTAGTGCCTCTAGGCATGCCAACCATATTGGCTCGCTACAAGCGATATTGACTACAACAACCACAACTACTATGGCCACTAGAACTATGACAATGCCTTCAGTTCATCCATCCGGTATATCACTTCTTCCTACGACGACTCAAGGCGCATTTGGAATTTCGGGTCCTCAAGTTCTCCAACAATCATCAATTACACAACCAATTAATCCAGCTGGAAGCTATGAACAAATTCCTTCTATAAGTACAACACTTGGACAACCTCAAGGTCAACTTCCACCTCAAGCTCAATACCAAACCCCCAGCCTTACACAACCACAGTATCAAACAATAACAACGCAACCTACGTATCCTCTTGGATTTAATCCTCAAGCATCGAGTACTTTTTACCAAGGACCACCAACAACATCTACTCCTGCACAAGCTTATCAAGGATGGTATCCGTCACAAGTGCCGTTGCCTCAACAACAAGTATATTCAGCTCAGCCACAACCGGGATGGTTCCCAACTCAAGCTCATTATCAACAGGGTCCTCCCTCACAATTTCCTTCAGCTCCACAACCAACAGGAATCCCAGGGATATCTCCTATACAAGGAACACCAGGACAAGGTCAAGGTCTATCATCTCCTCCTTTATCCCCTCGATCGACGTCCATGCTGAGGACAATGACTAAAGTCATGAAGGAGAATAAAGGCCGAAGTTTAAAGGAACCACCTGCCCGACTCGTTTTCTATGGAACGCACCAAGAAAATGTTTCCGAGTTCCTACGAGATCTGGATGAATTCGCAAAGTTCAACGAACTGACAGAAAATCAAAAGATGGGACTCCTGCCTATGGTATTAAAGGCTCAAGCTCAAACCTGGTACAGAGGATTACCCCAACCAATGGGATGGAGTGAATTTGAAGGGAGAATAAAACGCCATTATCGAGCTGAACAAAAAGAGGCTTTAGCTAAAGCTGAACTAAATCTCAGATTTCAAGGTCCAAACGAAACTATAGAAGAATTCTTCAGTCACTACGCAAGAGTTAACCAGAGTTTGACCCCTCCAATCCCGGACAAAGAATTGCAAGATATGATAAGGAGAAAAATTCGTCCCGAATTTAGAGGTTTTCTCACTTTTATGAGTGCTGCTACCGTCGGAGATCTCCATGATCATTGTCTCAAATTAGAAGAAAGTCTTGGATTAACGAGAACTCTTACTTATGGAACAACGATACCTCAACACGGAACATATCCAGCTCAGTGGACATCTCAAGGTCAAATGATTGCTCATGTCCCTCAACCATCAGTTTCCGTATCAACAATATCCAACGACTCTTCAATATTCAACGGCGACGATCCAACCTCCTCCAGCAATACCGATACTCCAATTCCAACGATGTATTTATCAAAAGATCTCCCTCGAACTCAATATCCCGTTATGGAACTTCTTCAATCAAGTTCTCATGCAGGATTACCAGCACAGATATATACTCCTACTGGAAATCCACAACTACCAACACCTGGAGCATCATGGTTAAACTATCAACAAGTTCGGCCTACCACTCCTGGTCCTTTTGAACAAGTACCTCAATATCAAACAGGATATATGATTCATCCACAACAAGTTCCTCAAACATATCCAGTAGTAGAACAAAGGACAAGACAAACTCAAGTATTCCCGACGACAAGAACAACAGGACGGTCAATTCCTCAAGGATCTCAAAGAAATCAATCAAGGTCACCAAGAATAATTACTCCTTCATCTACTCGACCACAAGGACAATCATATCCGGCGAGACCTACAGTTTTACAACCAAATCTTACTTGTTTCACCTGCAACGGAAGAGGTCATCTCTCGAGAGACTGTCCATCAGTCAGAATACCACGAACGACTCGTCCGGAAAACATCGGAGCGGGAGGTCAACAACAGGGCCACCGTCCTCCCGCACCAAATCAATAGCCGGAAAAAAAGTCCGTCGTACTGTTTCAAGGCCCCATACATATCAATTATCAGCAATACGACGAAGACGGGGCTTGCAAAGAAGAAAACCTCATATTATTACAACAATTTTCGAACATGGAAAACTAAACACAAGGATAGACAATGGAGCGGAAGTCTCCATGATTAGCGCTGACCAATGGATGAAAATACGAAAACAGAGGCGAAACATATTTCCATTACGAGAAGATCTCCGAGTGTATAGTCATGGGCGATGGAAGATATACCTTCACTAAAGGATCCATTCTTTGGATTTTGAAATTGTTTTCGAAAAATCAAAAGAACCGGATGTTCACCTATGAATTCCATATAGTACCGTCTCTATTATGCGATACCATTCTTGGTCAAGATTTCTTAGAAGATTGGGGAATGAAAATTGATTTAAAAAATTTAACCTGCTCGATTCAAGGAGAAACTTTAAAGTTCATCGGATGGTCCAAAGATAAAGGACCCCCTTCCCCAATCATGGTAAAGAATGTAACTGAAGCTGTCGACGCAACAGAGCTACCTGAACAGAAGAAGAAGGAACTAAAGGATCTCCTGCTAAACTTTCCGGATCTCTTCAGCGATAAATTAGGACATACAAGTCTAGTAGTACACGAAATCCACACAGGAGATGCGAAACCGATAAATAAGAGAGCTTATAGAGTCAGCGATGCCAAGAAACGGCTTATCGAAGAACATATCTCTGAAATGTTAAAGGACGGCATCATTCGACCATGTCGTAGCAGACGCTTTGTCTAGAGCCCCACTTGGACTATTAGTAATGCCACTTCACGGATTATCCACCTCTGAAGAGTCTCTTCGAATCTCAGACAATGAACAAAATAGAGAAAATCAGCGAGAGAATGTCTTACCACCATTTCCACATGCGAATTTCCACATCTTCAATAGAAATGAAATCATTACTGCACAGCGAGAAGATCCAAGCATGGAAGAAATTATCGAACGATTATCGAGAGAAAATGCCCCCGAAGATAGAATGTACATACGACGAAATAAACTCGTATACAGAAAGGAAACTGGCAGATATCCTGAACGAATATATCTTCCGACAAGACTCCGACCAGAGACACTACGCTTACTACATGATCACCCTCTCGCTGGTCACCGTGGAAGAGACAAAACTATGGCAAAAGTCGAAGCCAGATTTTGGTGGCCCACCTTACGAGCTGATGTCGCGAAATACATCAAAGAATGTCTATTGTGTCAACAATACAAGATACGAAATACCCGTACTCCAGGATTAATGAAATCGACTGAACCAACGGCTCCATGGGACAAAATTGGTGTAGACATAATGGGTCCATTCCCAATCAGTCGAAAGGGATATCGATACTTGATAGTATTTGTTGATTATATGACCAAATACGTCGAACTGGTACCTCTAGTTGCTATGACTGCTGAAGCCTGTGCAAGAGCTCTAAAGAAGGTCATTTGTAGATGGGGTGCACCCAAGCAAATTCTTAGTGATCGAGGAACCCAATTTGTCTCCACTCTATGGAAGGATACTTGCAAATTATTTCGAATAACTCCTATATATACCACTCCATATCATCCGCAATCGGATTTAACTGAACGAGTAAATCAAGTTCTAGGAGAAACGATACCTATTTATGTCGGAAATAACCATCGCACTTGGGACGAAACCCTGAATTCGTTAGCTTTTGCTATAAACTCCACTCCTCACGACACCACAAGACGTTCTCCATTTTACTTGAATATGGGACGAGAACCCAGGCTTCCATGGGACTTGGATATTGGAATGCCTGTAGAAGAGTTTGAAGATCGATCTGACACCTTAAGAGATCTACGAGAACAATGGGAATTAGCAAAAGACTTCTCAAGATTAGCACAAGCGAAACAAAAGAAGTATTATGACAAACGAAGAGCCGATTTAGAATTTGAACCAGGAATGTTAGTCTGGAAAATGACTCTTCCATTATCCAGAGGAAATATAGGAAGAATGGCTAAATTATATCCGAAATGGTCAGGTCCTTATAGGATAATCGAAAAACGAAATCCTCTAGTATATGTTTTTGAAGATGCTATATCTGGAAGAAATATTGGACCAATAAATGTAGCCCGATTAAAACTATATCATGCAAAAGATATTCAAATCGAAGAAGTGGAACAGCCCTTACCTGCTGCTCCGGAACCGGAAATTCTTCCTATTGAAGAACCCGAACAAAGGGAGAATGAAGTAGAATCTCGTCGAATATCTGATAGAGACGAAGATAAAAGATCCTCGGGATCAATACCTCGAGAATTACGATTGGAAAGAACAAAACCTCAAGAGAGGAGAAAGGCTCCTACAACTGAGTCGAGCGAACGTGTTCGTCGACATTTACGAAAGAAAAGACCACGTCGTTACATATCTTCTTCGTCATCAGAAGATGAAATACCCTCTCCTGTTATTAGGAAGGAAGAGAAAACGCCTCAAAGGATTCCCCAGCAAAGAAGCCCAAACGCATTTCAAAGACAACGTCAAGAGAGTTCTGACTCAGCCACCGGTAGTGATGATGAAACAGGAGACGAGCGAACAGCAAAATTGAAAAAACGAGAAGAAACTAGACCAAAACAAACTGAAGACATTCCTCCAACAGGAATAGCTTTAGCAAAGGAAATACCTTTACCACTAACTGGCTCAGATAAACCAACAACGTCACCAACTAAGGAAATCAAGGATCCATTACGAAAAACCCATGATCTTAGCCCTAGTTCGATTTCCTCAGGACGAAAATGGGATGAGGAATATCCTATCCTATATACAGGTTCTTCAACAAGTGAAGACCTACGACAGGAAGACATTCAAATGCAACAGAAACAATCTCGAAGTATAGTACCTTTAAAGGAATCACTTCGAGATCCTGATAAAGAAAAACCAAGAGAAGGTGACACAAGATTAAAAACGAAGAAACGTGAAAGAGAAATTTCATCTTCTCGTTCAGAAATAGAAGCTGCTATACAAAGAGGACGAGAAATTTTAAAAACAAAACGTCAACGGAAGGAAATGCCTTTCTTAAGAACTATACGAGAGAGTATGCCGACTACTAGCATGATCGGTCATGCATCGAGCGAAGAACATTTGGAAACAAGAGAACCTGAGTTACTACTGGATAGGGAATCAAGTTTAGAATTACCCTTTAGAAAAGGATGGAGTCGAGAGGTGTGTTATTGACACACAACTCATCCAGGGAAACCGATTATGGATGTATATTATTATCCTCCAATAGCGCCTAGAAAACGATTGCGCTCTCCAAACGAAGTTGCAAATTACTTAAAAATAAACAATATAAACAACGTTTCAGTTGAGAATTTCGATTTTAAGCGCCGACACATAGCTTGCTCTCCTTGGGAAAAAATTATGACAGCCCGCGAGAGACATATTGCCCCTACAGCTTGTTAAATTTTGCATGGTTTCCTTTTTAGGAGTCCCTAAGACCTAAATTTTTCTTCTAGGATGATGAATTGTACTTCAAAAATCCAGGACAACCTCCAAGATGGTTTCCTTCTAGCGGACGAGGACGCATATTATTGTCGTCTCGAAACAATGGCGCTACTTCAAAACCTCTACCACTTTCTCCAACCGATTTTGAAGAGAACCCTAAGAACAACCAAGAAAATGAAAAATCCATCGAAGAATTAAGCCCAAGTCAAGAAACTCCGCTTCAAGAGAATTCAAGTCTGGAAGTTTCTCGCCGCGAATCTTCGCTCCAAGAAACATCATTTCCAGATGTTACTCTTCAAACAGAAGAACCACAGTCAGATCCTCTGAAAAATACTGGAGCGATCCCCAAGGGTACTTTCTATAAATCGAAACCTAACATTGAAGATACTCAATCAAAAAGAACAGAGAATTTTTCTCTTGAACAAGAAGGCAAAACCGAATTTCCGAACGTTCTCGAAGGCAGGAACAAGAAGTAAATCGTATGAGTCCGCCATCCACAAGTCTCCACATTTCTCCATCTCCGATTCAACATTCCTCTCCTCAAAACCCAGAAGCTAAAGATTTAATCGCTATCCAATCTAGTGATTATCGTTTACTCACGCAAAGATTAGAAGTTTTGTATACAGTTTTATCAAATGAACATGATTCTCAAGAAACTTCCGAGAAGATGAAAACGAGAAGAGTAGTATTAGGCCCAGTCGACGACGTTGAGAATAAAGACCTTCACGAGGATTTATCCTCTAAACAACCTGTTCAAAGTAAACCGATCGAAAAGAAAAATAACAACGAGAACGTTATCATCATCTAAAGTACTTCAAGAAATAAAGATCAACGAAATATAGAGTACCGTCCACGTCAATTCTCAAACATTACCGATGAAAGTCAATTCGCAAATTTACCTAAAGAAGCCTACGGATCTCTTCCAATACCTTATTACCGCAGGATCACTCTTTCAGAAGTAACGAAAAATCACCCACCACCTCTTCAAGAATCTGCTCCTTTAGGACGATACCTGTTTCCTCTCACTTGGCCTGGTATATCCAGGCAAGAAGAAGCCAGATGGTACCCAGTAAATGATGAAGGTTGGCCGGTAGTTCGACCCCCAAGAAAGGATTTCCCTTGTCTCTTCTGTGGTTCCAAAAACAACCACATTGCAAAGTGGTGTCCAAAACGTTACCAGCAAAGAATTCGAGCCGGAGAATTAAAACGAAGACACGATCAAAAGAAACCTCCAAGAGATCATCAAGATCCTCCTTCAGGAGGAACTTTTTCGTTATGCGAATAAGATTATTGGTTAAATTTTTCCAAAAACGTAAAAATGTAACCGCCCCAATGTAAATTTTGAAGACTCATTTTGTACCTCCTCTCTTTAAATATTTATAAGAACAATTATATAAAAAAAAAATTTTTTTTGGGGGGGGGGGGGGGGGGTGGGATGCAGCAGGGCAGAAAAATACAAAATTCAATTAAATTAGCCCATCGTAAATACCCCTTTACATATACCCCTCGAGAAACAACTAAGACATTTACACCCCATGCAATAAATATGTCCCGCACTGGTAACCCCTACTATTAACCCGAAATTAGAACCCTGAAATTAAAACAACCAATAAGGTTTCAGCCCTTGAGCTAGCGATACTCTCTCCTCCTCCCCAGAAAAAGAAAAAAGTTTGAAAAATCTCCAAGAAGGAGAAGCTTTTAGTTAGTTGTTAGTCGCCCGTTGAAGAAAGCGGAAGGTTCTAAAAACTTAAAAGAGAAGAGAGAAACAACTCTGGAATTGTTGTCATTTAATTTTGATATAACTCGTCAATAAAGTAATTTGACTAAGAATATGCCTCGTCGTTTTAATGTAGTCGACTCTTCGACTACATCATCTTCCGAAGAAGACAGCCAGGTAATTGTCAAAAATTAAAATTATACTAAGGAGCCTATTTAAAGGATGGAAAGGGGAGAACAAATTACTGGGTTAAATCGCTGCAATCATTTCCCATCCCATTAAAAGGGAATCCTAAATAAAGGAAACGGTTACAATACTAAATACTCCTACGATAAATTATTTAAAATAAAATACTAAATACTCCTACGATAAATTATTTAAAATAAAATACTAAATACTCCTACGATAAATTATTTAAAATAAAATACTAAATACTCCTACGATAAATTATTTAAAATAAAATACTCCTACGATAAATTATTTAAAATAAAATACTCCTACGATAAATTATTTAAAATAAAATACTAAATACTCCTACGATAAATTATTTAAAATAAAATACCAAATACTCCTACGATAAATTATTTAAAATAAAATACTAAATACTCCTACTATAGTGTATTGAAATAAAATATTAAATACTCCTACTATTATGTATTTAAATAAAATACTAAATACTCCTATAATGTATTAAAAATAATATACTAAATACTCCTACGGTAAAGTATTTAAAATACTAAATACTCCAACTATAATGTATTTAAAATAAAATATTAAATACTCCTAATATAATGTATTTAAAATAAAATACTAAATATTCCTAATATAATGCATTTAAAATAAAATACTTAAATAAGGGATTTTAAAATACTAAATACAGTGAATAGATTAATCAATTATAGACTAATTGTTGCTACTTCAACGCCACTACCGGTAATAAGCGGAATTTTCCATGCTTATTTCTTCCGCTTGCGTCTTGATGATATTTTTCAGAGAGACTATTTGATAAATAAAGTATTTTCGCTTATAATATTCAGTATTTCATTTAAAATACTTGAAAAATGTATTTAAAATAAAATACTAAATACCTTTAAAAGTATTTAAAGTAAAATACAAAATACATTTTATTAAAAGTATTTAAAGTAAAATACTAAATACATTTAATTAAAAGTATTTAAAATACTAAATACATTTAATTAAAAGTATTTAAAATACTACCCAACACTGTCCTCAAGTATCGTACGCGTGGGAATGCTAGAACTCATGGTAATACACCATTTAGCCATTACTTGGGGCGCTACAGAGGCATAGGGCGAACTTTGGCTTGGTGAAAATGACAGGGAAAACCTACATGGGGTAATCTGCGCGCCTCACAGAGCGAAAGTTTTATTTTTCGCCACTAGTAGGAGTTTCGAGCGCGGGCATGCGTACAGTGGAAGAGATAAATGGTGTATTCATACACACAGGATTGTCTGGGAACCCCTTCCCAGAAAAGAGAGAAATTCCATTTTTACGTAGAGAATGGGGTATGCTTTTATCCCATCAGATAGGAGGAAAAATGAACCCCCCCCCCCCCAAATAAGTGCCGTCCACTACCACTGTCAGACAGAGCTCTCTAATCTTAGGGTCTTATTTGCCCGGTTTAGTGTTGACACATAATAAATTTACACTTACTTTAATCACCATACCTGGACATCGTATATCAACTAGAATAAAAAAATAATTTACTATTAATCGCACGCATATCTCAATGACATTAGGACTTGGAGCAAAAGGTAGCTACGCTCGGCGAATGATGCCAGCTAGAGGCGGAATAGACTAACACCAAAGTTAGGGATAATTTACTAAAGCCAAAGCGTAGGTATATTTGAACTTCTCTGTACAACAATAGCCAATTCCACTTTGGTACTCGTGAAATGTTCCGAGTCTCGTAGATAAAATGGTAATTGATTAAGCCCAACTTTTTGCTTTAAAAAATATTAAATAATCACCAATCAAAATCAGAAACCACGTTGTTCGACTATTGTAGAGAGATTTTAGTACCGGCTTCTTTCCGTGATAATCTCCCAATATTTTAAAAGAAGGTTAGTAAAGAGACAGACAAGTTTAACACACTTTGACTTCAACAACCAAACCACGTGACCTTTCTATATCAGGTTTTCAAATTGATTTTCGTGCCAATTCCTTGTGCGTTGAATTCCTTGCGCTATTGCGAGTATTGTCAGAGCGAGCAGCATTGTCAGAAGGAGAAGTATTGTATATAAAAAAATTTGAAAATTCACTTCAATGGTGTTTTTCACTTATAACCTCTTCAGACGAGGCGTAATTTGCCGGTTTAATCAGATTTAATATAATCCTCAGTTAAATATGATTAAACCAAGCGAATTACTCCTCGTCTGAAGAGGGTATAAGAAAACAATTCGAACCAAATGCTAAGGTTAACAATTAGCATCTAAATAAATATCATGGTATTTATTTGGAGTTTGCGTTTATTCCAAACCAATTTATAATTGCCGCTACGAGCTATACTGTACATGAAGATAAATATACCTGCTATAACCCTTAAAAATGACGGGCTAGATAATTATATACAGGAAGTATCTGAAAAGTCTATCACAAATGAAAGGGGGATGTTGTTTGGGTCAAAATGAATAAAAACATGTTTTGAACCATGTTTCAAAGTTATAGGCCCTCTGTTGAATATGGAGTACGTGACGCCAAAAACATAAATTCATGTTCTTAATTTAATCATGCATAAACATGTTTAACTGTATTTAAAATAACCTGTAATGTATTATACTTATTTTCCTCCTTTCCAACCATTTAACAGACGTGTTAAAAGAACCTTCCTTCATAAAATACTAAGTACTAAGCATCTTGAAACTACCTGTAAATAAGTTCAAGATGTCGAATAACTATCTATTCCCTATTCTTTATGTATAGCAAGAGAAAAATAAGGGGTTCACTTGAAAGATTACCGTCCTACCAAAGACAACTTTCACTTCGCGATCCCCTACATCAGGGGGAAAATATTCCAAGTCCCGTCCGGACATAGAAACTTTTGAATTTTTTTACTTTAAATAAATTTGTTAGTTGTTTAAAACCTTTGTTGGTATTCACTTTAACGCGACGCGACCACACGCCAGAATATGGTTTCAGTCCGATATTCTGGTCACCAAACACTCTCCCTTAAAGAACCAAATTCGGGAAATCCATAGACAATTTCTTCACCCTCTAAACGTGGTCCCCAAAACATGATATTAATCGGAAATGTCTTTGACCAAATTGTTTTATATCTAATGATTATTTTTCCATAAACCACTAATTGAAGAGCTAAGATTATTATCAACTAGCAAAATGCAATATCTTCACTTTAAAAGTATGCCAACTTACATAAAGTATTTAAAATGATATTGTTTCTGAAACTGTTCAAGAAGTTATGTTAAGGAGTATTTCAGCTTAAGGTTACGTTTCTGTGTAACCGATACTGCTCAATCTAATTGTTACGTTACCTTGGCCAAAAATACTTCAATTCGAAGTTTTTATCATGAAATAAGGTGTGGATCATATTTCAGATTCAACTGCATGATATGTAGTTTAAAAATACAATTTACAACCTTTAACCAAAAACTCTTCAAAAGATATGGTTCAAAGTGTTCAGCACCAGCGTTAAGGCAAACATGAACTCTTCTTACAAGTGACTCCCAACACGTTTAAATATTTCTAGAGTATCACGAATGGTTTGACATCCAATAAATATTCCTCTACGTATTTAATTCTAGATGGCAAAACGTGCGTTATAGTCTAGCAATTTGAATCATATAGGTACTCGCAAAACCACGCGACTGTTTGGAATACTGATTTGAATTAAAATATTTACTATAAATAGATCTGATACTAAAATTTTCTTTGTGCCCTTTATCGAATATTATATGGCCGAGCTCTGGAAATTTAAATTCGATTTCCAAACAGTCTTCTATGTGATTTTCCTACTGACGTCAGATCTCGCTTAATCTTGTCTCTTTGTTAACCCTGTTTCAATTGTACTTTTTATATCCCCACATTCTTGGTTTCCCAGCGAATAGAGTATATGGATACATAGTAAAATTTGATTTTATGCATACATGATTTTCGATCAGTATCTCGGTAAATTATTTCATCGGCACCGCTCGCATCGCAGTCAGATCCTCCATATTTTGGTACAGGATTCGTACAGTATCTTGATCGTTTAGCAAAATAAACATCGTTCTCTTCAGAACATGTGTAACTTGACCAATTACCCCATCCACCATCAACTGAAAAAATAAAAAAATATAAGCACTCAATTTAGTTGAAAGATGTTTGTGATTTCTAGTGAGATTTAGTTGAAAGATGTTTGTGATTTCTAGTGAGATTTAGCTTTCAATTTTGAGTGAGATTTAGTTGAAAGATGTTTGTGATTTCTAATGAGATTTAGTTTTCAATTTTGAGTGAGATTTAATTCTTGATTTGTAATGAGATTTACGATTTGTAGTGGAATTTTGTCTGTGATTGCTAAATATTTTGTTTGTGATATCCCGTTTGGGATTTCCAAGATTGTGATATTTTGATTGCGAAATCTATTGATATTTTTATTGTGAAATCGATTGATATTTTTATTGTGAAATCGATTGATATTTTTATTGTGAAATCGATTGATATTTTTATTGTGAAATCGATTGATATTTTTATTGTGAAATCGATTGATATTTTTATTGTGAAATCGATTGATATTTTTATTGTGAAATCGATTGATATTTTTATTGTGAAATCGATTGATATTTTTATTGTGAAATCGATTGATATTTTTATTGTGAAATCGATTGATATTTTTATTGTGAAATCGATTGATATTTTGATTGAGAAAATCTAGTGATGTTTCGATTGTGAAATCTAGTGATGTTTTGATATTTAATTTAGGTGATATTTTGATATTTAAATCAAGTGATATTTTGATTGAAATCTACTTATATTACGATTGTGATCCTGTGATATTTCGATTAGGAAACTTAGCGAGTTTTTTATTTGGAAATTCAGTGCGAATTGTGTGAGATTCTTTTCGTGAAATCAAGTGAGATTTAGATTGTTAATCTATGGAAATTTAGATTGTGAAATAGAGGGAAATTAAGTTAGTGAAATCTAGTGAGATTTTGATTCTGAGATATGAGATTTTGATTGTGATTCTAGTATGAGTTTCATTCTGAGATATGAAATTTTGATTGTGTACTTGACTGTGAAATTTAGTTAAAGTTTATTTTTGAAATCCATTATGATTGTATTACGATTTCGGATATCGTCTTGGTTTTATAGAGTGATTTCACGAGATTTTTAACGTAGGTATCGACTAAAACCGAAAAGCTGTTACCATACCCGGACAATTTGTGGGATCTTGGCAAGTCTGGGAAAGTACAAGTAAACCTTGACACATTGTTCCACCAGCAACCGGTTTCGGGGTGCAACGTCTGTACTTGTATTGTGTTCCATTTCCAGAAGCACAGTTTGAGGATTCGCATTCTGACCAATTTTCACTCCAAGGTCCCCAACCTTCATCAACGTAAGAAAATTGGTATACAATTAAATTTTAAATTTATTGAATCACTGTCAAATTTAGAGCAGTGAAAATATTTATTTCATTTGGAAGCTTTAACATCAATTGCGCGAGGGAAAATAATTACTTCGCTGCCCGATCTTCTAGTGAATGTGCTAGAACAGTGATTCCCAACCTTTAGTTGACCACGAAACATTGAAAAATAATTGGATTAACTATAGACCACGTCAACTCCCCCTTGATGGTAAACTCTCAATTGGGAAATATTTCGTATATTTATTACACTAAAGAAGAAGACCACTACGATTGCGTTGAGACTATGCAGGCGTTGGAAAGAAGGTAGGAGTGATTGAGAGGTATGTTAACAGCTTTACACGAATTGGGAAGGAAATATCTTTTATGGACCTTAACAAGTTTCAAAGTCATTTCTACTGTCCTAACCCGAAGTAGCGATCTCTGGCTTAGTCCGAGTAAAGTCATGGATTTGGTGCCGTCTTATAGTTGAAGTATGACCACTTGCAAAGGTCTCGCGGACCACCAGTAGTATAGCGGAAGTTGAATGGAACATGTAACAATAACTAACGAAATTTAACTTTATAGAACAAGAATATTGAACTATATAGATATCTATAGATTCCCCATAGTTATTGTTTCACTTTCCGCTCTGCTGCACGTTATGAACAAAAAAGCTTAGGGTGGATACACATGAAGCGGAGGGGAAAAGGAACATGTAGCAATAACAAGAGAGATTTAGAAAAACCATCCTGAACAATGTGGTCATCATAGATCTCCCGTATGCTTACTGCTCCCTCACTCCGTGTTCCGCTCCCACAAAATGTGCATCCACCTTGAGACACTCATGACACGGACTGTATATGCATAAGGGGAAAAAAAAAAAAAGCAGCCGCCTGGGCATGCGTGTAAAAAACTAGGGTCGAGCAAGGCTCCTTTAGCCTTGGTATACTTTGATAAATGTACAGGCCCTTTTTCGCGCGACTTGTAAACCACTCCAGAATTTTCTCTTTTCATTTTTAGTAATATTAGATTTGGCAGCCAACCCAAAAGCAAGGACCATTTTATTTACAGACCACAAATAATAGAGGTAATGGGTGTAATATCCTCCATTTCACTTTAATAGCCAGTTTATACTGTTTCAAAATTTAAATTCTCTTGTGGCGCGAGCTCTTAGGATTGGAAAAGAAAAGGTCGCGTGCCTAAAAATACAAAAACGGCAGTTGAACTTGTAACACGAGACCAAAAACAACTGAATAAATATGGAATTTAAGAATAACGCGAATATTAAGTTAATAACGATAAATAACATAGAGAACTCAACATTGGCGAAGGAGCTTTTTCGAACTTTTCGCCCGGGCTCACTTTATTTCGTCTAACAAACTACCATGCCCTTCAACCGACAACTTTCCCACCATTTTCGATATAGGAAATCAGGGATAACATCGCCTTCCGATGGAAAAATGGCTCAAACAGTTTTCCACTTTCTCCTTCTCTACGCTGGGGAGGAGGTTCTTGACATTCATGAAACTTTAAATATTCCGCCGCCTCCTCCACCACCACCACCTCAACCTGGCGCTGCTCCTGCTAATTATGATGTTCTCGATGCTTACCACGTCAGAACACCACGTAAGACGTATTTAAATCCAGAGATGCGCGTCAGCGAGAGTCAGAATCTATCGATGATTATCAAACTCGTTGGGGTCAATTCCAAATCTTGAATTTTGCGTCACATCATTCAAACTTACGTATTGCGCAACCTTCTGCGCATAGCCCTGCCATGACCCTTGACGAACTCCTTGCCATAGCCAGATCATATGAACAAGCCGATGCCCAAGCTTCCTATATCGAAAGCCAAGAACAAAAATCTACTACTGCCCCTGCAATTACACTCCAAAACAGCCACGTAAATACACTCCAAAACTGCCATAATGCACACTCTGCCACGAACACTCCATATAATTTGGGACTGATGGTGTCAAGCTGGACCCTAGAAAGATTGACACTTTACAAATTCTCCTATTGCCTCGCAACATCTCCGAACTAACAAGTTTTTTGGACTAGCCAATTACTGTGCCCGATTTGTGCCAAACTTTGCTACTAAAATGAGCGTCTTTGTAGCCTCCTAATGAAAGATCCGATTTCATCTGAACCCACACTCATCAAGCTGCAATGGATGACATTAAGAACCACATACGAGACTGCTCTTCGCTCAAATATTTTGATCCATCCAAATCCACCACAGTCATAGTCGATGCAAACCCAGTTGGGGTCGGTTTGATCTTCCCGACAACATCCGAATGTAATAGTTTCAAGGATCTTCTAGGCAGATTGAATAACGAACCGCGGTTCGAAACTGTCTCATCATCAATTTTAAATAAAATTGTTTTTATTTTACTAATCACGTGTCATCTCCGTAAACTTTTTAACCTTTTAACAATATAAATTACCGTGATAATAATGAGCATTAATTTATTTGATCTTCTAGGCTTTATTGCTTGATCTTTCGTGTAGGTCGTGCAGTTAGTTTCGGTATTTTTGTTTCCCTTGGTAACGTCTTCTGACTTCAACAAAAGGTTTAAAACATTTTTAAGTATCCTAACTCCTCATAAGCTATCTTGGCTATTTTTATGACTTTTTTGGTTATATTCTGTATATGGTAGAGGCATCCATGTCGAATGGCTGTCAAGCAGATCTTGCCGTCAGATTGTATAACTTGGGCATTCAATTGCATGAAAATAACCGAATACCCCATTTCTTCTATACGTCCGACTGACAAAAGACTTCCATCCAAGTTCGGAACAAAAAGTATATCTTCTAGTACGAGAGTCGTTTCTGATGATGTGCCAGTCTTCATTTTCCCCTTTACTTCGACCTGGATTATGTCTTTGTTGGCTACTTCGCTGGATTTATCATTTTTGTTCTGCATGAATGACATGTGGTCTGTTGCGCCAGTGTCTAAAAACCATACATCGTTTACACTAGCGCGAAAAATATTATTTCGTCAAATAAAAATGTACTTGTCTACGAATCTTCTCCCATTGGGGAAAAAAAAATTGCTATTCTTTCTTCGATCGTTTTATTCATTGAGTTGGGAATATATACATGTCTTCTAGAGTTCTTGTTCCGGTCTCTGCATCGCGGTGCCACTTTTTTCAAATAAGATACTTTATCATGAGTCGGTGGCGCCATCTACCTCTATCACTTGAGGGATGGCGCTAACCACAATTTTCGGTTGGAATTAAGGGCGATAATTTGATTGATTCTCATACCAATGTGTAAACTGAAAATAAAGTAACATGACGAGAAAAATACGTTTTTAACGCGAACATAATTAGCTGTGTATATTGATGCGACTTAAAAATAGAAAGCACAATGGGCAATTGTGTAAATTCGTGTAGAATCAAAAATGTCTCTTGCTCACAAGAACAATTGTGTAGCATGAAATATGCTATTTCTAAACAAATGTTTTAAAATAAAGATTCCCATTTTAAAATAATTTCGTGATTTGCGGAGAATCATTTTAATCGCCAAAATACACTTCCAAAGGGAAAATGCGGTTTCTACTTGGCTCTTATCACCATATTAGCAAAAAAATAAAGAATACATTTCAATCGGTCAATTTTAAATATAATTATTTACAGAACACGTACAGTCTAGTTAACTTTGATAAAAATAAAATTTTATTGCTGGGGAATTCAGAACAGAACGTGTTTATATGATTATAGTCTAACAGCGAAAGAATTGAGTACGCTTACGTGACAAATTAGGGCTAATTTACTCATCAAATAGCATTGTTAATATCATCCAAATCACTAAATATTGCAATCGAGTCTCTTTTTAGAACGGGTCTTGATCATGAAAAATATTTTTCACAATTTGAATGACTACATTTTTGGTCAAAAGCTTGGTTTGAACCATAATTTAAATTTAAGCGCATCTTCTGATGACTACCAAATCATTTTTGAACCGTATCTTTAAAGCAATTCACTATTGATTAAAGGTACAGACCGGGATAAAAAAAAGTGTGTCTTAAATTATAGAGCGTATATTAAAACGACTAATATCATATCGCAAAAAATTTAATAGTTAGTAGATATTAAGATATTTGCGTTTATTATAAGCAAAAAGTGATCTCTAGTGAACGCCATTTTAGTTTTTTCATAACCTTTCGATGCCTGCTGAGGAACGGCTTCGTTGATTGGTTTATTGCTCACCTAAAGTCACTTGACTCTAGCTGAAAATAGATGTGGGTATAAGCGCGCTCAATTTCTTTGGAGTCAAATAAGATATGCCGGGCCGAAACATAGGCTACTTCCGAAGGATCCCGAACACTAACCCGAAGGTCGGTCGGCCAGCTGAGCTAGTAGTTGTCAGTAATAGGTATTAACCGAGTCTTAAGTTGATTTGAAGAATTAGAAGGTAAGAACTAAACTGCATTCATTAATTATGCAATTAGGCATGTTTTCGTAGAAAGTTAGAAATCACAATCACAAAATTACAGGTCTTCTTACGAAGTTACGAACAGACGATCCGACTGCAGCCGACTCGAATGGCCTTCGTTTAGCGAATCTTTATTGGGTAACTTAAAGGCCAATCATTGAAGCAGATCCTTATTTTTAAAACTCGAAATGCCGGGAAGCAAATATGGCGTTCTTCTAGGAACGTAAATTTCGGTTTTAAAATGATATTTATAAATTAACCAAGACTTAAATCACTATAATGTGTTTTGATTTGTAGGTTTTTAAGCATGCTCTTTCCAATGGAAGTACTTTTAAAGTTGGGTTGCCTTTCCCTTTAAAGATAAATATAAGAAAGTAAGCGAAAATTTTGAACGAGAAAAAGTAAGCCATGAGATTAAAATATTACATAATTTCCCTTGGTATTGTTTTAAAATAATACTTTAAGTCCAAGGAAAAATTCTGAATATTTAAAACATTATAACTAGTCTTAAGAACTTATTCCGTGTGAATGACTCATTTTTTTCATGTAAGCTTTGATTGCTAAGCTTATATGGTTTGAGAATCAATCAAATTGCCAGCCACAAACTAAAGTGGTTGAAAGTACCATCTGACTCTAGTGGTGGAAACTATAAAGATCCGGTCGCAAAAATGTAGATGGTGTCATCGACTAATGATAAAGATGTCCGTCCGTATTGTGTTTTCTGAGCAGGCCCCGCGAAACCTTTCTTACCGAACGGAAAATTATAACTAGAAGAAATGTATTTCTCAACTCAATGGTTTTATTCTTCAAGTCTTCCTTTTTATAAATTGGCAATCTTATATTTGTGTAGTGGTAACGTCCTGGGCCCCATTACTGGCTAGATTTTACGAAATAAACGTAAGAGAGATAAAAATTTACAATATTTAACGCGTAGTTAACAAAACGCCAATGATAGGGTTGAAGGTCACACTCCTAGGAGAAATCAAGAGAGACCAGCGGTCCCGTATAAAATTAGCATTACATTTTTAAATAATCAGCTGGGTCATTCC
Source organism: Odiellus spinosus (assembly GCA_963920705.1). Classification (NCBI taxonomy): domain Eukaryota; kingdom Metazoa; phylum Arthropoda; class Arachnida; order Opiliones; family Phalangiidae; genus Odiellus; species Odiellus spinosus. Next base: position 24,552,418 of record OY987226.1, read on the forward strand.
ATGGGAAATCGACCAGTCATGACACCGATTTTTATGAAACTTTCAACATATGTTCAGAGACCCAAAATAATAGGTTATCCAAAGTATTGGCCAAATATTTTGATTAGATCGTCTTTTACAGCGATTTGAAAAAAGCCTGATTTTCGCTTTTCGCCGTTGCTCTTTTCGTTAGCTTTCAGAAAAGTTTTAATATTTAAATTTTGAATTAAGCTACACACTCGTAAATTTAACGCCTTATATAAAATGAAGCGACGAACACGATGGAATAAAATTCGAAAACCTACGATGAATAGATCTTCCATAATTGACGTCTAAACTCAAAATATTTTTCGGGGGGGGTCCTTTCTATGGCCCGCGGTCAAAAAGGTACAACTTGAATTTTTTTCAATAGCTTTTGGCAAGGGCTTTCAGAATATATATTGATATAGTTATTTGGGTCTTAAGGAGTTTTTTTTTCAAAAAGTCAAAATAATGTTTTTAGGTTTTTTGCATATTTTACATAATGATACCAAAAAATACGTGCAAGTTTTTTTTTTTTCTAACTTTTTTTAATTCTTTTGATGAAATTTTGAAAATTTTGCTTGGGTCTGCTCCTTTACACAATATATACAGCTCAAGGAAACGTAACATTTGTCACTTTTCTTGGGCCACGTCAACATATTTTCTCTGTCTCTCTTCATAAAGTTGATTAAACAATCCATTTCTAAAATACATTTTTCTGTCATAGAGAGCCGCTACATACTGCCCAACTTCAATATCTTTAAGTAAACAATGTTACCTTGACCGTAGTATAGTATTCATCAGCATGTTGAGTTAATTTTTAGAAACTGGAACAAATCTGTGATGGCTTCGAGTACCAACAAATAGTGCTAGCGATGGATAGTCTCGCGTTTAGAGCTTCTTTGGCATCTTTAAAATCATCTTTCGCAACATAAAAGAAGTAAATCCCTTTAATTTTTTCATTGGCAAATTGAAAGAATTGAAGAGGCGTCACTATCTGATTATTTTCAGACCATCCATAGCTAGCACTGTTGTTGGTACCCGTAGCCATCACCGATTTGTTCCAATTTCTTTTTTTTTTTCTTTTTTTTTTTTATTTTTTTTATTTTTTTTTTATTTCTTTTTTTTTTTAATATTATTGAATATTTACACTCGCTTTTTTGGTTTAAAGGCCAAGTCTAACAAGACTTATCGGCCACAGCTCTTTTGAAAAGATCACCTATCTTACACCAAATTTCTCAGATATTTTATGTATTTTTTACTGTTTTTCTCGCCGTTTTTTTAAACTGACTTGGGTCATTTGTGACTAGCGGGTAAATTTTATTATATAATTTTACTCCCTCAACAAAAATTGATTTGTATTTTTTACTGAATTTTGTATATGGGACATGCAATATTTCCTGATTTCTTAGATTATATCTTGGGGCTATTGCCAATGGAAATAGATTGCTGTGGCTCTCTGTTATACTTTTATGTATAAAAATCAGTGTTAGATACTTTAATATTTGGTTTATATTCAGGATGTCTAGCGATAGAAATAAAGGTTGTGAGTGTTCTAGATATGGTTTTCGTAATATTGTTCGTACTATTCGTTTTTGTAGTCGTAACAGGCGACAAATATTATAGTCACTCGTATTCCCCCAGACCGTTATACAGTATATAAGATGGGGGTATTTGATTGCGTAATAAAGTTGTTTACATACGTTTGTGGTCAAAATTGCCCGATTTTTGGCTATAACATAAGCTCCGAATGACACCTTTTTGGCTACTTTATTCACATGAGTATCCCAATTTAGTTTCTCATCGAACCACACACCTAAATATTTGAATTCTGTAACCCTAGTTATATTTATATTATTTAGTTTAATATTTTGATTAGTTGGTTTAGCCTTATTAACATTGGCAAACACCATGTACACCGTTTTTTCGACGTTAAGCTAAAAATGAACTCCACATGCATCGCATTTCTGCTGATGAATACTTTACTACAGGCAAGGAAACATTGTTTACTTAAGAAACCATCAAACTTAAAGATATTGAAGTTGAGCAGTACGTAGCGTCTCTTGATGACCAAGATTGGTTCATCAGTTGTCGTAATAGAAAAATGTGTTTTAGAATAGGATTGTTTAATCAACTTTATGAAGAGAGACAGAAAATATGTTGACGCGGCCCAATAAAAGTGACAAATGTTACGTTTCCTTGAGCTGTATATTGTGTAAAGTAGCAGACCCTTCATTAATTTGCAGAAAACCAAGCAAAAATTTTCAAAATTTCATCAAAGAATTAAAAAAGGTTAACTTCTTTTTAAAAATAAAAAAATTTGCACGTATTTTTTTGGTATACAATATACTAAATATGCAAAAATTTTGGTTTTTGGAAAAATACTCCTCTTAGGACCCAAATAACTACATCAATATTATTATATTCTGAAAGCCCTTGTCAAAAGCTATTGAAAAATGTCCATTTTCAAAAAATTTAAGTTGCACCTTTTTGACCGCGGGCCATAGAAGGGACCCCCCCCCCCCCGAAAAATATTTTTTTGAGTTTAGACGTCAATTAAGGAAGATCTATTCATCGTAGGTTTTCGAATTTTATACCATCGTGTTCGTCGCTTCATTTTATATAGGCGTTAAATTTGCGAGTGTGTAGCTTAATTCAAAATTTAAATATTAAAACTTTTCTGAAAGCTACCGAAAAGAGCAAAGGCGAAATGCGAAAATTAGGCTTTTTTTCAAATCGCTGTAAAAGACGATCTAATCAAAATATTTGGCCAATACTTTGGATAACCTATTATTTTGGGTCTCTAAACATATGTTTAAAGTTTCATAAAAATCGGTGTCATGACTGGTCGATTTCCCATGGAATGACCCAGCTCAGTTCAATTTGCCCCCTTTTGTGTCCCTTTTGGATCAGGGAGGCTATGGGCGCGGTGTAGTTACTTATTATTACGAGGGGCATTTGTTTGGCTTCCTTAGGGCACACCACTAGTCCAAAATATTTTATGACTCACTAACGCCTTCTATGATACTAGCATAAGTCTATGCTAGAGTCCGGTTTAAGTTATTATAAAAAATAACATTAGGGTCATTCCATATGGTTTCACCTAGGCATGCAACCATGGGTCGGCAGATCTTCATGAAATTTGGTACACTTGTTTCTATGTTTAAAAGACTAGGATTCCCAGACTTTAAGATGAAAATAAAAATAATTGAATTTTTGGCGAAATATAGAGTAAACCCTTAAGATTTTTAGAACATCAGCGAAAAAAAATTATGCTCTTGCGAAAATACCAATATCTTTCTGGCGCCTCGGTTGATTCTTTGGAATTTACTCATGTTTATAGAGTAAAAAGCGAGGAATCCGATGGTCATCTCCAAAATGGTCTACCTATTTTAGTTTTTTTTTGCTTTTAATTTTTTTAAATTTCGGGGAAAGGGGGTCCTACACTGTGACGTGTGACGTCATGAGGGTCAACTTTTAAAATTTTTATTTTTACTTTTTTTAAGACCCAGAGGTGACATCTTTCACCTAGTATATGTTTGGTTCTTGGTATTTGTTTCATATCTAATTGGTAATCAAAAACAAAAGTCTCAAATTTTTGGGATTTTTATATTTATATTATGTACAGGATGTTTCGAAAATGGTGATAGGATCGAGCTCAATTGGGTTCTATGGCCCATTTGAAGACGAAAATGTTCTATGACGTTTTGTCGTACGGGGCGCCCGTTTAAGAGTTACGTAATGATTCATGTGCGGATACTCAATGCTAAAATCAATTTTTATCAACCGTGTGCTTTTAAACGTATTTTATCATTGAGTATACGTTTATTAATGTACGTTAGGGGTCATCCACACATGAATCATTTCGTAACTCTTAAACAGCGCCCCGTACAACAAAACGACATAGAACATTTTCGTCTTAAAATGGCCCATAGAACCCAATGGAGCTCGATCCTATCACCATTTTCGAAACACCCAGTATATAATATAAATATAAAAATCCCAAAAATTTGTTTTTGATTACCAATTAGATACGAAACAAATACCAAGAACCAAACATATACTAGATGAAAGATGTGACCTCGGGGTCTTAAAAAAAGTGAAATTTTTTTTTTTAAAGTTGGCCCTCATGACGTCATGACGTTGGACCCCCCGCCAAATTTAAAAAAATTAAAAACCAAATAACTAAGAGGTAGACCATTCTGGAGATGACCATCGGATTCCTCGCCTTTTAGTATATAAACACGAATAAATTCCAAAGAATCAACCGGGCCGCCAGAAAGATATTGGTATTTTCGCATGAGTATATTTTTTTTTTCGCTGACGTTCGAAAAAACCTGGGGGTTTACTCCAAATTTCGCCAAAAATTCAATTATTTTTATTTTCATTTTAAAATCTGGGAATCCTAGTTTTTTAAGCTTAGAAACAAGTGTACCAAATTTCATTAAGATCTGCCGACCCATGGTTGCATGCTTAGGTGAAAACATATGGAATGACCCATTATGGTTTCGGGGCTGGAGTGCATGGCGGGGAAAATTTGTAACTTTCCTCAGTGGCTATCAGAGTAACCAGTATCCGTCCTTGAATAGGCTGCGTAATATTGGACTCGATCCACTTGTGTAAAAATAGTTTTAAGTTAGAATAGCCGCGTGGAGGTATAAAAATATTTTTAAAATCTACAGAAAAATAAGGTACAATTGAACACAAAAATAAAAAATATGCAGAAAGGAAATGCGTAATTGTTTTGTAAGTCGATCACGAGGAAATTTGAAATCTTTGCTTAGAGATTTCCTAGTGTTTTCGCAAATGATTAACGTTTTCTGTAACAATGGCAGATTTCCGAAATTATTGCCTTCTGCAGTATTGTACAGTTGATTTCTCGAGTGACTAGTCTCTTCATACTTATAGATATTTGAAGCAATAGGAAGACTAACGGAATATTATGTTACTTACGCTTGTACATATATACCTGTATGGTGAACATATATAGTTAAAGGAATACCTGTACATGGAGGAAGTTTGCATCTCCTTCGTCGTTTCTCAACTTTATCGATTTCACATTCATTTTCAAAGTCTATCGCGTCGTCGTCATTTTCTTCATCGAATAAGCACGTGCGGGTTATAATCTGTACACCATCTTTTCCACACGTCTTTGAACATGACCCGGATTTTCTCCAATTTCCCCATTTCTGAGTCTGAGCTATAAATATAAAATATAACCATGACCATATTTTTATTATTCCTGAATTTCCATAGAAAAAGGGAAGAGATTTTAAGCATAGAACACATTTCGCGAAGTGGGTTCTGGCTCGTAATGCAAAAATATGTAGCGATGAGAGCAAAGTGACAAATGGAAGTGGTTGTCTTTGCTGTCTGAATAATTCTAAAACTTGGCACCCTACTGAATTGAAATGTATAGACGGATACTTCATGGCAGTTATAAGAATTTTTATTTGTCGGGTGCTTTTTGGCTGACGAAAGACCACCGCGGTCCGAAAGCTCCCGACAAACAAAAATTGTAATTACCGCCATGAAGAATCCATCTTTTAACTAATAATAAATAATATTATATTCACAATGGCAAATAAATTTTCAATTTATGAATTGTACAGCTTTCTACTATTTTTCAGTGTTATACTGGATTGATATATAGAAAAACAAGTTTGAAATCCAAAATTTTACCACGTGGTCTAACTCAAAGTGAAGTATAGACAAAGAGGGCGAAAAGAGCAATGTGATTGTATACGTCTCGGTTTTAGTTCTACCAGGTAATCCGTCTAAATGCTTATCCCGCTTAACTCATGTAGACCCAGACTTTCCGCCATTTATTCCTAGAAACATTCTAGCCAGTGTGACGTCACCTCACGTGACTTTTCTTCACTACTTGGTTTATATTTCAATCTAGTCTACTCTATCGTAAGCTTAACTATAATATTAAAATTTTCGATGAGTCTATACAAAAGGAGTGGCAAGTTTAGCATAGCATGTTGCTCTTTATTGCGTCATTAACCGGTCAACTCGAAAAAAATATAATTATTGAATATAACTATGATATTTATTGAAGTATAACCATGACCATAAAAGTACTCATTAAGTGTCTCGAATTTCAAAATATTTTTTCGTTAAAAATATATCATATTTTAAAATAAACTTAGATTAATTATCATTGCAAGCCCATCAACTAACGAATCTTCAAAAATCATTATGAAAGTATATTACTACCTAGCTAGCTTCTAAAAAAAAATAATAATAAGAGATGTGACATTAGGCGAATCAGAAACTATCACAATCATTAAAATTATAAAGTAACATCGTTAGGAGAGATCTTTCAACGCTGCGCTATAGAGATGCCTTTTTGGAAAAAAGTGACTTATATAGATGGGTGGCGCCTTCCACGAGACGGGGATAATCCGTGAAATTCTATCACTCTGACCGTCAATTATTCGCAAAGCTGGCGCCATCTACCAAAATGGGTAATCGATCACAAATGAGTGTTTTTCACACACGCAACCTTAAGTCTCGAGGTGCAGTGGAAAGGGGGTAGGTGCTGTCAAAGCCACCTATTATCCCCGACTCAGAGATGGCGCTACAATAAACCCGCGGTTTGTCTACGACATAGAAGGTATTGGGAAGAGGCTTGGATTAATTAATAGGCTCCCTAAGGATAGACAACATAGGAACATTTCTTCAAAAAAGCAAGTTAAACCAGTCGGCCCCAGAGTTTTAGGCGTCAGTCCCCTTATTACTCCCCTTTTTAGAGGATCAAACTTTCACGAGGGACGGCTTCAAGCGAGAATGAAAAGGGGACGTCGCCCAAGAAAGTGAATTCAAATACTTTTTTATCAGTAAAAAAACCATAGCTGTGCAGCTGGCCTTCCCAAAGTTCAAAAGAAATTTGAAATGAGAAAAGTTGTGGCGGTTTGATATGCAATGTTTAAACACTGTGTCCGGCAATTTCCGCTTGAAGAAATGTATTCCTGGAATTTCGCTTGAATTCTACTCATTCAAATGAAATTCCAGGAATTTACTATGAAGCTAGCATTCGATTGCGGATTACGGTCCTTCTACATTCAATTTGTTCCAGCAAACATACGCCCTAATTTCCCCTAAATTCAGTTTACTTATTGCTGCCGCTAGGTTAGGGCTGATGAATTTGTCTATCCTTAGTCACTATTAATTAATCCATGGAAGAGTCATATCTCTGCAGCCCAGGAAGGAATGAATTACAGCCTACTTGTTAATCTAAATAGTAAGAAACTAGAAAAGCTTAGGTGTAGCCTACTATGTCTATATTCGCGAGAGAAGCATCGTCTGTTAATGTGTTATCCCTATGGAAAACTATACATTAGAATGTATTTTTCCATAGAGAATAAACCTTAGCATTCTCAGTTTCGATCGCGAAAATCGTGATTAACTATCTTCCCAGTCCGGACAGTACTGGCTAAGTTCAGCGTCTGGTAAAATTTAGCCTATTCTATCTCCGATATTGTAACATTGTGGGTTCGTATGTATAGAATAATGAAAGGTAATCTTACAATCTTTAAACTTTAATAACTTTAAATCAATTCCCATTTAAACAACAAGATAGCGAAGATATAATTTAATAGACAGGAGTCCTGAGTTCGAATTTATTCTATTCCCCACTAATTACGATCTGTCCCCATCAGTAAGTTTCCCCAGATTATATAGAAGGTCGTCCTGGTAGTCACGTGACATAGGTAGCGCCCTCTATAGGAGGTTTCCTCAAGGGTTGAAATTATCATTAAGTCCCATTTGACAGCCTGCAGTTCAGCTTTTTTGTCTTTCATTAAAGGTATAAAGGGGTCCCCATTACAATAACCCCCCCCCCCCGCCACAAATAATGAAAGACGAGGAATTTCAGACAAATGTGAATGTAAACTCTACCAAAAGTACATCACCTATGAAAAAATCGGGCAAAGAGCTATTAATTGAGTCATCTGTAGTAAATGAACCAGTAAATGAAAAGTTTTCTCTTGATAAACTGCGGGAAGAGCTACTCATGCATAAAAAAGAAAATAAAACATTCTTGTGGACCATAGCACCTGAACCAAACCTTTTGATTTTATATAAGCGTAAAGGGAGTCTATTAACAGTAAGGTTTGAGATTTCTGAATCTTTGGACGTTGAAGTACTTGTACTAGAAAAACGTATTGAAAAAACGCATTACATATCTTCTAATGGCTATAAAATTGAATCAACCAATGAATTAATAAATATCACTTCAAATTTTGATTCTAACTTGAGTGTGCTGGGGACTTTCAGATCATGTATTTGATATCTTTCTTAATAAGTCACACAAATCTGCAAAGTATTGTCCAGAATCTAACAGTCTCCGGTCTCTCAAATGCCAGTATGTCAAGAAAAAATCAACGGGATGGTGTAAAAATTGTAGTCTTTTGCACCAAAACTTAATCAAAAGCCTTAAACACAAGAAAAATTGTGCGATTACTCCAAAGCAAACTACTCTTTGCAATTTAGACTTGAAACAAATAAGAATGTGAATTACGGCAACAAAACTGAAAAACCAGGCTTTAACAAGGAAAAATAAATCGCTTAGGAAACAAGTTGCCAACCTGTTAGCCACAAATGGTATACAACTTACTGATGAAGAGAATGCTGAACTCAGTCAAATATTAAAAGACAATCCTTTTGAAACGCCAACCAAATTTCAAAGGTTTCTTTTACATCAGCAGCTCCAAATAGCGAATTCCAACATCACTCGCCTGAAGAAATGGCATCTAGCAATTATACACTGGTGTCTTTACTTGAAAAGTAAATCATCGTCGTCCTATGAAGCTTCACGACAAGCGATGACACTTCCAACTGCTAGAACTCTGTACAATTACTCCAAAGATTTAAGGAGTGAAAGTGGATTTAGGGCTGAAACCATAGAGGAAATTAAAAATACTATCAAGTATGATCAGCTCGAAGACCATCAGAAATACATCTCCATAATGATAGACGAGATGAGCGTCAAACAAGATTTGATATATCGCCATAGCACTGGAGAAATAATGGGAGTGACTAATTACAATGATTCCCAAAATCAAATTAAAAAATTTGTTGAAGATGCCGAAGGCAAAGAAGACGTTCCTCAGCTAGCCACCCACGTTATGCAATTAATGGTGAGAAGTTTAACAGGAAATTTCAAGTTTCCATACGCTTTTTCCCTTGTGATAAAATGAAAGCCGAAGAACTTTATGGGAAGCTGTTGAAAATCTTCAGTTGGGAGGTTTCAAAGTGCTAACGGTTGTATGTGACAAAGTGGGTATTAATCAAAAGCTCATAAAAATGTACTGTCAAGATGGAGAGTCTGATGAAATTGGCTACAAAACTAAGAACCTATATTCCCAGGGAGATTATATTTACTTTGTGTCCGACGTTCCACATTTGATGAAAACGGTACGAAATGGAATAGAGGAAAGTGAGAGTGGAAAAAATACAAGGTTATTGAAAAAAAATGGCAAATACATCTTGTGGTCACATTTCACAAAGACTTTTGAGATGGATAGTGAGAATGAGATTGGAATGAAGTTAGCTTCTAAAATCATGTGGGATCATGTAAATTTAACCTCTTTCTCACGCATGAAATAGAATTATGCAGCTCGACAATGGCTAAAGCGGTTGACCATCTTATTGGATCAGATGCATCCGAGACTGTTCATTTAATCCAAATAATGAACAACTTCTTTGACTTAATGAATGTAAGGAAACTGACTGATGGAAAACATAACAGAAACCCATTATTCGACCCGTACAGAAGTATGAATGATTGGCGATTGCAGGAAAAACAAACATTAATTTTAAATTTGAGATCCAATATTTACCTATAGTTTTTTTTTGTAGTGGCTGGAAGAAACCTTTATAGGTTATTTAAATGAATGGGAAGCTGATGTGTCAAAGTTACCCGTTGAAAAAGGATTTGATAAATCAAAGATGTTACTAAGCCGCGATACACGCGAACGCTTAAAAATAACAGGTACAGTATTATTCAGAGAACCCGGTAGGGTTCTATGTTATGGGCTGATCATCATCTGTAATGCAATTTTGATTTCCTTAAAAAATTGGACCTTTAGCCAATCAGAACGCTTCATTTCCCCATTGAAATAACATTAAAATCGACTCTATCGAGGACATGTCCCTTGCATCGCAGAACTAAAAGAGGAATTATTTGTTACGGTTAAAACCAATTTTAAATGGTAGAGCAAGGTTTGAATGTGTGCCTTTTCCAAGTTTCATTTAAAAATATTAAGTCTAAGTATTTTAAAATTAATTCTGAAGTTGACCCTTTTTTTGGTACTTAGCTGGTTTCGCACATGGCCAAATTCGTAAGGCGGAGAAATAGATTCGCCAAAAACCTAAGCCTAATTTGGCAAATTAGGCTTAGGTTTTATATGGCTTTTTAAAATCACGAGCAGGAGCGCGCTTGATTTGGACGCTAATGACCTAATTTCTCCTCCTTCATATTTTTGCCGTTTTTATAAATAGACTGTGGGCAAACTAATCGGTGTAAAATTATGAAATTAATCTTAAATTAAATCCCGAAAAATATCTGGAAGCATTAGAAAATAAATCTGAAAGGGAAGTCTCTTTCAAAAAATCTAAATCCCATGCATCGCAGAACTAAAAGAGGAATTATTTGTTACAGTTATAATCACTTTTAAATGGTAGACCAAGGTTCGAATGTTGAACTTTTCAAGTTTCATTAACAAATATTTAGTCTAAGTATTTTAAAATTAATTTTGAAGTTGACCCATAATTGGCTTTTTTGCTAGTTTCGGTCATGGCCAATTCGTAATGTTATTCTATGGGATTTGGTTTTGTGAAAGTGGCTTACCTTTCCGATTTATTTTCTAATACTTTCAGATATTTTTCAGACTTGAATTTTCCGTGTGGTATGAATTAAGTTTCAAGCTTTATTTTAAGACTAATTTCATAATTTTACACCAATTAGTTGGCCCACAATCTATTTATGAAAACGGACGAAAAATTAAAGCGGAGAAATTGAGTGGGCAAAAACCTAAGCCTTATTTGACAAATTAGGCTTAGGTTTTCTATAGCTTTTTAAATTCACGTGCAGGAGCGTGCTTGGGTATTGAGCGCTAATGACTTAATTTCTCCTCCTTCATATTTTTGCCGTTTTTATAAATAGACTGTGGCCAAACTAATCGGTGTAAAATTATGAAATTAGTCTTAAAATAAAGCCCGAAAAATATCTGGAATCATTAGAAAATAAATCTGAAAGGTAAGTCTCTTGCAAAAAAACTAAATCCCATAGAATAACATTAATTTTCAATTTCTCCGCCTTAAAAGTACTCTCCTTTTTAAAAATGAGTGAAATTCCGAACGACTTGCCATTCCGAACGGCAATAAGGAAGGTATTAACATCCAAAATAATGAAAAAATTAATTGGAATTTAGTTTAAAGGGTAATGGAAAATTATAAAAATTTCACTGCGGCTGTTGGAGGTATTAACATAAAAATTGATGAAAAAATTAATTTAAATTTGGTTTAAAGGGCAATGGGGAAAATAAAAAGATTTCACTGCGGCTGTCGGAGGTATTAACATAAAAATTGATGAAAAAATTTATTTAAATTTGGTTTAAAGGGCAATGGGGAAAATATAAAGATTTCACTGCGGCTGTCGGAGGTATTAACATCAAAATTTATGAAAAAATTAATTTAAATTTGATTTAAAGGGCAATGGGGAAAATATAAAGATTTCACTGCGGCTGTCGGAGGTATTAACATAAAAAATTGATGAAAAAATTAATTTAAATTTGGTTTAAAGGGCAATGGGGAAAATATAAAGATTTCACTGCGGCTGTCGGAGGTATTAACATCAAAAATGATAAAAAAATTATTTTAATTGGGTTTAAAGGGCAATGGGAAAAATGTAAAGATTTCAGGTAATAACATCAAAAATGGGCAATGGTAAAATTTGACTGAAACAAGTGCGGCTGCCGCAGCTATTAACATCAAAAATGAAGAAATTAATTTTACTTGGGTTTAAAGGGCAATGGTAAAAATGTAGAGATCTGACTGAATCAAGTGCGGCTGCCGCTGCTATTAACATCAAAAATGATGAAAAAATTAATTTTAATTCGGTTTAAAGGGCAATGGTAAAAATGAAGAGATCTGACTGAATCAAGTGAGGCTGCCCCAGCTATTAACATAAAAAATTATGAAAAAATTAATTTTAATTGTGTTTAAAGGGCAATGGTAAAAATGTAGAGATTTGACTGAATCACTTTTTAAAGGGCAGTCTTTTAATATAGAAGTTTACACTTTCGTGTTAGACTGAAGTGACAGATATTATATCAAAAATGTCTTTGCAAACAAAGACCCAGAAGGACATGTTATGGCCTTGAATGTCTAAAGTGACAGATATTTAATTTTCTTTTAAAACATTAAATTTAAATACAATTAAATTTTCTTTTAAAACATTAAATTTAAATACAATTAAATTTTCTTTTAAAACATGAAATTTAAATATAATTAGATTTTCTTTTAAAACGAAATTAAAATATTATCACAATCTGGCACGATTTAGAGTTTCAAATTTCAAAACAACTGATTTTATTCACTCGGAAATATTTAAGAAAAAACATAACAGACGATTTTCTCCCTTTGCCGCTTAACATTAAATTTCGCTTAATTATTTTTCAGGGAAAACGTGTATTGAACTGTTATTTTTCAGTATAACGCGAGTCCACTTTTTGTTTTCTTAATTTAACCCGAATTTCCACGACTCGCAATTGAACGGATCGTTAAAAATACTCGCCTGTTTATTGGAATCGGTATATGATAAAGGGAAATGTATTTTTTAAAGCCCGTTTAAAGTCACCTTCTTTTCTAACTTAGCAGACGACGCAAACCATAACAATTTGTACTTTCAAAGCTATAATGTGTGCGCAAGGGAAGAGAATTTCAAAGCGACGACTTTACAGCGGATAACGTTTTTAAATAAATTGTAATACTTTCATTTTTCTTTTCATTAAAACCGTACAGTTTAAATGATGATTTCCATAAGGGACCACTAATTAGTTATTAGGAGTTATAATCAAACATTATCCATGGATTAGGTTTGTTCGTTTGCAACCTAGATTAAAAATTAAAATATGGGGATTTTTTATTCCCTTTAAATTCCTTGTATAAGCATTCATAAGCTAACATGAACGAATTGCCTCGACTAAAGTCGAGGAGTTATAACAAAACATTATCCATGGATTAGGTTTGTTCGTTTGCAAGCTAGATTAAAAATTAGAATATGGGGATTTTTTATTCCATTTAAATTCCTTGTATAAGCATTCATAAGCTAACATGAACGAATTGCCTCGACTAAAGTCGAGGAGTTATAATAAAACATTATCCATAGAAAACATTATCCAATCAAGCTATGAGATCAGATCATAGAACTTTGATTCTATCCCTAAAGCCAAAGCTAAATTAAGTAAATTTTTCTATCGAACGAAAAGTTTCGTTTTGTTTGACACGTAATCCCTGAAGAATAATTAAGCGAAATTTAATGTTAAGCGTCAATGGGAGAAAATCGTCTGTTATGTTTTTTCTTAAATATTTCCGAGTGAATAAAATCAGTTGTTTTGAAATTTGAAACTCTAAATCGTGCCAGATTGTGATTATATTTTAATTTCGTTTTAAAAGAAAATCTAATTATATTTAAATTTCATGTTTTAAAAGAAAATTTAATTGTATTTAAATTTAATGTTTTAAAAGAAAATTAAATATCTGTCACTTCAGACATTCAAGGCCATAACATGTCCTTCTGGGTCTTTGTTCGCAAAGACATTTTTGATATAATATCTGTCACTTCAGACATACAAGGCCATAACATGTCCTTCTGGGTCTTTGTTCGCAAAGGCATTTTTGATATAATCAGTTTTGATCTCTTAGTTCTTTTACATTTAACTTAATTTGAAATATTGCAGTACATTCAATCGTAGAGGCTTTTCGACTGCTCTTAAAATCTGGTGCAAAATTTGTGTTAACAGAACATTTCAACCAGGATCCGTTAGAGAGGTACTTTGGTAAGCACCGAGCCGCGACTGGTAGCAAAGACAACCCTAACGTCATGAACTACCAACAAATTATCCCAAAAATTAAAAGTTTGGGGAAGGTAATATTATCTCCAAAAAATTGTAATATTACTTCAAAATCTTAAAAAAATTAAGAGATTAAGAAGACTGATATTAGAAAATGAGAGACAATAAGTTTTTTTTGTAACCAAAAATTTATTTTGAGAATTAAAAATATTATCACAGCCAAAATTAATTCACAAATTGACTAATATTTATACGTTCAGGTTGTTCACAAATTGGTTAACTTTTAGTTAGAAAACAAACTTTAAAAACTCTAAAAACCAACTCTAATTACACTTTAAGGAATCCTTTTTTAGTAGGTTTTCATTTATTAGGAACTTTGATTTTCACCTCCTTCTTGGGTCTTTCTTGACACTTTTTACATTTTTTGTGTGATTTCATCTCTTTTCGCAATGCAGCTGAAATTAATTTCTGAATTTCGGTTTTTAATTTTCCCGTGAGCCCTTTTCCCAAACAGCTCATTGCTATTTTCCTTGCTTTCCGTAACGACTCTTTAGCAAACAAGCAATCCGAGCCCCATAACTCGCTCCAAGATTTCACTAGACTTGAATTGTTTTTGACTGTTGCTAAGAAATTTTCTACTATCTTTACAGCTTGATGAAATACTGTCTTTCTTAAAATATTTCTTTGCTTCACAATGTATTTTATTTACAAAACTAAAAGCTTTTGCTTTTAGTAAAATCAATCCTCCTTTATTTAAATCTTCGCTCCATTTGGAGAAATCATTTGATTTTTCACTTTTCAATTTAACTGAATTTTTCAAGAACGTTTTTGACGAGACACCAAATGTTAATATTAATTGACGAGCAATATATCCACCTATGTGGTGGATAACTAAACGCTCTTTCTGAGTTGCTTGTTTTTCTGATAAAATAGGAAGCTGTTGACTAGTATCGGTAGTATTTTCTATTTTTTTTTTGTACAGTGAAGATTCAATTTCCACAGTTTTAATCAATGCATTATTCAGGTACCTTCTTATGAAACACTGAGAAAACTGATATTTTTCGGCATCCGTCAACTTTTGAAATCCCTGGATAATGTAAAATTCGAATTGTATTAATCTTAAATTTTCAAGAATTGGAGACTTTCATTACATCTAATTTGAAACACGTTCCAAATGAGTTTACAAAACTATCATTGGTCATAAGCTTATGAATTTCCATTGTAAAATCACATCTGTCTTTTATCTTCTTTTCGTCAAATACTTTTAAAAAGCTATATATATCAGCTGACAAAATCAATTTTTCAGGATGTGTGGTAAGTTCTTTTAAGCAATCCTAGAAATGGTTTGGTATTTAGTTCAGGCCTGAATTCTAAAAACATTTTGCCACATTTACCTTAAATTCCTTAGTAACGTTTTTTACCACAACTGTTGCCAGATCTTCAGTTGATTTTTTTAATAAAAAATCAGATGACTGAGAGAAAACTGATCTATTTTGCAGTACTATAAGAACAAAACATTATGGCTAGAACTGTAATTGAGTTTTCTACGATCTATTTACCTTGACTATTTTTCTCATTTCCAATTTTTTTGGAAATTACGCTATAGCTGTGTTCTTTTAATACTGTCGTCATCGTTAATTATAACGAAAAGATTGGAAAATCTTTAAGAGTTTAAAGATAACAGTTTAAAGAGAACATTAAAAGCAAAGAGAAATTTTTCGACACCCATTGATTCTATTTAAGCCTAACTACCACCACTGTCAGCCATCGTAGCAGACTAAAATAGTAATATAGTTTCAATTTTTCCGCTAGGTGGCAGTCTATAGTTATGTCACGCACATTTCAGTATGCCGTTCACGCAACACTTGCTTTCTTCTCCAGAGGTCCCCCTTTATCCTCCTAGGTTGATCAACTACTGGATTTAAAACTGGTATCTCCTCTATAAGGGGATTCGAAAATCTGACTCTTGACCTTTAATTATAACAGGGAGGTTCCTCATTCTCACTTTCACTAGAGGGTTCCTCGACGATTATAGAGCTGCCTATTCGATCATTTAAATTTCTGTCATTCCAAGGATCATCTGTATCATTATCATTCGATTTATCTAAGTTGGTATCTATTGGGGTAAAATATGGGACTAAAGACGAGGAAGATTCTATTTGTTCTGGTGGGAGGGAACATCACAAAAGTTTGATCCGGGTCTACAGGTGGTTCCTCGGCAACTGGTTCTGTAACAACGGTTGGGTTAATCTGTGGTTCTAAGACTTCCTGTGTGTCTAGGGATGCCGTACACATACATAATTTTAATTGATTAATGTGCCAGGGGCCAGCAAGGGCTCCAGTACTCAACTCCATAATTACACAACTCACAGGGGAAATCTTTTCAACAATAAGATAAGGCCCTTCCCAACGAGGTGCAAACTTCGCAGAAAACTTGGCAGCAGCATTTGACAATCTATGTCCTAATTTCCATACTAACTGACCCACTTCAAGTTCTCCGCTGGTATAATTTCTATCATAAAAATACTTCTGTTTCATGCTAGCTAGTTCATTTATTTCCTGTGTGAAATCTATAGCTATTTGCCAGTCATATATAGGTCCTTTTTCATACTCTAAAACAGTTTCTACATTAATTGGTACTCCCTCAAAACTTCTTTCGTCCCAGGGTAACGTGGGTTCATAGCCGTGATGGAGATAAAAAGGGGAATAACCAGTAGAGGCGTGTACTGTACTGTTAATTGCCAACTGAATCAAAGGTTAATGTTCATCCCATTTTGTATGTACATTTCCTGTATATATACTCATGATTTCACCCATAACTCTATTCACTCGTTCAGTCATATTGGCCTGGAGATGATAAGGAGAAGTAAATTTTACTTTAATCTTCAACTTATGACATATTTGTTTCCAAAGGTTAGATATAAATTGGGGCCATTGTCTGACAAAATAACAGTCATAGTACCATGCCTAGAAATATATTGGAGCAATACTTTACACAATATAGGAGCTGTAATACTTCTGACAGGAAGAATTTCAACATATTTCGTAAAATAATCGACCATTACAACTAAGAATCGATTTTGATTTTTAGTACAGCGTAATGGACCCATAATATCTATTCCCACCAAATCTCCTGGGTGTATTTTATGCGAGGGTATCATAAGACATGGACGCTTTGTATTTCTACTCTTATAACGTTGACAAACCTTGCATTCCTTAACATATTTCTAGACCAGCGTGTATAATTGGGGATGATAATACGAGCTCTAATTTTGGCATAGGTAGCAGTTCTACCTCTATGACCTGACAAGGGATGGTCATGATATGCTTGTAGTATTCTTGGAAGTAAACATGAAGGAATTAACACCTTCGCTGGTTGAAAACCCTCAGGCTTTCTATAAATTAGGTCATCTTTGATTTCATACACTCTTGATGGTTCATTGTTATTTAACTTAGTTCTTAATTCAATCCATTTGGGATCAGATTTTTTGAGCTTCTTTGATTTCATCCATTGTAACGAAATCCAGATGTGATGCCTTAAGACCTGGGTTACATGCTATGACAGTTAAATTAATAGGTCGTAAATCCTCGGGTTCTTGCGTATCCAAATTCTTAGGAACTAATAGAATGTATACCGGATACAGGATATGAATAATCTCAAAGGGCATATGTTCCTGTAACTCTAAGGCCCATCTCTTCAATCTGCTCTTTTTATTTTTAAGTTTAAGTAACCAGCATAGGGCACGATGATCGGAGACAATCGCAAAATTTCTTCCCTTTATATAATGTCTGAATTTTCTAACTGTTTCGATAACTGCTCAAACTTCTTTAATTGTTCGGGGGTCAACAATTTACTAAAATAAGCCAAGGTAACTTCGTTTTCACCCTGAATTTGACTTAATATGCCCCCAATACCTGTCCCACTAGCATCAGCTGTTATGATAAATTTTCCATCAGGGGTTGGTACCTGAATCATAGCTGCATTAGCAATTAAATATTTCAGTTCCTCAAAAGCATTATGTTCAGCTTCACCCCAGCGCCATCTATAATATTTCCTTAATTTATTCAAGGGAGCTGTAAGATCAGCTAATCGGAGAATAAATCTAGTGTGGTATCCACACATACCTAAGGAAGATACTTGTTTGACATTTCAGGGTTTTGGAAATTCAATAATAGCTCTAACTTTATCAGGGTCTCTTTGAACTCCTTGGGCACTAACAATATATGCCAATACTGAAACCTGTGATACGCCAAAATAACTTTTACTTAGATTAAGAGTTAGGCCTGCATGTTTCAATTGGGAAAACACATAGCGTAAGGCTATTAAATGAGCCGACCAGGTTTGACTCGAAATAATTATGTCATCAAGGTAAATTCCCACACCGTATCTTCTGGCATATCTTAGAACTCTATTCATCAAACGCATAAAGCTCGACGGGGCATTTTTGAGACCAAATGGCATGACTAACCATTCATATTTACCATCCCTAGTTACAAAGGCAGTTTTCTCTACATCTTCAGGTACCATTTCAATTTGCCAATAACCTGATTTCAAATCTAACTTAGTAATATATTTGGGTCTACCCATTGAATCTATTGTTTCATATCTTTGGAATAGTGTATGGATCATTAATGGTTACGGCATTCACTGCGGCTAAATCGATACACATACGTCTATCTCATTCATCTCCCTTTATTGCATCCTTTTATCAACCATTATTATGGGTGAAGCCCATGGGCTCTCTGAAGGTCATATCATTCCCTGTTTCAATAAATCTTGAATCTGGTTATCTATTTCCTCTTTAACAAACCTACTATGAGAATAGGGTTGTTTACTAACAGGTATCGTGCCTGGTTTAAGTTGATTGTGATGTTTAACCAAGTGGGTTCTACCAGGTTTTCCAGAAAACAATATATAAAATTCTTGACTTAATGATAACAGATCATTGGTTTCAGATTCCACTAATAATTCTTCTAGGTTGAATTGATTTACGTTAACCTCAGGGATTTTCGTTAAATCTATAACTGGAGTTGGGTGACTTGAACTCAAGGGTATTAAAGGCAAAGTAAACCCACAATAAGAAATTGGTCATCATCATAATCAATAATTGCTTTCATATCTCTAATTAATTCGTTACCCAAGAAAAAGGCATGACGTAATCCTGGTATTACATGAAACTTTATTGGGAATAATGCCCATATTTACTCCCAAATCTATCTCAAGAGTAACATGTCCCAAAGTTTCTTCCGTTAAATTATCAGTTGCCATTTGTACAACTCTGAGCCTGTATTATATTAATGTGGTTACCCCAAGTTCATAAACTAACTCTTCAGAAATAGCGCATTTATCAGCTCCTGAATCGAGGAATGCCACTATATTTTTATTACATATTATAATTCTAATACCATGTAGGGAATTTTGTCGTGATTGGTTCGCTTGATACATATTTAAATTAATTGATGGACCCTGTCCCTGTCCCTGTCCAGCTCCTTGCGGTCTGTTCAAAGAGTTGGAGTTTCGTTTCCCGAAGGTGTACTAGTCTGAGTAATCCTCCTTGAAACCGGTTGTACTGAATTAGGCGTACCAGTTTGGTTTGTTACATTGGGACAATTTCTACTAATATGTCCAACTTCATGACATTTGAAACAGGTTGGGGTAAAATTAGATGACCCCGTAGGCCTAGAATAATTAGTTCTTTGCAGCGGACTTGATCTTCGTGGTGCAGGAGGGGGGAGATATCGACCCTGGGTAACTATACGCCCGTAGCTTGACTAGGTAGCGCAACACCACTATTTCGTGATTCTTGAATTCATAGGATTTCATTATCAAATTGGGCCATGGTTCCACAGGTATTCCTAGGAAACAACATTTTAACTGATTGGGGTAATTTTGCTACCAATAAGCGAACCAATCTATCTTCAGTAAAAGTTTCCCGTAATGACCAATTCAATTTAACTATTTTATGTCTAAAATCCAAAAGATCATCAGTATCCTGGGCTAAAACTCCAAAAAGAGCCATTTCTAAACAACTTTCTCTATCATCGGATAAATATTTAATATGAAAATCCGTCGTGAACTTTTGCCATGTTAATCTACAATTACTTTTATACATTAAATCCATAATCCATACTTGAGCTCCTTTAGTGAATACCCTGGGAAATAAAGGATGCAAAGTATCTTTGGTAAAATTATGAAACTGTACATACTCGCTCAACGTATGTAAGAATAACTTAGGATCTTCATTAGGATCCCCCGAAAAAGTTGGCATTTGGAATTGTTTACTCAAAATATAATGAGCTCCCAATTGTTGTCGAGCTTGACCACCCGCCTGTATATTACTACTTATTGCTATCTGACTAATTGAGGTTGTAGAGGGAATTGAAAAAGGTAACGCTACCATTAGAGTGGAGGTTTGACTTCCTGTTCCCAAACTACTAGGGATCTGTATACTTGAATTTGATACAGTAATAGGAGGAGGTATAAAACTTCCTGACCTTCCACCAAAAGTATTGGCAGTGATTGGTATTGAATGTAAAATAGGTCCTCCCATACCTGAGCTAACTATCCTAGCATTGTGAGAGGTAGTAGCCACAGAATATTTTAATCCTGTTGAGGAATAAATACCTGCACTGGTTAAATTTACTGTTACTACGCTAGAAATAGGTAAACTTATTGGATTTCCTAAACTTGTAGATGCAGAGGATGGAGCAATTTGATGGACTACAGTATTAACATCTCCCGATAATATAGGGTCGGGGTCAATTCCCATGTATGTCTTATTGTGACTGAATTAGCCTTTTCTCGTGAACTCTGGGGTAAATTAACTGCATTTTCTAGTGAATCAATATTACTCCCTTCAATGTTTGAGGTTTCCATAAATTCTGGGTCTCGTTCAACTGAATTTAACTGTTGTTATCTATTTTGTAAATGGCGGCGTCTATTTTGGCCGGACAAACCGGCCAAATTAGCCTGAGACTATTTTGGCCGGTTTGTACGGCCAAAATAGCAACCCGCTAAACGGCTGCTAATTTGGCCGAAAAAACCGGCCAAAATAGTCTCCAGCTTACCTACAGCTATTTTGGCCGGACCAGCCGGCCACCGACGAAACCGTCCAAAATAGCTGTACGTAATCTCCACACTATTTTGGCCGGATTTTTCGGCCTCGAAATTATCCGGCTAAAGTAGTGTTACCCGCGCGGGCAGCACTATTTTAGCCGGATAATTTCGAGGCCGAATAAACCGGCCAAAATAGTGTGGAGATTACGTACAGCTATTTTGGCCTGGTTTTCCGACCTCAAAAATTGTTCGACCAAAATAGCGGTGCTCGCGCGAGTAACACTATTTTGACCGGTTTTTCCGGCCGCAGACTATTCCGGCCAAAAGAGCAGCTATGCGGTCGAGGACTATTTTAGTAGGAATAGTGTAGTTTTTTCCCCGCCAAATTTAAAGACGACCAATGACAAAAATAATGGTCTAACTTTAGAATAATACAGTGATAGATATCCGATATTGTTATAAGGAAATAGTTTTTTATTTTACTAACCTAACCTTACCTAACTTAACCATTTATAGTGATGTTTCTAAATTTAATTTAACTCAAGCTTTATCTCCTTTAATTAATGCAATGTTCTAAGAGACTAATTCAGGGACGAAAATAAGTTCATCTGACATTGATTCGATGAAATTCCCTTAATTTTCGAGGCCCGGAGTAGTGTCCAAATATATGGACAAGTCTCCTGGACTTAATGCTTTGCCCGGCCAAAATAGTCCTCGACCGCATAGCTGCTCTTTTGGCCGGAATAGTCTGCAGCCGGAAAAACCGGCCAAAATAGTGTTACTCGCGCGAGCACCGCTATTTTGGTCGAACAATTTTTGAGGTCGGAAAACCAGGCCAAAATAGCTGTACGTAATATCCACACTATTTTGGCCGGTTTATTCGGCCTCGAAATTATCCGGCTAAAATAGTGCTGCCCGCGCGGGTAACACTACTTTAGCCGGATAATTTCGAGGCCGAAAAATCCGGCCAAAATAGTGTGGAGATTACGTACAGCTATTTTGGCCGGTTTCGTCGGTGGCCGGCTGGTCCGGCCAAAATAGCTGTAGGTAAGCTGGAGACTATTTTGGCCGGTTTTTTCGGCCAAATTAGCAGCCGTTTAGCGGGTTGCTATTTTGGCCGTACAAACCGGCCAAAATAGTCTCAGGCTAATTTGGCCGGTTTGTCCGGCCAAAATAGACACTTCGTTTGTAAATGAGCATGTGCCTGATTCTCAAATAACAATTGTTCATGATTAAGAGTCTTTCTATCATTTATAATTCTATTTTGACAATTCAATGTTTGCTGATCCAAGGCTTCTTTAGCCTGTAGTTACAATATGTGTTGTTGTTCTAACTCACTATGTTCTCGAATAATCTCCTCTCGTTCCCTAGCTAACTGTTCCTGAGTAGTATCATCTACTGCATGAGTATTAGTTGCTGTATTGGAATGTATAGGATTATTTACGGGTTTCTCTTTAGCCACTTGTGTCAGTAACCTAAGCTCCTGTTCAGTATGCTCGAGTCCGTTACAAAATTTTTCATAAACCCTATTAGAAATGGCATCGACCAATCGTTCCTCGTTAAATGGTTCTCGATCATCGTTTCGTTCAGTGTTTCTGTCAGTTAGGGGGTTCTAAGAGAGCTTGGAGCAGGGTTATGATAATTAGTTTTTTCTAGGGTTTGATATGTAGGTGGAATCACACCAGCCTGTCGAATAGGATCAGTATTTGGAATTTGGATACATCCCCAAGAGAAAAAAACATCCATATATCATTAATATGAAACACATAACCCCCACTAAAAGTCTCAAATTTAAATCCGTTAATCCAAACATAATGATTAATACTAAAGGGCTTAGTATCCCAAAAAGAAAGCCTAACATAAAAATTGATTAACTATAGATGACTAAGGCCTAATACCTGAATTACAATTTTAAATTAGTAAATAAAAATAACAAAAGGTTAATATTAGAGTGAAAAATATATGTAATAATGATTAAGTTAGATATTCAATTTCATTTACCTTAGTCTTTGCAAAAAAAATTAATAATTTCGAAAATTGTAACTAAAAAAAAACTTGGGCTAATAAAAACGTGGCTTCCCAATGGTGCGGCGTCTCAAAAAAGAACGAGTGAACGAAGCCCTCTCCCAATCACGTGATAAACCAAGCAGTATTCTAGCCTGGATTAGCAACTACCCAACATGTGATTCCAGTGTAAAAACCGAAAACTCGGTACCCTCTTAAGCAATGAGTCAAAAAAAAATTCTACACCTCCACGTATAAATATAAGACGCAAATGGATGTACAAAATTAAGTATCCGAAATTAATATCTCCCACCTTTCCCCCAACTCCCCATTACAATATAGGCCATACAGTACCTACGGTACTAATCACTGAACACAGCTGATATATGACGGAATATTGGAGTTGGATCGTTACTTCCAATGCTCATTTCTTCCAACGTCTAAAATCGGTGGAAGAAACGGACGGCACGGCGAGGGCGTTACTTCCAACGACTCCTCTGATTGGTTGATAAAATATTTTAGTAGGAAAACTGCATAGTTGGAAAAGGGTATTATCGTGGAAATGGTGTCATAGCCTGGAAAATGGTGTCAAAGCGTGGAAAATGGTGTCAAAGCGTGGAAAATGGTGTCAAAGCGTGGAAAATGGTGTCAAAGCGTGGAAAATGGTGTCAAAGCGTGGAAAATGGTGTCAAAGCGTGGAAAATGGTGTCAAAGCGTGGAAAATGGTGTCAAAGCGTGGAAAATGGTGTCAAAGCGTGGAAAATGGTGTCAAAGCGTGGAAAATGGTGTCAAAGCCTGGAAAATGGTGTCAAAGCGTGGAAAATGGTGTCAAAGCGTGGAAAATGGTGTCAAAGCGTGGAAAATGGTGTCAAAGTCTGGAAAATGGTGTCAAAGCGTGGAAAATGGTGTCAAAGCGTGGAAAATGGTGTCAAAGCGTGGAAAATGGTGTCAAAGCGTGGAAAATGGTGTCAAAGCCTGGAAAATGGTGTCAAAGCCTGGAAAATGGTGTCAAAGCGTGAAAAATGGTGTCAAAGCCTGGAAAATGGTGTCAAAGCGTGGAAAATGGTGTCAAAGCCTGGAAAATGGTGTCAAAGCCTGGAAAATGGTGTCAAAGCCTGGAAAATGGTGTCAAAGCCTGGAAAATGGTGTCAAAGCCTGGAAAACGGTGTCAAAGCCTGGAAAATGGTGTCAAAGCGTGGAAAATGGTGTCAAAGCGTGGAAAATGGTGTCAAAGCGTGGAAAATGGTGTCAAAGCGTGGAAAATGGTGTCAAAGCGTGGAAAATGGTGTCAAAGCGTGGAAAATGGTGTCAAAGCCTGGAAAATGGTGTCAAAGCCTGGAAAATGGTGTCAAAGCCTGGAAAATGGTGTCAAAGCGTGGAAAATGGTGTCAAAGCGTGGAAAATGGTGTCATAGCCTGGAAAACGGTGTCATAGCCTGGAAAACGGTGTCATAGCCTGGTAAAATAATAATGACAAACATTTATTGCGCAGGAATGAAGGGTTTAATTGATGTCATGGTGGAAATACATGTAGAGAAATTATTTAAGAAATACTCATGACGTAATACGTCATGAGTATTTCGTAAATAATTTCTCTACATAATTTCTCTACATTTATAGCGCAGCTCTTATCCCATTATTCTCTTGATTACCTCATCTCTCTAGTCACGCTATCTTATATCTAGATGGCGCATAGTTGCATAGATGGAACAAATACATTTTTATGCGCGAAGTTTAAATTGACATATTTTACTACACTACACATACAAAAATGCATTTTTAAAATATAAATTTATTTATTTATTAAAAAGAAACTAAAGATTTTTTGAAGACTAGCAATTTCCCTTTCCTTTAAAATTTAACAATTGTAATTTATCTTTTGATTTCATTTATTTTCTGGCTAGATGTCCCCCTAGTCTCAAACAATGCACTCTTGACATTAGATCTAGTTTGAAAGCAGCAACTTCACACCGACCTTTGACTATTTATTAAACATTATCATTTACACTTTTTGGTGCATTTTTTCAAAATGCGTGAAAATCCTGAGTTATTTTCGTGAAAATAGTTATTTCTATAGGACAGGTATTTTTAAGAATTCTTCCTTTCAGGGGAAAAAGTCAAGACTTGAGATATTTCCCGAAATTTTGGAAAATAGGGTACTACAGACCAAATAACATTTTTAGGGTATTTTATGGATGTGGTGTTGATTATTTATATATGTTGTAACTTAAACCTAAACCTAACTGTAAATTAAACCTAAAGCTAACTGACTTAAACCTAAAACTAGCTGTAAATTAAAGCTAAACTAAATCTAACCGTTAAAATGTAACTTAAAATTAACTTATAGAAATTATATTCTTATAGAGCATGCGCCACAAGGTCGCGAAAGGGGTGAAGCCCTGACCACGATGAAATTCTCTCTCTCACGTGAACGGCGCCGTTAAGGACATAATTCAACATTTGTTTTAAATATAAGGCGACTGTAATTAATATAAGCCGACCGTAGTTCTAATAACTAAAATTGTTTGTAATAATTTTGCACTCAGCCATATCTTATGTTTTCAAATCGGAACCCTTTTGATAAATAGCATGAGTCTATACTAGGCCTGAGACTTTTTTGTGGGTTACGAATTTCTATGGGAATGAATTTGGGGGGTTTTAAGCGAATGACGTGATTGTGACCATGTTTTTTTTTTTTTTTTTTTTTTTTTCTGAATGACAGGATTTAGGATTAGGCTTTGGAATATTTCAAGTAATAAGTAGTTGCATAAGATTAATCCACAAATTTCATAAAAATTTTGAAAGCCTTTATAGATAAACGAAAAATGATGTATTTTCTTGATTTCTGAATCTGCGTTTTCGAAAAACCTAAGAAAAATATGAACTTTTATTTTTAAGGCAAGGTTTCCGATAACCGACCCCCCACCATATAACGATGGTTTTGAACTAATTAGGACCAAGAAGGATCAGATAAGGAGAGGAAAAGTGGGAACGGCGCGGCTGCTACTGCGTCGGCCTAAACTCCCACTCTGGGAGAACGGGGACAGACGGGGCTAGAGATGCTTCGTGGTAAATTGTTGTCACGTGGGTAAAACGAATCCTTTATGAGACGCGCTAGCTAGCGACCACGTGACAACAGTTTACCTCGAGAATTTCCTATGCCCCCTTTCCACCCGAGTGGGAGGTTGGCTCTTCTCTCTCTAACTCAACGCAGCCCCACTTTTCCTCTCCTTATCTGATCCTTCTTGTTAGGACCTGGGGAGTTCAGAAAAAATACTTAAAAAAATCTTCAACCATCGGAAGTTTGAGAAAAACCCATTTCAAAATTTGAAGTTTGTATGTTAAATCCCATATATTCTAACCCAACCTAACTTAACCCAACCCAACCCATTGCGCATTCTATGGGATTTTAGCATGGGATTTTCAAATACTTTTTCTCAAACTTCCGGTGGTCGGAGATTTTTTTTTTTGTATTTTTTCTGAACACCCCAGGTCCTAAATAGTCTATAACCATCGTTATTTAGTGGGGGGGGGGGGGGTCGGTTAACGTAAATCTCGCCTAAACGTTTAAGATATGCTTAAAAAAAGGAGTTTTCGATAACGTAGATTCGATCATGGGCCAAGAAACGATAAATCCAAGACATGACTCTAGCGTCTACTAAAAGAAACAGGCTACGTCATTACCGTACCGTGATGACGCGTTTTTGGGGTCAAGTTTGTACAGTCAAAGGTATGGCGTTTTGGGAGCAAAGTGACGTCATATGACGTCACACGCTGTACGAAGGCTGTTTGTTTGGCCGACCGAGAATTTTATTCCCTCAAACGGGGAAGAGTCATGTCCTGGATTTATCGTTTCTTGGCCCATGATTCGATTAAACGAAATTAATTATAAGAATTAATTTATTCTTTAACTTGAAAGATTCTGAAAAGGAAAAAGTGAACGTGAAAAATTTTACTTTAAAAAATAAAATAACGCACACATCCTTTTGGCAGTAAGCATAATTAGTTTTGTTGTGGCTTTTGCTATGGGCTTGAAAATCTTGTTTATGGATTATCGTAAAGTTCCGAAAATTATATTATCAAAGAGTATAAAGTGACGAATTTTATTAAGATAACGGAAAACAAGGAATGATTGACGGGCCCATTGGTAATAATTGATATATTGATATTTCCGACGCTGTAATTTCTATGCAAAACTCATTGTTTTTCTGATAGGATCACATTCGCGATGATGCTTTATTCGATAATGAAAACCATTAAAATGCGCAATTAGTAAATAAAAAAAGTCCTTGCCGACACCAAAAACAATTGTTCCGTAGATAAAGCCTAATCTAGTGAAAGGGAAAGTCTCTTAAAAAACTACAACGACGTAAAGATCAATAGATCGAGTTGTGCCCACAGTTTTTACTTGAGGTTAAGGTGTGCCGTGAAACCGTTTTTTCCTGAGAAACCAATTGAATATACAATTTCGGAAAAAAATATATTATTTGATTATAATGATCAAAATATATAATTTTCTTCGTAACATTGTCTGTCTGTCGGACACTAACGCTAAACGTTAAACACGACTTTAGCAAATTGCCAAATCTCAAGCGATTTGAGACGCAGTGTTTAAACTTCATCGGGAAAAAGTTGACGATGCAAGCAAATGTTTTTATTTCAAACACGCGACATTAAATTAATTTCGAAACACGCGAATTTTAATTTAATTTATTTATTAGCCAAAACTCGTGAAAAATCACCGGATATCTAGAATTGGATAGAGTTTTCTTTAATTTTTTAGAATTTTTCTAGAATAATCCAGAGTTTTCAAGATTTTTCTAGAATTTTCCGTAATTTTCCATAACTTTCCAGACATTTCTACAGGTTTCAAGCAGTTTCCAGAATTTTCTAGATCTCTCCAGGCTTTTCTGGAACCTTCTAGAACATTCTGGAAAATGTTACGGACGTACGGACATTGTAAATTAATAGCGTTTGATCACACTTAATGATTTAGTGGGCTAAAATAAGGTTGTTTGCAACGTTAAACAAGTGTTTTAAGTTAAATAAGTTTAGTTTCATGAATTATAAATTCATTTTAAGTGAAAGAAAATATCGTTTCGGTGTTTTGTAAAGAAATGAATCAAACTAAGAAGAATTTTATATTGTTACTTATAGAATATGTCCCGTAACTAATTTTAAAAATATTTTTTGGTTATCATTTTTGTTTGTCATATATGGAAAAAATTACTGTCTTTCTGTGACATCAGTAACTTCGCGAAAATAAATTGGAACCAACATTTGATTTTTAGGGCGTTCATATACGCGGTTTCTCTATAAGTACTTATACCTTCGATATAATCGTTGAATCACGTTTTACCGTCTAATTTCTTCATCATCATTACAAGCTCAAAAATTGGTATTTTCGTGTTTCCGACCTCCCTTAGGTGAAAAAGTTTCAATTTATGTTATCAATAGTATGCAATCCATTGACTCGAGATTCTAATGGTAACAGGGACATTTCAAAGCAAATACTAGGAAAGGCATGAAAAAAAAAAAAATACGTCTACAAATGACAACAGAAGTGTTCCACCAATCTTGGCAATTGTAAGACAGTTACTGTTAAGTTACAAAATAATTTGTGTGGCGGGATTGTTTTGATCTGTATTACCGTAATTGTCTCGTGTTGTACTCTCATCTATTTTAATATCCAAATATAGAGGCTTTATTAGCGCTAAAAACGTATCCAAATTAAGAAAATAAAATTTGTACGTATTTTCTGGCTTACCAAGAAAGCACAACCGATACGGAACGAATTTAAACTCCATGCATACACTGCATTTGTTTAGTCTCAAACCCAAATTATTTACTTCTAATCACGATTAAATGTTTAACATTAAAGCATTATATAAGTTTGATTTCACGAAAATAAATTTCATCGATTCATATTAATACGTATTGCTCTGGAATTTAACTTGATTTAATCGGATTTATTGTAATTAAATATATCCATCCAAAAGAGTTAAATAGTGTTTCTCGATCGAAACTACTTTTCTAAACGAGTTTTCTCGAACCTTTATGACACTCGACCTTTACATATTTCATACTTTGGTAAACAATTTCAAAATAAATTTCACATAGGAACGTTATGAATTTTAGATGAAATGTTCGGTTCGCCTATCATCAATCGCGTAGATACGAAAATGGTATAAATAGGGGGATACATAGATGTAATTTCCATAGACTGAGGTTCGAGGATCACCTTTTCTATATATTTTTTTCTTCGGTAACAACAAAACAACATCCGTAAGTTGTAGTTAAATTTTATTCTCGAAGGTTTCGAACTTCGTCTAAAATATTCGCTGTTTTATATTATTATATTAGATTTTATTTGTTTATATCTCGTCTTTAAAACGGGTTCTGGAAGTTTCGTGCTGTAAATTTGGCGAGAGCTAGTGTGATTCGGTTCCAAATAGTTCGGTGTGACTGTTAGAAAGTTTCGGTACGAAAAAAGATAGGTTTTCTGATATTTTCCAATGCCAACGGCCTGGAAAATTATATTGACGATTTTTAGGAAATATTTTGGGGAGGGAAAGGTATTTGAGAAATTAAGTAA
Organism: Odiellus spinosus; assembly: GCA_963920705.1. Taxonomy (NCBI): domain Eukaryota; kingdom Metazoa; phylum Arthropoda; class Arachnida; order Opiliones; family Phalangiidae; genus Odiellus; species Odiellus spinosus. The sequence continues at coordinate 24,582,157 of OY987226.1, forward strand.
GTATAGAATAATAATTTTATAGGAAGCTTATTTAATTTTAATTATGTTTTCATAATCTGCTCTATATGTTAACAATATATCGAATGTTTTGCAATCATATGACAAAAAATTAACACACCGACTTTTATACTAAAAATTAAACCCTTTATTTTAAAAATGGCTTTTTCGCAACGAAGCTATAGCTATGTTGCTTCAATTTTTATGCACCCCAGACTTTAAACACGTATCAGTCAATCCTTCTACGAGAGTGCACTTAATACACCATTTTAAAAATTAAAATGTTATGACGGAATTAATTTATATAATCTGAGAAACATTTTTGAATTTTATTGGGGTCGACCGTAGCTCCTTCTTAAAAGCTAGTACTTCAAATCTGTTCAATAGGAGCTGTCTTAGTGGGTAAACATTAAGATTAAGCCTCAGAGAAGAAAGTTAAGTTAGTAATTCAACAATAGAATCGATAAAGAAAATCACTTGTTAGGTAGCATTGTCCCTTTAAAGGAAAAACTTGGAGCTAACAATGGAACACCTTTTAAATTTATTTTCGGAATAACTATGCCAAAAAACGTATTTTAGAATTTTCAAACAATTATTAGACATTTTCAGTGTTATATTTAATCTCTAAATTTTGAATACAGTTTAATTTAAATTCGGGCCAATTATATTGTCTCAGTTTTCAATAGCGCTTGAAATGTCCTAGCATCAACCGCCGGCATATTCTTTTAATGTTAAGACATTACAAGCGCTATTGAAGGCTGAAATAATATAATTTATACTTACTTTTATTCAAACTAAACCAAACTTAAGAAATTAATTTGAACACCAAAAACGTGTTCAAAGATTTGTTGAATAGGTTTTTTGGAATGGTTATTCCGAAACTAAATTAAAAAGCTGTTTAATTTTTAGCTTCAAGTTTCCATTTAAACGAATAAAAGTGGGAATTACGAACAAAAGGGAAACGGGCTCATAGGACCGGGGTAAATCCAAAAAGTGGCTTAATTAAAAAAAAAAAAAAAAAAAAAAAATCTTGCCCAAAATGTTAAATGAATTTTCAAGTGATCATTTTAACTGAAAAAATGGTGTAATTCTCTGAAATTAAGAGAATGAGTCGATATAAATATCAGTTAACACACTAAAAAAACATTTTTACTCTCATCATAAGAGTTTTTGTAATATTATTTATTCGCTAACGATTTCAGATCATGACGGCCCAAATGCCAATGTGCATTACCTTCGAGGACAACTTTTGGGACCAGTTGATGTGGGATGAAGACTTAAGCGATACGAAAATCGTTCTGGTTGACAATGATGGAAAAACAATCTGGAGTTTTTCGGTTCACTCTATCGTGTTACGCCGAAGAAGTTTAGTTTTCAAGGATTTGATTAAAAACATCAACGAAGTTGTCACCTTTAAGAACGTTGATCTACTTGTTCTTAAGAAATTCATTCAATTTCTCTACGTTGGTGACGTTTACATCGAGTCCTGGCAAGAAATTGTGCAGTTCTTGGAACTGGCATTACGGTAATTACAAAAATATATTTGAAGGAAGGGTAAAGAGGATATTCGAGTCTTTTTTATCGATTTTACTCTGAACTGAATTATTTTTAAGTAAAATCAGGAAAGATTCAGATTCTAGCTTAAATAAATTGATAGATCATCGAACAGTCACAGGAGGCTCAAACTCTAACCTAAAATCCCGCGACATTGTGCCGAGGAAAATCCACCTCTTTTTTAAAAATAAATTTTATAATATGGAGAATTTGATAAAATTTTCAAATTTTCAAATTTTAATTATTGAAACTCCCTTCTTTGTTTCATGATATATTCCTGGAATCGTTTTAAGCCAAAAAGTGGCATGGTATTAGTGAAAAAAATCAGATATTTATTTTATAACTTATAAGAAAATCGGCCCTTTAATTTTAGTATAGTAAATCCAAAAACCAAAATGGATTTCCCTCTTTAACCTTCTTTTAAATTAAGGGCCTAACTCTGTCTTTCAGAGGAAGGTGTATGGAAAAAAAATAACCCAATTTATCTCCTTGGTCACTTAAAAAGCTATAAAGTTGAAAGTTTGACCGATGAACTGGAATCATCTCTGAACAAATTCGTCACTTTAATCAACGTTTGCGATATTCTGGAAGTCGCCGTCAAGTTTGGGTTAAACGTTCTGGAAAGCAAATGTATCGATTTGATCGTTAGAGGAGCGGTCATTGTTTTCGGAACCAGCGGATTCCAAAGGCTTTCGGACGAGACCATCGCCAAAATCATAGCGGACCATCGCTTGAATGTCACTAAGGAAATTGACGTCATTCAGTACCTAATTTGTTGGGCAAAAGCCAAGGCCTTCGCGCAAGGCGTTAAGCTGGACGATTCGGCTCTCCATCTAAAGATTAATCCTTTCTTAAAGTACGTTAGATTCACTAAAATCACCCCTGAAGATCAGACGTTATTGCCAGTCGGAATCAGAGCCCTCGTATTTCCATCATCAGCAGCCAATTACAGCGCCGAGGTAAATAATATTTAATATCCATTGAATAATAATAAAGAAAATCCTCAGCGGCAAACCAGTCCACCAAAATATTAACTCTTTAGTATACTGTCCGTTCCAAACTCCCTTTTTCAAGTAGCGCCAGAAGCCTGAACTATATTTTTACAGGAACTTCGCGACCTTTAAAATTAGTTCGCGTTCCAAATAACATTACATATATTGATAGGCTTAAAGGCTAATCACCTGCCTGTCACCCTGAAAGTGGGCTCACCTTGGGAAGCAAGTCAAAGGGAAGCCTGGAGGCTGGAAGGAGAGTTTGTTTCCAGGGTGACATGCAGAAGAAATTCTGGGCCTTTATAATCTCCTTTGAAATTTTCCCCTTTAAAATCGCCTGCCCTTATGCACACAGCCTCGCTTTGACTGTACAATTTGTAATGGTCAACGTCGTCAAAGTCGACTTTAAAGGAACTTTAAAAATTGCAGATAGTCCCTTTAGAAAGTCATATCTCTAGAGCGTAATTTATAAGTAATTTTATAATATTGTAGGAATAGTTAATTGAAAAGGATCGATTAAAATGGTTAGTTTGGTTTATAATTCAATAATGATAATTGTTTGACTATGGTCATGGTTCAAAATGTATTTGAGCCAATGGTGGGAATCTTCATAAGAAACTTCCACAGGAGGGCGCGACTATACACTTCTTTAACTTCTTTTCTGCAGAAGGGAAAGTGAGACTTGGGGAGTACGTCCTTCACGATTGAGAGTTTCAATCTCGTTTGAGTATCAATAAACCGCGCTAGTAGCCCCCATTAACCATTTTCGTACATATAACCACCATGACAATTGTTTCTCTACAGCCTCTTTATACAAGTCCAGTCAAGCCTCCAGCAAAGCTAAAGGATAGGGAACCGTCGCAAAACGATTGTCTTCTGGATTATTACGCCCACGTGTTGCTCCGTGACTTGAAATCGGCGAACATTTCCTGGTTCAGCGCTGGAGGCTCCGAGCAACTGGTGTTAAGATTTTCCGTGACGATGCCCATTTTCTTAGGCGGATTTGTCATGAGCTTTCGCCTGAATGGAATCGGAGCTGCTAGGATCGCAATACGACAGACAGTGTCAAAAACTGTAAGGGAGGAAAAGGAGATTCGCTACCCTTTAAAACATAAACTTTGCGATCATCGCTTTGCCAACGAAATGGTTGGAAGAGACTGGTACCAGGTACGTACGAATTTATCATAAGATTATTCCTGCTTAGATTTGTTATCTTGTATTTACAATTCATAATCAATTCTATAAGGTTGTGTGCTACGAACCAGAAAGTCCTATTCTTCTGAAGCCAAATGAAGAGTGCAACGTTTACTTGGCTTTGCAAGGAGCTACCGTTTGGGAAATGCCAAAAATCCCCCTACCATTCACGACCTTCAAGACTGACGAAGGACCCACCATTCGAATGCACTTAGACTCGGTCAGCGCTGTTAGAAAGATTTTCTTCTTGTCAGCTTGTGGTAGATGTAACATTAACCACTGATTTCGAAGAGAATTTTGCCCAAGGACCTCAGCAAAGACTTACAATTAATATATCTAGTTTTCTTTGAATGTCAAAGTCTAAATTTCGGGAGGGTTATGAAAGACGATTTTGTAGTCATCATTAAAATTATTCAAACTTGGGAATATTACTATTGATATTACAAATTTTGTAGACCTAATTTTGATTAATAAATTCTCTTTTGCAAACCTAATGGAAAATGAAAATTCTTAAAAAGCTCCTTAATGATAGGATTTTATTTGTAGTATATTAATTGGAGTTATATTCTGTCAAATACTTCAAGAGCGCATATTGAGAAAGAGTTACGTTTTTATAATATCCTAAGCCTCCGTAAAAAGATTAAAAAGGGCGGGCGGAAATGATCATAACAAAAAAAAAAAAAAAGAATTACTCTACTTACAGTCGTTAGGTGGCGCCAAACTATCGATATCAGAATATACAAGTGAGGAGGCTAAGCTCTAAATGCCTATACAAAAGCGCACCTTTAATATCTCAGATTAAATCTATAGGGACTCGTTTGTCAAAATAGTTCAACTATGGTTTTAAAATATCAATTACGTTTTATCATTCATTCATGTAAAAAAGCTCGTGAAAAGAAAATTTGTAATCAAGAAAATAAATTGTCATTGTGACTTATACTTCTAATTCAGAAAAGAAATTCAGAAGGTTTCATAACGAAATCTCTACCTCTACTACGCGATCGACTACTACTCGCAAATGTTATCTTTCTCAAACAAACTTTTCTGTTTCGCGTATCAGATATTGTCCAAATAAAGCTACATTCACACTATGCCTTGGAATCGATTTAAACCGTTTCAAAACGTTTCGCTAGAGTCGTGTGAACGGGAAAGCGTCTTTTTTTGAGTAGATTTGATTCGATTTCTCGAAACTGCTTCGGGAAACAGTTTCGTACCGATTTGGTTTCAACAACCGACAGAAAAGAGAGAGTAAGTAAAGATGTACTAGTCAAGTATCAGGGGGTAGAAGCCCTTAACTTTTCCAAACTCATTTGCAGTTTTATACCCTCTTCAGACGAGGCGTAATTAGCCTTGGTTTAATCAGATTTAACCGAGGTTTCCATAGCCTTCTCAGTTCAATAAACCTCGGTTAATTGTAATTAAACCGGTTAGTTACGCCTCGTCTGAAAAATGTATTACCATAGAAAATAAATGTAATTTAATTTATTTTCTATGGTTTTACTTAAGAAATTTTAGACCCAGAGTCCAGCATATACTATACATAAAAATGTTGGGGCGCGCTTTTAGTCTTTAACGAGTACCCGGCGCTTGCTCCAGCGAGGACCTTGAACCTGCCCGACACCGATTTAGCAAAACCTAGGTATCTACGGTGAGTCGGACTCGCGGAAGAAAGAATACCACAGGAGGCGTTAGACCGCACAAACCTGTTTTGGGCCAGTGGTGTGCCCTAATGAAGCCGAACAAACGCCCCACGTAAAAATACGTGACTCCACCGCGCCCCTAGCCGTCAGGCTAGCGAGACTCCCTGATCAAAAAGGGGTGGAAAATTAACTGAACTGAGTAAGATCAAGCACCTTTTTTAATTTAAGAGAATATTCAAATAAAAAAAAGCGTTTCACAGTTGCCTGGCAGATATAAGGCGCGGATGAAAGTCAGATAAAACCATTATCCTTAAGATAACCGCTTAACAGGCATCCATTTTTTGAAATTAGATAAAAAATCCCTTAAATCGATATTGAGCTTCTGGTCGTAGACAAGCAACCTGGCTCGATTCGGGCCTTGTTAAATTGATCTCGCGCCATTCAACAGTCAAACGCAGCGAAGGGATCGCAACAAAAAGAGAAGTTGCGATCCACGTGCTGCAAATTTCTCGCGTTTATTAATTTTGATCAAATTACCTTTAATAGAAAATTAAAAAATTCGCGAGGCTGTTCTTACATATGCGCGACGTCGCTTTTATAAGTTATAACTTATCTTCTATAAGTATGCCACTTCTATTGTTTTCCATGCATTTTTCTTAATGAGACCTTGTCGTAAGATCGACCATAGAAATGGACCGCCAAATCGTGCGAAAACCCAATAAAAAATAATTATTCTTTGTGTTGATTTTTAATGGCTACTTCTGGTCCGTGTGGTGTTTTCATGCCAGTCAATAGAATCATTTTGCATATTAATGAGGGTCTCAGTCACTTCCCAGAGTGATCTACTTATAGAAGATAAGTTATAAACTTATGATAAAACTGATAGATTTTTGAAGTGGTTTCTAAATCGGATCAACGGATTTTTTATCTAACTACAAGTTTAACAGATACATCTTAATAGCTTATCTGAAGAAAATTTAATTACGTGACGTTTTATCTTCTTCTGCCAGCCAACTGTGAAACGATTTTTTTACTAAAATAGTCTCTTAAAGGAATTAGAACTATTGTCAAGTAATTGCGTACTATTTCCCAGTTTTTTATTTAATTAGGGTTAAAATGGTAGTCATCTGTTTAAGTATCGGTTAACTAAAAAAAAAATTAAATCAGTTTGGACAGATAATTCGGATATAAAAATCAGTCAAAAAGAGATTGAATAGACAAATGGACGGATAAACAGTTTTTTCACATTAATAAGCATTATTAATTAACTTTACACGGATTAAACAAAATAAGCGGTTAATCGTGGATAAACCGGCTTTAAATTTCTAAATGCGGTTATATTAATAAAAATAAATTTCTTATTGATAAATTTATCAGCTTTTTTCGTGATAATAGTTATTTATTGCCGACTTTCATTCCAAAATAATCGAAAATGGTTATTTTTTATTGAAATGGACCATATACGATTATTATATCTTAATGCAATTAATTATTTTATATTTTTCGCAACGCCTTATCAAATTGTAAAAATTCACCCAATCGCCGAGACCTAATTGGAAATTGGGCATCAATCCTCCTCAGTGTTTCCAGGGAGCCCAATGGTCCTATAATTTCTATAAAATCCTATATTTTTTAAACCTGTACTGTATTCTCCTGTATTTCCTTGAAATGTCCTATAATATCCTATAAAGTCCTATATTTTTGAATTTTTCGATTTTTTTCATTACTTATTTAACGGCGCAATTACCTCGCCAAAAATATCGCAGCGTCGTCCAATTAACCTATATATACTCCTAGGTGAGGGACGTTATTAGGTCTTACATCTTCATGTAGAGATGACTGGTGTTATTTGCTAGGTCTTAAAAACCACGCTTTTTTAAATTCTGTATTTTAAAGGTATTTTTGTTGAGATTAGCTAAGTAAAACCCATAATTTTGGTCCTATATTATCCTATATTATCCTATAAAACCACATTTTGTGTCATACACATTCCTATATTTCAAAAAAAAATACTATAAATCCTATGTGAAATTTAAAATTTTGACTCCTCTTAAACAAAAGTTGTAATTTAAAATTTTCTACTTACTGAAAATGGCAAAAAATATTAGCAAAAGTGCTAAGTTCAGTAATGTATTTGAAATCTTTGGCATTATTTAACCTATAAAACTTATTTTAATAAAACGCAAAGCGTGTGTATAACAGCAATAGTTAAACTCTAAAATGATTTAGTTGTCCTATCTAAAGAAAAATTTAAAACAATTCCGGTTTTAAAAACGCTTTCTTCCTTTGTGATTTTATAAAAACTAGTAAAACTGTATCATAAAGCTACATTAAATATTAATTATACTAATATCTAATTATTGATTTTTTATGGAAATTATTTACGTAGTTCTGAAAAGAAATCCTACAATAATTGATAAGTACGAGGAGCTTTAGTTAATTAATAAATATAATTATTGAAATTAGTGTTTAGTAGACAATCATCCCCTGCTGATATTGTTTTTTTTTTTTTTTTTTTTTTTTTTTTTTTTTTCCCCTAAGGAAATACATCCGCGGTGTTAAAAAAACAGACGGAAATAGCTAATGTAGTAGTCGCACTCGACACTTATATTAATTTTGAAAAGTTCCTTGATTGAAGATCTGAGAAAATAAAAAGAAAAACCGGCTCTCCACTAATTTGTGTAATTTAATTTTTCGCCTTCAATTATTCACCTTCAAGAACGTTACACAGGGGATAAACAATAGGTAATTAACATAGTCCTCAAGTCAATTGGTAAAAACACTAACGTGAGACATTGGACATAGGGTGTACCTAACGAAGAAAAAAATTGACAGAAAATATTCAAATCAAAAAACGATCCATTTTTCTCGACATTTTTGGCGAACAAATCTCATCCTACTTCTATTCATACGATCCAAGTAATTGACTCGAGTTGACTCATCTAGTTGTATCGTCTGAACAGGCCTCCAGAATGTTTGTTGATCTGGCCTGACACTCTGGCCAAGTGAGTCTATTTAAAAAAAGTCAATTATATATCATACTTTATTTCTCCAAGGCTTGTTTTCTCGAAAAGATTTCCCTTGTTTAACCCGATTCAACATACCCTGAGATAGACTTCGACGCCGCCGATTACACGCCGGCGCGCCGTTTAACTTTGCAATATTTTTGACGCCGCCCCAGATATCTAATATTTTCGGCGCGCCATGATCCGTAAGACTCAATAGTCGAGCGTGACTCTGCCAACAGGGGTCAGCAGCTGTCGAATGGCCACTGCCACGCAGTGCAGGCACGGTGAGAGACCGTTGGTCCGTGGGAAACCAGGAAGTAAAAGTAAAATTTCTGCCCAGGCTCGTTCGCGGGAGAGATGAAAGACGCAACATGGCAGTCGGGAGCTGAAACGTGACGTCATACGCCGATAAACGCCGCCGCCCCAGGGAAAAAACTCGGCGCGCCGCCGCCGAAACTAATAAGACACCGTCACGCCGCCGCCGATTTTTTTTCGCGGCATCGGAGTCTACCCTGAGAAGTGAAAAAACGAGGAAATTAAAAAAATTATCTAATCTAAAGAAAAACAAATTGAAACATGCTTTTTATGAGGATATATAAACTAGAAACAGGGAGGTTTAAGAAATCAAAAACCAGCCGGCACCATCGCAAACCTGTTTAAAATAAAACAACAATTGTCGTTTTTATCGTGAATATGTTGCAACTTGAATTATCCTCTATTGCTGCGGACAAGGACGAATCCAACGTAGACAACTCTTTATCTGTCGTGTCGGCCTCCGGATACCTCGCGGACCATGAAAACATAGATGACACAATCGGAGAATCCCAAGTTGTTGAGTCGAGGGAAGACTTTCAAAATGACGATACGCTGGAAGAATCAAAGGGTGATTCTGCGAGCCGCCTTTCTGTAACCGTGATACAAGTAGTATTGAAGAGGGTTCAAGACCCGATAAAATCTTTCGTCAATAACGCTGTCTACACTACTGCGAAGACCGTCGGAGATTTACCGATCATCAGGACTGGAAGAAAAATGGTCAGAAGTATGGTTTGCGATGCATTGAACGCGAAATCAGCAGTAGTAGCTCGTGTCGATCATTACAAGGAGCTGGTTACGGACCGGTTATGTAAGTGCAGCTATAATTACTAGGAATATAACCATTTCTAGATTTTTAAATAACTTTTCCTGACCCATTCCTTTAGACATTATTTAAGGGTGTATTAGAGCCAATCTATGTATGTTGTAATTTTCCACCCCAAGTTATATTCAACTATTTATCATTTTTAGGATATGTCTATACACTTACTTTTTGTGGTTTCACACCATACTTCTGTTAATCTCTTTATTCTCCTACTTACATTTTTTTTTTTTTTTTTTTTTTTGAAAGATGAAGAAAAGCCAATCCCCGCTGATTCAAACTTGATCGAAAGTAGGGAACTCCGTTACGTTCTACTAAAAAATTCCTTGATGTTCTTGTACACTATGCTCACGCGATTCGAGAACATAACGTTCAAACATGTAACAACTTCAATAATACTTCTTCAGTACAAATACTAATATACTCTATTATTTTGTAAATTAGCTCCAACGCGTTCGTCGATTTCGTCGATGCATCAAGGCCTTTCAAGATTGTCCACCGACAATTCTCTCAACAACAGTGAATAACGCAAAGGAACTAAACGAAGAAACTGAAGAAGAAATGGAACCCATTTCCAAGCATCCACGTTATGTAAGTATTGTAATAACGTTGAAGGCAAACAAGGAGGCAAATTATATATTTAGACTAATTAAACGTATTAACCTTAAATCATGTATGGTGCCACCCTATGTGGGACATTATGCCCAACCGAGGCTATTTTAGATCTTATATCGTTAGTGGAATGTGTCCTGGAGAATATTTTTCTGAATCAGCGCGCACAACACAAGTTTAATTTTTAATCTAATTGAAGAGACATTCCACCGGGCTGCTTCTTGAAACCTTTTTATGTATCTCCAATTTCCCCCCGTTAATGTCGTAATAAATCCGTATTGTGATGTTGCAATGCATTATGTTATTAGACTGCTTCGTTAGACCTTAAATCCATAAAAGGATTGTGGCATTTTCCAAGTAAAAGCCACGTTTAAATAGATTAATATTAAATACCAGAGCTTTTTCTTATTTATTGCTATTGGAAAATTTTTGCTACAATGGAGTTTAAGAACTTTTTATTAAAATCCTGTGAAAATTGATATTTAATTTAATTTGCTTTTAACTTCAGAATTCTGTTGAAAACGTATCGCCAACCATGAATCCAAGCGTTACTGCCCGCGTGTTTCAGTGGTTTGTCGGCCCGGTAACGCCTGATCGGTATAGATTCAGTGACGTAGAGGGCACCAACGATTTACTTAAAAGAGCCGAAACTGAACCTTACTATTCTTCGGAAGACTCCGACTTTGAACCCGTAATTAGATATTGTTAATCGCTCTTCTAAAGATTTTTCGGTATCGTAAAAGAAAAATCCAAACTTTATTTTCAGAATTCCCCGGAAACTCTTCATGATTCTTCGTCTGCTGAGTCCAACACTTCTAGCGACAAAGAAGAATTGCTCAAGGAACTAAAAGATATTATCTCAGACGAGCAAGTCAATGAGCAAGAGATCCAACCTTGAAACGATGGTATTTCCGGTGCTATTTGTTTATTCTAAAAAGTTTTATTATTTTGGAAGCTCCTAAATTATACGCTGTCCTTTAATTTATGTGATTTGTTCGAAGTGAAATAAAGTTTTTAATTCCTACTTCGTTGTAATTATTTAGGCTAGAACCATAATATCAGTGTGTATGTGTATATATATATCTGCTAGTAGAGCAATATAATTGAAAGCGAGTTTCGTCCATCCCTAAAATGAAAACTCTTGTACGATGCATCTGTGTGTTCATTTCCCAGTCTACTATGACATTCCCTCAGCTTGTATAGATTTAGCCACACGTAAATCGTGTCGAAATTAAGGCCTAAAGAAAAAAATTCATTCTCCTAATTTTCTCTTAAAGGGAGAATGCATCTTAACAACAAGATGATTATTTTATCGTTTAAATAGGCCTACTCCACTAGTAAAAAAACTACATAACAAATATTAAACTACAAATAAATTTAAAACTTACCCTGAAAATAGGCTTAGCGGGATTCATGATGACTCTGAATTGCCTCCATGTAAAGCGACCAATGAGCAAAGGCCCGTTGTTCACTCGAAATCTCCACGACACTTAAAATCGCGTTCGATTGGTCTCTAGACCTTATATACGAGGAAATCAAGATCTCCATGAATCTCGCTAAACCTATTTTCCAGGAAAGTTTTAAATAACTGGTGGATTAGGCTTATTTAAACGATCAGGAATCGATAAAAAATCATGTTGTTAGGTTGCATTCCCCCTTAAATAATGTTTTTAAGGAATTTAACACACACAAGCTATAAAAGAACATACTGCCTTTAACTAACCTTGTAGTTTGCTAGAAGGTTTAGGGTTATCTTCAATAATATCTTATCATGGTTTTTTAGGTTATAATATTTCCCAACAGAAGACCGGAATGATTTGTTAAGAGAAAAGAAGATAAAACAGTTCTCGAAATTTTCCCACTTTTAATTAAACGTGATTTTGAATATAACTTTCATCACTACAAGGTAAACTTTTAATTTAATGAAAATATTTGAATCTTTCGTATATTTTTTAACGTGAAGGAGGGAATAAAGATCTTTAATAGCACAGACCAATTAAGTTTTACACTCTTTCCAAAAACCTTACAACTCTCTGAACCGTAATTAAAGAAGAAGAAAAATATATATATATATATATATATATATATATATATATATATATATATATATATATATATATATATATATATATATATATATATATATATATATATATATATATATATACTAGAACTACTATAGTCTTTCACACCATTCGAAGACCTTTTAAAGGGAGAATGAAAGGCCGAAACAACTTATTTTAAATCGATAAAGAATGCTAATATAATGAGAAAAACAATAATATAACTCACCAAATATATTTCGGTATTTTATAATCAATTTCTAAAGTTCCGAAACTTGAAGATGCTAACATAGAGAATACAGGGAAGGAGTGGAAACACCCCCGCTCTAAAAGCGTAAATGCCTTTGTCTCTCTTAAATTCCAAAGTTTTAAAAATTGGTACGAGTGAGCTTCCGGTTTGCTCAACGGTGATTTGTCTATCGTCGCCTCACCCCCTGGCAATATGTTTGGAGATTCCTAACGTAAACGGAAGTATCTCGGTACTGCGCGTGGAGGTTGGCGCACTTTCCACTCCTTCCCCTTTATTCTCTATGATGCTAAGCCTTGGCTGCCTAGCTCGGTGAAATCGGCGAGCACGACCTGTATTTTTTTAAAATTCGCATAATATCTAGTAGCCAATCACGAGCGAGTACGCGTATTTTAAAATACGCGTACTCGCTCGCGATTGGCTACTATATAAGTAAACCCACTACGTAGCAGCTACCGTTACTCGTTTGTAATTTAATATAGATCTACGAACGCCTTCTGAGGTTATAACTTTTTAATGAATTGAAAAGTAATATTAATTTAAATTAAAATTAAAACTATCTATATGATTTAACATAATCTAAAAACCGATGTTCATAAATTAAATTTAATATAAATAATATTTTCGAAGATATTCAATATTTTCTTATAGATTGATTAGATAAAAGGCACGTTTTCACGGATGTCCAAGATAAAATTACTTAATAAATTTTAGATAAAAAGGCGCGTTCACACGGGTTTATAAGTTAAAAATAAATAAATTAGATATAAAGGTGCGTTCACACGGGTTTATGAGTTAAAAATAAATATTAGATATAAAGGCGTGTTCACACGGGTATCCAAGATAAATTAATAAAGACTAGATATAAAGGCGTGTTCACAAGTAGCCAAGTTGAAAATAATAAAGATTAGATAATGAAAAGTGGAAAAATGAAAAGTAGAAAAATGAAAAGTGGAAAAATGAAGTCATTGGTTTGAAGTGTCATTGGTGTAGCTATTCTTATGGCTTGCCCATCTTGTTAAAACTAGGGCGCCTTCTTCCAAAAAAAAAAAAAACCCCTAGACCATAGCACAGGTAAATCATGACCATAGTAACCACCGTTTTGTTTGAAATTTGGTAAAAAAGCATTTCCCGAGCCACGGGAGTCGTGACGCCCCTTAAACATACCTTGGTAACGGCATGCGCATGGATTAATTAATAGTGCCTAAGGATGGAAAGCAGGCAGATAAAATTCAAAAATGTTCAGCCCTAACCCAACCTAGCCGCAATTGTAAACCGGATTTGTTTACTGGATCAAATTTAATGTAGAAGGTTGAATCCGCGATCGAACCATAGCTTCGTCGTAAATTCCTGGAATTTCACTCGAATTCTAGATAAGGGACATACTTTTCACCAAGCGGAAATTGTGGGACTCTTCGTACTTAAACGTTGTTTATCAGTTCGCCACAGCTTTTCTCATTTTGCAAACTTTTCTCGAACTTAGGGAAGGCCAGCTGCGCAGCTACAGTTTATTTACTGGTAAAAAGTCTTTGTATTCAGTTTTTGGGGAAGATGTTCGTCGATCCACTATAGGCAGTCGGCGCCTCCATCTAACCTAATTTCCTCCAAGTTTTTACCATCGATGGGTTGGGAGACGAAGGTGTTTTCGTGAATTTGCTGACTGAAATATATTTTTAGGTGAAACTTTTGATGTTAAAAACATTTTAATTTACTTTTGGTATTTTATAGGAGAAAAACTGAATGCCGAACTTATTATTGCCAAGTATATCTTGTTTATAAGCTTGAAAAATGGTATCAGAAAAGGAAAATGTCGAACGTCCGTTAGTGGACAATGGTGATAAGATGCAAAAACCATCAGAGCAATCAACTAAAATCACAATGGCTCTCATAATCGAGTTTTTGAAAACGGCCGTCGTTGAACCAGTAATGATATTATTCATGTTCGCTTTCGCTGGTCGAACCATTACTAGCCAATCACTCTTCAAGGATAAGGCATGCCATGTAGAACTGGGTTACAACAGCTCCGTATGCAGTCATCTACACGACTACAAGGATATTGAAAATGAAGTACAAATAATCGCCAATAACTACCTCCTGGGTAATTCGCTGATCACTATGATTCCCTCGATAGTGACCAATATGTTTCTATGTTCTTGGTCGGATAAATACGGTCGTAAAATACCGATTCTCATCGCCTTATTCGGGTTGATATTGGAAAACGTTGGGATTATTTTGAATCTGGTACATTTTGACGCGCCTATCTATTACATGCTTCTCCCGGCCATTCCATCCGGTTGCTTCGGTGGTTCTACGGTCATTATGACGGCGAGTATAAGTTACATTACGGACGTTAGTGACGTCAAAACCAGAGTTCTCCGTTTCGCCATTTTCGAAGTGGCATCTATTTTCGCGGCTCCCATGGGAACCGCGGTTTGCGGCGTTATCTACGAGCACAGTGGCTATTTGGCAGTTTTCTTGACCAGCTTGGGCTGCTTAAGCGCTTGTCCTATTATTATTATGCTACGAATGAAAGAAAAGGACAAAAAAAAGCTAAGTAATTTAAAAAAAGCGATAGCGTCCTTATTTTCGTTGGAAAACGTCAAGGGCAATATCAGAACCTGCACATTAAACCGAGGCGGAACGACGCGCAGAGAGATCTGGTTTATCGTATTAGCCATGTGTTTTACAGATTTATGCTTGATGGGTAAGTATTCTCTATTTACAATAAAAAGTAACTAAATGTCAAGAAAATAAACATCAAACATTAAACAAACATCAAAACAGTAAATAAACATCAAAACAGTAAATAAACATCAAAACAGTAAACCAAAAAAGAAAACAAACATCAAAAAAGTAAAGTAAGTAAAGAAAACAAACATCAAAAAAGTAAACTAAGTAAAGAAAACAAACATCAAAAAAGTAAACTAAGTAAAGAAAACAAACATCAAAAAAGTAAACTAAGTAAAGAAAACAAACATCAAAAAAGTGAACTAAGTAAAGAAAACAAACACTAAAAAGTATACAAACACCTAAAAGTAAACAAACACCGAAAGTAGACAAACACCGAAAGTAAACAAACACCGAAAGTAGACAAACACCGAAAGTAAACAAACACTAAAAAGTAAGCAAACAAAAATCCAATCAAACATAAAAACAAACATCAAAGAAATTAAACAGCAAAAGTATGCAAACAACGAAAAACATCAAAAATCTACTCAATCGTTATAAATAAACAAACATGAAGTAAACAATCGTCATATGTAAACAAACATGAAAAAGTAAACACTTGTAAAACTAAACCATCAAAAGTAAACATTCATTACGTAGAAAACAAACAACAACACTAAACAATCATCACGTAGTAAACAAAAAACAAAAGTAAACAATCATTAGTTAATAATCAAAACTAAATCCTTTCTTTTGCAATGTTGCATTGGAACATTGCGAGTTAGGAAGAACAAAGTTTTTTAAGTTATAGTATATCGCATAGCGAGGCCCACCATACAGTTTTGGAAAAACATTATAAGTCATTGAGGTCACACCCGCTGGTGGTAAATAAATGACGATGAGTTTGACTTCAATGCTAATTGGTGTGACGTCAAAAGAACGACACGTGTTTTTTTCTTATTTGTGAAAAAACAATGTAGGGGGTTCCACCGAAAGATTTATAGTCCCTTTAATACTTATTTCTAGCTTCATTTTAAAGTTTAATATATTTTCAAATCCCCAGGTCCTCACAGCATCGAATTTTTCTTCGTATCAAAAATGTATAATTGGAGCAATTATACGTACTCTCTAGTCAGTATGATTTGTAGCGTCGGCACAGGTCTGAGTATCATGATAGTCGTACCTATTCTAACAAATAAACTGAAAGTATCAGATATTATTCTGGCATTGGTCGGTAGTGTCTCCAATATCGCTCTAGCTCTCCAAAAATCCCTGGCTTTCAAAGAATGGATGTTCTTAAATGGTTAGTTCTTCGAGCTTTTATTCTTACGTAGTGTCATTCTGGTGCATCGTGTTACCATATTAAATTCATATCAAAACATAAGACAATAAAGTGTGAATAGTAAAATGTCTAATTGAGAACAAAAAAAAAGCTTAAGAGATTCAGATTTCGTCTTTTTAATTAAAAGGAGAAGTGCTCGTCATTATCTTCCGTTAATCAAATTTTTTCGGATTGGTTGTTGGGACTAAAATGCAATTCTTAAATTCGGATAAAAGTTAGATGCTTCATGCTTTATTAACGAGTTGCTCGAATTAAAACGTATAATAATGGATAAGGAAATTCACATTCTTAGAATTCGAGGAAAATAAAAGAAATATATTTCAAATTTACTTAAAATTAGAATTAAATAAATAAAACATAAAACTAAACGCATAATTTTTTTTTTTTTTTTTTTTTTTTTTTTTTGGAGAAAAATAGATTTTTAATTTTGTTTTTATCCGAACGTATAACTCGGAGAATATTCTAGGATAAGTTGGCATTTTCGGATGAAAACAGATACGTGTATAACTTTTTATTTTATCTTGATTGATAAATAGTCTATTTTTAACCAAAGGGATAATATCTGAATTTAATTCAGTAGAACTATCAATTAAAAGCAGCGTTGGCAATTTATTTTGATTTTTAAAAAAAAAATCAAAACAAAAAAAAAAAAAAAAAAAAAAAAAAAAACCCGATTTATTTGATTTAAATCAGATTTTTTTGATTTTATTGATTTTTTTGATTTTCAACAAGTCAAGTTCAATTATTCAAATTAAAGATAATTTCAATGACTTTCAACAAGAATCCATTCAGGTTCCATAAGAATATGGGAGGGCCGCGATTCAATAACCATCCTCCCAAACTTTGTAGCAAAAGTTCGTCTGCTTCGAATCGATTTTTCAAGTAAATCGTTCCTGACATTATATTATTAACCCGCGCCACTAACGACCTTGACATAATATTTTGGGTAATAAAAATGGAGCCGACCGAAAAAAGATCTAAGCGTACAAATGTTGCGAAAATTGCAGACGAACTTTTGTTACTAAGTTTGGGAGAATGGTACCAGAGGCTAAAGCTATGCACCCATATTCTTATGGAACCTGAATGGATTCTTGCTTTCAACAATTGCCCTATTCAAATTTTGAATCACCGGTCCGTAGTACCTACTAACTTTATTACTAAAGTTTTTTTTTTTTTCCTTTTCAAGAAATATAAGCAATATTATTGTTTCATTGTTTGTCACATGTCAGTGATAGACAGTGGAAAGTTTAAAAAAAGAAGATTAAAGAGCTAAAGCCTGTTTTGAAGGCTTGATAAAGTCTTAGTTTACTCCTGTGATCTGCTCCTGATAGACTTTTTTTTTAAAAAATACTCCAAATATCTTTGATTTAAATCAAATGATTTTTTTAAAAAATCAAGTGATTTAAATCATGATTTAAATCCAATTGATTTAAATCAACAACCCTGATTAAAATTAATACAATTTCCGAGATCTAAAAAGGAGTACATTCTACTAATCAAAAGACGCCCAAATTTGGCTTGATAAAATATACGCAACAAGCTCTGTTGAAAATAAACAAGAACGCGATTTAACGATATTCAAAGAGTGTGTCAGAGCACGTGTCGCGGGGACCGGGGTTTTTATTAAGCCAAAGATACAGGGGGTCTTTGATTAGTAAAAGATACTAGTATTTACTGAAATGCTGAAATCAAAATGGTTTTAATTTAAAGTTTTTTTTTACAATTTAGAGACATTTACAGAATGTTTTACTTGGCAAAAATATCCTATTTTTAGAAACCGTTGAAAGACATTCTTCTTTTCCACTTGAGCCTCCTCATAAAGGGAGTACAATACACAGGCCCTAGTTACACGCTTCCGCTTGAAATTCCTACCACTAAAAAACTAGAAGCAAGTTACGTTAGGAAACAAGACGTTGCGCGTGCCAGCAGACGAGTTTTCGTTTTGGTTTATACTCCCTTTAAGCGCGACGTTTATTGGCTACTCATATTCTAAAGTGGAGACTTACTATGTGACGCATTTGTGACGAATTTAAGTTCCGCGTATAACGAAGCGCCAGAAATAAAGCCAAGAATCTGCGAAATTAAATAACTTATTTTTATATTTATAGCGAACCTGCTAGGTCTGGTAGGAGGATTATCTGCTATTGGAATAAAATCCCGACTTTCAAAATTAGTGCAAAGGGAAGAAATTGGTATATTATAGCACAGTTTGTGTAAAACATTAGAGCCGCGTTCATACTACGCCTTGAAATCGATTCAAACGGATTAAAAATATTTCGCTGGATTCGTATGAGATGGAAACTGTCTTTTCTCCAATCGATTCGGTTTCAACAGCAAGCTGATGAAAAGGTAATAAATCGAAGAGATGGCGCTTGAATCGATTACAGGCTATTTGAATATCGGTTTCATTTAACCATTTCAAATCGATTTGGATACGTTAGTGTGAACGTAGCTTAGCTAACCTTTTTGCTTTGCCTTTTAATACCCTTTTCAGATTAGTTGCAACTAGCCGGCTTAAGCAGATTTAACCAAGGTTTAATCACAATTAACCCAGGTTTATGGAACTGATAAGGCTATGTAAATCTCGGATAAATCTGACTTAACTAAGGCTAATTACGGCTAATTACGCCTCGTCTGAAGAGGGTATAAGCCAGCAATAGTTTATATTAGGAGTAGTAAAACCCCACTGTATATCTCAAAAGGACTACAAGGTTTCCATTTAACTGATGTGTACTTGAAACTCGAGGGGCAAACACTTAAGAACTTAGGTGCATAATGCTGGCGAGCTCGTTGCACTACCAAAGCTGTACTCCGAGCTCAGAAGAGTTTCAACTCAAAGCACTGTCTAATCTGCAATTGGTGAACTCAGGTGTACAGGGAAACTAAGTGCACCTCTATACTCTCACGTTGAAACCCACTCGTAATTATTTCTATCTTTAAATTTTTAACAAGAATCTTGTTACAGATTTGCTAACCGGGTTTCTAAGTAATATTGCTAACTAGATATCCGAGTAATATTAGCCAACCTTAATACGTAAAACTTGATAAGTTGCATCATTATATAGCCATTGCCCTGGACCACAAACTAAATCATAGAAATCCACATGACTAGAAGGTATAGTATTTGCTTCAAGGTCAATGCATACTTAACTCGCAGCTCGCGCAATCCAACGTATATAAAAATAGAGAACGGACCGTTTATATATATTCGCTAGCCTTCAAAAGTACAAAATATCCTTCAAGTGGCTAAGTAAAGCGTGAGAAAATAGTAGTCCAAGGTCGTTTTCCCCCTTCATGAACCTGGTATACCACGTAATCAGCGTAATTTCTTATTTTTTTTTTTTTGGAGATTTTCTCAGCAAGGGGTGCCAGTTAACAATAAGGTTAGATTCTAGGTAGGCAGTCGTCTTTCAGCCACAGTTTCCAGCGCGTGCATATTTACCCTATCCTTTATCCTAACAAATTGTTTATTTATAGGGGGTATACTAATGTACGAGATTTTGTCACCCGCGAGTAAATGGATGACCTTGTACCATTACAATCTGTGCTCTATAGAGAGTCGGTGTACGGGGTAGAAAAACGATCGTTTTTCCCGTCCGGTATATAAGCGGTCCATGAATGAACAATAAAAAAAGTAAAATTATCTTGAAATCCACTTTAAGTTGGCAGAACGAGCTAGACTTCCGGCTATTCAACTTTTGGTTGAAATGAAGATCAAGAGATCCTCGCTTTAGGATAACCTGTCAACTCGAGGTGGAAACAGAATTACAAGTCACGTGACAAATGACCTTGACGAAGCTCAAAATATAACTAAGCCATGGGACGCGTATCATCCTGTTTCGCATGGCACGCACAAACTTGCCTACTCCCTATTCAAAAGTTGAAATGGGTAGTTCTCTGGGTGTAAAAGGTTTTTCAGAACCACTGATATGGGTTATACTACTCCTAAAATGAAAATTGTTAGTCACTTTAGGGTCTGTTTCAATTATTATTATTATTATTATTATTATTATTTTTCAGGAAAAGTGTTTTCGGTTCTCACTCTGTGCGAAAGTTTAATGCCAATCATTGGAACCACGAGTTTCTCTCAAATATATAATACGTCAGTGGCTTTCTTTCCTGGACTCGCTTTCCTGGTTTCAGGATGCTTGTTGACTATACCCACAGGCGTTTATATGTAAGATACATTTCAATATCTTCAAAGCCAAAAACATTTATTTATTTTCATCTTGGAGATAATAAATATATGGGGACAATTTTTGAGCTCGTTTCACCAAGTAAAAAAATGTTACGCCACTAAAAAAACATCGCGAAGAATACGATAAAAGGGTAAATTAATATCCAAGTTTCTTTAACTAGGGCAGGAACTTGAGACACGAGAAACAGTCATATGAAGTAAATGAATTGAACAGTTAACTTTTACGTCACGTTTCGCCTATCGACACAACTCTGTCGTCAACAATGCGTGGCTAATGTCACCACTTTAATTGTTAACAGCAATTTGGCGCCAAAATAACGTGAATAATATTGAAAATCCTCCTCGATTTCCAACCCTAGTAAAAAAATAACATTTTCTCTGAATTGGAAGTGTCAAAAGTCTATCACTAAAATCTAAACAACGTCCATTAGCTTGATACTTTCAGCAAAGGTCCAGTTTTACGTCATAGCCCAATAAAGCAGCCAAAAAGGTCATCACCCCTGTCTGGTTCGAGTGGTTTGGACTTTTCCTTGATATTTTTGAGTCGGGAAAGAGGGACGGAATTTAGGCGAGCCGCGCATGGTTATATTGTCTTCCTCCCCAACTCCGGAATTTCTTCAAAGAGTGCCGCTTCCTCTGTTCACACCGACTGCGGCCGATAGAGTGTCTAGAATCAGAATCTGACTGTATATTTACCGGGACCTTTGCAGATAATATTAAGCTACAGAGACTTGTTTACTTTTATGGAATAAAGTGATAGACTTTTGATAGTGTATATTATTGGCCTTTTATCCTGTATAAGCTCACGCGAACCATAGTACGAAAATATCTATCAATTTAGAAATTTATAGAACTCAAATAGTTTTAAAAACAACGATGAAAATAAATAAAATGAAATCAAGAACTTATATAAGGGGAAAAGAACATGAAAGGTAATAGGCATCTGGTACATGTTATACTTATTGTGAGGATCATTTAATCCGAAATTCTGTCTAAACTACAAAGGGTGGTTAGAATTTTTTTTGGCACCTTAATTCTCATTCTACTGGATCTGGAGAATCCATTTTCACGAATATTTGAAAAGTCTGTAAAAACTTAAGGTGCTTGTTCTTTGAGCTACTATGAGTAAAAAAGCCTATTGAACCATGTGTCCAAATCCCACCGTTTTCGATCGAGTTATGGCCCCCACAAAAGTAGCCTTCAAATTACATAAATTGGGAAACTCGGATTATGGCTTTCACCAAATTGTTTTCAAAATTAAGAACAATTGCATAAGGCAGCCGAACTAGATAATAAACTTAAATTTTATCAACAAAAGATAATTATTGAACTTGAGATGAGAAGTGTGCTATCGCTAAAAATGAAGTTATTAGCTAATTCAACTATCAACGAATTTAAAGTGCTTCCATCAATGAAAAATGTTTTTTTTTCGATAAATTATTTTCGCAATCACTGCACAGAGCTCTGGAATTTACAAGAATTGTTCAAAGTGACCACCACCAACGTTGACGCGTAGTAGCGCACGTCGTTTAAAGGATTCGCGAACACGGTAAAAGATACCCTAAGTGTGCGGATAGAATCTTAACTACACGTTGTCAAAGATCCTAGAGATCATTAACTTAAGTGATGTAAATATCTGGCTTACCACGCAACACCTCAGCCAATCCACCTCCCAGGAAACGTGGCATCAAGATGAGCTTTAACTCGAAGACTAAAATGTACATGCAGATAAAAATTTTAAATAAATTTGTCAAAAAATTCAACCATCTTGATACCACGTTCCTTGGGAGGTGGATAGGCCGAGACGGAACTGTTTCGAGGCCTGCCAGATCGCCCGATTTAAATCCGTGCAATTTGTATTTTATTTTTTGTGGACATCTCAAAGATTTGATTTGCCCCAATGAAGTTCGTGATATCCAGGACCTTCGACAACGCGTATTTGACGGTTGTGATACTATCCGCCACACTCAGGGTATCTTTCACCGTGTTCGCGAATCCTTTAAACGATGGGCGCAAGTATGCGTAAACATCGATGGTGGTCACTTTGAACAATTCTTGTAAATTCCGGAGCTCTTTGTAGTAATTAAATAAATAAGCGAATAAATCAATTATAACTAACGTTTTTGATAAAATTTAAGTCTTTTTTTCTCATTCGGTTGGCTTATGAAATTATTCATAACACGTTGGGAAAGCCACAATCCTAGTTTCACAATTTAAGTTATTTGAAGGCTACTTTGTGGGGCCATAACTATGAAACGGTGGGATTTTCGTACATGGTTCTATGGGCTTTTTCACTCGTAGTAACCCACAGAGCAAGCACCTTAATTTTTTACAGACTTTTCAAAAACACCCTTTATATGGAAATACCGAGGGCGCAATTAGGCCCTTATATCTTCATATCTATTGAATAGACTTTTTTCGTTGTACTTGCGTGCTCTATGAATTCTTGATGATGCTACTAAATTAATGTATGATAATGATAAATTCACAGTTGGATCACTGGATTAGCTGATGAAGCTCCTTTTGAGAGGCTTGTCGACCATTCGACCGATTCCCAATCGACCGAAACCCATTCAACCGAAGCCAATTCGAGCGAAATCCCAACGAGCTAAATGGATTCTATCTTTTCCCATTCGACCGAAATACACTCTGAAGTAGAGTAGATCCCCCGAGGGGAAATATGCTATTCCTCGTTGATTCTGGCTCATTTATAAATATAACCTCACGTAACAAAACTTAACCTAACCTAACCCAACAATTTTAAAATTTTCCAAAAAAAAAAAAAAAAAAAAAAAACTATCTGTGACCCAAAAACATGCAACTTTGAAACCTTCCAAAAAATATTTAAAAAATTTGAGATCCAAAAACATGCAATTTTAAAATTTTTCAAAAAAGAAAAAAATTAAAAACATGTAATTTTTCAAAAAAAAAAATTAAAAGTTATTCTTACCCAAAATCATCCAATTTTTAAATTTTCCCAAAAAATATTAAAAATAAGAGGTTTATGACCCAAAAACAAGCACTTTTGAACTTTTTCAAAAAAAAAAAAAAAATTTAAAAATTATTTGTTACCCAAAAAGATGCCAATATTGTTTAACTTTTTTTTTTTTAACTCCCCATGGTCTAATTAGTAAAAACATTGTTTGTTGGGTAAGCTACTAGGTAAAGTGCAATCCTACCTCAGAGGTACCCTAAACTTACCTTAAATACTCTAAACATGCTTGACATACGCTAAACGTACCTGCCTTACCCTAAACTAAGAATAGACATTATATATAAATATCTTAACTTTCGGTCCAATGGGATTTATTTTAATTCAAATGTATTTCTCCATTTTTATTAAAAAAAAAACATAATTGGGTTGAATGGGACTTCGGTCGAACGGGATTTCGGTCGTTTGGAATTCGGTCGATTAGAATTCGGTCGATTAGAATTCGGTCGATCAAATGGAATTCGGTCGATCAAATGGAATTCGGTCGATCAAATGGAATTCGGTCGAATGGTAGAATACCTTTGAGACTGCAAAGAAAAAGCCTGCCCAAGAACTACAAATAAAAACCGAATCTGATTCTAAAATTTAGTGATCGAAGTGATAGATTAATTATTACTGAATCAAATCGACTTGTAACGGTAATTTATCGTAATTAATAAATATATTTATTGTTAATAATAGAAGTATATTTAACAAACCGATAATTATTTGGCTTGGTTCCTGCGTGTTTAGGACAAAGGTAAAGTGCTGTGATGTCTTTAAAGAAAGTGGTTGATTGTTTTACGCCATCATTAACCATGCCCTGTCCTCTCTAATAGCCCTTGTTGGTGGCGAAAAGAGGGAAATTTTAAAATACGAGTTGCACTTAGAGAAGTCTTTGGTTGGTTAAAATCGTATATTCAAAGCGGGCAATTACCGTCAGTTTTGAGTACAAAATTAAAGTGCTGTCACATTAAAAACATCTTGATTTTAAGGTACGTAATAGAATGTTTTCTCTTATTTTAAAATGGACGTAGGTGCAAGTCGATAAAATTCGATCGATTTTTCACCTGGTTAACTATATGAGAGTAGTCGACGAACTTCTTTTAAAAAGCTAAACCTAGGAGGATGAAGGGGGACCTCTGGAGAAGAAAGTAAGCGTTGCATGAACGGCATACTGAAATGTGCGTGACATAACTATAGACTGCCACCTAACGGAAAAATTTAGAAACTATATTACCATTTTCGTACCGGTTTTTAAACTTTATGAAAAGTTAAATTCTTCTGGCAGCTAAAATCGCTACGACAATTATCGAAACAGCAATATATCCTCATTTTAATTTGAAATACTATATAGCAGACTAATTTTATTACATATTATATATTTTATTTTATATTTCGAGCTTCTTACGCCTATCATATGATGGCGCTACCTACTATGTCCGTCGATTTTGGCTCGGCCGAGTCAGCCATAGATGAATCGCGCAGCTCGTGTTGGGGGAATACAATTTTCTGTTCCAGAGGCGCGAATATTATATTCCTAGGCTAAACTAAGTGTCAACATAAAAACACAGTCTTAATTATGTTAACTCGAACTCGCAAAGCGCACATCTGAGTATTGCCCTGAAATTGAGTGTTCTCGAAAAAAAGATTTTATATTACTTCAAAGGGAAACTTAACAATTCTGTTAAAGCTGCAATAAAGTAAAATAAACCATACAAGGTGGGTTAGATCTAAAAACTCAATAGCTTCTATGGAGGGATAAAATTAACATTGAACGTTTATTAAGTGAATTCATTTTTAGAAAACTCTCGCGCGTGAGTTTGAATAATGAATGAATTAGCATAAAAAGTGTCAGAAGCACGCGGCTCGCGATGTTTCCCTCACTAAAAAGAGTTCCACCAATATTAAAAATCAGAAAAAAGTTCAGGGGTCAACTTTGACCCAAAATACACATTATATTTTTTTTTCGAGACAACCATTTTTTTTTTTTAAATAATTTTCAAATGCTTGTAAAAACTTTGCTTTTGAGCGTGCATTTTTTTTAAATAGCACCTTATAGGGCTTCAACAGACCTTTAATTAAAAAATATATATTAGATTTGGTGATAATTTGGCCAAGATATCGCCAAAAAACGAAAAAACAAAATGTTTTTTGGGAGGTTTTGGACGCATCGATTGAGCTGAAAATTTACACATAACCACCATTTGTAACACTGATTTTCGTACTATTTTTTTCGTCTTGATTCGTTCAAAGACAATTTTCACTATCTTATCCGGCTAGGCCCTTTCACGTAAACTTTATCTGTGTTTGAAACTAACAGTAAATCTATTTTAATCTTAAAACATTAAGCACTTTTTGAAATACGCCGGCTAAACCCCCGATTTTTGGCTTTCTTTTTTTGCCGAATTTGTCCCTCGGCATAAATGGGCCAAGCCGGATAAGATAGTGAAAATTGCCTTTGAAAGAATCGAAATGAAAAAAAGAATCCCATAATGAGCATGACCAAAGGGGTATCGTCCCAATTGATCGACTTTTAAGTGATCGAAACCAGTTTTTTGGATTAAATGATCGAAATATTTAGGTTAGGTTAGGTTAGGTTAGGTTAGTTTTTTAACTCAATCGATCATATGAAATTCGATCATTTCGACCCAAATCGACAAAAGGTGGCTATGTGCAAATTTTCGGCTCAAAAGATGCGCACATAACCTCAAAAACACATATTTTGTGTTTTTTCGTTTTTTGGCGATATCTTGGTCAAATTATCACCAAATCCAATATATTTTTTTTTAAATTAAAGGTCTCCAAATGCCTACAAGGTGGTATTTTTATAAAAAGCAAATTTTTACAAGCGTTTTAAAATTTGAAATTAAAAAAAAAAAAAAAAAAAAAAAAAAAAAAGGTTCTCTCTCGAAAAAAAAATATAATGTGTATTTTGGGTCAAAGTTGACCTATGAATTTTTTCAGATTTTTAAAATTGGTGGAACAATGTCAAAAAATTAAAAACTGAATTTTCGGACATTTTTAGTGTGGGAAACCACCCTGGGGAAACATCGAGCCGCGAACAGCCGCAAGAGGAGGGGAGTGGAAACGGCTGAAGGCAGGAGGTGTCACGTGACCTGCCGCAGAGGTGAGAGAGCCGTCTCAGCCGAACATCGTTTGTTCATTCGATAGATGTAAATGACTTGTTAATATTGGAACTTTCCAGAAAGATCTGGCATTAACGCGTAAAGTCTAGCACCGGAGAAGACCGCGCGCTAAAGCCTTCTAGTCGCTTCGGCTACTAGAGACATCTATGTATATAAGCGCGCCCCTCTTAAATAAAGTTCAGTTCATGTTTTGCTATTCGACTAAAACGCGTAGTGGTTTCGTCACTTCTGAACAGACGTGTGGAGTTGGCAGAAAGGTGGTAGTGAACTGATCAATCTTGGCCAAGTTGGTTACGTTTACTCAATGTGGCAGCCACGCTTAAAGGAGGTAATTCCCGTTAAACGGAATTGAACGATAAGTTGGCATGATTACGTCTCTAGACTTTTTGTTCCACGATCTAGTAAGGTTACTAAGGTAGTTTTCGAATTACGTGAAAGGTCACGTGATATCCGGCTACACCGGAAGTCTTAACGGACAGACACACAGACAGACAGGACCAGTGTAAAACCTCCCCCTGAACTAAAGTTCAGTCGGGGAGGTAAAAATTTAATTTGCTCTTTCTCTAGCAATTAATTTCGGTCCCTATTACGTAGTGAACTCGCTCCTAGGTGGCAGGTCAGTGCATGAGAGTTGACCTATGAAGTAACATGTATGACAAGGGGTCAGTGTAATGATCGCGCTCAATAAACGAGGTTTAATCTTCAATCGTCTTTAGTTCATTTAAACCTAACATGGTGCCAGAAGTTACGCGCAATTCATGCCCTTAATTAAAATCATAAATTAAAGCCTGTCAATTAATAATAGTACGGTATACGGTCATATTTCCGGTAAGCCTCGTCAGGGTCAAACTTCCCTCGTCTCGACATAGACTCACCCGTCATTACCATGGCAACGTTTCGCGCACCGTCAGCTTTCATACCGGGCGATACTCCAGCTGACGCCTGGGAGGCTTGGAAGGAGGAATTCGAGATTTTCGCCAAAGCAACAGAATTAGCCAAGAAGTCCATTGAAACGCAAATCAACACATTTTTGCACATAATAGGAGCTGAAGGACGTAAGCTTTATAAAATTTTGGATTTTCCTATACTTACGGGCACAACAGAACGGCAATTAGAAGATATTTATTCGGCTTACTCAACGTATTACAAACCGTATAAACATTTAACGCTATCTCGCCACTTATTTTTCGCATCACGCCAAGGCCCAACTCAATCTTTTGATGCATTTGTCGCCGAACTCAAAACTTTAGTGAAATTCTGTGAACTGGAACCACTTAATGACTCTTTAATATGTACACAAATAGTAGAAGGTATTCGAAATCCTGAACTACGGCAGAAACTCATCGAAGTTCGAAATTTAACACTTACCGAAGCCATTAGTATCTGTCGAGGAAATGAACTTGCGGGATCACACGCTAGACAAATATCAAGTAGATCGACGTCAAACTCAAATCCATTAATACCATCTACACCATCGATTATGTTGGATGCCATGAATTCTGAATTTCGCCGTCCAACATATCGTCAAGGATTTCCCAACCGACCAAACAGACGTCCCTACTCGTCATCTCCGGCTCCCAGAGCTAATAACTCCCACACTGCAACCAGATCTTCGTCGGCAACCTTTCCAAATCGATACACCACACGCCAATTTAATCGTAACTCCTCAAATAATTTCAATACCCGTAATCAGACTGGACCGCCCTGTGTCAGATGTGGTCTTCACCATCCGCATCGTGCCTGTCCAGCAAATGGCTCAACCGGCTCTAAATGTGGAGGACAAAACCACTGGGCAAGAGCTTGTATATCTACGTTTTCACTACAGGAGGTATCAGACTACTTAGATCAATATTATTCAGACCGGCAGCCACAGTATCCTGACCTAGAAGAGAATACTGGCTACTTTTCACCGGCTCAATATTCTATCGCTGAACAACAAGAAGTAGCCCACTATTTTTCCCCGGATGAAGACGAATTTCAAGAAATCGATCCATTCTTCGAATCTGATTACGGTAGATGCAACGATGCTAGAGAATATTTACCAAGATTGGATCACAAGAATCTGGATTGGAAAAATACTGGTGAGCGTCAAGATGGACACGGGTTCTCAAATTAATGTTTTACCAAAAACTACATACGACAAGTTAAAAAATCCACCCCCTATTATCCCAACACGACGAAGAGTGATGTCATATTCCGGGCATAGTGTACCAATGCTGGGTCTCATCAACATAATAACTACGTCAGAAAACGCTATACGAAACTGTACCTACTACGTGACTTCACAAAATACAATTCCGATTTTAGGAGCATCATCATTAATCGACTTAGGCCTAATACAAAGACTCGATTCTACAGAAATGAACGATACACGGGAAGCAAAAGAACAGAAAGTACCGAATCAGAGAAATAACCGCATACAGTCACTCGGAATTGCCCAGTTGGACCAGCTATCAATGAAAGATAACCCAAGACATTTGATCGCACAATATCAAGACGTATTTGGACCTATGGGGTGTCTTCCGGGAGTTCATCATATCACACTGAAGGAAGATGCACACCCAAAGGTAGTACCTGCTCGCACCATACCGCATGCTTTTAGAGAATCACTTAGGCAAGAGCTTATACGTATGCAGGAACTAAAGGTCATTCTACCAGTAACAGAACCCACCGATTGGGTACATCCTCTTGTAATCGTACCGAAGGCAGGACATAAGAGTGATTCATTAAAGGAAGCAGGAGTAAAGACACCAGAGATACGGGTTTGCCTGGACCCCCGTAATTTAAATAAATCTATAAAACGTGAGCACTATAAAGTTCCTACATCCCAAGAAATATTCAGTAACCTGAAAGACTGTAAAGTGTTCTCAGTTCTCGATGCGACTTCAGCATTTTGGCAAATTAAATTAGACGAGGCTAGTTCTCGCCTGTGTACTTTCTCGACACCGTACGGCCGATACAGATTCCTTCGAATGCCCTATGGAATCTCAAGTGCTTCAGAAATTTGCCAGCGCATCATGAACGAGATTTTTGGAGATATTCCAGGGGTATATATTTCTACGGATGACTTGGTCATCGCTGCCATAAACATGAAGGAACATAATGAAAAACTACGAGCAGTTCTAGACCGTGCACGCACTGCTGGAATTACTTTTAGCAAGAAGAAGCTCCAATTGGCTGTTCCAACAATAGTATATCTCGGTCACAAAATATCACAGCTCGGTATCCAAGTGGATGATAAGAAAATCAATGCCATTAAAGCCTTAGTCCCACCAGTAAACAAAAAAGAACTACAACGATTTCTTGGAATAATTAACTATTTAAGCAAATTCATCCCGCACCATTCAGAGAAAGCCTCTCCTCTTCGCGAATTGTTGAAATCCAACGTTGAATTCAGATGGGAAATGATACATCAAAACCGTTATGATCAGCTAAAAGAGGATATAATGCGAGCCCCAGTACTCTCATTTTACGATCCAACTAAAAGAAACGTCGTGTCGGTAGATGCCAGCCAAACTGGGATTGGGGCTGTGCTTTTGCAAGAGGGTCATCCAGTTCAATATGCTTCTACAACCTTAACTGAGGCCCAGCAACGATATGCACAGATAGAAAAAGAACTTTTGGCGATCGTCTACGCGGTTGAACACCTTCACTACTATCTTGTTGGAACAAGATCAGTCATTGAAACCGACCATAAACCTTTGTTGGCCATCGTAGAAAAGCCCTTGAATGTATTGTCGCCAAGATTGCAACGATTGGTCTTGAGATTAACCAGATACGACGTGACACTTACTTACGTTCCAGGTCCTCAGATGTATATAGCGGATGCACTTTCACGATCGCCATCCCTAACTATGGATGCTCAAAGTGAGGACTTGGAAGGTCCAACGGCTAGCTTACATTCAATGACAGTTATATCTAACAGCAAGCTAATACAGTTTCAAGCTGCCACAGAAGAGGACGAAGAGATGAAGGGTATTCTACAACACATCAGGAGCGGATGGCCACGATATCAAACGGCATTAAGATCAGACCTAAAGAAATATTGGCCAATAAAAGAGGAAATTTACTCTGAAGATGGGTTACTCTTTCGCGGAAACCGACTTATTATACCCACGAACCTAAGGCCAGAAACCATAAAGCAGCTTCATGGAGCCCATCAGGGTATCAATTCATGTCTCAGGAAGGCTAGAGTACATGTATTCTGGCCCGGAATGACGTTGGATATTACAAAATATATCCAGGCATGCATAGTGTGTCGGACAAAAGATCGAGCCAATATCAGCACTTGTAGTACTCCCCATCCAGTACCCACTAGACCATGGGAAACCATAGCAATGGACTTTTTTCATCAAGATCAGAAAACGATGCTTCTTTGCGTGGATTACTATTCTAAATTTGTAAAAATCGATGAAATGCAGAAAACTGATGCCAAATCTTTGATAAAGGTCTTAAAGCCACATTTTGCGAGGCATGGAATACCCCAAACCATCATTTCCGATAATGGCCCTCCCTTCAACTCGGCTGAATTTTCGCAGTTTCTAACACAATGGGGCGTTAACCATTTCACCTCCAGCCCGCACTTTCCGCAGTCCAACGGGATGGCAGAAAGACACGTTCAAACAATAAAGAACTTATTGGACAAGGCAAAACAAGCTGGTGTTGATCCGTACTATGTCCTACTCGAATACAGGGCAACACCATTGGAAAACCTTCCTTCGCCATCTGAAATGCTAATGGGCCGGCTAATAAGAACACCGAACGCCGTGACAGCTCAATCTTTAATACCCAGATATTCAACAAACGAAATCCGGCAGACCCTGGAACATCGAAGAAATCAAATAATCAAGAAAGACGTGAGAGGAGCGAATCGACAGGAATTTCAAATAGGAGCAACTGTTTGGTATTATGCAGCACCAAGAATATGGTTACCTGCAAAAATAATGGCTAGAGCAAAAGAACCTGACTCGTACATAATTACAACAATGGAGGGAGCAACTTATCGGCGAAATAAATTTCACCTACGACCAATGATTGAAGCAGGAAGTGTAGAACCTCAAAGGAAGAATGAACGGGGCACGCAGAATATACCAACTTAAAAGAAAGAAAAATTTAATTCTACATGTGATGTACGGATGGCAATAAACTTTCAAAATCACTCAAACCATCTACCAGGAATAATAGAGGTACATAACCGTCAAGTAACCCCTTCGATTCAACCTTCTGCACCGCTGGGCTTATGATTAAACACGTTGTCGCCCACTCGAGAGGTCCAATCCGCATTAGAAAACTCACATCCTACTCGGCCATTACAGGAAGAAATTATACGCAAGAGTCCCATACCACAAGTCACCCAGGGGACCGGAATTGGACCGCTTAAAGCTTCAGTATCAGGTGAATTTCAAAAGGAACAACAGCCCTTGAACACAAGACCACAGAGAATAACTAAAAGGCCGCAGCGATTTAATGATTACAAACTTAAAAAAAAAAAAAAAAAAAAAAAATTATATATAATGTTTCAAAACTTTGTCCAATGTTCTGATGTTAAAAAAAAAAAAGAAAAAGGGAACATATTACGTAGTGAACTCGCTCCTAGGTGGCAGGTCAGCGCATGAGAGTTGACCTATGAAGTAACATGTATGACAAGGGGTCAGTGTAATGATCGCGCTCAATAAACGAGGTTTAATCTTCAATCGTCTTTAGTTCATTTAAACCTAACAGTCCCTTCACTGGCTTGACCTGAATCAGATAAATAACCCTTTTTATGGGTGTGAAGCAGCCTCTTTTTTTATAATAAATATCTTGGTTAACTACCATTTTGCCATAGAAACCTTTTTCAATATAGTTGACCTAATAGAAAAGGGAATGTTTCTATTGGCTACGGACGGCGTTGTTTTAATAAGAGCCGAAAGGATTAGATAAACGGGGAAGGACCGAGACGCGATAAATGAATACTTATGAAAATGCGCGCCCCCTAGCTTTTAGCTTCTTGTAATACTCGATTGAAACGTCACGCCGCTCAGAAACTAGGTCAAAACTTATTCTTGTTCGGTTCAGGAATAATTTATTTGATACAAATGTAAGAACGGATGGGCCAGAAAACACTGCCAGTCCCTGACGCCTAACATTACTAGCGAAGACGGCGAAACCATTTTATTTGGTACGATGTTTATCACGTCTATTTCGGATTCGTTTGTAGAACAGACCCGAATTAAATGAAGTTGGGGGTCCACGAGCCAGTTTTCTGGATTCAGCGACATTTTCTTTGAAGTATAACGCCTTGGGCGCGTCCAAATATTTAAAAGATAACTTTGGGCAGCTTTTTGATTTTGAATGTTAATTTTCCATTTAAAGATTTTTTAATTTTGTCCCAAGTGTACTGGATTTAGGCAAGTGTCCAACCCGAGGGGGCAGACACTTAAGAACTCAGGTGTACAAACTCTCGCGGACTCGGGTGAACTCTCGCGAACTCCCTGACAAAAAATTATAGATTTAGGCGAACTCCCTTGCACTCTCGCGAACTCCCTTGCACTCTCGCGAACTCCCTTGCACTCTCGCGAACTCCCTTGCACTCTCGCGAACTCCCTTGTACTCTCGCGAACTCCCTTGCACTCTCGCGAACTCCCTTGCACTCTCGCGAACTCCCTTGCACTCTCGCGAACTCCCTTGCACTCTCGCGAACTCCCTTGCACTCTGGCGAACTCCCTTGCACTCTGGCGAACTCCCTTGCACTCTGGCGAACTCCCTTGCACTCTGGCGAACTCCCTTGCACTCTCGCGAACTCCCCCGAGAGACATTTCATTTTCAAAATTTGCATTAAAATTTAATTACTCTTTAAAATAACCCTATATTTCACGTTATTTTTCTTTCTTAATAAACAGAACTAAATGTGTTTTGTCTAAATTGGGTAATAGATAGGTTTTTCATTTTTCGCATTAATGTTTCAATTAAGTGCTACTATTATTATTAAGTGAGTTATGATAATTGTACGAAGTATTCGTGATTTATACCTCTACTTAAGTATGATTTCCGGTCAAATGAACCAACATTATTCGAAAATTAACTCGGGTTTCGTTTTTGAGACTACGTTGGACATTTTACCCTACGTTGGACATTTTACCCTAAACTAATTTAATTTTAATAATTACCGTTAACCTTTAATTATCTTCCCAAAATAGCCTATATTTGATCATTTTTTTCACCAATATTTAAGGCATAAAATTTCTTACTGTATATTACTTAATTAAGCAACTCTCCATTTCCACGATAATTATCAAAAGAGTTACTCAAGTTTTACCGGGGCCAGTTTTAAGTTTTATAAGCCACCCCAGCAACGCACGGAGCGGTTGGGGAAAGGGGGTAAGTAAAGGCGACCAAAGACAAGGAGTGCCGTGGTAGACGGAGAATAGCGACCCTAGCCTAAAACATCCTTCACGAGTCTTGCAAATTTCGTTGAAAACTTGGATACGTAAAATGGTCATATCTCTGTTAATAATTACGGTATAAATGAAATCTCAAATTCGTATCATAAATTATTATCTCATCTACTACCCTATTTATAACATAAATATTAAATAATTAGGTTAATACTTAAAAAATAGTGTCAAACACAGGGTTATTTTGAAGTTTAATTAAATGTGAATGCAATTTATTAAATTAAATGTCTCTCGGGGAAGTTACGTTATCATATCGCACATATCAAACAAAAAAGACCGCCTGAAAAACCTTTTTTGATTTTAGAATAAATCCTGCCTAAGTGACCCTATCTTTTCACTATTTAAATTAGTTTAAAGTTAATTTAAATATTATTTATAACCGTAATCGACTGGACTCGGGCGAACTCGGGTGGACTCGGGCGAACTCGGGTGGACTCGGGCGGACTCGGGCAAACTCGGGCGGACTCGGGTGGACTCTGGCGAACTCGGGTGGAGTTTTAGTGAACTTGGGTGGAGTTTCACTGAACTCAGGCGGACTCGGGTAAACTCGAGAGAATTTGAACTCAGGTGTACAAAGAAAAGTCAAGTGTCTGCCCCCTCGGTCCAACCCCTTGGAAACATTTACTATAATCGAGGCTGCAAATCGAATACAGTGACGCTTTCAGCGAGGTGGGCGGCTCGCATTTTAAAACTGGGGTTCCAGCGTTGGAAGGCGGGTTCGCGAGGGTAATTTCCATTTGTCGGACAGCGAGGCTTGCCAACACCAAAGGGCTTAGACCGTTAGGAAGATTTAGTCACCGAATCTTTGCCAGCCATTCACGTACGGTTTAAGGTTTACAGGAATGCGTCACCACTCTAAACGTAGGCGTACATTTGCTGGAAAACAGTTATCTTTGAAAAATACCATTAACGATATATCCAGCTTTAAATGACTTCGCGTTGTCATTTATTTTGTTCAAGTGAAGATTGAAATTAAAATGAATATATTTGCATGCAATTGACCGAAATATCTCATCCTCTAGGTAATCTCTAGAGGCTTTGGTTGAACATCATACTATACTTTTAACAATTTATGACATCGTTCTTGGTTTAGTTTTGAATACCTATGGCTATAAAAGGACTGATGTATTCTTTTGTTTTATAGGACAGTTCCAACCACGGAATTGACCTTCCTTCCCATTGAGAAGAGGGTTTTAATACGGCAGTTTGCGCTTTTTCAAAGTTTGTTACTCGACTGGTAATAAAAATCGATTCAAGGATGAGTCTCACTCATAAATGTTCGCAAATTTCCCAAGCTTTTGAACCTAATATCAGAAACCGCGTCACTCCATATTACGAATTTTTGAATTCATCAGATTGATGGGCCGGTTTTCATACAAATAAAATTGTGGCTGTCTCAAAAACCTTTCTCGATCCCATTTGACCCAAAAGTTCACGATTTTATAAAAATAAAAATGTGTTTTTTGTTAAATTCTCAAATCTTGAATTTATGGCCTCGATGAATTCTTGCGGTGTTTCGCTTCCCGTATCGTAATTTTTTAGTCCCTTATCTTGGTTAGTCGAAATCCGAGTCATTTTTGCAGAGCGCTCCCGGTAATCAAATCACTAGCTATTACCTGCCCACCAAAAATGAAAGGCTTTAAAAAATGATAACACGCAAAAACAAGGAACTTAGATAAATTACCATTATTTACTACTTTACTATATTGAATTACTTGATGAAAATGAGCTTTCTTAACACTTGGACCTCGTTCGCACTGGATACTTTGAATCACCATTTACAAACGCTCCTGTCCCATTGGGTCGAATCCCATTCGACCGAAACACCAGCACCTTGGTGGATTCGGTCAAATGGGACAATCCCATTCGACTGAAAAACCAGCACTTTGGCGGATTCGGTCAAATGGGACAATCCCGTTCGACCGAAAAACCAGCACTAGGTTTTGGTCCAATGGGAAAAGAATCTTTATAACTGATTGAATTTAAAAAATAAAATTCCAGGGAAAGCAAAGATTTTATCTTTGGAAGCAAAAGATCTGATTGACTTATAATAATTTAATGGCCAAGTAAAATGAACACTGGCCAAAAATTATTTTGTGAAATATAATATAATTTGGTAAATTTGGCTTAGGTTTTCCGACTGCTAAGCTAGAAAACAAGGCGACTATAAAAGGGGCTTTAAGGTCCCCATTCTTATAAACCGTTGAGTATTTTTAACGATCTGTTGAAATACGAGTCGTGATAATTCGGGCTTTAAGAAAACAAAAAGTATCCTCCTATCATACTAAAAAAAAAAGTTCAATACACGTTTACCCTGAAACATAATTAAGCCAAATTTAATGTTAAGACTCAATGGGAGAAAATCGTCAGAAATTAGAAATTCTAAATACTGTCAGATTGAAATTATAAAAAAATTTTACCATTTAAAAGAAAATGTAATATCTGTCACTTACAAAATCATAACATGTCCTTCTGGGTCTTTGTTCACAAAGATATTTTCCATATAATATTATTTTGACCTGGAAACTATTTTTATAATTGACGATTTCCATTAGGGAAAAACCGCCAATATGGCTATAAAAACTTTGTATTTTGACGGAAAATGTTCTCAATTTGGTCGAATGGGATTCAATTCAATGGGATAACACCTTACAAACGGCGTCGAATGTTCAAACTGACCTTTCTCGCTAATAATTTATACTAAAAGTTGACATCGTAAAATTGATGCGGTGTGAAAACGAATTCAAAGTCTGTCGCGCGAACGAATATTTGTCTCGGGTACTTTCAAACTGACGTTTTAATAACGCGAAAGAGCCAATGTTTGCCACTAGATGACGCTACAAATTTACTGCCGTTTGTCAGTTCAAGCCCGTCCTTACGATAATAAACAAACACGAAGTTTTCCCTTTAAAACCTTTTTATATGTGTGAGACTATTTTAAATATTGCTGCTGAACTGGCGAAGGAGTAGCCGCCTGTCTATTCTCGAATAAAGATGCCAGTAAGGTGGGTCAGCCCGGATCCTCAAACATTCAGGCCGTTGCCAGTTGCACTCCAATTTGGGTAAGCAGTTCTGCTGAACGAAAATGAGTATTTACTAGATATTTAATAATGCCTACAAAAAAAAAATTTAAACCTTAACCGGTCTTCTCCGTGGGCTTTAAGAGACGTCATAATCCTAGATTTAATCTTCAGTTTCAAGAATTTGGGACGGCAAAGGGTTTTCCGACAAACTCACTTTCCTCTTGGGCTACAAAAAATTCGATACAAAGAGGTTAGCTACTTTTTTTTTTTTTTTTTTTTTTTTTTCCCCACTATCGAGAGAGGCGAGGTCTCCAATCCCCACAAAAAATTGGAAGATTGACACGTAGCCTTATACCGAAGCAGTCGATGAGCGCTTCTACTTAGTTCCTCCTAGCTTAAATCGTATTTCTGGGTTGATAATAGTGGACGAAGCAATATTTTACACTTATATCACCGTGGTAACCAAAAATGACAAGTTTTGACTATTATTCTACAAAACACAATCTCGCCTTAATGACTTCGTGAAAACGTTTTGTTCGAAGATTGTTTAAAAGTTAATTGTCCTGAAAATCTATAGTGACGCGAGTTCATATTTTTATTCGTAGGAAAGACGCCTAGCGCCATGGGAGAAGAGTTTTACAAGTTATCGTCGTGTTTCCCTCGGATAGGGTAAGAATCACCGTTTCTTCCATCTTGAAGGAGATGAAAAGTAAACGAACCCAAACCTTCCACAGAAAGATATTTTTTAAAATTAATTTTAAATATATAAAATTTTCACAAACATTGACCTCGAGAATATTACTTTGGAGACAATCAAAGATGTAATTTTAAAAAAGAGAATGCTATGCATCCATAAGAAAGGAAAATTATCTCGTTTCTTAAGCCCGTTAATGCACCGAAATAAAAAATAGACAATATGCAATTTAATTTTTTTGAAATTATAGTCGACTGGGAGAGCTTTTTATTTTAAACTATGAGTGAACTCAAACGCCCATAGTTTTCTGAGATTTTATGTCTTTATAATTGACTTGACAAGTTTTATTATTATTGTTTTAATTTATTGATTCTTCGAATTTCTATAATAATAGTTACAAACATTTTAGATAGTCCCTTTGCCACATGAGCTCATATGGCTCGTGCGTGACTGGGACACGATTGTATATTAAACAAGCAGAAATCCGTGAAAAATGTAATGCTATTTTCTACGTACTAGCGGTTTAGCGTTGCCAGAGCAATTACTACTCAAGAAATGTATCTGGCTTGGTATTACCAGCCAGGAATGCATATACAATACATCTTCGTAGCATTATCGTTGTTTTAAATTAACAATTTAAAAGTTTAGTAGTAATAATAATACTAAGTTTATATTTAGCGTTGCTAGATAAGAATTGGCCTCTTACGTTTACATGAATCTTAAATATCATGAATTTATACATCCCATGGGATGTATAAATTCATGTAAATATATAATATTAATATTTATATACCTAATTTACTTCATATTTTTTGTTAGCTAATATTTTGCTACTCTCAAGATTAAACTCTGGTTAATCTTTGTTAATTATTATATTAAACGAAACATTTTGTTACATATCTTAAGTATTAAACAAAAAAAGAGGTTGCTTCGCACCATTAAAAGGGGCTCTTTATCTGATTAAAACCCGTGAAGGGAGAGAAATTAATTGTTAACGAAAGTACAATTTAATATATTTGAAATTATGATTAATGGTTTTACTACTCCAAAGATTTGATTATTCTTAATATTTTCAAAAAAAAAAAAAAAAAAAAAAATGGATAAAGATGACCTAGGGAAAATAATGTTCAAAGAAATTAATTGTTAAATTTCTAAATTTACATAAATAACATTAATAAATAAACATTAGTTTACATTAGTGTTATATGAGACAAAACTAGCCTTTTCTTTCTCTCAAGCCTTCTCTCTTATTTAGACATTCTATTAGAGACGAGTCGGGCCTAAAATTTTAAAGACCCTACCCAGTCCGACCCGAATATTTGAAATAAAATCTTGATTCGACCGGTCCGACCCGAAAAAAAAATTGATAAAAAAAACCGACCCAGCCCGACCCGAAAAAAATATAAAATTAAAACCCGACCTGGTCCGCTTCAGTATCATTGGGTAGAATCCCATTGGGTCGATTCTCATTCGACCGAGTCCCATTGGACCGATAGTCCCAATGGACCGACTGTCTCATTGGACCGCCTATCCCATTCGACCGCAAAACCCGCACTTCTCCGGGTTTATGAATCTTTGCTTTATATTCGGGGTCGGGTTTTTTATTCGCGTCGCTTTTTTTCAGGCCGGATCGAGTCAGCTTTATTTCTCGCGGGCGGGTTCTCATACTTAAGCAGGGTTTTCGCGAGAGGGATAATTGAAGAGATTTCTTTAGGCTAGAGTCGCGAGACAGATTTATGAAAGAGCTCGACTCTAGTCTATTCTCTAATTACCATTTAGCTAGTAGCCTAGTACCTACATATACATATACTCTAGCCGTTAGTCTGGCATCGCCATGTACCGCTGGCTCTTTGGCGCACGTTGCGTGGATAAAGTCTTACTTCGTGGGACTCGATCTGGGAGTAACGGCTTGTAAACTGTCCCATCATCCCATACATGCATTGAGTTCGAAGTTTCAAATCTTCCAAGCTCCCAGTTCAGATTTGATACTAGTGAAAGAGTTGAAATAATTTGTTCGCCGAAATTCTTAAGTGGCTGCCCCTTCGAAGAAGAACCTTTTTGAGCTTGGACAATACGATTCTGAATTCTCGACCTGGTCTGGTCGGGCTTGTTTTCAAATAGGGTAGGCTTGGGTCGGATTATATATTTATATTTTGTTTTCAGGTCGGACCGGGGGTATATGCCCATTGGGTCGAATTCCCAATGGTTCGAATTAAAAAATATACTTTCCTAATTGATCGAACTATAATTTTCCTGTCCCATTGGATAGAATTTCATTCATCTGACGATTATACAATGGGAGATAAAGAATACAATATAAAATTTTAATTTGTTTATTTCATCTTATTAACAGCAGTTAGGAGGAAATTACGATATTCCGACCCCCTAAATATTACTGGCTATGGGACCATTAGGGTATGTACCCCTTTCTCCCAAATATTTCGCCATAAATTATGTATTTCGCTCAAAGAATTTTTGGCCGAAAA
The DNA here is from genome assembly GCA_963920705.1 of Odiellus spinosus. Classification (NCBI taxonomy): domain Eukaryota; kingdom Metazoa; phylum Arthropoda; class Arachnida; order Opiliones; family Phalangiidae; genus Odiellus; species Odiellus spinosus. The sequence goes on from OY987226.1 coordinate 24,622,565, forward strand.
TAATTTATTTGCATTTCGTGCAATCCTACTTCACCCAAATGTATTATAATTTGGCCCAATATTATCGACTCCAAATTCGCCCAAACTAAAAATTCCTTGTCACAATTCGCCCAGTCCCACTTCGCCCAATCGTTTTATCAGTTAGCTCAGAATTATCTATATATCAAAAATGTCTTTGCGAACAAAGACCCAGAAGGACATGTTATGGCCTTGAATGTCTGAAGTGACAGATATTTAATTTTCTTTTAAAACATTAAATTTAAATACAATTAAATTTTCTTTTAAAACATGAAATTTAAATACAATTAGATTTTCTTTTAAAACGAAATTTAAATATAATCACAATCTGGCACGATTTAGAGTTTCAAATTTCAATACAACTGATTTTATTCACTCGGAAATATTTAAGAAAAACATAACAGACGATTTTCTCCCATTGACGCTTAACATTAAATTTCGCTTAATTATTTTTCAGGGAAAACGTGTAATCAACTGTTATTTTTCAGTATAACGCGAGTCCACTTTATGTTTTCTTAGTTTAACCCGAATTTCCACGACTCGCAATTGAACGGATCGTTAAAAATACTCGCCGGTTTATTGGAATGGGTATATGATAAAGGGAAATGTGTTTTTTAAAGCCCGTTTAAAGTCACCTTCTTTTCTAGCTTAGCAGACGACGCAAACCATAACAATTTGTACTATCAAAGCTATATTGCGCGCGCGAGGGAAGAGAATTTCAAAGCGACGAATTTTAGAGCGGATAAGCTTTTTAAATAAATTGTAATACTTTCATTTTTCTTTTCATTAAAACCGTACAATTAAAATGATGATTTCCATAAGGGACCACTAATTAGTTATTAGGAGTTATAAAAAAAACATTATCCATGGATTAGGTTTGTTCGTTTGCAACCCAAATTAAAAATTAAAATATGGGGAATTTTTATTCCCTTTAAATTCCTTGTATAAGCATCCGTAAGCTAACATGAACGAATTGCCTCGACTAAAGTCGAGGAGTTGTAATAAAACATTATCCATGGATTAGGTTTGTTCGTTTGCAACCTAGATTAAAAATTAAAATATGGGGAATTTTTTTCCCTTTAAATTCCTTGATAAGCATTCATAAGCTAACATGAACGAATTGCCTCGACTAAAGTCGAAGAGTTATAATAAAGCATTATCCATAGAAAACATTATACAATTAAGGTATGAGATCAGATCATAGAACTTTGAGTCTATGCCTAAAGCCAAAGCTAAATTAAGTATATTTTTCTATCGAACGAAAAGTTTCGTTTTGTTTGACACGTAATCCCTGAAAAATAATCAAGCGAAATTTAATGTTAAGCGTCAATGGGAGAAAATCGTCTGTTATGTTTTTCTTAAATATTTCCGAGTGAATAAAATCAGTTGTATTGAAATTTGAAACTCTAAATCGTGCCAGATTGTGATTATATTTAAATTTCATGTTTTAAAAGAAAATTTAATTGTATTTAAATTTAATGTTTTAAAAGAAAATTTAATTGTATTTAAATTTAATGTTTTAAAAGAAAATTAAATATCTGTCACTTCAGACATTCAAGGCCATAACATGTCCTTCTGGGTCTTTGTTCGCAAAGACATTTTTGATATAATATCTGTCACTTCAGACATTCAAGGCCATAACATGTCCTTCTGGGTCTTTGTTCGCAAAGACATTTTTGATATAATATCTGTCACTTCAGACATTCAAGGCCATAACATGTCCTTCTGGGTCTTTGTTCGCAAAGACATTTTTGATATAATATCTGTCACTTCAGTCTAACACGAAAGTGTTAATTTCTATATTAAAAGACTAGCCCTTTAAAAAGTGATTCAGTCAAATCTCTACATTTTTACCATTGCCCTTTAAACCCAATTAAAATTAATTTTTTCATAATTTTTGATGTTAATAGCTGCGGCAGCCGCACTTGATTCAGTCAAATCTCTACATTTTTACCATTGCCCTTTAATCCCAATTAAAAAAAAAATTTTACATTATTTTTGATGTTAATAGCTGGGGCAGCCTCACTTGATTCAGTCAGATCTCTACATTTTTACCATTCCCCTTTAATCCCAATTAAAATTAATTTTTACATTATTTTTGATGTTAATAGCTGGGGGAGCCGCACTTGATTCAGTCAAATCTCTACATTTTTACCATTGCCCTTTAATTCCAATTAAAAAAAATTTTACATTATTTTTGATGTTAATAGCTGGGGGAGCCGCACTTGATTCAGTCAAATCTCTATATTTTTACCATTGCCCTTTAATCCCAATTAAAATTAATTTTTACATTATTTTTGATGTTAATAGCTGGGGCAGACGCACTTGATTCAGTCAAATCTCTACATTTTTACCAGTGCCTCTTAATCCCAATTAAAATTAATTTTTTCATAATTTTTGATGTTAATAGCTGGGGCAGCCGCACTTGATTCAGTCAAATCTCTACATTTTTACCATTGCCCTTTAATCCCAATTAAAACTAATTTTTTCATTATTTTTGATGTTAATAGCTGGGGCAGCCGCACTTGATTCAGCCAGATCTCTACATTTTTACCATTGCCCTTTAAACCCAATTAAAATGAATTTTTTCACAATTTTTGATGTTAACAGCTGGGGCAGCCGCACTTGATTCAGTCAGATCTCTACATTTTTACCATTGCCCTTTAATTCCAATTAAAAAAAATTTTTACATTATTTTTGATGTTAATAGCTGGGGTAGCCGCACTCGATTCAGTCAAATCTCTACATTTTTACCATTGCCCTTTAATCCCAATTAAAATTAATTTTTACATTATTTTTGATGTTAATAGCTGGGGCAGACGCACTTGATTCAGTCAAATCTCTACATTTTTACCAGTGCCTCTTAATCCCAATTAAAATTAATTTTTTCATTATTTTTGATGTTAATAGCTGGGGCAGCCTCACTTGATTCAGTCAGATCTCTACATTTTTACCATTGCCCTTTAAACCCAATTAAAATGAATTTTTTCACAATTTTTGATGTTAATAGCTGGGGCAGCCTCACTTGATTCAGTCAAATTTCTACATTTTTACCAGTGCCCTTTAATCCCAATTAAAATTTTTTTTTTCATTATTTTTGATGTTAATAGCTGGGGCAGCCGCACTTGATTCAGTCAGATCTCTACATTTTTACCATTGCCCTTTAAACCCAATTAAAATTAATTATTTCACAATTTTTGATGTTAATAGCTGGGGCAGCCTCACTTGATTCAGTCAAATTTCTACATTTTTACCAGTGCCCTTTAATCCCAATTAAAATTTATTTTTTCATTATTTTTGATGTTAATAGCTGGGGCAGCCTCACTTGATTCAGTCAAACCTCTACATTTTTACCAGTGCCCTTTAATCCCAATTAAAATTAATTTTTACATTATTTTTGATGTTAATAGCTGGGGCAGCCGCACTTGATTCAGTCAGATCTCTACATTTGTACCATTGCCCTTTAAACCCAATTAAAATTAATTTTTTCATAATTTTTGATGTTAATAGCTGGGGCAGCCGCACTTGATTCAGTCAAATCTCTACATTTTTACCATTGCCCTTTAATCCCAATTAAAATTAATTTTTACATTTTTTTGATGTTAATAGCTGGGGCAGCCGCACTTGATTTAGTCAAATTTCTACATTTTTACCAATGCCCTTTAAACCTAATTAAACAAAATTTTTTCATAATTTTTGATGTTAATAGCTGCGGCAGCCGCACTTGATTTAGTCAAATTTCTACATTTTTACCATTGCCCTTTAAACCCAATTAAAATTAATTTTTTCATAATTTTTGATGTTAATAGCTGGGGCAGCCGCACTTGATTTAGTCAAATTTCTACATTTTTACCATTGCCCTTTAAACCCAATTAAAATTAATTTTTTCATAATTTTTGATGTTAATAGCTGGGGCAGCCTCACTTGATTCAGTCAGATCTCTACATTTTCCCCATTGCCCTTTAAACCCAATTAAAATTAATTTTTTCATCAATTTTGATGTTAATACCTCCGACAGCCGCAGCGAAATCATTATATTTTCCCCATTGCCCTTTAAACCAAATTTAAATTAAATTTTTCATCAATTTTGATGTTAATACCTCCGACAGCCGCAGTGAAATCTTTATATTTTCCCCATTGCCCTTTAAACCAAATTTAATTTAATTATTTCAGCAATTTTTATGTTAATACCTCCGACAGCCGCAATGAAATCTTTATATTTTCCCCATTGCCCTTTAAACCAAATTTAAATTAATTATTTCAGCAATTTTGATGTTAATACCTCCGACAGCCGCAGCGAAATCTTTATATTTTCCCCATTGCCCTTTAAACCAAATTCCAATTAATTTTTTCATTATTTTTGATGTTAATACCTTCCTTATTGCCGTTCGGAATGGCAAGTCGTTCGGAATTTCACTCATTTTTAAAAAGGAGAGTAATTTTAAGGCGGAGAAATTGAAAATTAATGTTATTCTATGGGATTTAGAGACTTACCTTTCAGATTTATTTTCTAATGCTTCCAAATATTTTACAGGCTTTATTTTAAGACTAATTTCATAATTTTATACCGATTAGTTTGGTCACAGTCTATAAACGGCAAAAATATGAAGAAGGAGAAATTAAGTCATTAGAGTTCAATACCCATAGCCTCCAAATCAAGCGCGCGCGCTCGTGCTCGTGATTTTAAAAAGCCATATAAAACCTAAGCCTAATTTGTCAAATTAGGCTTAGGTTTTTGGCGAATCTATTTCTCCGCCTTGTTGTTCCCTCCGTTTTCATAAATAGATTGTGGGCCAACTAATTGGTGTAAAATTATGAAATTAGTCTTAAAATAAAGCTCGAATCTTAATTCATACCACACGGAAAATCCAAGTCTGAAAAATATCCGGAAGTATTAGAAAATAAATCTGAAAGGTAAGCCACTTTCAAAAAACCAAATCCCATAGAATAACATTACGATTTGGCCATGCGCGAAACCAGCTAAGTACCAAAAAAGGGTCAACTTTAGAATTAATTTTAAAATACTTAGACTTAATATTTTTAAATGAAACTTGAAAAGTTCAACATTCGAACCTTGCTCTACCATTTAAAAGTGATTATATCTGTAACAAATAATTCCTCTTTTAGTTCTGTCAATCACTGGACTTGTCCTCGAAAGAGTCGATTTTAATGTTATTCTATGGGAGAATGGAGCGTTTTGATTGGCTAGAGACTGAATTTTTTAGGAAATAAAAATAGCATTACAGATGATGATGGGCCCAATACATAGAACCCTACCGGGTTCTAAGAATTCCCAACCTTATCTATTCCCAACCTTTGCTTAATTTTATTAGGTTAAGTTGGTTTAGGTTGGGTTGGGTTAGGGTAAATTGGGTTGGGTAAGGTTATCAAAACTCATAAAGGAAATTTGTTGGGTTGGGTTAGGGCTTATTGGGTTGGTTAGGTTATCAAAACTAATAAAGGAAATTTGTTGGGTAGAGTTGGTTTAGGGTAGGTTGGGTTGGGTTAAGTTAGGTTGGGTTGGGTTGGGTTTAGTTAGGTTGGGTTGGGTTTGGTTAGGTTATCAATACTAATAAAGTAAATTGTTCTTTAGATTGGGTTACGGTAGGCTGGGTTAGTGGGATTGTGTTGGGGTAGGCTGAGTTGGGTTGGATTGCGTTGAGTTAAGGTAGGTTGGGTTGGGTTAGGTTACCAAAACTAATAAATTAAATTGTTCTTTAGATGCACCAAGAAGTGTGTGCAGAAATGATTAAACGGGCCTAAGGAACCGATCAAGAGGATATTGTTCGCGAAGGCATTTACCTTGGGAGTGGATTGGGCGAAATAAGAATTGGGCAAAATAATCGAAATGTTATTTGGCGAGATGGAAATTAGGGGAAATGGATAGTAGGCGAAATGGGATTGGGCCAAATGGGACTTGAGCGAAATGGGAATTGAGTTATATGGGATTGGGCGAAATAAGAATATACCAAATGGGAATTGGGCTATATGAGATTGGGTGAAATAGGACTGGGCGAAATGGGAATTAGGTAAAATGAGATTGGAGGAGATGAAATTGGATCAAATGGGGGTAGACTCTTACTAGTACCTGGGGAGTTCAGAAAAAATACTTAAAAGAATCTACGACCATCAGAAATGGGAGCAAAACTTAAATGAAACTTTCAAATCTCCGTGTTAAAATCACTTAGGCTGGTTTAGGTTGGGTTGGGTTAGGAACTCTTGTATTTTAATTTGGATATTTGAAAATTTCAAATACGTTTTACCAAATTTCTGTTGGTCGTAGATTTTTATAAGTATTTTTCTGAATTCTCCTAATTCTAATTAGTCCATAACTGTGTTAAAATCCCATAGGTTGGGCTGGGTTAGGCTAGGTTGGATCAATTTCGGTAAGGTTGGGTTAGATTGGGCTGGGCTAGGAACTCTATAGAAATTTAAGAGTTTCAAGTACGTTTATATACTGTAATCTCATGAATATGACTTAAAAATATTAATTAAAATCAACAGTTCCCTTTATAAAGTTGAATTTCGCTGATTTAAAAATATTTTGTTTTTCTAAACAATAACATTTCATTAATATTTTACGAAATGTTTGGGTCTAGTGCTCAAGTTACTGTACCATTAAATTATTATTTTAAATGTTTGCTTGCAGAGATTTAATCTTTGCGCTCCTGGGAATTTAATTATGTAAATCCCATCGGGTATTTAAGGCGAATAAAAACGCAACCCGGCCCGGGCCCGATGGAAAATGAGCCCAACCCGACCCGATATGAATTTCACGAAATAAAAGCCCTACCCGACCCGGATTTTTTTTTTTTTTTTTTTTTTTTTTTTTGTGCCGTCCCGACCCGAAACTGGTTCGGGTTGGGTCGAAAAAACCCGATTTAATCGGGGGCCCGACTCGTCTCTACATCCTATACCATTGTTCAACCTATCTTTGCAGGGCGTAAAAAGCTACAAAACCTCTCTACGCTATCAAGATGGAGAAGAATGTATACAACTTATCTACCTTTATTGTTCCTCCTAGGGTATAATCGCGTCTTGTTTCGTACATTTAATACTGACGTTCAAGAGCAGTTGGCATGAATTATTTAATCCTTTGCTCAAGAGGTTAGATGTTACGTAAAAACTAGCTGAAGACCTGCCCTACATGCTTCGGGCCCCATGAAATTTTATGGAAATATAATTGTTTCCGCATCGACGAAACAAACGACAATGTATTTCGACATCGAAGTCGAATTTTTAATTCTAATTTTAATTTAAAAAGCGGTACAAAACGAAATTAAATTTTATTGTATAGCCAGAGTGTAATCCTAACTCTAATAAAATTAACGATCCCTTGGTACGTTCGGAATACCCTCTTTAGACGAGGCCTAATTAGCCGTAGTTTGATCAGATTTAACCGAGGTTTAAGTAGCCTTCTCAGTTCAAAAAACTTCGGTTAACTGTGATTAAACCTCGGTTAATTCTGATTAAACCGGCTAGTTACGCCATGGATGTATAAAGAACTAACCTTCATGGATATTGCACTCGTACCTTCTGTAAGGCATTTTCAGTAGATCGCGAGTTCGGGTAATTGCGTCCGCTAGCGACGGCGGAAGTGGGGCTCTTTTTGGGAAATTTTTGCGAAACGGATTTCCTGTTTACAAATTGTCGTCTGCACGTTCTGCAGTTTTTCAATTTCAAATGTGACGTAATGGTACACTTCCTGTCTAACGTGAACATGGCGCATTTCGTTCACGCGTTTTTCTCGGAGTGCAATATCCATGAACGTTAGTTCTTTATACATCCATGGTTACGCCTCGTCTGAAAAGGGTATAACGATACTAATTTTAAATTTTCACTAAATTCTAATTATAATTAAAAAAGAAATACGGACCCCGATTTAATTTTGTCTCATAGGAAGAGTGTTTCTCTAAGAGTAATAAAATTGGCGATCCCAACGAATTTAAAATAAAAAAACACGCTAAGATTGAACGACGAACGAACGGTGTGGTTTTCCTATATAAGATTGGCTCTGGCTTTATTTATTTTATAAACTACTCTTGAACCAAAGTACAATACACGGTAAATAGTTTAAAACGTAGTTTAACGCTGCAGAAGGAGCCTTGGCTGGATTCCTATGATTCGTCTACCAGGATGTACTATTACTTGTTCGAAAACAACAAACGTTTAAGGTATTACGCGAATGCCAAAGAAATAGAGTGTTGAGTGACGCAATGGGAAACCTCAATTAATTTATATTCTGAAAATATTACAGATACATTTATATACCTTGGAACAAACCTAAGGAAAAGGTATGATAATTATACATTAAACATATTATACAAAAACGTAGCTTTGCTTCGCACTTCTAAAAAAGTGCATTTACTCCCATCAATGGTCGACCGAAGCCGTAAAGGTTCAGAAAATAAAAATTCAAAACCGTGAAGGGTCAGAAATTAAAAATTAACTGTTAAAGATATAAGGAAGTTATACTTTTAGATATTAATATGAATAAAAACTATACAAATAAAGACGTATAAATTCGGCCTATAGAAAGTTTAAATTATGAAGTCACTCTTTAGGGAGACAGCAAAGAGCCAAGGGGGAAAGAAAGCCTGACGTCATGGAACCCCTTATTGAGGGGAGCGTTTGTAATGATTAATACTGTAACTCCCTCACTAGGGGATAACACCGAGGAGAGATATAGAAACCTCTGACGTAGCAATGTCTCCCTTGCTGATTCCCTATAGTAGAATCCACCCTTGGAATGGTAAATTTTTACGCCAGTTTAAATAGTTTCCTTTCTTAAGGATGAATCTACTATTAAAACTCTCCATAGGTCGAATTTATAAGTCTTTATTTGTATCACTTGTATTCATATTAATATCTAAAGTATAACTTCCTTATTTCTTAGACTGTGGCTTTCTTATAAATGTAACCGTTAATTTTTAAATTCTGACTCTTCACGGTTTTGAATTTTTAATTTCTGTACCTTTACGGCTTTGGTCGACCATTGTTGGGTATAAATTCACTTTTGTAGAAGTGCGAAGCAAAGCTACGTTTTTTAAATTTTTAATTGATTTTTGTGGATTGAAATTACAAACCTATATACGTTTACCCTACTTCGGGTTAATAAGGGGGTCTCCATCGCGATACGAAATTAAAGAAATAAAGAAAGGAAAGGATAAAACCGTACTTTTTCCTATCCACCCTCTCTGTAAAATACTCAACCGAACTCGGTAAAATCTGAAACTTACAGTTTTGGTGGAATTGTGATATTAAAATCCGCTTTTCCAAGAGGCACAGTTCCCAAGATATTCGCGAGATTAAACTATAAAATTCCTAGCAATTTCAATAAATTTTGGTACTATTAATATAGCTAACTTAAATTAGGATTATACAAAAAAGAGGTTGCTTCGCAACCTTAAAAAAACTCTTTATCTAACTCGAATCAAACCCGTGAAGGGACAGAAATTATTTGTTAGAGAAAGAGCAATTTCATATCTTTAAAATTATAGTTAGTAGGTTTAGTCTACTACTTCAAAGATTTTATTACATCAAAAATGTCTTTGCGAACAAAGACCCAGAAGGACATGTTATGGCCTTGAATGTCTGAAGTGACAGATATTTAATTTTCTTTTAAAACATTAAATTTAAATACAATCAAATTTTCTTTTAAAACATGAAATTTAAATATAATTAGATTTTCTTTTAAAACGAAATTTAAATATAATCACAATCTGGCACGATTTAGAGTTTCAAATTTCAAAACAACTGATTTTATTCACTCGGAAATATTTAAGAAAAAACATAACAGACGATTTTCTCCCATTGACGCTTAACATTAAATTTGGCTTAATTATTTTTCAGGGAAAACGTGTATTGAACTGTTATTTTTCAGTATAACGCGAGTCCACTTTTTGTTTTCTTAATTTAACCCGAATTTCCACGACTCGCGATTGAACGGATCGTTAAAAATACTCGCCGGTTTATTGGAATGGGTATATGATAAAGGGAAATGTGTTTTTTTAAGCCCGTTTAAAGTCACCTTCTTTTCTAACTTAGCAGACGACGCAAACCATAACAATTTGTACTTTCAAAGCTATATTGCGCGCGCGAGGGAAGAGAACTTCAAAGCGACGAATTTTAGAGCGGATAAGGTTTTTAAATAAATTGTAATACCTTCATTTTTCTTTTCATTAAAACCGTACAATTAAAATGATGATTTCCATAAGGGACCACTAATTAGTTATTAGGAGTTATAATAAAACATTATCCATGGATTAGGTTTGTTCGTTTGCAACCTAAATTAAAATATAGGGAATTTTTATTCCCTTTAAATTCCTTGTATAAGCATTCATAAGCTAACATGAACGTATTGCCTCGACTAAAGTCGAGGAGTTATAACAAAACATTATCCATGGATTAGGTTTGTTCGTTTGCAACCTAAATTAAAAATTAAAATATGGGGAATTTTTTTCCCTTTAAATTCCTTGTATAAGCATTCATAAGCTAACATGAACGAATTGCCTCGACTAAAGTCGAGGAGTTGTAATAAAACATTATCCATGGATTAGGTTTGTTCGTTTGCAACCTAGATTAAAAATTTAAATATGGGGAATTTTTATTCCCTTTAAATTACTTGTATAAGCATTCATAAGCTAACATGAACGTATTGCCTCGACTAAAGTCGAGGAGTTATAACAAAACATTATCCATGGAATAGGTTTGTTCGTTTACAACCTAAATTAAAAATTAAAATATGGGGAATTTTTTTCCCTTTAAATTCCTTGTATAAGCATTCATAAGCTAACATGAACGAATTGCCTCGACTAAAGTCGAGGAGTTGTAATAAAACATTATCCATGGATTAGGTTTGTTCGTTTGCAACCTAGATTAAAAATTAAAATATGGGGAATTTTTATTCCCTTTAAATTCCTTGTATAAGCATTCATAAGCTAACATGAACGAATTGCCTCGACTAAAGTCGAGGAGTTATAATAAAACATTATCCATAGAAAACATTATCCAATTAAGGTATGAGATCAGATCATAGAACTTTGATTCTACGCCTAAAGCCAAAGCTAAATTAAGTAAATTTTTCTATCGAACGAAAAGTTTCGTTTTGTTTGACACGTAATCCCTGAAAAATAATTAAGCGAAATTTAATGTTAAGCGTCAATGGGAGAAAATCGTCTGTTATGTTTTTTCTTAAATATTTCCGAGTGAATAAAATCAGTTGTTTTGAAATTTGAAACTCTAAATCGTGCCAGATTGTGATTATATTTAAATTTCGTTTTAAAAGAAAATCTAATTATATTTAAATTTCATGTTTTAAAAGAAAATTTGATTGTATTTAAATTTAATGTTTTAAAAGAAAATTAAATATCTGTCACTTCAGACATTCAAGGCCATAACATGTCCTTCTGGGTCTTTGTTCGCAAAGACATTTTTGATGTAATATCTGTTACTTCAGTCTAGCACGAAAGTGTTAACTTCTATATTAAAAGACTAGCCCTTTAAAAAGTGATTCAGTCAAATCTCTACATTTTTAACATTGCCCTTTAAACCCAATTAAAATAAAAAATTTCATTATTTTTGATGTTAATAGCTGGGGCAGCCGCACTTGATTCAGTCGGATCTCTACATTTTTACCATTGTTCTTTAAAACCAATTAAAATTAATTTTTTCATAATTTTTGATGTTAATAGCTGCGGCAGCTGCACTTGATTTAGTCAAATTTATTAATTTTTATCATTGCCCTTTAAACCCAGTTAAAATTAATTTTTTCATAATTTTTGATGTTAATAGCTGCGGCAGCCTCACTTGATTCAGTCAGATCTCTACATTTTTATCATTGCCCTTTAAACCGAATTAAAATTAATTTTTTCATAATTTTTGATGTTAATAGCTGCGACAGCCGCACTTGATTCAGTGAGATCTCTACATTTTTACCATATCCCTTTAAACCCAATTAAAATAAAAAAATTTCATAATTTTTGATGTTAATAGCTGCGGCAGCCACACTTGATTCAGTCAAATCTCTACATTTTTACCAGTGCCCTTTAATGCCAATTAAAATTAATTTTTTCATAATTTTTGATTTTAATAGCTGCGACAGCCGCACTTTATTCAGTCAGATCTCTACATTTTTACCAGTGCCCTTTAATCCCAATTAAAATTATTTTTTTCATAATTTTTGATGTTAATAGCTGCGGCAGCCACACTTGATTCAGTCAAATCTCTACATTTTTACCAGTGCCCTTTAATCCCAATTAAAATTAATTTTTTCATAATTTTTGATTTTAATAGCTGCGACAGCCGCATTTGATTCAGTCAGATCTCTACATTTTTACCAGTGCCCTTTAATCCCAATTAAAATTATTTTTTTCATAATTTTTGATGTTAATAGCTGCGGCAGCCACACTTGATTCAGTCAAATCTCTACATTTTTACCAGTGCCCTTTAATCCCAATTAAAATTAATTTTTTCATAATTTTTGATTTTAATAGCTGCGACAGCCACATTTGATTCAGTCAGATCTCTACATTTTTACCAGTGCCCTTTAATCCCAATTAAAATTATTTTTTTCATAATTTTTGATGTTAATAGCTGCGGCAGCCACACTTGATTCAGTCAAATATCTACATTTTTACCAGTGCCCTTTAATCCCAATTAAAATTAATTTTTTCATAATTTTTTATGTTAATACCTCCGGCAGCCGCACTTGATTCCAGTCAAATCTCTACATTTTTACCAGTGCCCTTTAATCCCGATTAAAATTAATTTTTTCATAATTTTAGATGTTAATACCTCCGACAGCCGCACTTGATTCCAGTCAAATCTCTACATTTTTACCAGTGCCCTTTAATCCCGATTAAAATTAATTTTTTCATAATTTTAGATGTTAATACCTCCGACAGCCGCACTTGATTCCAGTCAAATCTCTACATTTTTACCAGTGCCCTTTAATCCCAATTAAAATTAATTTTTTTCATAATTTTTGATGTTAATAGCTGGGGCAGCCGCACTTGATTCCAGTCAAATTTCTACATTTTTCCAGTGCCCTTTAATCCCAATTAAAATTAATTTTTTCATAATTTTTGATGTTAATACTAAAGTCGAGGAGTTATAACAAAACATTATCCATGGATTAGGTTTGTTCGTTTGCAACCTAAATTAAAAATTAAAATATGGGGAATTTTTTTCCCTTTAAATTCCTTGTATAAGCATTCATAAGCTAACATGAACGAATTGCCTCGACTAAAGTCGAGGAGTTGTAATAAAACATTATCCATGGATTAGGTTTGTTCGTTTGCAACCTAGATTAAAAATTTAAATATGGGGAATTTTTATTCCCTTTAAATTACTTGTATAAGCATTCATAAGCTAACATGAACGTATTGCCTCGACTAAAGTCGAGGAGTTATAACAAAACATTATCCATGGAATAGGTTTGTTCGTTTACAACCTAAATTAAAAATTAAAATATGGGGAATTTTTTTCCCTTTAAATTCCTTGTATAAGCATTCATAAGCTAACATGAACGAATTGCCTCGACTAAAGTCGAGGAGTTGTAATAAAACATTATCCATGGATTAGGTTTGTTCGTTTGCAACCTAGATTAAAAATTAAAATATGGGGAATTTTTATTCCCTTTAAATTCCTTGTATAAGCATTCATAAGCTAACATGAACGAATTGCCTCGACTAAAGTCGAGGAGTTATAATAAAACATTATCCATAGAAAACATTATCCAATTAAGGTATGAGATCAGATCATAGAACTTTGATTCTACGCCTAAAGCCAAAGCTAAATTAAGTAAATTTTTCTATCGAACGAAAAGTTTCGTTTTGTTTGACACGTAATCCCTGAAAAATAATTAAGCGAAATTTAATGTTAAGCGTCAATGGGAGAAAATCGTCTGTTATGTTTTTTCTTAAATATTTCCGAGTGAATAAAATCAGTTGTTTTGAAATTTGAAACTCTAAATCGTGCCAGATTGTGATTATATTTAAATTTCGTTTTAAAAGAAAATCTAATTATATTTAAATTTCATGTTTTAAAAGAAAATTTGATTGTATTTAAATTTAATGTTTTAAAAGAAAATTAAATATCTGTCACTTCAGACATTCAAGGCCATAACATGTCCTTCTGGGTCTTTGTTCGCAAAGACATTTTTGATGTAATATCTGTTACTTCAGTCTAGCACGAAAGTGTTAACTTCTATATTAAAAGACTAGCCCTTTAAAAAGTGATTCAGTCAAATCTCTACATTTTTAACATTGCCCTTTAAACCCAATTAAAATAAAAAATTTCATTATTTTTGATGTTAATAGCTGGGGCAGCCGCACTTGATTCAGTCGGATCTCTACATTTTTACCATTGTTCTTTAAAACCAATTAAAATTAATTTTTTCATAATTTTTGATGTTAATAGCTGCGGCAGCTGCACTTGATTTAGTCAAATTTATTAATTTTTATCATTGCCCTTTAAACCCAGTTAAAATTAATTTTTTCATAATTTTTGATGTTAATAGCTGCGGCAGCCTCACTTGATTCAGTCAGATCTCTACATTTTTATCATTGCCCTTTAAACCGAATTAAAATTAATTTTTTCATAATTTTTGATGTTAATAGCTGCGACAGCCGCATTTGATTCAGTCAGATCTCTACATTTTTACCAGTGCCCTTTAATCCCAATTAAAATTATTTTTTTCATAATTTTTGATGTTAATAGCTGCGGCAGCCACACTTGATTCAGTCAAATCTCTACATTTTTACCAGTGCCCTTTAATGCCAATTAAAATTAATTTTTTCATAATTTTTGATTTTAATAGCTGCGACAGCCGCACTTTATTCAGTCAGATCTCTACATTTTTACCAGTGCCCTTTAATCCCAATTAAAATTATTTTTTTCATAATTTTTGATGTTAATAGCTGCGGCAGCCACACTTGATTCAGTCAAATCTCTACATTTTTACCAGTGCCCTTTAATCCCAATTAAAATTAATTTTTTCATAATTTTTGATTTTAATAGCTGCGACAGCCGCATTTGATTCAGTCAGATCTCTACATTTTTACCAGTGCCCTTTAATCCCAATTAAAATTATTTTTTTCATAATTTTTGATGTTAATAGCTGCGGCAGCCACACTTGATTCAGTCAAATCTCTACATTTTTACCAGTGCCCTTTAATCCCAATTAAAATTAATTTTTTCATAATTTTTGATTTTAATAGCTGCGACAGCCACATTTGATTCAGTCAGATCTCTACATTTTTACCAGTGCCCTTTAATCCCAATTAAAATTATTTTTTTCATAATTTTTGATGTTAATAGCTGCGGCAGCCACACTTGATTCAGTCAAATCTCTACATTTTTACCAGTGCCCTTTAATCCCAATTAAAATTAATTTTTTCATAATTTTTTATGTTAATACCTCCGGCAGCCGCACTTGATTCCAGTCAAATCTCTACATTTTTACCAGTGCCCTTTAATCCCGATTAAAATTAATTTTTTCATAATTTTAGATGTTAATACCTCCGACAGCCGCACTTGATTCCAGTCAAATCTCTACATTTTTACCAGTGCCCTTTAATCCCGATTAAAATTAATTTTTTCATAATTTTAGATGTTAATACCTCCGACAGCCGCACTTGATTCCAGTCAAATCTCTACATTTTTACCAGTGCCCTTTAATCCCAATTAAAATTAATTTTTTTCATAATTTTTGATGTTAATAGCTGGGGCAGCCGCACTTGATTCCAGTCAAATTTCTACATTTTTCCAGTGCCCTTTAATCCCAATTAAAATTAATTTTTTCATAATTTTTGATGTTAATACCTCCGGCAGCCGCACTTGATTCCAGTCAAATCTCTACATTTTTACCAGTGCCCTTTAATCCCAATTAAAATTTATTTTTTCATAATTTTTGATGTTAATAGCTGCGGCAGCCACACTTGATTCAGTCAAATCTCTACATTTTTACCAGTGCCCTTTAATCCCAATTAAAATTAATTTTTTCATAATTTTTTTTGTTAATACCTCCGGCAGCCGCACTTGATTCCAGTCAAATCTCAACATTTTTACCAGTGCCCTTTAATCCCAATTAAAATTAATTTTTTCATAATTTTTGATGTTAATAGCTGCGGCAGCCACACTTGATTCAGTCAAATCTCTACATTTTTACCAGTGCCCTTTAATCCCAATTAAAATTAATTTTTTCATAATTTTTTATGTTAATACCTCCGGCAGCCGCACTTGATTCCAGTCAAATCTCTACATTTTTACCAGTGCCCTTTAATCCCAATTAAAATTAATTTTTTCATAATTTTTGATGTTAATAGCTGCGGCAGCTGCACTTGATTCAGTCAAATCTCTACATTTTTACCAGTGCCCTTTAATCCCAATTAAAATTTATTTTTTCATAATTTTTGATGTTAATAGCTGGGGCAGCTGCACTTGATTCAGTCAAATCTCTACATTTTTACCAGTGCCCTTTAATCCCAATTAAAATTAATTTTTTCATAATTTTTTATGTTAATACCTCCGGCAGCCGCACTTGATTCCAGTCAAATCTCTACATTTTTACCAGTGCCCTTTAATCCCAATTAAAATTTATTTTTTCATAATTTTTGATGTTAATAGCTGCGGCAGCCACACTTGATTCAGTCAAATCTCTACATTTTTACCAGTGCCCTTTAATCCCAATTAAAATTAATTTTTTCATAATTTTTTATGTTAATACCTCCGGCAGCCGCACTTGATTCCAGTCAAATCTCTACATTTTTACCAGTGCCCTTTAATCCCAATTAAAATTAATTTTTTCATAATTTTTGATGTTAATAGCTGCGGCAGCCACACTTGATTCAGTCAAATCTCTACATTTTTACCAGTGCCCTTTAATCCCAATTAAAATTAATTTTTTCATAATTTTTTATGTTAATACCTCCGGCAGCCGCACTTGATTCCAGTCAAATCTCTACATTTTTACCAGTGCCCTTTAATCCCAATTAAAATTAATTTTTTCATAATTTTTTATGTTAATAGCTGCGGCAGCTGCACTTGATTCAGTCAAATCTCTACATTTTTACCAGTGCCCTTTAATCCCAATTAAAATTTATTTTTTCATAATTTTTGATGTTAATAGCTGGGGCAGCCGCACTTGATTCAGTCAAATCTCTACATTTTTACCAGTGCCCTTTAATCCCAATGAAAGTTAATTTTTTCATAATTTTCGATGCTAATACCTCCGACAGCTGCACTTGATTCCAGTCAAATCTCTAAATTTTTACCAGTGCTCTTTAATCCCAATTAAAATTAATTTTTTCATAATTTTTGATGTTAATACCTCCGGCAGCCGCACTTGATTCCAGTCAAATCTCTACATTTTTACCAGTGCCCTTTAATCCCAATTAAAATTAATTTTTTCATAATTTTTGATGTTAATAGCTGCGGCAGCCGCACTTGATTCAGTCAAATCTCTACATTTTTACCAGTGCCCTTTAAACCCAATTAAAATTAATTTTTTCATAATTTTTGATGTTAATACCTCCGGCAACCGCACTTGATTCCAGTCAAATCTCTACATTTTTACCAGTGCCCTTTAATCCCAATTAAAATTAATTTTTTCATCATTTTTGATGTTAATACCTCCGTCAACCGCAGCGAAATCTTTATATTTTCCCCATTACCCTTAAACCAGATTTAAAATAATTTTTTCATCATTTTTTATGTTAATACCTCCGACAGCCGCAGCGAAATCTTCATATTTTTCCCATTACCCTTTAAACTAAACTAAATTTATTTTGGATGTTAATACCTTCCTTATTGCCGTTCGAAATGCCAAGTCGTTCGGACTTTCACATTTTTAAAAAGGAGAGTACTTTTAAGTTTTAAGGCGGAGAAATTGAAAATTAATGTAATTCTATGGGATTTAGATTTTTTGTAAGAGACTTTCCTTTCAGATTTATTTTCTAATGATTCCAGATCTTTTACGGGCTTTAGTTTTAGACTAATTTCATAAACGGCAAAAATATGAAGAAGGAGAAATTAAGTCAGAGTTCAATACCCATAGCCTCCAAATCAAGCGCGCTCCTCCACGAGTCCTCCTGCACGTGATTTTAAAAAGCCATATAAAACCTAAGCCTAATTTGTCAAATTAGGCTTAGGTTTTTGGCGAATCTATTTCTCCGCCTTACTTTTTCGTCCGTTTTCATAAATAGATTGTGGGCCAACTAATCGGTGTAAAATTATGAAATTAGTCTTAAAATAAAGCTTGAAACTTAATTCATACCACACGGAAAATAAAAGTCTGAAAAATATCCGGAAGTATTAGAAAATAAATCTGAAAGGTAAGCCACTTTCAAAAAACCAAATCCCATAGAATAACATTACGAATTTGGCCATGCGCGAAACCAGCTAAGTACCAAAAAAAGGGTCAACTTCAGAATTAATTTTAAAATACTTAGACTTAATATTTTTAAATGAAACTTGAAAAGTTCAACATTCGAACCTTGCTCTACCTTTTAAAAGTGATTATAACTGTAACAAATAATTCCTCTTTTAGTTCTGTCAATCACTGGACTTGTCCTCGAAAGAGTCGATTTTAATGTTATTTTATGGGAGAATGGAGCGTTTTGATTGGCTAGAGACTGAATTTTTTAGGAAATCAAAATAGCATTACAGATGATGATGGGCCCATAACATAGAACCCTACCGGGTTCTAAGAATTACTATTATATATTTTCCAAAAAACGGATAAAGACGACCTAGGACTAATGATAAATATATATATACATTAAAGGAACTCCATCTTTAGCTAATTTTATTAGTGATACTGATAGAATTTAAAATTAACATCAATGGGAGAGGAAGTTTAACTAGGTCGTCTTTATCCGTTTTTTGGAAAATATATAATAGTAATAAAATCTTTGAAGTAGTAGACTAAACCTACTAACTATAATTTTAAAGATATGAAATTGCTCTTTCTCTAACAAATAATTTCTGTCCCTTCACGGGTTTGATTCGAGTTAGATAAAGAGTTTTTTTAAGGGTGCGAAGCAACCTCTTTTTTGTATAATTTCTGTCCATTTTTCACCAAAAATATACACCTTTTCCACATTTCACTATTTTGCTTTATAGGTTTATTGAACCTTAATACTTACTAATGCTGAATAAAAATTAAAGCGTTTAATTGAGGCTTCAATCTATTCGTAATTGAGACCCTGGTACAAATCTCGAAAGGCAGAGATTAACAGAGAGAAGGCATGCCTTATACCGATTTCATTTTTTAATTTTACCCCCCTTTGACCCCCTTTTTTTTGACCGATTTTCACCCCCCTCCCCTCCCCCTCAGGGGACCTGGTCGATTTTTTTAAATACCCCCCCCCCGTACCCCCTACCCTTTTCCCGACCTGCGCGATTTTTTAACCACCACCACCCCTCCCCCTACCCTTTTTTTTTGCTCTCGACGTTCGGCACCCCAGGGGGCTATTGACCCCCGTCCTTTTGTCGGGCACGTCTCAACAGGTATTTATGGGTCTTAACGGGTCTAGTGATTCATGAACTCCCTTTCCTTAGTAAGCCAACGTACGATATATGCGTAAGAATGGAAAAGCGTAGTATTTGAAAACATTTTATTGAAAACATTAGGTTTACGTTGATTTTTTTTATTGATATTCGGATTTCAAACATTCCTTCAGCTTTCCAAGCTGGCCCACGATAATTGTAAACAAATTGTAACTCCTAAAGACACTTTCTAATCCTTTGGTTTTTAAGTTATCTTCGAAAGTAGTTATTACAGTAAATGGCGAAACGTAACTAGAAAAATATTGATATACAGTGTCAAACTTTTCTTGAATATCATCGAGATAGTACAAACTTATGCGCGAATTATACATCTTCCCGTAAATCTTTGTAAAGTAATCTCCGATAGTATTATACATTTCTTCGATAATTAATTTATGATTATTTATCTGTTCCAAATGGAGGGTTACGTTCTTTGAAATTCGATGTAATTCGCACGCTTCCAGGCAGTTGAGGGTTATTTCATCAGTGGTCGTTCCTGCCGAGATGAACCGTAGAGAATCATGGTGAGAGATAGCTTTCAGGGTGACGCCGGTGGATGTTTCGTGGACAGCGATGGTGAAGTTTGAATCTTCTTTCCCCGAGGTCCAACCGCTTAGTGGGCCAAGTCTTGGAACTAGTGAATCCCATTCTTCAGGCGTGATGCTGAAACTGGTGATATTGTCCTTGACGCACAGTCGGATTTCAGGATTCAGCGTGCCGCAGGCAAACCCGAAGGTTAAAAATAGATTGTCGCTAAGGTGTAGTCGGTGATTGACTTTTCGTCCGCTAACGGGAATCTTCCTCCGTAAACCAGTATCGGGGTCGACTAGGATGACTTTAAAAAAAAGGATACGCTATAGCTTCTAACCTATTTAATAAAACGGCGTAAGGTAAAAACTTCTACTTACGAGAGGATTGCGTAGACGGCGGATTCATCTTCAGAGGCGACAGCTTCGGCGTTCAGGGCTCAAGTGGCGAACCACCGAGTCGGTTAACTATTTATACCCTATAATGCACCTGACACCTGTACTCGGTAAAACCAGACCGCCTAGCGGGACATCAAAAAACATTTTATACCGATAGTAAAACAAGCGCGTTCGCATTTGACATTTGACTTATTTTTCGCGCGTGCTTGACCGTACTAGAGAGGGTTTAAAGATAGTTAATGCGAACGTGACCTAAAGATCACGCTATTATTGACTTCCTATAATTGACAGTTCCATTATTCGACTTCAGATTGATTTTTATGTCAAAGTTTTGAAACCACAGATTAATGGCTTCTAAAGTGCCAAGAATTAAAATGACACATAGTACGACCACTAGATTTTGAGGGTTCTTTGTTAACAAACTCTTTATAGAACCCGAGCGAAGGGGTCCGTCCATGGCGAATGACAAGACGCGACTGACGGTTTATTCCATCATAGTGACTGCTTATATGGTCCGCGCTCTACGAGTGGGAGTAAAACCCGCGGGTGTTATTGTTACAATGAAACGGTCATTCGACTTCTTTCTAGATATGGCGGTAAATAGACCTTGGCCGCTTAGAAAAATATACGAATTTTACTTTTTTCTCTGTAATGTAATCAAAGTTAATCCCGCCGAAGTTCCAACTGTTTTGCCGATTTTTCTACGCCATGTAAGTTTCTCAGTTATTAGCGCGTTTATGGACATTATCGAATATATGATGAAAGTACCGAAAACCCCCGAAGAGTGTCAGAGCTATGAGCAGTTAAATCTACTATGGAGTTTGATACCCGAGCGGTTAAAGGACCAATATCTAGTTAGAATGCAAAAACGTCTCGAAGAAATTAAAAAACAAATAAATGACGAGATACATTTGGTAGAAGATTTTTTGAATTCGCAGAATGATAGAGATATCGTGGAGTTTCTAGACGGGCCAGTCGTAGATTTCATGAACTCGCAGTATGACAGAGAGGTTATACAATTTCTGGACGGACCTAATCTCGAAGAAAATATCGACGCGTCTATGGGTTCAATCGAACAGGAGGACAATGTTGACGACCCACCACTAACCCCTAATTTATCGGGAGAAATTGTTCAAGAAGGCGGCGGTAACCCACCTCAAATGGCTCCCCCCCTAGGCGAGATTCCGGGGTGCGTAATTCTGAACCAAAACGAAAGATATTACGACCGGTTCAACATGTATGGACGCGAAATCGTACTGGAGTTAAACGGGATAGACATTCAGCGTACCGTATGTGACGTTGCAGAGCGCGTGTTGGTGCAGTACCGACCGGGAGATATGGTACAGATAACCATTCGCAGTCTCACGCTGACCGCTCGGTGCGAATTAGAGCTCTCGTTCAGAAGACTTGACCAAGTCGATCCGGCGCTAATATTTGGCATGATTGAGGATATTCTCTATGACGATGAGATTGAGAAATTCTTTCTGGGGCCCATAAGCATCATCTTCAATATAGTCAGGCTGCCGCACGGGAATAGCCTACCCGTAAAACGGGGAATGAAGCCTTTTAATGTTTTTTGCAAAGGTCGAAGGGGTATCGTTCGTATCATTAACCATGACTCGCTTTGTCTGCCTCGCGCGCTATGCGTGGCGATCGCTCATCGTAGGTTCGTTGATGACAACACCGGTGATAAAAAACTCAAAAAGCATTACGAATCCATTTCCAAGACCTCAAACGAAGACAATACAATGCAAAAAACCGAAGCCCTAGCTCTTTGTATCAAGGCGGGAGTTAGGACGGGCAAAGAATGCGGGAGCGCAGTATCGTTCGAAAAGTTCAAGGCGAGTTTAAACGAATACTCCATCTTGGTTTACGCATTTCAGAATAACATTCCGGTGCTAACTTTAGGAGAAAATAACCCGCAAGATCAGCGACCTCGACTATTTCTCCTAAATGAAAAAAACCATTTTAACGTTATTACGAATCTTAAGCCGCTATTTAATTCGCAATATTTTTGTTTTCTATGTCTCGAGCCCTATTGGCGTCCACGATCGCATAAATGTAACGCGTTCTGCTTTAGTTGCATGCGAGACCAGATATGCGGAGGCGAAAAAATTACCTGCGTCAAGTGTACTAGAACGTTTAACGGTAGAGAGTGTTTCGATAGTCATCTAAACAAAATCGGGTCAAAAAAATCTCTTTGCGAGCGATTATTTACATGTAAGGAATGTTTCAAAACAATAGATCACGACAGACGTCGAGAAAAGCATACGTGCGGGGAAATGTATTGTCCAGTGTGTAAAAAATACGTACCATCGAGTCATTTATGTTACGTACAAATTATTAAACCTAACGAAAACAAACCGTCGATAAAAAAACAAAAACAAAATGTTCCTAACTGTCTATATATTTTTTTCGATTTTGAAACTATTCAAATTAAGAAATCCGACGAAAAAAAGGGTGCCTTCGTACACGAGCCAATTCTATGCGTTTCGGAAACTTTATGCGAGACTTGTATTGACCAGAAGCCCGCCCACCTACCGTGCGTGAATTGCTCGCAATTTGGTCCTAGTTTGAATCGTTTTCCGCCTCCCAAACCCGTCGCGAGTTTTCTGAACTATCTGCAAACGTTACACGTTGTTAAAAACGTGGTACTTTTAAGTCATAATGGAGCCAATTACGATAATCAACTAATAATTAAAGAAATCATGAATAGAGATGAACAATGGAAACCGGAAGTTATTATCAATGGCACGAAAATAATTAAAATGAAGCTATTCAATCTGTTGTTCTTAGATTCGTACAGTTTTATTCCGGTTGCGCTAGCAAAGTTCCCTTCGACATTCGGACTAAAAAATGTGGCAGCGAAAGGTTACTTCCCGCATTTCATATTCAATGTAGTGCATCATAATTTCGATATTAATCGACACGTTGAAACCAATTACGTTTTGGACAAAATCTTACCGCCGACCGAAGCCTATGGTGCCCAATATTTTGATCGCGATAGTCTTAATAAATTTACGCAATGGCACGCTGATGAAACTAAAGCGGAAAAAGGATTCAATTTTCTAAAGGAACTTGATTATTATTGCGTAAACGATGTGTCTCTACTTAAACACGGATGCCTCGCGTACCGTAAAATGTTATTAGATATAGCCGATGTAGACCCTTTTACGTGTGGGGCGATTACACTACCCGGTGTCTGCTCCTATGTTTACCGAAAAAAATTCTATAGAAAAGATACTATCGGAATTCTGCCCCTAAATAATTATCGCTTAAAAGAAAACCAGTCAGCTGTCGCTGTGGAGTGGCTGCAATGGGTCGCGTTTCAGAGGGATATAACGATTCAATCCGCTTTCACGGGTAAAGAAGTTAAATTAGAAAAAATCAAAGTAGACGGTTTCTATAAGAACGAAGTATTCGAGTTTAACGGATGTTGGTACCACGGGTGTCTTGACTGTTTTAAAACAAATCGCCACCAGATACTTCATAACGACCCAAGTCAGTCTATGAATATGCGGTATAGCCGCACGACGAAAATAATGTCCAAACTACAGAGTCTCGGTTATAAGGTCAATACTATTTGGGAATGTAAATGGAATTCTGAGAAGAAAACCAACCCTGAAATAGCGGCTTTTTTAGAGAGAGAGGATATAAAATTCAAAATCAAAAGCCCTTTAAAGCCGCGTGATGCTTTCTTCGGTGGAAGGTGTAATGCCCTAAAGCTTCATCACAAGGTAGATGGTGCTGACCAGTTACTCTACTATGATTTAATATCTCTTTATCCTTTCGTGAATAAATGCTCTAAAATAACACTAGGGCATCCCAAGATTATCTTACGCGATATACCCGACGTATTTTCATTCGACGGTCTATTAAAATGCGAAGTTCTGCCCCCCAAAGACTTATACCATCCAGTGCTTCCCCTGAAAATTAACGGTAAACTAGTGTTCACGCTTTGCTACACTTGCGCTAAAACCCAATTTCAAGGCGTTTGCGAACACCCCGACGAAATGCGAAAGTTGCGCGGAACTTGGGTAACCGAAGAATTGAGATGGGCTATTAATAGGAACTACGTCGTTTTAAAATCTTTCGAAGCGTGGTCGTACAAAACTACCCAGTATGATAAGAAGACTGGTACTGGCGGACTATTTACCGAATATATAAACGCGTTTTTACGCTACAAGACCGAGGCTAGCGGGTTCCCTGCCGACTGCCAAACCCTAGAAGCTAAAGAGCTCTACGTGAAAAATTTTAAAGAGGTTGAAGGGATTGAGCTTGATATAACGAAGATTGTTAAAAATGATGGATTAAGATCAATTAGTAAGCTCTGCGCAAACGCATTTTGGGGGAAATTTGGAGAACGCGTTCGAACGACACGTACAGAGATTGTAAAAGATCCTAGCCAGTTCTATCAACTTCTATTAAATCCCGACATAACAGTAAAATCAGTTTTTCCCATAAATGACGAAACCATTTTGATAAAATCCGAGCCCGTAGTTGAGAACGAAGGAATACTTAAACACGGTAATGTAGTATTAGCAGCCTTTACAACTTGTTTCGCTCGTCTCGAACTACTCAAGTATCTAGAGTTAGCTGGAAAGCATTGTTTTTACATGGACACGGATTCCCTAGTGTTCTTAGCGCCTGCAGGCGTGTCAATGATCAAGACCGGAGACTACTTGGGTCAAATGAAAAACGAACTCGAATCTTACGGACCTCGGAGCTATATAACCGAGATGGCTGCGGGAGGCCCTAAAAATTACTCCCTTTGTATCCACAACCCCGATACGGGGGTTAATAGTTATATTACTAAAATTAAAGGGTTTAGGATAAACGCCTCCAACGATAAAATTATAAATTTTGAAAATTTAAAAACCCTGATAGGAGTAGACACCGAAAAGGTTGAAGGATATCAAGTCCCAGTCCCAAAACAGATTAGGCGCTTGCAGGATCATACGCTGATCTCGAGAGACGAAACCAAAGTTTATCGCTGTGTAGTCGATAAAGTAAGGGTACTCCCCAATTACGAGACAGTTCCATATGGTTACGCGTTATAAAAAAAACTGTATAAATCTAAAAAAATAATGTTATCTTTGAATTGTTTAGAAATCGCTGTGTAAAAAAAAAATCAACGCGAAAGGATGATCGTATAAATGTATATAAATAGTATTATTTGGTCTTAAAAAGGTCCATTTTTGTTTTTTCGTAATAAAAAGAGTTGAATTTAAATTTTGGTGTGTTTACTGTTAGGTTGGCTTTCTTACATTACGAGGAGGGTAATAACCTCTCTCTGTTAAGGACGCGCGTTGGGTTAAGCGAGAAAAAAAAAAGAGCTAGACCGAGTGAGAGAAAAGCGATGGAGAGAGAGAGAGAGCTAGCGCGACGTTGCTAGTGGAGGGGTCCGGGAGCCTTTACGTTATTCTACGATATCTGGCACGGTCCGAGATCGTTTTAGCGAGAGAGCGCGCGAAGGGGCGGATATGCAATTCGATTCTTGCTCTCGAGAGTATATATTAGAAAAAAAACAGATACTTTATTCGTCCTCCAGTTGCTATATTTCAACCATTTATATTTTAAATTCTATAATTTAAAGGGTAATATTTTAAAGGCTTATTCTTAGGTACCATCTTATTCAATCTTGGTAAAGTTCGGTAGTATTAAATTAAATGTATTGGTATGTTTTACACTAATCGCAAGGCGAGATACAGCGTTATTATAGGACGTATAGACTAAAAAATTTATCAAAATGTACTTTTTTTAAGTTTTTTTTTTTAATTTTAATTAATTTCATATATATTAATAATACAATATAAACGATATATCCACTATTTACAATATAAACAATTCATACAATTAATAAAAAAAATATACAATATATACACTATTTACAATTAATACACTATTTACAATTAATACAATATTTACAATATATACATTTTTTTTTAAAAGAAAAAAAGGGATCAAGGGACGCACAAAGCAAGTCTCTCGTAAATGAGACTAAACATGTGCGCGTCCCTTGCCGAGATTACAGGAAGAAGATAATGATGGACGATCCTGTAATCCCGCATCTGCGCCAGGTTTTCACGAAGTCTAAAAAAACAAAAGAAAAAAAACATAGCTCTTAGTAAAAACAAATAATAATATTAATAATAATTATAATAAATATTATAATGGCAAATATCATACAGAAGCGAGCGGCAATCTAACTCCCAGAGACTGTAAAAAAAAACAAAAAAAAAGCGAAAATCGGTAAATATATATTTGGGGGTATTTTTTTAATAATATATTTGGAAAAGATTCTTACCGGTCACCAATGAATACTGTACACTGCCGTATGGCAGCAGTGACACATCTCTCGAATTCCCGCACGTACTCTACTTCGTACCGGCACAGAGCCCAAAAAAAAACTTCGCCGAGACGGGCAAGTAGGCTTTTATTAAAAGATTAATAATATTAAAAGCTTGAAAGATTTTATAATACGGACTTTATATAATGTAATGAAACATACATGGTGGACTGGCAGTCGGGCCTAATATACCCGCGTGGTGCCATAACCGTCCACGGCGTCTCATCATTGACGCCGTGCGCATGACCCACCACGCGCGGTAGCGCCTCCACCATTGGATGCCCCATCGGTTGGGGTATCGCCTCCTCCTCCATAGGTTGGGGCTGCGGCTCCTCCATCGGCGGGGGCTGCGGCTGGGCCATCGGCGGGGGCTGCGGCTCCACCATCTGCTGGGGCTGCGGCTCCTCCATCGGCGGGGGCTGCGGCTGGGCCATCGGCTCCCCCTCCTCCTCCACCTCATACACCGGCCACTCCGGTTCGGGTGCTACCAAGTTGTGGTAATGTGGTGCTGGTGCCACCCAAACCGGAGGCTCGGCGTCGGGTGCTGGGGAGGCGATTGGGGAAGCGGGACCGAACGCGTCGGCCCAAACCCGAGCAGGGAATACGGCCCCGTCGCCGGAGTCCGCCTCGTCCATCACGAAGCGGCCGAACTGCGGTCCGGGCGACGGGGTCCTCGAACTCAGCGAGCTCGAACTCATCGAGCTCGACGACGGCCACGAGAATCGACTCATCTCGCTCGTCGCCGAGCTCTCGCACCCCGAGGGGCTCTCGGGGGAGTACCCCTCCGCCATCGGGCGCGCCGACAAGGGTCTACCGCCGTTGCTACTTCGCGGGAAAAAATATTTAAAAGTTTTTAAAAAGTTGTTAGAAAAGAAGCTAAGTCTTATTAAATGTACTCACGTCAAATCTACGCGATCCATGATTCTAAAAGTTTTCAAATATATCTTCGACAAGAAGCTCAAGTGCTGAAGTGGTAATGGTACTGAGCGTAAGGTTGAATTTCGTTTTTATGCCAAAAGACGATGGGGGCTGCACTAGATGTCCAGCCTTATTCGGACACCCCTGTTTTTTTCAGGGGGGTTGGGAACACAAACGGACATGGTTTAAAATACTTTTACCCCCTTTGCACCTGAATTATTTTTGGAGTCAAAAAGAACTTTTGCCATGTATAGAAGTTCCCACCATTCGTGGCTATCGTCGGTGGTCCCAGTCTCCGCACGCCCACGTCATCTCACCAAGGACTAAACGTCATCCCTCAATCTCCATTGTCGTATTCCGCGATCCATTGTAGGTCAAAGCGCCTAAAAAACTGCGCCCAACCCTTGATCCTAAACAGCCTGGTTCGACGGTGTCAAGCGAAAACTTTGTCAAAGACAAGTTCTTTGACTTCAAGCTCCCTTTCTTTTTTACTCTTCTTCCAGTCACCCGCAATCTTAAAATTTCAAACTCTAGTTTCGTCTCTCGGGGGAGGGGTCCCAGAAAAAACCAATGCCTTCAACTTTTTTTCCCGCTCTTTTTTGGCGCGAAAAATATTTTTGGCGCGAAAATGTTCCCGCCAAAAAAAACCCCCCGCGATGGTTGGATCTCGCGACCGCGACGCGCGCGCGAAGTTACGCGAAAATTAGCCTCGCGATAGTAGCAGCGCGTAGCTTATCACGCGCTACTTTAACACGATCTATAAATAAGTTTTTATCCGTCGTATTAGTCATTAGTACTTTGACCACGGAACTTGTAACATGCTTCCTTTTAAACACCCATCAGGCACATTAATAGTGGGGAGTTCTGGATGCGGAAAAACAGAACTCTGTTGTCGTATAATTAAAGAAAGAGCGTTATTATACGAGCCATCAATAGATGAAGTAGTTTGGTATTATAGCGTTTGGCAGCCGATTTATAATGATTTGAAAAATTACGGGGTTACATTTTTACAGGGTTTACCCGACGTTTCGATTTATACCGGCGAACGCAATACCTTAATGATCATAGACGATCTGATGAGTGAGAATAAAGGACCGTTAGTGGCCGATATCTTCACTAAATACGCCCACCATAAATCGATATCGGTTTTATATATAACCCAGAATCTATTTCATAAAAATCTAAGGGAAATATCCTTGAACGCGAGTTATATCGTTTTATTCAAACAGGTACGCGATAAATTGCAAATTAGTTGCTTAGCTAAGCAATTGTCGCCTAATAACTCAAAATTTGTTCTTGAGAGTTATTTGGACGCCACAAAATCACCGTACAGTTTTATTTTGTTAGATATGACCCCCACGTGCCCGGATAATTGGAGGATTAGAACTAATATATTCCCGGGCGAGCAATTAACCGTTTACATTCCTAAAAATCAATAAAACGCAACACCAGACTACAAACGTCGTCAGTCGCAAAATGCCATCCAAAGGAAGAAGGTCTCGAAAAATACCAAAGAACTCTCTCGCCAAAAGAAACGTGGTTTTATTATCGGCTTTGGGTCGTTTAAATAGGAAACAGAGAATTGGTATCCTTCAATCAGCTAATAAAGATCTGATAGAATCGATCAGCGAAGTTGTTTTGAACACTCTGAACGGAAATCTGAAACTTGACACTAAAAATACTAAGAAACTAGCTAAACACAAAACGAATCTCCGTCGAATTGGAGATCGAACATTAAGCTGGAGAGCGAAAAAACGCATACTCGTAAATCAAAAGGGTGATGGTTTCTTTTCCATATTATTACCCATCGCCGCTTCTATAATCAGCGCCCTATCGGCGAAATGAAATACTCTCAGAAGATGATTTTGGTCCCGATCGAGCAGGCCCCCACGGCTAGCGTAAACGGCGCGTCCGCAGGAGAGATCAGTAAAGAAAAGGCCGTACTAAATGGTCTGGAAGGCGAAATGCGAAAAATTTTAAATGATTCGAGCTTGGATGACAAAACCAAATGGGTTCTATACGAACAAATCTTACAAAGAAATCAAAATCTAACGAAGTTACGTATCAATAAACCTAGATACGAAGCTCCTCTCAGCTTGTTTTCGATCAAATATAGGTCATTGGCCCGAAAAATATTCCACCATTTGATCGAAAATGATACTAGAGTCAGGTTCTCGGAAATCAACGGCAACCTCGAAGTCGATGGACACAAGGTACTTAATTCCGACATTAGCGAATTAGTCTTTCACGCGATTAAAGTTAAAGAAGGGAAAAACGTCCCCCCACCCCCCATCGGATGGGACGAGTTCGAGCCGTTTGTCAAGAGTTTTTTACCTCAAAGTATCGCCCCCCCTACCCCCGTGCCCCCAATCCCGTCCGTCGCTCCCCATACACCCGCCTCGCTACCGAGTCAGTCTACTAAAAATACACGTAGTACGCCAATTAAAATCGTCTGAGGAAAAAATTAACCGAGTCGACGTACGCGAAAGGAAAACCTACGAGGAAGCGCTTAGTACTCGATGTTAAACCGAGTTTTTTACGCGTGAAAAATAAACACAACGGTTCGGCATGGGAGAGTTATCAGAGAACCAAGCGAACGCCCTAAAATTAGTTTATTACGACGAAAGCAATCCTGCATCATTTTCGAGCGCGGAAAGTCTATATCAAGCGGTTAAGAGTAAAGGGATTAGCAGGAAAAATGTTCGCGAATTTTTGGCAGATTCCGAAGTTTATACTTTACATCGGACACCTTTAAAGAAGTTTAAAAGGCGTAAAATCCCAGTCTCAAATATAGGCGACCGTGTTGAAGCTGATCTTATTGAAATGCGACCTTTATCTAAATTTAACGACGGGTACAACTACATTTTAATGATGATTGATTGTTTTTCTCGAAAAGCGTACTCAATCGCTTTAAAACGTAAGACCGGAGACGCGGTTTACGCGGCTTTAGAAGGGGTTTTAGACTCGATTAAACCCAAAGGCATTTACACGGATAGCGGTAACGAATTTTTAAATTCGAAAGTTCAAAACCTACTCAAAAGGCGTGGAATCAAATTCGACACTATGACGTCAGAGAGTCATCATTGTCCTTACGTTGAAAGGCTTAACCGTAGTATTAAAAGTCGTATGTTTAAATATTTCACCCACAATAATACTAACCGTTATATAGACGTGCTTGAAAAGATTACCAGCGCTTATAACTCCGCCATACATAGTTCAATAAAAATGTCTCCTAATGAGGTTAACCCCTCTAACGTCCTCGAGGTGTACAGGAACATTTATGGTCCACGTAAAAAAATAAAAACCAAGAAAAAAAAAAAAGTCCAATTTAAAATAGGAGAACACGTTCGCGTCAGTAAAGTAAAGTCGGTTTTCGGAAAAGGATACGAAGCTAGTTTCTCGACCGAAGTTTTCAAAATCGTCGGAGTTTTAAACGCCAAAACTCCTTACTTGTATAGAATAGAAGATTACGACGGTAATGATATAAAGGGCCTGTTTTATTCGGCTCAGCTCATTAGGTGCACCAAACCTCAGACCTACAAGTTGGACGCTATTTTGAAGAAGAGAAAAAGGAAAGGCAAACTCGAATATTTCGTTTCTTTCATAGGTTTACCCAAAAGTCAGAATTGTTGGGTCGCGGCTGAGAATGTCTCAAACATCTAATTTTTATCTCACGCTACCTAGCGATTCGTCAATGGACTTATACCCGAGTAATACAATGGCGTCTTATAATACAAAACTTCCTAACTCCATTGATCTCGATGGAAGATGGGAATGCGCTCTCGTGGAAATTATATACACCAGCAGTTTTTATAACGTTAAAAAGAAAACATTTAAACAACAAATGGAAGAACGGCGTTTGGCGCGAAAAGCCGAAACAGACGACTCGATGAAACCCTTCGTCCATGACGTCGCCGCCGGGCATTACCTGTCGATGGATCATATAATGCAAGTAATTAATGATTCGGTGACGTGCCGTAATAGCTTCGCCTGTTTCGATTATGACAGCCTAACGGGTTTCGTTAAAGTAAAACGCGACGACAAGGCCGAGTTTATGCCCGTTTTATCAGTCGCCCCAACGTTAGCCGCCATCTTAGGGTATGACGATCACGAAAATGTAGAGGGACTGGCCCCTCGTCAAGCACGCATCGATTATCACGTGCCATCGCAGTTATACATCTACAGCGATATAGTGGAAAATGAAATAGTCGGCGAGTCTCTAGTGCCGTTATTACGAATAATCCCAGTGGAAAATAGAAACCACGGAGTCACTATAGTGAAAACGTTTGTTTCTCCGCATTACGTATCATTGGCTAAAATGTATTTCGATTCAATTACGATAGATATAAGGGACCACTTGGGGGACCCTGCCCCATTCGCTTACGGGACACTCGTGTGTAAGCTACACTTAAAAAGATGCGGCGAACAGCTAATTTAGAAAAATGTTGTTACAAAACTTATTACTTAAATCAAGCTCAAACTGGCGCGGGGGTTGGTCGTTTTTGCGTAGGCCGGTCATTTCAAAGAGGTCATGGGATTGGCAGTATTTTAGGTCGTTTCGCTCGTTACGTCGCTCCTATGCTTTTGAACGGCGCTAAATTTGTAGGAAAGAAACTCTTGGGCACCGGCACCCGCGTTTTCGGTGACGTCATGGGGGGTCAAAGTTTCAAAGAATCGGCGAAACGGAGAGCGAATGAAACGCTGGATGAGGTACGGAAACAATATGGATCGGGAATAAAGAAAAGGAAAATGAAAAAACGTGTTAAAAAAACACCAAAGAAGAAAAAGAAAAACATAAAAAGAGCCGCCAGGAAAGGTTTTAAGTCATTTAAGCGCCAACTGTCGTTCCGAACGCCACGCGATATTTTTACCAAGTAGAAGAAAAAAATTACAAACATGGCGGAAGTTATTAATTCGTCTTTAGATCTGTTTACCATACCACCCATTCAAACATCAATCGAAGGCATCAAAACAATGACATACCAGCCATTAACATCGTTGAAAGGAGATCAGCCTATAGAGTTTGAGGTCAGCGCCTCGGGCGACGAATACGTGGATACTTCCCTAATTATGCTCTACACTAGAAACAAAATTGTGACAACTTCCGGAGCCGCTTTAACAGCCACTGATATAGTAGGACCCGTAAATAATTACCTACATTCGCAGTTTGATCGAGTTGAACTCTACGTCGGTGATTGTTTAGTTACCCCCTCGGCAAACAATTACGCGTATGGTTCTATCATTTCGGCCTTAACCACTTACGGTTCCGACGCCACCAATTCCCATCTACAAGCCGCCATGTACTACAAAGACACCGCCGCCCATATGGATTCATTAACCGAAAATAAGGGTTTCCTGAAAAGAAAAGGTTACTCAGATCTATCTGGCGAATTTGAAATGTACGGCAGTTTATACTTGGATTTTTTCAATATCCCTAAATACTTAATGAACGGCGTACCTCTTAAACTTAAACTAAGCAAGTCCAAATCCAACTTTTGTTTAATGGGAAAAAAACTCGCAGGGACTGACGGTTATAAAGCCACTATACTCGAAGCCATCCTTTACGTACCGAAAATTATCGTCGCCCCCAAAATATTAATAGCTCACGAACGCGCATTAAGCCTAAAATCCGCCAGCTACGCTTATACGCGAACGGAGACCAAAATATTCACTATATCGCCTCATATATTGAACACTTCTATTGATAACCTTTATTTG
Source organism: Odiellus spinosus (assembly GCA_963920705.1). Taxonomy (NCBI): domain Eukaryota; kingdom Metazoa; phylum Arthropoda; class Arachnida; order Opiliones; family Phalangiidae; genus Odiellus; species Odiellus spinosus. Next base: position 24,656,045 of record OY987226.1, read on the forward strand.
GGGACACTCCCTCAACGAGTGATTATCGGCTTCCTAAATCACGCCAGTCTGACAGGGGACCTAGAATGCAATCCGTTCAATTTCGCCAACTTCGGACTTAACTATCTATCACTTTTTGTGAACTCGGAACAAATACCCTCGAAACCTCTCAAGCCCGATTTTGGGAAATCTCTTTCAGTACGATCGTATTATTCGCTCTTTTCCGGGGCCGATACACACTACGCCGACAAAGGGATTGAGATTTCTTTGGACGATTATGCCAAAGGTTATTGTCTATTCGCCTTCGATTTAAGTATCGATAACTCGGCCAGTGAAATAGGCCATTGGAACCCGACTCGACAAGGACAGCTGCGTTTAGAGCTCGGCTTCGATACAGTGACGGCCAACACCCTCAGTTGCATCGTATTCTCCGAATTCCAGGCATTGTTGGAAATAGATAAAAATCGACACGTCACTATCGTGGTCTGAAAAAATGAACACTATCGAAATCAAAAGAGCTTTGCGAAACCTCAAAAAGTTTAAAGGCGTGTACCCTAGCGATCGCCTTCCAAACCGCATAATAAATTATCCAGCCTCTTATATTGTCAATCTAGATCCCGCGCGACACGAGGGAACCCATTGGATCGCTCTTTATTTTGACAGTCGCGCTACCGCCTACTACTTTGACTCCCTGGGTCTAGGCCCCGAGCTCGCACCTGAAATAAAAACGTTTATGAAAAGAAACTCGAAAAAAAGCGCTTATAACCGGCGGCGATTTCAAGGGCTAAAAAGTTCGACATGCGGCATCATTGGAATTTTATACCTGATTCACCGTACTAAAAAAAAGAGTACCGCGTCCTTTGTGAAAAGATTTACTCGCGACTACGATTTAAACGACAAAATTATTTCTAACCTTTATAAAATGATTTATCGTCAATGTTAACAATACTTTATGTCAAAATCAAAACTTTTGAAACATGCGAATCGTATTCGATCGCGCAATATCCAGCTGCAGAATATTTTATTTAAAAAGTGTATAAAAGCTACCTAACCCGACCCGTAAAGTATCACAACTCTAAAACTCGACAACATAATAACATCCAGAATGTCTTCAGTCGTAATCGAATTCGATTATTTAAACGGACGAAATCGCCGACGCTGTTTCGGGAACGGGGCGGACATGGTCCCGAAAGAAGTCGCCATCGCCACGATATCGGCAACGCCGTTAGTAGTCGGGTGGACATTCGGTCCCCCGTACGAATCGAGGTTTTTGCCGCCAGCCGTTGTGAGCCAGAACGCCTACATCACCGCCAACATCCACGGGCTCCGTTTCGAGGACGGAGACGTGCCTTACGAGCTGTTGGAGGAGCTCCTGGTCAAAGCCACCCGCGCCGCCCAACATATTTGGTCCAAAGGTAATTTTAATTTTAATTATTGAAAAAAACGTAGATGTTAGTCAAGGATACGCCTTATTAAACTATAAGTCTTTCTGTAGGTGACCAGAAGGTTAATTACCTCGAAGATCAGTTGAACCGCCCCGTGATCGACGTCAACGAGGTGATGTGCCCCCGCGCCACCTTCGCCGACCTCCCCGCTTCCCGATGTCGTCACGATCACGGGCGTGGCCCCAGACCCCGACCTTGCGCCCAAGACCGCGCCATAGCCCACGCGACGTACCTGGCCTCCGAAAATATATTTTTCTAATGTAAAATTAAAAAATAAAAATACTATTTTATAGAAAAATATCGTCTTTATTTGTAAATCCTAGCCTATAAAAACAGACTACTATTGCTATTTTTCCACAGTTATCTAACCGGCGGCATGGAGGACGAACGTCAAAGATTTCACTCTTTTAGCGACTGGCCGTTAATTCGAAACTCCAAAAGTTGTATCGCTAGGGCGGGATTTTATTTTTTACACGACGGCACAGACGCTGTGAAATGTTTTCACTGTAAAGGTGTATTAAGCGATTGGAAATGTACGGACGACCCCCTGAAAGAGCACAGATTAAAATTCCCAGACTGCGCTTACGCGAAAGGGGAAATCGCAAATAACAAACCGATTAGTTACGACGTTTGCGGTAATTGGCCCTCCGTAGCCTGCCCCCGCCAAATTATAGAAAAAACAGTACCCCGACGGTCGGAAAAGCAAGAGGTTGAAAAAAAAGATTTTATCGTTATACGCGTGTCACGTAAAGAAGTGGAAAAAATTGTGCTAGAACATCACGTAAAAAAAATGCTCGCTAATGATGAAAGTACGGTTTAACGACTATATCGAAATTTTTAATCTCCCTGGCGGCGAAGATCGTAGAAATTACGTTAGACTCGATCAACTAAGATTTAAAATGAGAATAAAAAAAATCGGTATAATCCTAAATGCTATGTTAGAAAATAAACTTGAAAGTTATAAAAAAAAAATGGGGGTTTGTACTCCCCCACTAACGGTTAAACGACACTAAGATATAAAAATCAGAAGTCTCCCCACTTTATCGTCATTACGAATAGTCACCTCCGAAGATCAACACCTCTAACTATGAACTCCTTAGTTGATGGAAAAATCCCGATGGAAGCTGCCGTAAAAAGACCGATGGAAGCAGCCGAAGTAAACAGCGAACCGTCTTCAAAAAGATTACGACGCGAACAACGGCCCAAAAAATTAAATTCCAGGTTCGAACTTGGAAAAAACTTGTACGTAACCTTTGGGCTGGTATCAGATTTGGAATTAGAAGTCCTCATCAGACGAAAAGATTTTATCAAAGGCTTCTCACTCCCCATGGAAGCGTGGTCAGTTTTCTTTAATCATTATCCAACTCTACTCAAGAAGACCAAGGTATCCGACGCGTCTGCCTACGATCTACGACTACTAAAGGACTATGATAACTGCTTATACGCGATTGGGTCACGTGACGGTATCGTATTTACCTTATCTACGGATGACGATTTTAAGTTCAACATTACCCCTATTGAAGCCGAAATTCTCGGCGTGGAAATATACCGAATAAACGAACACGTTGAGCTTTTAAAACGAAATACGAGAGCGATTGAATGCATGGCTAAAGCCGTCGATAATTTTATTTCTAAACTAAACTCTGAATTATTTGACGAACCCTATTTACGGTACAGACCTTACGAAGATATCTCTGAAGACCAAAAGTTTGACGAAATGTTAAACTATACCTTGAATTACGTTAGATCTAACGAAATTATTAATAAATTTAAAGAAAGCTTAAATAAAGAAAGCGTAATCTGTACTTTAAATCACCATAATTTGTTTATACTAACTCTGTCGCTACAAAAATATTTGAAGGAAAAATTTCTTGGTTAACCTCTGTATGAAAAAAAAAATCAATGAAGTTGTAAACTCAATAAATATTTTCAAATACTACGGTTGTTGATTCTTACACATATATAATAACTTGGCCTACTTCCACACCTATACAATACCTGTTGGGACGTGCCCGACAAAAGGACGGGGGTCAATAGCCCCCTGGGGTGCCGAACGTCGAGAGCAAAAAAAAGGGTAGGGGGAGGGGTGGTGGTGGTTAAAAAATCGCGCAGGTCGGGAAAAAGGGTAGGGGGTACGGGGGGGGTATTTAAAAAAATCGACCAGGTCCCCTGAGGGGGGAGGGGAGGGGGTGAAAATCGGTCAAAAAAAAGGGGGTCAAAGGGGGGTAAAATTAAAAAATGAAATCGGTATAAGGCATGCCTTCTCTCTATTAACTAACCTAACCTTACCTAAGTTGTAAAACAGGGATGGGCTAGTTCAATTGATTAACTAACCTAAATTAATCTTACCTAAAATACTACAAGAGGAACGGGTTAGCCCGAGTTATAGGGATTACCTAGTTGGAGGGATGGGTTTTTCCAGGGTATAATTAACCTAATTTAACCTTAAAGATTACTTGATGGAATGGGTAACCCGAGGGATTAACTAGTTGGAACGATGGGCTAATTCGAGGAATTAACTAACCTAACCTAGCCTTACCTAAGTAGTAAAGAAGCCACCTCCAGGAGCGAAAACCTGTTTATTAAGACACCAAAGGGTTATGTCAAAGGTTAAAGGTCAAAGGTCAAAGGTTAAAGGTCAAAAAGGTCAAAAAGTTCAAAAATGTCAAAAAAGTCATATGAAAACCCCGCTTATCATTGTATGAGGCCTCTTTTACTTTTACACGCCAGGGGTAGATAGTGTGTTTCGTTGTAGTATTTGAAAGCGAATCATACGGTTAAAAATGGGCGAAGAAACTGGTCGCGTCTCGTTGGAGCCTTGTCAGTGTTGTCGATGGAAACGTTTCGTTTATCACGATTCTTATTGCCTAAGACATTGGAAATATTTTGCCCGAGTATTTATCACGCCTATTGCCTTACCGATTGGTATAATTAGATCAATTTACAATCGAGATGCGCTATACATCTTCGAGTCTACTTATCATATTCTCGGATTGCTACTAATTAGGCCGTATATTTGGGAGATCTACGACAGTTCGTCTTTGAACAATCGATGCCGTCGGTGTTATGGTTACATCATTCGAAGGGCTAAACGATAGTCTGAAATAGTATGTTAAATAAATTTGATACGATAAAAAATAGATTGTGAAAAAAAAATATTTGTTTTTATTTCATATACGGTTATAAATAGTATGTTAAATAAATTTGATTCAATAAAAAATTGTTTGTGAAAAAAATATTTGTTTTTATTTCATATACGGTTATAAATAGTATGTTAAATAAATTTGATACAATAAAAATTGTTTGTGAAAAAATATTTGTTTATATTTCACATACGGTTATAAATTTCGTCATATTCTTTTTGATATACAGAATCATTTGAAAACACTTTTCCACTCGGATTATAAAACCATGCTTTTTTTAAGGCGTCCACTTGCGGGCGTAAAAACTGTCCGTCTGGGTATCTCCTAGCCAGATGATTATTTGTAATATCTCCATTAATTTGGCGATGTTCATTAAATAACCGTTGCATCTTCTGGATTTGTTTAAAGTCTTGTTTTTAATTATTAACGTCGATCGTAATTCGTAAAGAATCTTTATCAATGCCGTGTTGATAACTCCTTCTACAGCGGTTTTAGAATGACATATATACCCGAGTATATAAGAGGCTTCGTGGAAATTTTTGCATTTATGAATTTCCGATTTTGAATATTTATGAATGATCCAACATTCGGTTTGTAATATATACCGACCATAAAATAGATCCTCGCTTATTTGAAAAAAAATTGACCTCGTCTAAAAAAGATAGAAAAATCCGCGTAGATTGGGCTTTAAGATGTGACCTACATATCAAACTTTGCCAACTAGCCAACTTAAAAATCCGAACACGTCAGTGGGCCTCAAATTTTTTTCGTCAAAAATACCTATATCAGGTGATATATAAGACGAAATTTTTAGTCGAAAATCACAACTCTCGCCATGGCCGGCAGCTCGAATAAACGAAAAATGGACTTAATCAACACTCTTCCGGATCTCTCTGAAGTTGAAGACTGGAAAGCCGAACTAGAAAGCCATATCCAATCAATGATCGAGGAGTCTACAATCGACAAGCAGGGAGGAATCGTTCCTAGATTCGACGTGAAAAGCGATAACTCGACGTATACGATCAAACTACCAGCGACCAAGGGCCAGGTCTATTTCGATATTCAGATTTACAATTATTCTGATATAAAAGATGTCTCAGCGTCTCAAATCTGGGAGCAAAGTTCGAGACGATTGAAGTTCGTCGCCGACGAGGATTCCCAGGAGTCCAAATTGATCAACACGTTGGTCAGCCGAATCGCCCGGGAAATGAGGGAGCATCCCGAAAAAATTATCGTCCCACCGATCAAACGTGTGAAGAAAAACTAAGTATTGATTTTTTTTGTTTGAAAAAACAATAATCAGGTTAGTTAACTTTTTTTTTTGTGTATTAAATATGGATCCGCCCAGTCTCTTAATTCTAGCAACTAATTGCGTGTTTATACCGGGTAAACTAATGAATTAAAGAGTAAATATAACTTTCAACATACGCCCCATTTAAATGTCGGTGATGGATGGTGTCTATTAGATCGTGATCCAAACCCTCCGGGGATTAACTTTTCTTATATTCAGAGTAACGATTTTATAACGACTGCTTTTAAATTCTCGTATGATTTTCACCAATTTACAAAATACGCGAAAGGCAATATGGTTTGTATCTATAATCTTTTATCCATTAAAGTACCGGATATTTCATTCATGCACGATGTTGTTTCGTATTCTAAAGAAGATTCTTTAAATTTTATCTACGAAAACTGGAATAAGAGCTCCGTCATAAGATTTACCGGTTTAAAGCCGCTAGAAGTTCGCCTTTTATTAAGGTGATTGGGGAATTTCTCTTCAGTCTGTCGGTATGAGCGATACCGAGCCTAGCGGGGACGAGGAGGAGGCGGCTTTAGATTTAACTTTAAATCGGGATCCTAAACGTTTTTTCTCAATTGATAAACTATTGGACAAAAAGTCGAGAAAGTACGGTTGTAGACAAATCGAGGCTAAAGTTAATTTTAAGAATTTAAACGAAATTAAATTAACTGAATTTCACGACACGTTGGTCAATATAATTAATTCTTTGTTGTACGAGCTTTTGAGTCAACATAGTGATTATAACCGGGTTAGGTTCGTAATTAGATCGGATGAATTAGATAACCCTGTAAATTTAAAATTTATGAACGTAAATGACTTAACGGCCGAACGGGTTCTACATTCAATAAGTAGAATTGCCCAGAGTAGCAAAAAGTTCAATCTGTACGCCTCTCTCGTCTTTGATATTATCCTTCTCCAATGCGATGTTCAAATTGGGGGGCGTCAAAGATCTTTAGCGGCCCGAAAAATAGTCGCTATGGATGCGTTTTTAAAATCAAACCCCAATTATATATTCTTGGAGAATGATGATGATCTTTGCTTCGGGAGGGGTTTAGCTATCGGAATTTTCCTAGCTGATATAAGGCTAGCGAAACGGAAAGATAAACTTTATAAACTTAGCGAAAAACAAAATCAATATTATAGACTATTGAAAAACGGCTCTAAACCTTTGCAAAAAGAAGAAGCTTTATCATTGTTTCGAAAAGCTAATATAGAGCCCGGTGCCGTAACTATGGCCAGCGTCCAAAAATTCCAAAATTATTTAACCGATTATCAGATTATTGTACATAAGTTAGAAAATTTAGAGCCGTATTTCATTGGTCCGTTTCGAGAGAAACAAATATTTTTGGTCTCTTTGGATCAACACGTCCACGTGCTTAAAGATTTGCATTACCTTAAAGGGGGTAGAGCTTACTGCCCCCTCTGTCTAAAAATATTTGCGAGCGCCCGTCAGAAACGAGGTCACGCGTGCGAGAAGCGTTTAATATGCCATAGATGTAAGGCTAACGTCTTTCACGAGCTACCATTAGTGAAACTTATCCGTTGCGGAAAATGTAGTAGATACTTTAAAGGGATAGCCTGTTTTAATTTACACGAATCGAATAATGTTTGTGAAACTTTTAAACGGTGTATTGAGTGTGGTTTAGAACGCGGGGAAAAACACGAGTGTAACAAACCTTGTCGAAATTGCAAAAGGAAACACGAGAAGAACAAATGTTACGTCATGCCTTTGGATACTATTTACGAGAAAGTGAAATATTGTTATTACGACTCGGAGACGATTGTTAAGAATAAAGAACACGTCCCGGTACTACTTGTTTCGGCCATGGAACAAGATGAGGGGAGCTACGATTACAAAACATTTCGCGGCTACGATTGTTTTGATCAATTTTTGAACTATTTGTTCGAAACGAAAGAGGATTATATTCAACACGCTACGAAACGAGTAAAAGTAACGATTCCGCTTCACTGCAATGTACAAATGGTTGCTCATAATGCCCGAAGCTTCGATGCCTTTTTCGTGTTAAACTCGCTTCTGAGAATGAAAATCATACCCGAAGTAGTTTTTCAGGGAAGCAAACTTTTAGGAATTTTTCTCAAAAATCCAAAAATTAAATTTATCGACAGTTTTAGCTTTATCTCGCAACCCTTACGTACTTTTTCAACCACGTTCTCTCTCGGAGCGTGTCAAAAACAATTCTTTCCGTATATATTCATGAACGAAACGAATCTTGATTATAATTCGAAAATACCCGACAAGAAGTATTTCCAGCCGGAATATATGAAGACTAAAGATTACGAATCTTTTCTCGAGTGGTACGCCGAGAAATCTTTACAGCCGAGCTATAATTTACAAGAAGAGTTAGAGTACTATACTATTATGGACGTGAAAGTCTTACAAAAAGGCGTGGACAAATTTCGGCTAATGTTCAAGCAAGAAACTGGTTACGACATTTTAAATATGAACGCTTTAACAATCGCCGGCGCGTGTACTAATCTCTTTCTACACAAATATCTAGAAGAATTCACTTTAGGCGTCGTACCTACTAACGGATACGGAGATAACGTTTTTCAGAGCAAACCGGCGCAACAATGGCTGGCGTGGGAGGAAAAGACCCGAGGCGTTAAAATCCAAACTTCCCGGTCATTGGAGGGTGAAAAGAAATTCGGAAGATATCCCGTGGATGGTTTTTCGAATAATCCAGATACCGTCTATCAGTTCGACGGTTGTTTCATTCACGGCTGCCCTTTACATACTAAAGGGGGGCAATGGAATTCTTTACTGCAGGATACGTTCAAGAATCTTCACGAAAGAACCTTGGATAGAGACGATGCTATTCAAAACACCGCTCCGAACGCGCAATATAACCAAATATGGGAATGCGAGTGGAAAGAAAAAATGAAAAACAACCCCGAGATCCAAAAATTCTGCGAAACGCTAACTTTCCACGAACCAATCGGGCCTAGATCTGGGCTGTTCGGTGGCCGTTGCGAGGCTTTCTCCCTTTATTACAAGGCTAAGCCTGACGAGACCATCGAACAATTCGATCTCTGTAGTATGTACCCCCATATTTGTAAGACTAAATCGTTTCCAAAGTATTTACCGGAAATCATCCGTAACAATTTTAATTACGAGAAAAACGCGTATTTTGGTTTAATGAAATGTAAGATTCTTCCTCCTCGTACCGCCTTTATTCCCGCTTTACCTTTCAGAGCGAGAAAAAAACTGTTCTTCGCCCTCTGCCGGACATGCGTGGAACAAGATGTGAAAACCTGTATTCATAACACGGAGGAACGAGCGCTGATCGAAACATGGACAACGCCGGAAATCTATAACGCAATGGAGAATGGATACGTATTACTACGGATCTACGAAGTTCATCATTACTCCAAACGCTACACGTACGTCAAGGGGGAGGACCCAGGATTATTTGGTAGCTATATCAACGCTTTCCTCAAGCTTAAAATGCAAAATTCAGGCTGGCCGCAGGATGTAGTTACGGATCTCGAGAAAGCGGAATATTTACAATCTATTAAAGAGCGAGAAGGGTTCGAAATTAAAGCCGAGGACGTGACTAATAACCCGGCTTTGAGACAAGTTAGCAAGCTCGGAGCCAATAATATTTGGGGGAGGAATTCGCTCAACAATACCCGCCCCACTAGTCGTTTTGTCAAAGAATACCAAGCTTATATCGATATAGTGAACGACCCGTCAAAAGAATTGATGGATATCCGACCATTCAATGACGATATCTGTCTGTTAACTTACGAATATAAAAAGGAATATTGCCCCACTTATTACAAGGGGAGTTGCGTCATAGGCAGCTTCGTTAGTTCGTACGGGCGGGTAATCTTATACAATACATTAAAGGTTTTAGACCGTCGAAATATTTATTCTGACACTGATAGTACGATATTTATCCGCAAGAAAAACGACGTCAGTAATTTCCCGCCCTTAGGTAGATTGATGGGAGAGTGGGTTAACGAGATTCCCTTTACAACAATAACAGAGTTCGTCTGTAGCGGCCCGAAAAGTTATTCTTACAAATGCGCGGATGGGTCTAGCGTCACTAAGATGAAAGGGATAACTATGAATAGAGTTAACGAAGAAATAATTAATTTTGATTCGATTAAAGAGGCTTTAGACAATCCCGGAACAACGTACGTCGCTGACGTACCTTTTAGCGTAGTTCGAGATAAAAGCCGAGCGAAATTATTTCTCGGGAGTTTAAAGAAAACGTTTGGCGTTACGTTCAACAAACGAATCATCTTAGAAGATCTCTCGACATTGCCTTACGGGTACTCGAACGATCAGGATGAATCGAGAATCGCAGCGTCTGAAATCTTTTAATCTGAAGTGGTACGCCAAGCAGCCTAATCTACCAAATTGGATGAAACCGGACGCTTTCGCCAAAGCGGGCTTTTTCTACCTCAACGACGGACTTAAAACGCAATGTTTCAGCTGTCACAACGTCTTCGAAAAATGGGATGATCTGTATACGGATGATCCGATGACCGTACATCAAAAACTAGCACCTTTCTGCGACTTGGTTTTGGGCCGTGACATGACCAATATCACTCGAATCGACGAGGACCGACGCGAAAAAATCGCTCGGGATTGCTTGGAACAATTGGCCCCTTTAGTTGAAAATACGACCATTTTGAAACTATTGGAAGTCTTCCAACAAGGTATTATCGATTTCCAACAAAACATTATCAATGGAAAAGATATATAAACGGGTGACCTTCGACGATTTACCAGTCGTGTGGTATTTCCAGACGGAAGATCGTGTCGATTGGTTTTTCAGAGATAAACTCTATTTCAAAAAACGGATTTCGGTCTTCGAAAATATATTTAAAAAAAATGTGTTGCCGGGTAAAGTTTCAAGCCCCGATGCAATTGTTGTTAGCGGGCTGTACCATGTCGGGAAAAACCACGTGGATACATAATCTTTTAAGAAACGCTAATTGTTTAATAGACCCGCCTCCGGACAGAATTGTTTATTGTTATAAAGAGTATCAACCTTTATTTGACGAAATTAAAAAAGAAATTTGTAGCGTAGAATTTTTGGAGGGTTTACCTCCGGATGGTTGTAATTTTTGGGATCCAAAATTAAATAACTTTTTAATTATTGATGATTTAGCATCGACTTGTTATAATAGTACAATTGTCTCAAATATATTCTGCGTCAATAGCCATCATAAAAATCTTTCCGTAGCATTATTAACTCAAAATTTATTCGGTCAAGGCAAAGAAAGCCGAACGATTAGTTTAAACGCGTCTTATATAATTGTATTTCGAAACCCGCGAGATGGATCCCAAATTAACTATCTGAGTCGACAAATATTTCCTAATAATAAAAAACTCGTAACTAATGCGTATGATTTTGTCACTAGAGATAAACCATTTTCTTATTTGTGTATTGATTTAAAACAAAATATTAACGACGAATTACGGTTAAGGTCTAACGTTTTTCCAAATGAAGGAAATATGATTTTTGTACACGAATAAATATATATATATATCGTAACAATGCGTGTCTTTTCTTTATTCTTGCTTAAGCTTTACAATGAGTCGAAAGGTAAAAAGCCTCCTGAAAAAAATGAGGAATGTTAGACGTCGTAAACCCCACCCCTTAAAAAAACACGTAAGATTCTTCCGAGACTTAAAGAAAGCTAGTCAGGAAGGGGGAGGTAAATTGACCCGTATCTTGAAAAAAGCGAAAAATAATCAAATGAAAGCGATGTATAATTCTTTCTATAATTTATTACGAGGAAATATCGCTTTGCCAGAGAAGGAGAGATTATACGTGAAACAGCACGGAGCTTTCGTACGAAAAATAGCCAATAAACGTGTCTTAGATAAAAACAAACGAAAAATCCTTATAAAGCAAGTCGGCGGTTTTTTGCCAGGTTTATTAGGCGCTCTGATTCCGACCTTGATCTCCACGATTTCTTCGTTCGCGCAATGAAACGAATGATTTTGGTTCCGGAAACGACAATCTTGTCCGATCCCGAGAAAGAAACTAATCAACTTGACCTAGAAATGTCAAAAATATTACGGGATAAAACTTTCTCCAGCGAACAAAAATTACGTTTATATTCGGATGTTTTCCAAAAATACATCAATATGAAAAGCCTGATCGAACCCCCCTTCGTTAACGTGAAAAATCTACCAACGCCGACCCCGCCAGCTAGTATCCCTACGCCACCCGCAACGTTACAATCAATGCCTTGGTTAACTCCTAACAGCGCTACCATGTTTACTCCGACGCAACATTCGACACCGGTGGCGCTGGCATCTATTCCCTCGATAACTTCTCAAACTCCTAAACGCTCAACGCAACAGTCAGTCCAAACTCAGCCGGCGTCTCTTAGCCAACTCGCGCCTCTCGCGCAAGCATTGAGTACTCTTATAGCCAAGCAACCGAAAGCCACCCCGCCGAGACAAAGTACGGCCGAAAGATTGAAGGAAAAACAGCGCAGATACGCCCGGGAAACTCTCGATAAATCGAACGAAGAAAATCAAGAGCGTATGACCTTAAGAAAGAAAACTGGAAGAAGATGGGACTTGTGAAGACAACCGGTCGCTTTCTTCTCTGCCTTGGCGTTATATTAGGACTTCCGTTATTATTTCTTTTGACAGTTTGCGTGTTAATCGCGCTAATACCTGTTTTGATTATTTGTTTAATATATTCGAAGATTAAACACCGGAATTCCGTCGAGTGCGAATGTTCCTTATTTATATGTCTATATTTTCAAGATAACCCGATTCATAGGTGTTTTTATTTTATTTATGCAATTTGTTATCTGTTTATAGTAAATACATATTTAATTTTAATAAATATATTAAGTTTAAGTATCTTCGAAGCACTCGGCAGTTTCTTTCTCACTTTCGCTTTCGCGTTTCACGGCGCTTTCAATTCGCCCCAACACTTATACTGTTATTTTTGTAAAAAACATGTTAAGATGTTTAAATCTGTAAACACTCTTTAATAAAATTATTCGATACAAGAACCGTTTTCGTGATTCATTAAATGCATACACATATTTAACATTATAATAATATCATTATACGTTTTATCTCTCAAGTTATACATTTCATTTAGGATATTTTTGAAAGACAGACCGGCGCATAAACCGGTTAAAACAAAAATCACGTGACCTCCACAGGTGAACGACGCTTTTGGCTGTAACGACGTAGCGTTGTATTTCCACTTGGTGGTATATCTAGATAAATCCAATCCGTAATAACTCGGTTCTTTTCCGAAAGAGCAAAAGAAATGGCCGACATCGTTTCGATCCACAAAAACGCCTACCCAATGTAGACCGCTTTCGGAGGCAGGTTCCGAATTAATCACGAAACAATAGGGTTTAAAGTCGGGTTTCTCGGGTAAGATATCTTGGGGAAACACACCGACAAAAAAGGGTCGCGTTCGGGTATCGCATTGTAGAAAAGACGTTAATTCTTCGGTATTCATACTTTTTGAACTTCGGGTTCGTAGAACGCACCTCTTATAACCTCACCAGTTCCATCCTCAATGACGTAAGCGGGTGGATCGCGATAGAGGACTTTCCTTATAACGAAGATCTCGTCCGTCCAGTAACCCGTATATCCTTTCCCAAAAACGCCTTTATCCGCCGAAATTCGAACTCGATCTCCCGGACGTAATTTGGGCTTCTTAACTTTCTTTTTCTTTTTCATGTATAACCGTTTCCAGACTAAATGCTCGTTATCAATATTCACATCCTTCGGCGCCATTTTAATCGTCGAATGTTTCGCTTTATTGTACCCTTCCACCACTTTTTGCAAATGTTTCACGTAATTCGAATCGTTATTTTTAGTCATTAATCTAAATATTCGATTTTTTAAAGTTCTATTAAAGCGTTCGATCATACTACATTTCAAAGTGCCGTAGCTAGGGTACCAGTGAATACCTTTTCTCTTTAAGTACGCCTGAACCGGTTTATTTATAAACTCGCTACCTTCGTCCGTATTAAAACGCGAAGGGGTCCGTTGTTTAAAAATGGATTCCAGGGCTCTAATCATTTCAGACCCGTTTTTGGTTTTTAACGGTCGGGCCCAGGCGTATCTCGATAACAAATCGATTACCGTTAAAACGTATCGATATTTATTATTCCGCTTAACTAGTTTAGGTAGGTCAATTAAATCTCCTTGGAATACTTCATCCATCTGCGTGACGTAGATTTGATTCCTAGGGAAGTTTTTACGTCTGTTTCTATGTTTCGTATAGGCGGGTTGCGTTACTAACCAGTCTTGCACATCTTGTTTCGAGACTTTCGGGTTCGCCTCTCCTAGTTTTTTCGGGGAACCTAGACTAGCGGCGTGTTGGGGATCGTAATACACTCGGCTTAATTTTTGAGCTACTCGTTTCCCCACCATCGTAATAAGAATAACAATTATTTCAAAAAGTTTTTATTTAAATATCGTACATTATTTCGTATTTCAAGTCGGTCGTATCTTTAGTGATGTCCGAGAACAATCGCTCCAAATCCTCCTCGGATTCGTCGTGCGTGATTTGAAAATTGGTTACGATAGATTCCATATTTAACATCTGAATAGCGCTAGCGATATTTTTTTCCATTCTTTCATCAAATTCCAGCGCGGTGTTTGTCGGGCAAGAACTATCGTGGGCTAATTTCTCGTTACAGGCTTGATTAAAGCATCCCTCGGTGATATTATACATCTTCTCAATCACTTCTCGAAGAATCAGGTTTTTGAAAAGTTTTTTAATCGTAATTTTGGTTCGCGAGACTTCATCCAAGCTGGTTTTCAATTGTTTCAGGCGTTTCCAAGTCGATTTCTTGAAGGAGAAGCCGTTCGAGGTCGAGAACCAAGTCTGGTAAAAGGTAGAATATTTCGAGGAATCTCGATTATAGCGCCGAATGTCTATAAATTTGACACCATCCGGTGACGCTATTCCTTCAATTTGATATTTATCCGGTAACCAGCATTGAAAACGATGTAGCGCGTCTTCGAAAAAGGCTTCAATGTCGTTTTCCCATAACCAGATGCTATCCCAAACGTTTTGATTAATCGTTACGCTACTCTTAGTATCGTTCCGCCGAATAAAAAGACCCGAGTCGTTTATCCCGATAGTTTGTTTTTCGGAGAGGCAATATTCGTGCTCCTGCATGGTGTACGGTTAGGTTGATTTTGATACGGTTTTCGCGCTTTCTTTCCCTCTTATATCTCGTTTAAAGATTTTCTCAGCGCGTCAAAGTTCCATCGAGACGAAACGAAGGCTACGGTTCTAACATTATCGCGGACTGTTATAACCAAATTCAAATCTTTACGGCGCGCGAGGTAAATATAGTCGTCCATCCTCTTACTCCAGCTTGTAAAGAATGTTTCGATCTTTCGTGATTAATATTTGGTTCTCGAATTCGGCTTGGATTATACACGTCACTGAGAAGGTTAATGGAGTTTTATATTTAATGGTTAAGCGTACGCTACCGCTCTGCGACAAAGAAATATGTTCACTCCCGGCTTTTTCCTCCACAGTAGTATCCACCAAAAAGAAAGTATTGCCTTTAGCGTAATCTTCGTACGTAATATCATTTCCTTTATTTTTTCCGTAAGTATCCGTGGCCGTAAATAAACTCATGTATTCGCGCGTCCATTGTTTGTTATCAAACTTGGGTTGAAAAGCTTGGTCGGGGTAGTTTTTATTCCCAACCGATAAGTATAATTGCGAAATACCCAAATGCTTAAAATCAAAGGGGTTCTCGTTTAAGGCGCCGTTGAAACCTGTTGTTTTTACGAACGATATTGTAACTCTATTCGGGACACGCCCCAAGAATAAATTTTCTTTTACCGTGTCGCTATTTCCGCTTTCGATATTAAAGTATTTTACTACCGTTTGATTGATAGGATAGACGCAGTTGGCTTTTTCCAAAACCATGGCGTGCGCTAACATAATATCGGGATTAATTTTTACTTTCCGAACATAGAGAGAAGCGTCGGTAATTATAAATTTATAATTAACAATAGCCGGCGCAGCCGCACCTTGCGCCGCAGCCGCTGGTATAGAGACAATCGGGAAACTATTCGAAGAGCGGATAAATTTATATTTCATGTCAACGTTATTAATCAAAAATTTATTCATTTTACAGACGTCAAAGGGGGGCACCCCAATCATTACGATTGTTCGAGAATTATCGGTTCTATGCTTTCGGTGCTTCATACCCGTATTATCGTCGCTAAATATTTCATCGCCTGTCAAGAATTTATCTTTGTAATACATTTGTAGCCGCAATTGGGTTTTTTTCGCGTCTTCTCCGTAACTTAAATGCGCCGTCGTATAAGCCGAGTAAGGGAAAACAGTGTTCAAGGACTGAACGGGGGTATCATTAAACGAGACTTCCCCTTGAGAAAAGAGGGCCCATTGCGTTAGATTAACGGGGCCTACTTTGGGGGTGGCCGCCGTAATATCCTCCCACGAGCCGTTGGCATTTTGCTGTACCATTTTAGCTTCAATTTTAAATTTTGTTTTTGTTAAATCAGTATAGTTTCCGTCATTACCCGGTATAAAAAACTCCAGCGGACCTCCATCAGTGATCGTATTAATAGTTTTAAACTCTACATCGTTACTTCCTACGATATTGTAATTACTAAGGGGTTCGGAGAACAAATCTAATTCCGACATCATTCCTTCCATCGTGAAGATCAACTGGAAGCTTAATCAACTAACACTCTTCTTTTCAATATAAAAAATCTGTTTTCCTTCTTTTAATCTTTTTCTTCCGACCGATTCTCTTTCGTTTACCGCTGCCATACTGCGCTACTTTATCACCCGCTTTGTGTAATAAATTAGAGCCGGCGAGTCTCAGATTTCTCTGGAATGAAGTTTTAGGATCCTGACCCGCTTGGATATCCCCGAACATACGGGTGCCTATACCCAACGCTTCTTTCCCCACCGCTTTAACAGCCGGTTTAAAAATTGGTGTAATGAAACGAACTAGGCTTTTAAATATCGATCCTATTCCGTGCCCCCGTTGGAAGACGGGACCTTGAAAACCGCCGCCGGCTTGTTGGGCGTAGTAGGAATAATACGGATTTTTTCCCCCTGACATTATCTTTTTTTTCGAAAATGTAAAATAACAACCGTTTTTCCCAGATTTAATGGTATTTTCGCTTCGGAATCTGTAGTGATATTAATATCAATCACGTTAAAATTAGAGACGCGTAGCGGGTAGTAATTTATCGGATTACAAATTATATTATGAGGTATATTATCCTTATTGTTTTCTGGTCGACTAATTATTCGAATTAAGCCACCCCAAGCGTCACCTATCAACTGCGGATAGATGAGGTTAGTATGAATAAATAAACTCATGACCCCCCTATTTATATCAGCCACGTATTGACCATCTGTATTATTAACTAGATACTTATCAATGAGATTTTCGTCGAAACCTAACATCTTTCCTAACCCGGGGTTGTCTTGACTAAATTTAACGGAAAAAATATCCAAATATTCTCTTTGCTCGGGCGTTAATTCAACATCCGGGATGTTATTGAGTCCTACACCGCATTTAAGCTTCACGGTTCCGTTTTTATTATGTTTAAACGCAAAGTAAGGGCGAATTCGAATCGGTAAACAACGTAGCATTTCGTCTAAAACCGCTTCTATACTTTCGTACGAACCGCGCGTTAAAGAATACGTTTTAGTTTCAATTATTATCGTATCTTTACTCGTATCTATTTTAGGCAACGCATCATCCAATTTCACTTTATATCTAATCTGGATAGGAGGAATCTTTCTTAGATCTATTTCTTTAACTTTGCGATCTACGGCTCTAAATGTATAGACTCGTCTACCAGTCAACCACCCATTAGTCTGATCAGGTGGTACGCCTAATACATCGGCATACTGATGCGGGAATTTAATAGCTACATCACTGTCACTCGTTCTAATAGTAAATTGTTTACCCTGCAATGAGGGTATTAAAAAAAATTTTACTTTGTCTTGCGAACCACTTTTTTCTTCACCCTTAATTAGAGTATCTAACAATCGATAGTAGATATGCATATCATCATGTTTCTCACGCTTAATCAAACCCCCTTTCTTCACATCCATTGAAGCGAATTTATATTCATAATGCGGGTCAGCGTACCTAACCGTAAATTCATTATACCGATCCGTAATGTTATCCCATTTCGACGGCATAGTTATTTCCGATACCCCCGCCTCCCATTTACCATCTTCTAAATCTAATGTCGCTGCTAATTGCGTTTTATAACTAGTTTTTGTATTATCAGGATAAATATGCATAGACGCGTTACTTGGTAACGTAATATAAAAATTATCCTCGCTCGGTGATAACATGGACATGATTAATCGTCGAATGGTTTACAATGATAAGCGAGGGTTTCATATATAGGTGGTGGGGATTCTCTATCGAGGTCACGGGTGCTTTTAACCTTTACCCTTTGACTTTTTTGACATTTTTGACCTTTTTGACCTTTGACCTTTAACCTTTGACCTTTGACCTTTGACCTTTGACCTTTGACCTTTAACCTTTAACCTTTAACCTTTGACATAACCTTTTGGTGTCTTAATAAACAGGTTTTCGCTCCTGGAGGTGGCTTCTTTACTACTTACCTAAAATAATACAAATATATTTGTATTATTTTAGGTAAGGCTAGGTTAGGTTAGTTAATTCCTCGAATTAGCCCATCGTTCCAACTAGTTAATCCCTCGGGTTACCCATTCCATCAAGTAATCTTTAAGGTTAAATTAGGTTAATTAAACCCTGGAAATAGCCCATACCTCCAACTAGGTAATCCCTATAACTCGGGCTAACCCGTTCCTCTTGTAGTATTTTAGGTAAGATTAGTTTAGGTTAGTTAATCAATTGAACTAGCCCATCCCTGTTTTTCAACTTAGGTAAGGTTAGGTTAGTTAATCTCTGCCTTTCGAGATTTGTACCAGGGTCTCAATTACGAATAGATTGAAGCCTCAATTAAACGCTTTAATTTTTATTCAGCATTAGTAAGAATTAAGGTTCAATAAACCTATAAAGCAAAATAGTGAAATGTGGAAAGGTGTATATTTTTGGAGAAAAAAGGACAGAAATTATACAAAAAAGAGGTTGCTTCGCACCCTTAAAAAAACTCTTTATCTAACTCGAATCAAACCCGTGAAGGGACAGAAATTATTTGTTAGAGAAAGAGCAATTTCATATCTTTAAAATTATAGTTAGTAGATTTAGTCTACTACTTCAAAGATTTTATTACTATTATATATTTTCCAAAAAACGGATAAAGACGACCTAGTTAACCGTCCTCTCCCATTGATGTTTATTTTAAATTCTATCAGTATCACTAATAAAATTAGCTAAAGATGGAGTTCCTTTAATGTATATATATTTATCATTAGTCCTAGGTCGTCTTTATCCGTTTTTTGGAAAATATATAATAGTAATAAAATCTTTGAAGTAGTAGACTAAATCTACTAACTATAATTTTAAAGATATGAAATTGCTCTTTCTCTAACAAATAATTTCTGTCCCTTCACGGGTTTGATTCGAGTTAGATAAAGAGTTTTTTTAAGGGTGCGAAGCAACCTCTTTTTTGTATAATACTTTATTTGGATAAACACAACAGTGAAGTAATATATTAACAAGTTTCATCAAAGGCGTGGCTAGATTAAGGGTCAAAGAGATTTAAAGAGGCTATAGCCGGTTTAGATTCCATCAAAATATCTAAACCAGCTGAAGGGATGTATCTTACATATTTACTTTGAAAATAAACATTTCATTTGGTGTGTCTATTAAGAAGTCTACGACCTGCCACATATAATTATGGGTAACGCAGGGCATTTCATTTAGTGTATCTATTAAGAAGTCTACGACCTGCCGCATATAATTATGGGTAACGCAGGACATTCTTTTGCATTCTCTAAATTCCTTGAGGTTAAGGGAAAATACTTATACCCCGTAACTTAAATGGGAGATAGAAAAGTGTGAATCAAATGCACGCTGTTTCTTCTACCCTTCCAATACTCTACATTTATTTTCATCTTTTATTTTAGTTAGGGTTAGGTTAGGTTAGGTTATGCTATCTTAACGTCGGCGTCGGGGAGGTTAATTTTGGTTTCCCAACTTGTTTACTATCGGATAAGGCGTGTTTGAAAGATAACGAAAAGATAGAAAATCACCTGTACGGTTGCATTATTATATTTGGGCCTTTATGGATTGATCAAATTGCGTTTTAATGTTCGGAAATAAATACAGGAACCAGACCTATCACTTTATATGTTGCCATATGCTACGATGCTAGAATCCAACGAAACGATTCCGACTGTACCAGTAACAGAATCTTGCCTAAGACTTTTCTCCGCAAAGAACGAAATGCTGCATATGGAATCCCTTGGATTGTTTCACGAAATTCTCAAGATGCCGGTCGAAGTAACGTAAAATTTATGTTATATAAAGCCTCGTTCATACATAGACCTAAAGAGCTTCGTTGGGATTCGATTTCTATAACTGGTTATCAAACCAACGTGAGAAATGAGTTCGTGTTGGTTCAGGAAGCAATTTGGTCCAGTCGCTTCGGTACAATCCGCTTCGAAAATAACGAGGCGGAGAGACAAATTTGCTGATAAATCTTAAAATAACGCGATTAAAACTATAGTTTATATCAAAAAATATTAACCAACGAGTTACAAACACGATTTACTAATTAGTTTGAGATAATTATTTAAAAATTTTAAAATCTGGGCATTTTTCAAAAAATACGATAAGCCTTGGCCAAGGGAAACGGAAAACACTTCGTACTGGTTTTCAAATCGATTTTGCCCTCAAGTATGAACGAGGCTTAAGAAGCCTGCGAAAGGGATAGTACCACGTCATATGAGACACCTTAATATATATTTAGGGAACACTTGTATCAGAGAACTTTCAACGCTGCGCTATAGACTTTTTGCGGGTGGGCGTGTCATCCCTCGCCTTTTCGATGGAGAAAAAATTCTCTACACGGCCTAAAACTAGAAAAGGTGAAAAACGACACGAAAGTCACCTTTATCCCATTGGTTGGGAGACAATGGCGGCCAATAGTCGATAATATCTGGTAAAAAGTCTATAGAGATATGCCTGTTCCCAAACCCTCTGATTTGATAAAGGGTTATTGTAGCAACATCTCGGAGTTGGAGATAATACGTGGGTTTGACAATTCCTCCCTTTTCACTCCACATCAAGACTGGAGGTCACGTGTTTGACGCGCGCGTCGACAATATGCAATTTGATCTAATTTTCTAGAATATGACGTGTTCCGCCCATATTCGAAAAAAGGCACCAATTTGAAATCTCTTAAGCCTTAAAAACATTTGTCGATTACCAATTTTGGTAGATGGTGCCAGCTTCGCAAATAATCAACCGTCAGACTGATAGAATCTTCATATGAAATTCTGGCCTTTCCACCGATTATACCCAACTCGCGGATGGTGCCACCCATTCCTCGAACTCACTTTTCTCCGATGAGGCATATCTCTATACCGCAGCACTGTAAAATCTCTGACTTCTATGATCAAGAGAATTAAGAATGTTTTTTACTAGCCAAGTTTCGGTATTTTCTGATAGTTAGCCTCTGATAGCTATTACAAATGAAAGCATCCGCGAAAAAAAAAGCGAGAACCAATTGCGAGGCCAACGATTATGCCCATCTTCAACAATGTGGAATCATCATTCCATCACTAATTTCACCAGAAAAATTGTTTGAAAGAAATTTTGGCTAAATGCAAGAATTTATTAACATTAGCTTTCAGGAATTCCTACGGAACATTTGGGTTCTTCTTTCTTAATATCGTTTCAGTTGATTTCTAGTGAAATAAGAGGATAATTTGTGAAGAACAAAATAGGTTATTCTTTGCTCAAAGGAGTTGCTTTCATCCCATTTTAAATCTCACCCATGTTTTGGTACAATCTACTATTAGTTGTTGAGTGCAGCTCCCTCCGATAACAACGAATAATAAAAGTTGAACAGCCTTTAGATTTTTTTATTAAAGACACTTTATATTGGCAGATTTGGATTGGAGTTGCCATGGTGGTTAGTTTTCTGACCACGATTGAGATTATCCAAAAACGAATCGTTGGAATTCGAAGAAAAATTATCAGCTGCGCCTATGATAATTTATTTCAACAGTTTGCGACCATTGTGGGAAAAAGTAAGCGCCGTTTCCGAATCAATTTCTTATGAACTGCGAATTCAACGTCTTTTCGAAGCTTCCACACACGTTTGGCATCAAACTCGGCTCAGCCCGAATAAATTGACCATGCTTATTTATTTTGACAAGGTTACAACATATCCCGATTGCCGGCTATCAGAATTGTCACGGCACCCTGGATTCTACAAGCTGTGGTTCTGTTCACCTTGTTATGCGCGCTTCTAACGGCGAATTTTTCAACGAAGCGCGCAAAAAATATCGACTCCTTAAAAGACTTCTTTCGAGCTTCATCGTATCTCGGACTCAACTCAAATGATCCTGCTACGGAGTACACCGTTTGCCATTCGGTAATAGAAAAAAACATTTCCATTTTCCTTTTTCCTTCGCCGTCAATTTGCCATTTTCAGTCCCATATAGATTTGAGACCTAAACGTTATAAGAGCCTTACGTAAAGTTTTACTAAAAGGTTTTCCACACAAACCCCAAAAATAATACTATTTGATCAACAAATAGTATTTTAATCCCAAATATATTCTCTTTAAGCTTCCGTCAAGAGCTCCCTATAAGTGGGAAAGTAGTACGAGATCTCTTTATCTCCGCAGCACCATTTTAGGCCAACGTTCTTAAAGTTTTTAAGGATGACTAGCATTTAAATATTACGGCGTTCGCTTAACTTTCTGTTTGAAAATTCACTAAAAACGTTTATTAACAGTCGCGAGAAAAAATGCTGAAAAAATTAAGGCGTTTCATTGAGGCTTCAATCTATACGTAATTAAGAGCCTGGTACAAATCTCGAAAGACAGAGATAAACTAACCTAACCTTACCTAAACTAGTAAAATAGGGATGGGTTAATTCGAGGGATTAACTAACCTAACCTAACCTTATGTAAAATATTACAAGAGGGACGGGTTAGCCAAAGCTAGAGATTACCTAGTTCGAGGTATGGGCTATTTCAAGGGATAAATTAACCTAACCTATCCTTACCTTAAAGATTACAAGATGGACAGGATAGCCAAAGGGATTATCTAGTAGGAAGTATGGTCTAATTCGAGGGACTAACTAACCTAACCTTACCTAAAATATTACAAGAGGGACGGGTTAGCCCAAGCTAGGGATTACCTAGTTGGAGGTATGGGATATTTCAAAGGATAAATTAACCTAACCTAACCTTGAAGATTACCAGATGAACGGGGTAGCCCGAGAGATTATTTAGTTGGACGGAGGGGCTACTTCCAGGGATTAACTAACCTAACCTTAAAGATTACAAGAAGGACGTGGTAGCCAGAGGGATGGGCTAATTCGAGGGATTAACTAGTTGGAGGATGGGCTAATTCGAGGGATTAACTAGTTGGAGGATGGGCTAATTCGAGGGATTAACTAGTTGGAGGATGGGCTAATTCGAGGGATTAACTAGTTGGAGGATGGGCTAATTTGAGGGATTAACTAGTTGGAGGATGGGCTAATTCGAGGGATTAACTAGTTGGAGGATGGGCTAATTCGAGGGATTAACTAACCTAATCTAACCTAAAATATTATAAGAGGGACGGGTTAGCCGAGCTAGGGATTAACTTGTTAAAGGGACGGCTAACCTAAATCTCGAATTATTTGATTCTTAAATCTTAAACCTCCAAGGCCCGATCTTGAAATCTTTATTGACAACTATATTGTTAATTCTTTATGAGCAATTGGCGATAATTTCTATTTAGGTCTACCCCATTTAGGATTAACAAAGAGACTGTTACATAAAGTGGCGAGCCAACCAAGATCATTAGGTGTAATTACGAGGTTATAAATTAGAGACTGACAAAAGAAATTAAGACTTAAGTAAAAGAGGTAGTCCACCATCTGCTGGTGCGGGGCGACAAGAGTTTCCCCTCTTAGAACTACACCAGGTCTTACAAATTTTGTCCAAGTACCTTTGTCTGTATTAATTCAAATTCAGTGGACGGTGGGGGAAGAATAAGACGATTTCAGTAATCAAGCGCAGGGGGTCCATTGGAAATTACATTAGGGTTTCTGATGAAATTCGAGTTTAGATAAAGGTATACACACAACTGTGTGTATACTAATACCTTATCAATCTTTCATTTTCGAAATCTTTGTTTAAGCAAGAGAAGCACTAGTACTCGATAAAAGCCTTATAACATTTTTCCGAACTATATTTGTTTCTCTATTAACTCGAATTCGGTAAATATTCCTTATAACTCTACTGTTTAAAAAATAAAAGGTTTGTTTATCATTTGGAAAGCAATTAATAAGGCTCGGCTAAGGTTACTTTTTAACCCTTTTGTAAGCGATTCAGGCACGTTACTTTCTATTACTTTATATACTTTAATAATACTTCATTATTTAAATCTGTGTTTAACTGGAGAAACTCTTGAACCCGAAAAAGATCTTATCAAAATTTGTCAAAGTACCTTTGTTTGCATTAACTCGAATTCAGTGGATGTTGGGAAAAGAATGCGACGATTTCAGCTATCAAGGAAAAAAAACGCGGCTCCATTGGAGGTTTTCAACTAGCCATTCTAAAACGCGATTTTGACAAAATAATAAATAAACATAAAATTAACATGAACACCCATCTACAGACTGAGTTTAAAGACACACCCGTGGTTGTCCTACCGTACATAAAAGGCATTATTGAAAAGATAGGTAATGTTTTTGGCAACAATGCATTAAACCTATTTTTAGACCTACTAATAAAATTCAAACTTTAATTAGTCAAAAAAAAAAAGACAAAATTGAAATCTTAGATAAATTTGGTATTTAGGAGATCCCCTGTTCCTGTGGTATAACCTATATTGGCCAATCTATCCGGAATTTAAAATTAAGGTTCAATGAACATAAAATTGATATTAAAAATAAAAAGGAATATTCCTCGGCATTAGCTGAACACATTAGCTTAAATCCATATCACTCCTTTCTTTTTAATAATGCCAAAATTTAATAATGAATGGTGACTATTTTCATCTTAATTTGTATGAATCGATAAATATGCTTAAAAAAAGTAACCAAAATAAATGTCTTAACCGTGATAATTGTCCCGGGAGTTTTTTAGCTGAATATTGGTATAAAGGTGAACTCAGTTCCCTTATCGCTTGACACGTGACTAAAATGCGCGGTTTCTTATATTGAGTTTTCTTGATGTTAAAAACGATTTGGGTCGATTTGATCGAATCACAAATGATCAAACGATGTCTCAAATGATGGAATATCATATGATCGAAATTATTTCGTTTTTAAGATAGTCTCATTTGATCGAAGTATCATTTGATCGAAGGCTTCCTGGAGGAAACTTTAAGAGTATAGCCCTGCCCATATTACGCTTCGCTACCATCACGTTGTAATTAAAAACTATTATATATAAAAATATCGACAGAAAACTTTAACCATACATAACTTCATATATGGTGTAATGTCTACTTTGTCTATTATCTCATTCAAAAAATTCGATGAAAAAAACGAAAAATAAAATATAAAATATATTTGTACTTCATAGAAGTAACCTTACCTATCATAACCTGAAAACCAAATTTATTTAACCTGGAAACTAACAAAACCTAACCTAACTTAACCTGGAAACTAACCAAACCTTACCTTACCTAACCTAATCTAGCATATTTTCCTAAGTTTCCCATTTGCCATCTAGTGGACATAGATGGACCTCACGACTGGACATAGAACATTTATCTTATTATTACTTAATATGCTTAATATGCAATCATTTTCTTATTCTAAATAATAAATACATGTAATTTATGTTGACAAATGACAGATATATAATAGTTTTAATATATAAATACATTACTTTAATTATTTTCACTAGCAATGGTAGTTATTATCCATACCCTTACCAAAAAATAAGTTTGCAAAAAACTACTTAAAACAAATTGTAAACTTGCTTATTATTAAGTTGGTATTTGGAACAAATGCGTACTTATATACAACTTAAATAAGTACCTAAATACTATTCGAAAATGATATGGACAACTAAACTTAAACTTAATACTAACCAAATAAAAAGCAACTTATTACCCGAAACCAACTTGTTACTAACCAAATACTGACCACTGAAAACCAACTCAATACGGAACAAACATAGACAACTTAAAACTAACTCAATAGGAACTAAAAATATACAACTTACAATCAACTTAATACTAACCATATATAGACTACTTATAACGAACTTAATGCTAATAGAATACAGACTATTAAAAACCCACTCAATACTTACCAAATATAAACCACTTAAAACCAAGTTAATACCTACCAAACATACCCAACTTACAACCAACTTTATACTTGCTATTTATAGAAGACTTAAATCCAACTCAATTCGGACTTAACCCCAACCACTTAGAACCAACTTAATAATTAGACTTATAGGGACTTTAAACCAACCAAAATATATATTACAAAACACAGAAAAATTATTACAAAGTTTCAAATCCAACAATGTTCACACCTAACCCTTAAAAAACAGATGTAAGTAAACGAATGTAAATTAATTTCATTTAAACCACTTAAGTATTTTAAAAAGTATTTTATTAGATTCTCTAAAGCAAAAATTGTCAAGAACTGCCTGCTTGAACAGAAAACAATAAATATAGCAGAATATTAAAATATATTTATAGAAAATTAAAAAGAGTTAATTACATATAGTATTCACCGGTATTGACGTTTAAAAGTTTGTTTCTTAAATATTCCGAAAAAAAGCGTGTTTAAGGAGTAGAGGAACAGAAAACAATAAATATAGCAGAATATTAAAATATATTTATAGAAAATTAAAAAGAGTTAATTACATATAGTATTCACCGGTATTGACGTTTAAAAGTTTGTTGCTTAAATATTCCGAAAAAAAGCGTGTTTAAGGAGTAGAGTAGATTTCCATGCTGAGCTGTTGAAAAAGTAGCGTCGTTGAAGGGCGAATAGCTTCTATCTGGTTCAGCTGAAAATGAAAATTAATGTATTATATATCATAGTGTCCAGTTTGTAACATTTAATTGAAAAATATATTTAAGGTAAAGCTATTTGATTCGAGAATAGGTCTGTTCAACAGACTACTGAAATAGGTATAATACATATTATACAAAAACGTTGTTTTGCTTCGCACTTCAAAAAAGTGCATTTATAGGTAAGAATTTCAAACCCGTGAAGGGACAGAAATTATAAATTCACAGTGAAAGAAATATGAAAGTCACAGTCTAAGAAATCATAAAGCTATAATTATTATACAAAAACGTTGTTTTGCTTCGTACTTCAAAAATGTGCATTTAAAGGTTAGAATTTCAAACCCGTGAAGGGACAGAAATTATAAATTCACAGTGAAAGAAATATGAAAGTCACAGTCTAAGAAATCATAAAGCTATAATTATAATAATTAATATGAATAAAAAATTTACAAAAAAATGACGTATAAATTCGGCCTATCGAAACTTTTACTTATGTAGATTTAATGATTAGAAACTTTATAAAGAGGCGAATGTTTCTTTTTACTAACTGAAAACTGCAACCATCCATCCTAACAACTAAACATTTTAAAAACGCGGGCAGGAACTATTTGGTATTATGCTATTCTACCTTTCCACGCATAGTTGGCTTTTAGTTACCCTTTCCAAGAGTGAATTCTACAACAGAATGATTTCTGCATAATTAAAAGTTTCGATAGGCCGAATTTATACGTCATTTTTTTGTAAATTTTTTATTCATATTAATTATTATAATTATAGCTTTATGATTTCTTAGACTGTGACTTTCATATTTCTTTCACTGTGAATTTATAATTTCTGTCCCTTCACGGGTTTGAAATTCTAACCTTTAAATGCACATTTTTGAAGTACGAAGCAAAACAACGTTTTTGTATAATAATTATAGCTTTATGATTTCTTAGACTGTGACTTTCATATTTCTTTCACTGTGAATTTATAATTTCTGTCCCTTCACGGGTTTGAAATTCTTACCTATAAATGCACTTTTTTGAAGTGCGAAGCAAAACAACGTTTTTGTATAATTTGTGTTTGCTTTTGGAAAAATTAAACACTTGTAAATCAATTAACCCATTTTTTTTAATTTAGTGGTAGGAATTAAAATTGCAAATTTACAAGTTTAAATTGAAATGATTTAATATATATGATTATTTTATATTGTACAAACTTTATAATCGGTTATTGTTGTTCTAAATTATGGGGCCCTATAACTGTGGTTTAAGATTAAATATCCTATGGTGCACGCGACATCTTTTTTAATCTCGATCGCAGCACGTTATTCGATCTTTTTAAAAGTAAATTGATTAAGTTCTTGTTTTTGCCATATTCAAAAATATTCCCTCGAGCTCCCGCAGAACGAACACGTCAATACTCTCAGCATAAAGCTATAGTTCTTAAATTTCATTTCACACAGTTTAATTCAGAAGTGCTTTCGATTTAGATGAATATTAACATCGCTTAAGCCGTTGTTTTCATTTTGATGGTTTATACCGTTTAATTTTCATTTTTCACTTAGATTTAAAATGAAACCATTCAGTTTATTTGCCGGTTAATGAAAATTATTAACAACACTTAATAAATACTGGTCTGCCATGGTGCACCTCATGGGCTATTAGATTAATAGTTTTGACCTAATTAATTGGTACCCTTTTAAAATAGCTTTGAACTCACTCGTTTTCCTGTGAGGACGCGTTACACGACGCGCACAAATAATGGTGGACGGACGCGCACAATTAAAGATTGAAATGTATACAGAATACTGGTCGCTGACGTCTCGTCATCGCGTGATTTCGAATCATCTGATTGCCCGGTTAGATTTTATTTTGTACATGGCGATCAAGCCTTTTTCTTACTCCGTATATTTAAACTCAATTTAAAAATTATGACCTCTCGCTTTTAAGTCTCCAGTCCAACCTCAGGATACCAGTAAGTAGGAAAATATATAATTGGTACCATGACGCGGCATACGCGGGCATGGCAACTAAAAGGAATTTAAAGTTTTCTTAAAATTGAGTACACATGGGACCGATTTATAAAAAAAAGGAATCCATGCGCAAGAAAAACCATTACAACTCTAACCTCCGACCTCGCGCTAGCTAGATACGCGTATCGGAAGACCTAAAAGAAAAAACACCCTACGACTGTAATTGTTCTGGGGGGGGGGGCGGAGTCTCTGCCGTTTACAAATAAAAGTATTTACGAATTAAAGGGTAGGAGTCAAAGATTTTAAAGGTTATATAAGAAAATATAAATAAAGTCCGAATTTGCCGTTACATATAATATGATGACTCTTTCTTTGTTTCCATCCATGTATTCATCCACTACGCTTAGTTCAGAATAAGAACGACGAAAGCGGCATAACGATGTTATACCTCAATCGCGCCATGGCTCTGGAAGATTCGCTTCAATTCCGAACTCGTCAATTATAAGAGAGAAGGGTGATACCAAGGGATTACTAGCTAAAGGGATATTGGCTAATTCGAATGATAAAATATACTAGCCAGATGTGACCTTACTAGCGTTGTTTTAATCTGCTAACTTAAAGATAACGAAAAGTGATTACCATGAACATCCACTAAGATACTAAAATCTCTACTCGAGAATTAACGAGACGATCGAGACCAGAATAAACATTAAACTTTATTATTACAAGTATAATTCTCATAAATTCAAAGAGCCCTGCAAAAAAAAAAGCAAACGAAGTCGTAAAAACAACATCGCGTTAAAGAACATATTTGCAAAAAACTATGCCAAGTCCTCCGCACTGTTCCTAAAGAAACGTAAGTCTTCCTTTACTCTGCTGTCCAAGAGATGTACAGGATGATGGCCCCAGGCATCTATCCACTACTTGTCCTCTACTTGGCCTATCCTAATCCTTGAAGGCTAAGACATTCTAGGCGTCACCACGGAACTTCCACCTCTGCAGCAGGCTAAGACATTCTAGGCGTCACCACGGAACTTCCACCTCTGCAGCAGGCTAGAGACGTTAACTTTTTTTTTTACACGATGTTGAACGCATGAATGACAGAGAGAGAATGTGTTCTATCCATAGGCGCAAATGACTTTTATCTCTCGAAAAACTACGTCGACTTCCCTTAAAAAACGGATTTGGCCTACTGGCGATAGGCCAACTGAAAAACGTATTTACATCCCATTGTAAGAATTGGACGACGAGTCCGAAAGTTCGTTATGTCGAACACATGATAGTACCGAAAGTTCGAATACTCAAAAGGGGCTGACTTCGCGTCGACTGCAACTAAATCAGACTGAGACTGTTGCACTCTACTAACGTAACCTTACCTATAATATTATAAGAGGAATGGGTTAGAGCAAGTGTTTAACTAGTTGGAGGGATGACGTAGTTCGAGTGATTAACTAACGTAACCTTACGTAAAATATTACAAGAAGGGCAAGGAAACAAAATGTCCTTTCGAGGTTGTGAACTATCGATAAAGATTCCACTTGAGATTATGTACATGAAGATTACGGTCTATCAAGATTGTGTTGCATCGACATTATGTTCTGTCGAGATTGCGTCCCATCGAGATTATATCCCATCGATATTGTGTCCTATCGCGCGTGTGTCCAATTTTGTTCTTATATCCGTATCCTTTCTAGACTCCTTTAAATTCTGCAGCATCATTTAAATTTCCCGTCAACTTTTATAACTAAATCAATTTATTGTACGTCTGTCTCAGAGTCCATTTTGTAAGACATTTCAAAATCTCACCGTTATATACCATTTGGGCTAATGTATAATACCCAAGTTTATGTACCCTGCGGCTTATAATCATTAATAAAAAAAAAATTCAATACGCACTATAAACGTTAAAAACACTGTTTTGCATTTGACTCAATACGTAGAATTCTAGGCATCGTCCTATATCTTTTAAACCAAAACATATATCGTTTGTATCTCTCGCGTTCTGCTTTATTATTTATATTTAATTAGACACAAGTTTTTTATTCAACTGCATACACCAACGTTATCTTTTTATCCGTCTTCCTATCTAACGTAATCAAAGCTACTGTTATTCAGTCTTAGTATTCAACATAATAAAAGTATAATAAAAATATAATAGAACACCCTTGTAAATCTAACACATTTCTCTCTTTCTAATGCAAACTCCCAATGAAACGCCGTCTTTCACGGTGTTTCAACCTTATCTACAGCTTTTGTTATCTCAGTCTTAGTATTCATCCGAAACGTATAGAAAAATATAGAGTACCCCCACGAGCCTAACAAATTTTTCTCTCTCGAATGCAAACACTCAATGAAACGGACTCGCGGTCGGACGAAGAAGAAGAAGAAGAAGAAGAAGGAGAAAACCTCAGTTATCATTGACAAAAAAGATTCCACCTCATAAGACAAATCTCCATAGACTTTTCTAATGAAATTTTGAGACACCTATAAATAAAACAGGCCAGCTGGCCTGTTTTTAATAATATTATGAGCTCCAAACGTAATATATAAATTAAGATGTAATTTGGGTCGATCAAGTGTTTTCCCTAATTCATGGTTTAAAATGCTCCATATTTTAATTGGAAAGGCATATCGTATTCTGTCGAGGAATATTTTAAAATGAACGCAAACGTATTTAATATATTCCCAGACCTAATCCGATTATTCTTTCCTATTAAACCATTGAGAATTTTGAACAATGAATTAGGGAAAAACACCTAATCGATCTTATTTTATAAATTAGGTTTAAGCCCATTAATATGAAACCGGGCAATATATTAAACAATAATGTAGCTTAATAATAAAATCTTTCACGTCAATACATAGTCAAGAAATCAAGATACCACTGTATACTTTTCGGTTGAACCGTATAGCTTTACCTTAATTTTTGTACTGTTAAATTTAATCAACAAAATTTACATTACCTCATAAATTTCCAAAAAGCTCTGTTGCTGTTCTTGTACACGCGAACACCGTTAAGTTTTAAGCTAACTGGATAACCGGCTATTCGCGTCTATGAAAAAGTTCGCGTACTTAAATATAATATAAAATCCACACAATTCCATTTACGTCTTTATACTATACTCGTTTATTAAAAATAAACGGAACTCTTCCCCTCCTATTTCCTTGGGTTTCTCTCACCCCATTAGAAAAAAAAAGAGAATAGGGCCATACCCACTATCCGGGTTATCACAAATCAAAGGGGTGAACACTTCTATATATAGTTTACATGTTAATAATATTATATTTGCTTTAAAATACTCAAGAAAGAAGCATTTGAAAATCGTGACGATTTTTATCTTCAGTTTATTCTTCCTCACCATAAGCAAAATCGCGCGCAAGGTCTAAACTTCGCAAATAGCAACCTTTGAGAATTCTCCCGTTCCTAATGAAAATAACTTGTTTTCTATGGGAAGGAGAATGCTATCCAAGCTCGCAACATCTTCTTCACTCTCTTAAATCCAAGGCCGGAAAAACAATTGTATGGTACTCTTTTTCTTTTGACAACAACCACGCCTCTAATATCCTGTGACTTATCAAAAATCTATTCAAACATTTGGTATTAGGTATGCCACTTAAGGGCCAACTTAGGGCCAACTTAATTCAAACTAAAAAATAATAATACTTTTTACCTTCGAGTATTCTCCCGTTCCCAATGAAAATAACTTGTTTTCTATGGGAAGTAGAATGCTATCCAAGCTTGCAATTAACATTTTTTTCACTCTTAAATCCAAGGTCGAACTTCATTTTATGGGACCCTTTTTCTTTTGACAACTAACCACGCCTCTAATATCCTGTGCCTTTTCAGTAATCCATTCAAACCTTGGGGGTTAGGTATTGCCAATTAAGGGCCAACTAAGGGCCCACTTAATACAAACTTAAAAATAAGAATACTTTTTAAGATTACTTGAAAGGAATTCAATTTAAGAGGGAAAAGATTCGTCTTAACACCTACAACGAGAAACCCACTTATTATCAACATAAAAAATACTTTGCCACTCGGAGGGAAATAAAGCATAGACGACACTAACTTAATACCAACTAAAATTGACGTTAGATTTAGTTATTAATAAGTTGTTCTTTAGATAAATATTTCGAAAAACTTTTAAAACCATTATGCGAAAGAAAACAAACTTAATACAAACTTAAAAGAAAAAAGAATATTTCTTACTATTTTAAACCAACTAAATGCTAACTTGACAATGAAAGGCTAACTGCGCCAAACTTAATACCAACTATAAGTTAGTATTGAGTTACTTGTTATTAAGTTGTCTGTTAGAAAAGTAATTCCTAAAACTGCTAAAACCTTTTTTGCAAAATAGAACCAACTTAATACACACTTAAAAAACACAGAAAATTTCTGAATACTTTAAACCAACTAATTGCTAACCTGAAAAAATTAACTTTTTTACTGCCAACTGGAAACCAACCTTTTGCTACTATTAAAAGTTAACCAAAATATATGGACAACTTGAGACTACTAATAACAAAGATAATACCTACTTATAATGCACATTCATACTAAATGCATACCAAAAGCCAACTCTTTTTTTGGTAAGGGATAGTTATTCACATTTCATCGTTATCTGACTCATCTTCATTTCCTTCACCGTTTTCTTTAAAGGCATTGTGACAACCAAAAAATAATGAACCAATTCCGTTACATTCACTGCACATGGCCGCTTTGCATCCACAGAATATTAGATTCAAAATCCTCAAATTAGCAGGCGCTTTTTCACAACCAATGGGTTCCAAAATTTGTCCGCTCCTTTTCCAACCCCACAACTCGGGTTCTAAGTGATTTCCTAGCCAGTTTTGCGTTTGTTAGTATACCCTTTAAATATGACGTTTTGAGGCTTGCGATGTTGGAGGAAGTGAAGCTAGTTCAAATGAGTTTTTCAGAAGTTGTTTCGAAGCGAATTTGTTGTACATAAAATATCGTGCATTTGCACCATAAAAGTGTAATTATTTTCCCAGCTTTAATAAGACCTTGACGATAAGATTCACTTTCGTTGAATATCATTGCTGTTTCAATCAAGTCTGGATGAGCAATGAAAAGCTTTAAGGCGATGTTCTTCCCTTTCTTGTAGAAAGATGACGTAGTGTCACAACCCGAAAAGGCGATGATAAAAGGCAATATTTTAGCCCGATCCCTTTTTTTCTTCAAACAAGATATATCTTTAATATTGTCATACGAGGAACCTTTCCCGGGTCGAACCATGAAGATGCCTTCTTGTTTACAATGGTAAATTAACAAAACAATTATGTCGGCGTCATCAGCAACGACAAATACAAAGATTTTCTTTCGTTTTTTTAAACTAGTGCTTACTACCGTCAGAGGGCGCGTGGACAACACGTATACTGCCCATCTTCAATACTTCAGAGAGTTTCTTCACGAGTGACCTTTTGTTTTTTAAATTAGATAGAAAATCGCTTTGAGGAACCAAGCAGAATAATCCTGGTTGTACTACATTATCTGGAATATTTTTAGCTCTCTTAAAATGATCTTCCGACTTACAATGTTAGTACTTGTGTATTCTTGATCTTATCCGTCCAATACAACAATGATAATCCTATTCGATACACACTGATATTTCAGGTGTTGAACATATTGATCAAAATATTTGAGTAAGTAAAAGGTCGGTACTATATAACTTTGTACAATAAATGTCCACCATCAATTACGAATTCGTTCTTCGAAGTTCACGGTAACTTTGTTAATTGGTGATTCAATTTTGTCAAGTTCCTTTAAAAGGTTTGACTTAGCTGCTTTACGTAAGAATCCATTTGAGAATATCGATTGAGGGTATGAAGCCAGCTCGTATTCAAAACATTCTTTTAGTTCGTCTGTAGATGTGTTGGCAAAAATTATCCGATTAAAAACCTGCGCTGAATTTCAATTTTCCATCCTGACGACCTATGGTGCACATATGCACGCCAGGCGTCGCTGAAGCCATTCTAATCTATGATACATCAAATGATAGGATATCGTATGCTTAATAACTCTTCCAAAGGTAGTATAGACCTATCTAGTGCGGTTTTAGTGAAATTGGCAAAATCGTGAAAATATACACAATGGTGGCCATTTTTACACATGTTGCCCTTCGCAAAAAGTGATAACTTTTTTAGCCATTCAGTACCCCTAACAGACCCTAAAACCGTTGAGTGTTGCTTGTACCTAATTAGTTCCGTGTTCGGCCCATTTTATTTTAATTTGACCGTGTATTTCAACTGAAATGAACAACAAGTATCATTAAAATTCGTTTATATCAAATAATTCAATATTTACAACGTACCATTTTCCGAAACAGGTTCGAACTCATTTTCTTCTGGTTAACAGCCGTTTATGCTAACCATTCTACTATCGGATCACGGCGGCTAACTCAAAAACCTTTAACTTAACCTTTATATTTTAAATATTTTTACTGGGGGCGGGTATTTTTTCTTTTGATGGGGATTTTTTATTTTGAAGGGGGGATTTTTTATTTTGAAGGGGGGATTTTTTCTTTTGATTGGGGATTTCATCCGACAAATACTTTAGGGGGAATATGTATAGGGGGATTATTGGGCACCACCCTTTTTAAACAGCGTTCGATCAAATGAGAATAAACCTTAAAGATTGTAGTTCTACTACAATAGTATTTTAAATACTATAACTTCGAACAATTGAATTTTGATCCAATGGACATCGATCAAATGGACCAAAAGTTAAAACGAGTATAGAATAAATTTGATTGAATTCGATTCGATCACTTGAAACAAAATTTGATCGAATTCGATCACATATTTTTCGTTTCAATGGAAATAAACCATTAAAAACAGACTTGATGATGCCTTTTACAAAGTGCGAAACTAGTCGTCTCCCGCACGTTGATTTTTATTAATGTTGTGTATAAATTTTAAATTTTTACTACGTAATCAAAGTGGTTTTCAAATTTTCTTTTATTATTAGTTTAAAGTTGTTGTATTTTATTCATTATAATTTTTATAAAAAACTTTTTTCTTAGACTGTGGCTTTCGTATGTCCATTCACGGGTTTGAATTTTTAATAACTGTTTATTCACGGGTTTGAATTTTTAATCTCTCTCCCTTCACGGGTTTGAATTTTTACCTCCCCGACTGAACTTTAGTTCAGGGGGAGGTGTTACACTGGTCGTGTCTGTGTGTCTGTCTGTCTGTGTGTCTGTCTGTGTGTCTGTCTGTGTAAGCGGATATCCTGTGTAAACGGAAGTCACGTGACCTAGCTCGTGGAGCCAAAAGTCTAGAGACGTAATCATACCAGCTGATCGTTCAATTCCGGGGAATTACCTCCTTTAAGCGTGGCTGCCACATTGAGTTTAAAGTGTCGTGCAAAGACATACAACAGGACGTCTCCCATTGCACATCATCGCATTCCACCATCCACTTTACGGTCGAACCTCGATGCTGAACAGCCGAAGGCGATTACAAGCAATGGGACGTCTCCCACTGTCATAATCACCTCCGACCATCCCCGCACCAAGGTCCAACCTCCAGTTTCCGATCTCAGCGTTCCATACTAGCGAGGCGTCCCCCACTAGTACAGTTCACATCAACCTTCCACTGACTCCAAACATCGCCCCACCAATGGGTAAATTGCGTCGCCAAGCGCCTAGAGATCAAGAATCAGCAAGACATTGAAAGGGGGGGGGGGTTTTCCCCCTAACTTCATGGCCATCACGCACGGTTACTTCGATTAATATAGCCCTTCGAAAGGTTTATATAGTATCTTTTTGGAACGTATGCAAATTAGCCTCATGGGGTGATTTTGTTTGATATTGTTTAGGGAAATGAAACGCAATATTAATTTATATTATAATTAAAAATATTAAAATGGTTCATCTTAATCTAATTAATTAGAAAGTCGAAAAATTAATTTAAAATTCGAGATAGTTTAGAAGTTATTTGAGAATTTATGCAAAAATTTAAAGAAATTTGACCGATTAATGGCAGTTTTAGTTGGCAGCATGCGCCTAAGCTATTTTCCATATATATCATTTACTCGAAAAAGCAAAGGTATAACGGGCAGTATAGGCTTATCTCTGGTGCAAACTTGGGGTGGATTGAAGAACTTAAATAAAGGTGCGTTTACACGGGTATGGAAGATTGAAACAACATAATTTAGATAAGAGATAAGACAATAATAACTTCGATTATACTCGGTGAATTTTTAACCAGTTCAAGGGGAATTGGTGTATAAGATTTGAAGCTGAGGCGGATTTATGCATAATGTTAAACCACTTAAGAAAAATGATAGTCGTGAAAACTCTCCTCGAACAGAAGTAGAGTAGGTTTCCAGTGTATTTGTGACACGTGTATAATCGAGTTCGCCAGCACGCGAGTATGTGTAGACCACTAAATTTGAAGTCGGAAACCTCTTTACGCATGGAAAATATCAATGTGATTTTTTTTGATATTCTTGGGAGAATCAGCTTCATGTATGGGGAAATATCGTAATCTTCTGGCAAACTTGCAAACAGTGGCGTATTTGGTTTTAATTACTGGCACGGATTTTCAAATTAATTTTTTTATAATTTTCGCGCGTTTCGCAAATGTATTTCGTGCGAAATTGTGTACATTCGCAGAGCGAACCAGGTTAACGCGGATACACACAGACCTGTTTTTACGCGTTTCACGCTCGTGAACTCATAGAAGTACCATTAGCACGCGCGAGCGAGGTGCAAACCACTCTAGAAAAATTTTGTACACCTGATTCCAGATTCATTTGATTGTCAGTGATTCCGAATCAATTCGCGTGATTCCGAATTGATTCGTGATTCGCGTGATTCCGAATCGATTCTCGTGACTCCGAATCGATTCTCGTGATTCCGAATCGATTCGCGTGATTCCGAATCGATTCGCGTGATTCCGTATCGATTCGCGTGATTCCGTATCGATTCGCGTGATTCCGTATCGATTCTCGTGATTCCGAATCGATTCGCGTGATTCCGAATCGATTCGCGTGATTCCGTATCGATTCTCCTGATTCCGAATCGATTCGCGTGATTCCGAATCGATTCGCGTGATTCCGAATCGATTCGCGTGATTCCGTATCGATTCTCCTGATTCCGAATCGATTCGCTTGATTCCATTTAGTTTGTACACCTGATTCCAAGAGTGGTTTGCCCATTGCCCCTCGCGCGTGACCGTGAAAAGCGTGAAAATAGGTCTGTGTGAATCCGGCTTTAGTCATGCCACAATTAACAATTGACGAACTTTCTTAAACCGGATTGACATTGAAATTTCTCGTGTTTTAATAGTCATGTATGATATGGTTGACCCAAGAGTGAAATGTAGACAGAGTGAGGAAAAGAATCACGTGATTGGATCTCGTGATGACTGCTAGTTTTAGTTTCACACTTTTTCATACATGAATTTAATGTTAATCCCAATTAAGTATAATAGAACCAGGCTTTTAATGCCTACTGTCGTGTATTTCCGGTAACATTTTAGCTAGTGTGGAGTCACGTAAAATGACGTTTGTTTCACAACTTGGTATATTTTTACTCAGGCCTGCCCTGTCAGAAAAAAAATATATAAAAAATTTATGGTAGGGCCAAAAGAGAAACATCTATTCTTTACTCACAGCATTATCACCAAAAAACGTGTTTTTAGACGTAGGCTTATAAGGTATCTGTAGGTCGTGTAGCACCAAAAAGCGAAATTGTACGTCACAGTTCGTAGTTTAGCGTGTTATGCGGAAAGCTTATTCGTTAATTGTTTATTGAATATGTTTATTTACGGTTATATGACGATACCGAGGTCATAACTTGATTTTGATCAAATATTTTGCCTAATGACGTTACTTGGTCTACAAATACTCTAGTTTTCTTAACGCCGATATGATTTTACTGAGGGACCTTGACCTTGCTTATCTAAATTTTAATTTATTGAACGTAAAATCGTTTCATTTCTTTTGAAATCTTCGACGAAGTTTGTTCTCTAGAGATTTGACTCGTTGAAATTTTAAATTAAGTTTCATTCGTTTGAATACAATTTATTGGTAAGGAAGTAATTTTGAATTTGAATCATTTATTTGATGCGTTTATTATTTGTTTGGACATTTTTGGTATATTTTCATTGACCTGAACTCTAATTTTTATTACTGAGTTGTGACTGAAATATTAGTTTGGAAATCAAAAGGTTTTTTTTTTTCTGACTCATTTTTCTCTGTAGTAATTTTTTGTTTTCGTAAAAGAGTTATTAATGCCTACTGTCGTTTATTTTCGGTGATGTTTTAGCTAGTGTGTAGTCACGTAAAATAACGTTGGTTTCACAACTTGTGTTGTATACTGAAGCCATGTATATGTTCAATTTGATATAACATTTTGCCTTTTCACGTTACTTGGTCTACAAATACTCTACAACCGTCAAAATTCTGATATGGTTTTAAAAGAAGAACCTTGACCTTGTGTATTTAATCTCATATCGAGATTAAATGTTTTTCGAATCTAATTTTAATTGGTTTATCAATATGTTATTTGTATAGATATTTTTTTTAAGATTTTATATTTTTTAGATTAAAATAAATTTATTATTCCAGAAGATTTTGTAGAATCTAGTTCTCAGGATTACCGGTGTTGAAAATTTATTTTGCTAATGTTATCTTGATGTCTGTGTTTTCTGCCCGCTATTTGGTAGTGGTAAGATTAATATTTTTAATTTTAATTAATTGACTTATTTGGCGTTTATTTGATAATTTGCTTTACTTAAATTGTTCGTGTAAGGGCTATTTTACATATTACCAAAGATTGCTAATTTCAGTTGTCTTAATTCTGATTTTTTTGTTTTAATACTGAATTATGGACTGGATTATTTATCTTGAAATCTATGTGGTTATATCTTATTTATTTTCCTTTTTTTCTCTAGTTAGGTTTGGTTTTAAGTAGAGAATTATTTAGGGTTGTGTTGGTATACTGAAGAAATGCATATAGGTTCAATGTGATATAATATTTTGCCTATTTCGCTGTTTCTTCTACTCATCCAATACTCTACATTTCTTTTCATCTTTTATTTTAGGTAGGGTTAGGTTAGGTTAGATTACCTTAACGTCGGGGTCGGGGAGGTTATATTTTGGTTTCCCAACTTGTTAATTTCTGTCCCTTCACGGATTTCAATTTTTAATTTCTGTCACTTCACGGATTTCAATTTTTAATTTCTGACCCTTCACGGGTTTCAATTTTTAATTTCTGTCCCTTCATGGATTTGAATTTTTAATTTTTGTGCCTTCACGGGTTGAAATTTTTAATTTTTGGCCCTTCACAGGCTTGAATTTTAAATTTCTATCCCTTCACGGATTTGAATTTTAATTTCTGTCAATTCACGGGTTTGAATTTCCAATTTCTGTCCCATTACGTGTTTGAATTTCCAATTTCTGTCCCATTACGGGTTTGAATTTATAATTTCTGTACCTTCACCGGTTTGAATTTTTAATTTCTGTCCCTCCACGGATTTGAATTTTTAATTTCTGTCCCTTCATGGGTGCGAATTTTCAATTTCTGTCACTTCATGGGTGTGAATGTTCCTTCCTCCAAATGCTCTTTTTTGAAGTGAGAAGCGAAACAGTTTTTTTTTTGTATAATTAAAATTATTTGATTATCTAAAATCTCTGTATCAGAATATTGAAGAGATGAAGAAAGCGTGCGAATCCGTCCGAAAGACGGCCAAAGGAGAAGTTCCATCAAAGTTTAAAGTGCATATTTGGTCATTGTTCCACTATCTTTCGTTTTTGGAATACGGTACAACAATATTCGATAAAGGGGCACATATGAGTTCCACTGGATACTTTTGTCAACCGTTGGTCTACTACGCAATCAAAGAAATCAATCCAACCGCTTTGAAACTGGTGAACAACAGGTTAGTTCGTCCGTGCGGACAACCACCTATACTAGGCTATAACTCCTTAGATGGATTAGGCCTATTAAAACAATTAGGTTGCATCCTCCCTTTAAACACGAAATTGCGGAAATTTCTCGAGCCGACTATATGACCGAGAGCCTTTTTTATGTGATATATTGGAACATTCGAATATCCCTGCTTGTGAACAAACTCACATCAAGTTTTTCGAAACCATGTTTTTCGAAACCATGTTTTTCGAAACCATGTTTTTCGAAACCATGTTTTTCGAAACCATGTTTTTCGAAACCATGTTTTTCGAAACCATGTTTTTCGAAACCATGTTTTTCGAAACCATGTTTTTCGAAACCATGTTTTTCGAAACCATGTTGTTCGAAACCATGTTGTTCGAAACCATGTTGTTCAAACCATGTTTTTCAAATCATGTTTTAAGAGGCTCTGAAATATTTGGGCGCGAAAGCAAATGCTTGAGGCGAGGGGGTCACTGGTGTTTACTCTCCCTTTCGGGTTAATAAGGTGAACCATGGGGCCTGTATTATAGAGCATTGTCCCTGTAAACTTTGTGTAAAATCGCGTAGGCTTCTGGTTATACTTATATAAAGAATATCTCTTTTATGACTTTAAATATTGAAGGCGAAAAAACAATGTACACTTGAACAAATATATATAAACTTCACTAGTTACATGGTGACATCGATACGGATTTAAACTTTGTTTTTTGTTTAACTTGACACTTCCCGTGGCAGATTGCGCTCGTTCATGGAAACCTCCCAAATTACTCCTTGGTATCGCTATCTCGAACAAAACTGGGAATTCGACATTCGGCCCAAGACCGGATCATCCGTAGAAAAGGAATTTCACAAAATTGAGTGGAAAGATGTGGAGATGGCGTTCGCGGTATGGGCGACGCAACTAGGAGTCGCTTTACTGGTAGCCGTACTAGAGACACTCATAGATCTCTAAATAAAACGACTGAAAAATGCATGGTCCATCACGCTCCGATGCTTTTCAGGACGATTTGTACCGTACTCGCATGCCAAGATTCACAGAGATTTTAATCTTGAACGGTTATTAAAATACCACAAAAGTATTTTAAGCATATGCTCTAAATTGTAAACATTCGAATAGATATCACTTAATTGGATTTTTTTCAAAACCACGGAGGCATAGCCTGTTCGTGGTGTTTGCCAGAACAATACAGATTTTTACCCAAAAATTAAAAACGTACATTGTAGCATGAGTGATAAAGGTTCAATAAACAATCGACAAATAGTTTTTCCGGAGAAAAGTTCCAGTTGAAGGAATAAATGTTTGTGTTGTTGTCAAGGACATTTGGTGAAAAATAGGAAGATTGGTGTATTTTAACTAATTGACAAGAAATTGAAGACAAATAAAACCACACTGATTTCACATCAAAGAAAGTTATTTCCGATTACTTCATTAGAATTCAACACCTAAGCAAATTTAAAAAACTTAAGCGATTTCCGGGACCGGTAGGGCCGTGCAAATATTTACAAAATTTTCGATGGTCTTGAAGTTTTGGAAACCCCAAACATTTAAGGCTTTTTCTAATGTGCTTATCGAAAATAGGTGATATCAATAATCGTACTAGTCATAGATTAAACTGTTAGTACGTGTATAACATTATTATTGAATATCGGGTCTATAAGCGTGCTACATCCGCTTTCACAAAATAACAGATTTTGCATTCAAACCAACTCAATTAAAACATCGGAGTTTCCGCTCATGTGCTTTAGCGGAAGATCAACAATTAACTAAGATGATGTTCCCAACTTTATCATCAAAAACTTAATTGTAATTATTTTGTCTTAGACGAGATCTTTTTCGAACACAATTGTTTCTTACTGCTGAAACGCTAATTGAGCAGCCTTCAATGCTTAACAAGACAAAGTTTAAACTTCAAGAGAAAAGCTCTTTCTCTACACTATTAATGGGAAAGGTTCAATGGGGGTAATTAAGAACCAACCAAGGTTCAATCCAAAAATGTGGTTCCATTATGAATCCCCAAGGTTCAATCAAAAATATGGTTCAATTAAGAACCATTCAAGTGCAAAAGGGTGCAATCATAAAACTTCGGAGGTTCTTCTACATGATGGTTTGGATGTAAACCTTGAGGACTCAGTTCTACAATAAAAAGGTTCAGTTCTTAACTCAAGGTTCGAATCAATAAAAAAGGTTCAATAGCCCTTTTCGCGAATTTACGCGCGCACGCGTTTATCGCATTATGTCACCGGGGTAAAAATAAATAAAAGTTACTGACGCTATGGGACTTGATATTTCAATAATCCGAATTTTGGCTAAAAATTAAAGAATGACATCTCATCCAGTTGGAAACTACAACTAGAAGGTTTTTGCTAAATTATGGGGCTCATCCAATACACTTGGTCATAATTATTCCGACGCTTTGTTTCGGACAAAAATAAATAGCATATGACTAAATTGCCGGTAACAATTGGAATTTAATTAATTCTCAGATTTACTAAGTAGGTAGTTGAGCTAGAAAAAGTGCAATAAGGGATTCGAAAAAAAATGAAGGGGGAAAAATTTAGAGAGGAAGGCACTATAAACTGTTTTGCCACCATATGTTGCCACGTAAAATTTTTCGTTTTCCCTCCTTCAAAGTGGTATACCACGTGATCAGAGTAATTTCTGAGTATTTTTGGATATTTTCTCAGCAGGGGTGCCAATTTACAATAAAGTTTCGAATCTAGATAGCAACCCGTCTTTCCACCAGTGTGCAGCGCGTACAAAACTCACCCTATCCGTTATCCTAAAGAATTTTTTATTTATAGGGTTATTGAGGGCCTCGCTTTACCCACGCTGATCATCACGTTTGGTGAGCATTTGCCCGCACGTGGTTCACTCCCTGTAGTTCAACTTAATTTGGCAGCGTGTATAAACCTACTCTTTCCTTTATCTCTAAGAATTGTTTACTTAGAAATGTGGGGAGCGTTACTATGAAGAGGGTCCCCAATCTCCCGTTGTTACACTCGGGCGATTTTCAAGTTGAAGTTGACTGTTT
The DNA here is from genome assembly GCA_963920705.1 of Odiellus spinosus. NCBI lineage: Eukaryota > Metazoa > Arthropoda > Arachnida > Opiliones > Phalangiidae > Odiellus > Odiellus spinosus. The sequence goes on from OY987226.1 coordinate 24,699,971, forward strand.
TTAAATATGTCCACCCTGATTTATTTAAGTTATCTGGCAGTTCTGAAAACACAAACACGTGACCTTGATCTTTTTACAATCCCCTACTATAGTGTTTCTAAAATCTGACATGATAAACAAATTAAATACACAAAGATCTCCATTGTGAATAGTTTCGCATTTGGTAGACACCACGCTGGCACTTGAGTTGCAACGAGTATTTGGAATAGATGCGGATGTAGAGCATTGTTCTCTCACCCGAAGTAATCGGTCATTTGAGATTGGTTCGTTTGAGTTCAGCAACCATAAAGCCGTTTTCTTTCTAATATAAACAGTTTTGTCCCTTATTTGAAACGCAGTAAAAGGTGACGAGGAACAAAGTTCCTCGCTTTGGTTTGTGGAAAAAGATTGTTCATAAACTATTTCGTAATGCGGAAGGCTGCTGGCACTAGTTTTCTCTCTGAACTTTTCGCAAACTTAACTCCTTGGTTTTTGTTTCCATTTAGAGCGATTGTTTATAAATCTTCAGCCAAGCCATTAGTAGCGCCCATATAGGTATCTCGTTTGTAGTGATAATTGTTCTTCGTATGGTTGGAGTGTACTTGTTTACCGAATTGTGGTCTGCTTTGCCTAAAATGTTTGGATTAGTTCGGTGTCCGTTACTTGAGTCAACCCTAACATTCCTAGTAATGGAACAGATTCTATCGCTTAAGATCTGGCGCTTTTAATAGCTTCTGATATCTCCGCGATGCTAGGTATTAACAGAATATCCCTTGATATTTGCTGTGAAAAACGTTGGCCATCTTTTTTGTTTTTTTTTTGTTTCGTATATTTGAACACATTTTCGCAAGCTAATTGAACTTGAACGTCCAGACGATGTACACGATTTAAGAACTCTAGCAGTGAAAAGTTCGTTATTGTAGAGAAGACGGTTGGCATACTTCTCGCCGATCTGAATGTCTTTTCACAAGCTTGAGATCCCCAAAGGGGAGGATGTAGTGTCTTTCGCCCCCCATCATTGGTCAAGCATTGAGCGATTAGGCAACTATAACAATTGCTCGTTAGAAAGTTATCTGTGACGTTGTAAAATTCGGATTTATCTATCCAAAACCTTAAGACAAATACGGCCCACCAAACATTCTTTTTTCGGTCAATTAGCGACATCTCTTGCTCAAGAAAGACGTGGTAACGGCTCACCCTTCAATCGGCTTTCTTTCTTCGAAAAGATAACGCCTGACTTGGCGCAGCGAGGGTAAAACTGCTGGCAAATTCCGCGACATGAACGAGTATGCCAGGGAGCCAGATAAAATATAGAAAGCCACACTAAACTTTTTCACATTTTCTAAGTGACTACGGTTACATTGGGCTCTGAACGTCGACGTAAGGGAACGTCGACGTTTCGTCGACGCTCGTGAACGTCGACATTCGGAAAAAGAGAGCGGTTACATTGTCGTCGTTTGAATGTGCCCTTGTAGAATATTTCCTCCTAACGGGGTTTTTCTGGTATGGAATGTTAAAAAAGGGAGGAGGGCGACCTTTAAAATTAATTCAGGATCTTTAAAATTGAATCGGGATCTTTAAAATTAAATCGGGATCACTAAAATTAAATCGGGATCACTAAAATTAAATCGGGATCACTAAAATTAAATCAGGATCACTAAAATTAAATCGGGATCTTTAAAATTAAATCGGGATCTTTAAAATTAAATCGGGATCTTTAAAATTAAATCAGGATCTTTAAAATTAAATCGGGATCTTTAAAATTAAATCGGGATCTTTAAAATTAAATCGGGATCTTTAAAATTAAATCGGGGTCTTTAAAATTAAATCGGGATCTTTAAAATTAAATCGGGATCTTTAAAATTAAATCGGGATCTTTAAAATTAAATCGGGATCTTTAAAATTAAATCGGAATCTTTAAAATTAAATCGGGATCTTTAAAATTAAATCGGGATCTTTAAAATTAAATCGGGATCTTTAAAATTAAATCGGGATCTTTAAAATTAAATCGGGTATATTATTTCGGTATAACTGGTTACATCTGATTTTTTTTTTAAATAATATTAATATAATATAGTATTTATTATATAGTATAATATTAATTGTATGTACTAAATTATATACGCTTATCTTAAATAATACTAGTTAATTTATTTTAAATTTTGAAAATCAAACCTTTGCTATTAATGAATTTGTCAGTAGCTGGCTACTTAGTTCAATAATTTTAATATGTTAAAAAAAATCATTATTACGCTTGATAATAAAGTAGTTTAGAAAATAAAGTGCAGTATCAAAAAAATAGTAGCATTTATATAGTAATAAAAATTCTACTATGCAGCGAACAACGACTTTCACGGGTTACATGCTACCTTGAACGTCGACGTAAGTCCTTAAATCGACGGTTCGAGGTAGTTTTCGTTAAGTCGACGTATCTCCTCGAACGCCGACGTTCGTCCGTTTACATGGAAAAAATGAGCGTCGACGTTCCCTTACGTCGACGTTCAGAGCCCAATGTAACCGTAGTCTTTGTTTTTGAATGGCAATTTTGTCACAGATGTTTAAGGAAAGTTCCCCGCTTGACTTCTCGGACGTACTTGTTTCGTGGCAAACGTTTTTCGTCCAATTGAAAGTTCAAAAACATTTTTTCGTTTCCTTCAACAATACTTCCCATTTGGTCTATGATAAGGAAAAAGACCATCATCTTTGTTTGAGATGGATCCATACTATCGTGTTTCAATTTTCTGCGCTTTCGTTCTAGCCTAGAATAGTTATATTTTTTGTAATTCTTCCGAGAAGTCCTCTGACACATCGTTGTTAAAAGTTTTATTCTTGGGTCATTCCATGTGGTTTCACCTAGGCATGTCACCATGGGTCGGCAGATCCTTATGAAATTTTACACACTTGTTGGTGTGCTTAAAAAAATACTATTTCCAGATTTTCACGTGAAAATATTAAAAAATCTATTTTTGGCAAGGTTTTGATCAAACCTCCACGATTTCAACATCGTCCTCGAAACATTTTTCAACCCTGACAAAAATAACAATAACTCGCTTGTTTTTAATGTTATTCTCGTAAACTTTTACACATTTATAGAGTAAAAGACGAGCAATCAGACGGTCAACTCGAAAATTGTCTATTTATTTCACAACATTAGTTATAAATTAATTAAAATTTAGCGGGGTCCCATACTATGACGCGTAACGTTGAGTGGCCCAACTTTTATTTTTTTTTATTTTAGCTTTTTTCCAGACCCCAAGGGCATATCTTTCATTTTTTTTTTTAAGTTTGGTTAAATGATTTATTTCATATTTAACTGGTAACAAAAAAAACGAAATTTCAAATTTTGAGAATTTCAAATTAATTTATTTTGACAAAGTTATATAGAAATAAGAAATAATTTGATATTTTTGAGCTTTTAATTTTATTCTTAGAACATAACGTTTAATAAATGAAGCAAAACGTTCCTGATTTTTTTTCCTCAGTCTTTTTTAAATGAAACATTTGCGTCATGCCAATAGATTTCGGATTTGACAATAGACAAAGAATATTTTGTAGAGGAACAAAACATTTGTCTTCTTTCTTTGGTCATTGAAGAGACACATACCATTCTTTATCATAAACTGCGGCAACATATTGTCCCACAGAAATGTCTTCAAATGAGATACCCATGGATTCCGAAGCTGAAGAAACCACTTTTACTGCCATGCTGAACTCATCCAAAGACAGCCTGAACATACTTATTTCGGTAGTAGTGAGACGTATAAATTTGTGGTAAGATCTCGTACAAACAATTGTAGATGCAAGAGAAAGGCTTCTGAAATTTCGTCTTTGTGATTGCCAACATCGCCTTTGGCTACATAGATAAACTTTACTGAGCTAATATTTTTGCTGGCCCATTGAAGAAATTGTATTGGTGTATCTGATTGTTAATCGTTTGTTGTAATGAAGCTCTGGTAACAAGTCTTTTCACTGTCCCTCCTATTCCATAGCATGGGCTTTTGCCATGACTAGTGGCAAAGAAGTTCCATTCCGCAGTTAAATTGAAATCCATCTGATGATAGCAAAGATTTAAAAGGTTTTTGCAATTTTTGTACTGGGACGCAGCACCATCACTAAAGTAGTGGATATGTTCCAAATTTGGTACAGTAGTTTTGAGAAACTCCAAAAACATCTTCAAGAAATAATGCACAGTTGTCGCTCCATGGTCAGTTTCGTCACTAACAATGCAACAACTTATGCATTTCAAAGAGTTGTCAGTATCGCCGAGATAATAGGTGACAAAAGGATGGATAGTGGCTTGGGTAGTTTCCCAATGAAAACCCTGTACAGCATCTTGCACGACAAAAGAAAAGTTTTCAGCAAAATCCATTAATGTTATAGCATGATTTCTAATAGAAAAACAAGACTGTAACTTAACACAACGAGAGTTTATTAATAACTGAGCATAAGAATTACATTGACTATAACTATATATACTGTGTTATAAAAACAAAAAAAAATAACAGAAGATTAAAAGTATCTAACAATCAATAACTATTAAAAAACATTTAGTCTATTTAGTTTAATAATCGTGGGCGCCGTCGCTTATCTTAAGATGACTTCAATACCCCTTCTCGACGGTGACCGGTAGTGTTGAGGCCCAATTTCGTTTTAAGATAGTTGTACTTTATATTAATCAATGGCTTTGTGAGGATATCTGCAATCATTTCTTCGGTAGGACAGTATTCAATGTTGATAGTGCCTTCTTCCTGAGTGTCCCGCAATAGATGGTACCGTACGTCTATATGTTTCGTTCTGGCATTTATTTTCTCGGACATACTCATCTTAATATATCAATGATTATACTCAAAGATGGTCGTTGGTGTTATTACTGGTACTCCCATGTCAGCAAAGAGTTGTCGCAACCAAATTATTTCTTGTGTGGCGGAGGCTGCAGCGACATACTCCGCTTCGGTCGACGATAGAGCGACAGTATTTTGCTTGCGACTAGACCATGAAATAGTACTTCCACCGTATTTAAAAAGGTGTCCGCTTGTTGACTTGCGGTCGTTTAAGTCACCGGCCCAGTCGGCATCAACATATCCCACTAGTTCAAGCTTCGGGGATGATGATATGTGTAATGATACATCGATGGTTCCTTGTAGGTATCGCAAGATCCGTTTTGCTGCCGTCCTCTTTCTCGTGCGTTAGAGACACGTCTACATAATATTGATACGGCATTTGCAATGTCGGGGCGGGAAACAGTAGCCAGGTGTAATAATGCTCCAATTAATTTTCGGTATTGTGTATTATGAGAAAGTAAATCCTCTTCTCCAGTTAATTTCAAATACGCAGGATCCATTGGAGTTTTTGCTGCTTTGGCATTATCCATATGGAATTCAATCAACATGTCCTTGATTTTTGACGCTTGATGGATATTAAATCCACCATTTGAGGTTCGTTCTATTTGAATTCCAAGATAATAGGAGACGTTTCCCAAATCTTTAATCTCAATATGTTTCTTCAATTCTTGTAGTGTGTTCTCGATGGTTTTATGTGAAGTACTTGCAATTAAGATATCATCGACGTATAGCAGAATATACATAAAAGTGGAATCTGTAGTATATTTGCTGTATAAGCAAGGATCAGCTTTGCTTCTGATAAAGCCTTGATATATTAGATGTTGATTAAGCTTTTGATTTCACGCTCTTGCTGATTGCTTTAAGCCATAAATAGATCTTTTTAAATTGCACACCAAGTTTTCCTGTTAAACCATTTCGAAGCCAGGGGGTTGTTGCATATAAATGTCCTCGGAAATGTCCCCATGCAAAAAGGCGGTCTTAATGTCAATATGACGAACATGCATTGATTTTGCTGTAGCAACGCGGAGAAAAATTCTGAGTGTATCATATTTCACAACAGGAGCGAAGGTCTCATCATAATCTTCCCCAAACTTCTGAGAAAACACCTTTGTTGTTGAATGTTGCCATGCTGATCATACTTGGTTTTAAATATCCATTTACAACCCAAGGCTTTGCGGTTAGGAGGTAATGGAGTAAGTTCCCAAGTGTCTCGTTCTACTAGAGAATTAATCTCGTCGTTGGCCGCTGCAATCCATTCAGATTTTTCGTAACTAGGCAACGCTAAAACATCTTCCCAGGTTGAGGGTTCTCTTGCATGCTCAGTCACTACTTTGTATGTCCATTTTCGTGGTGGTATACCCTTGTTTATTCTTTCGGATCGTCGTGGTGGTATACCCTTGTTTATTCTTTCGGATCGTCGTGGTTCTGTAACAATTTCACCTGCAGGTAGGATTTCTTCTATTTTCTCTTCTTCGGACGTAGGATCATCAGATTCAGATGCTGTTTCGTAATCGCCGTAATTAGATGTGTCGTCAGTGTCTTGTTTCGATAGATGGTCGATAATGACCGTTGATGAACTGAGGTCATTAGTGTCCTTCTCCCCTTCTGGAAGTGATGTATTCTGAGTTTCATTGATGCTTTTGCCTTCAATAAAGCTGACACTTCTACTCATAGTGATTTTATTTGTCTGTGGATTTAGAATTCTATATCCTTTTGACGCTGTGCTATAGCCAACCAAAACTCCTTCAACGGCTTTATTATCCCATTTTCTTCGACTTTTGTTTTATTCTTCCATGCTGTGTTTGCTGATATCTGTGGTGTTTGAAAGACCGACAGTCTTGGCGTATATGACCTGGTTTGCCGCAATGATAGCAAATAACTGGGTCCTTTCTGTACTTAGTCTTGCTGTCTGCTGTCTGGAGTGCTGTTTCTGCCTGGCTTGATGCAGAGTGAATTGAATTCTCTTGCCTCCTGCTATATATTCATCAATTAATTTCGCTCGGACGAAGTCTAGAGTTAAATCTGCTTCTGGGCGTACTTCTAAAGCCGTTACCAAAGTGTTATGTATGTCTCTTTCATATCTTCTCCGATTCCCCTCAGGCGTTCAACTACCTCGAGCATGGCTGTAATATGTTGCTGCATCGGTTGGCCTTCAATCAATCTCATCTTATGAAGTCTTCTGAGAAGAAATAACTTGCTCGTTATATTCGCTTGTTCATGGAATTTCTGTAAAGTTAGCCACATATCTCTCGCCGATGTCATTTTCACGATATGCACCAACTGTCCATCTTCTATTGAGAGAGAAATTGCAGCTTGGGCCTGGCGATCTCGTTTATCCCAGTCCGCTGGTGGTTCCTTTAATGGTTTCTCCTCGTTCACAACTTGCCAGAGGTCATCTCGATTAAGTAACATTTTGAGTTTGAATTTCCACAACTGATAATTAGTATCGTTAAGTTTGGTTATCGATTGTCTTTGTTCACTGTTTGAAGCCATGTTTAACTATAAAGAAGCCTGAGGCGTAATCTAAACCACTTTGCCTAATTAACGTACTGTGCCCATAACCTAATAGAAAAACAAGACTGTAACTTAACACAATGAGTTTATTAATAACTGAGCAAAAGAATTACATTGACTATAACTATATTCTTAGAACCCGGTAGGGTTCTATGTATTGGGCCCATCATCATCTGTAATGCTATTTTGATTTCCTAAAAAATTCAGTCTCTAGCCAATCAAAACGCTCCATTCTCCCATAGAATAACATTAAAATCGACTCTTTCGAGGACAAGTCCAGTGATTGACAGAACTAAAAGAGGAATTATTTGTTACAGATATAATCACTTTTAAATGGTAGAGCAAGGTTCGAATGTTGAACTTTTCAAGTTTCATTTAAAAATATTAAGTCTAAGTATTTTAAAATTAATTCTAAAGTTGACCCTTTTTTTGGTACTTAGCTGGTTTCGCGCATGGCCAAATCGTAATGTTATTCTATGGGATTTGGTTTTTTGAAAGTGGCTTACCTTTCAGATTTATTTTCTAATACTTCCGGATATTTTTCAGACTTGGATTTTCCGTGTGGTATGAATTAAGATTCGAGCTTTATTTTAAGACTAATTTCATAATTTTACACCAATTAGATGGCCCACAATCTATTTATGAAAACGGAGGGAACAACAAGGCGGAGAAATAGATTCGCCAAAAACCTAAGCCTAATTTGACAAATTAGGTTTAGGTTTTATATGGCTTTTTAAAATCACGAGCACGAGCGCGCGCGCTTGATTTGGAGGCTATGGGTATTGAACTCTAATGACTTAATTTCTCCTTCTTCATATTTTTGCCGTTTATAGACTGTGACCAAACTAATCGGTATAAAATTATGAAATTAGTCTTAAAATAAAGCCTGTAAAATATTTGGAAGCATTAGAAAATAAATCTGAAAGGTAAGTCTCTTGCAAAAAAACTAAATCCCATAGAATAACATTAATTTTCAATTTCTCCGCCTTAAAAGTACTCTCCTTTTTAAAAATGAGTGAAATTCCGAACGACTTGCCATTCCGAACGGCAATAAGGAAGGTATTAACATCAAAAATAATGAAAAAATTAATTGGAATTTGGTTTAAAGGGCAATGGGGAAAATATAAAGATTTCGCTGCGGCTGTCGGAGGTATTAACATCAAAATTGCTGAAATAATTAATTTAAATTTGGTTTAAAGGGCAATGGGGAAAATATAAAGATTTCATTGCGGCTGTCGGAGGTATTAACATCAAAATTGCTGAAATAATTAATTTAAATTTGGTTTAAAGGGCAATGGGGAAAATATAAAGATTTCACTGCGGCTGTCGGAGGTATTAACATCAAAATTGATGAAAAATTTAATTTAAATTTGGTTTAAAGGGCAATGGGGAAAATATAATGATTTCGCTGCGGCTGTCGGAGGTATTAACATCAAAATTGATGAAAAAATTAATTTTAATTGGGTTTAAAGGGCAATGGGGAAAATGTAGAGATCTGACTGAATCAAGTGAGGCTGCCCCAGCTATTAACATCAAAAATTATGAAAAAATTAATTTTAATTGGGTTTAAAGGGCAATGGTAAAAATGTAGAAATTTGACTAAATCAAGTGCGGCTGCCCCAGCCATTAACATCAAAAATTATGAAAAAATTAATTTTAATTGGGTTTAAAGGGCAATGGTAAAAATGTAGAAATTTGACTAAATCAAGTGCGGCTGCCCCAGCCATTAACATCAAAAATTATGAAAAAATTAATTTTAATTGGGTTTAAAGGGCAATGGTAAAAATGTAGAAATTTGACTAAATCAAGTGCGGCTGCCGCAGCTATTAACATCAAAAATTATGAAAAAATTTAGTTTAATTAGGTTTAAAGGGCAATGGTAAAAATGTAGAAATTTGACTAAATCAAGTGCGGCTGCCCCAGCTATTAACATCAAAAAAATGTAAAAATTAATTTTAATTGGGATTAAAGGGCAATGGTAAAAATGTAGAGATTTGACTGAATCAAGTGCGGCTGCCCCAGCTATTAACATCAAAAATAAGGAAAAAATTAATTTTAATTGGGATTAAAGGGCAATGGTAAAAATGTAGAGATTTGACTGAATCAAGTGCGGCTGCCCCAGCTATTAACATCAAAAATAATGTAAAAATTAATTTTAATTGGGATTAAAGGGCAATGGTAAAAATGTAGAGATCTGACTGAATCAAGTGAGGCTGCCCCAGCTATTAACATCAAAAATAATGTAAAAAATTTTTTTAATTGGGATTAAAGGGCAATGGTAAAAATGTAGAGATTTGACTGAATCAAGTGCGGCTGCCGCAGCTATTAACATCAAAAATTATGAAAAAATTAATTTTAATTGGGTTTAAAGGGCAATGGTAAAAATGTAGAGATTTGACTGAATCACTTTTTAAAGGGCTAGTCTTTTAATATAGAAGTTAACACTTTCGTGTTAGACTGAAGTGACAGATATTATATCAAAAATGTCTTTGCGAACAAAGACCCAGAAGGACATGTTATGGCCTTGAATGTCTGAAGTGACAGATATTTAATTTTCTTTTAAAACATTAAATTTAAATACAATTAAATTTTCTTTTAAAACATGAAATTTAAATACAATTAGATTTTCTTTTAAAACGAAATTTAAATATAATCACAATCTGGCACGATTTAGAGTTTCAAATTTCAATACAACTGATTTTATTCACTCGGAAATATTTAAGAAAAACATAACAGACGATTTTCTCCCATTGACGCTTAACATTAAATTTCGATAGAAAAATATACTTAATTTAGCTTTGGCTTTAGGCATAGACTCAAAGTTCTATGATCTGATCTCATACCTTAATTGGATAATGTTTTCTATGGATAATGTTTTCTATGGATAATGCTTTATTATAACTCTTCGACTTTAGTCGAGGCAATTCGTTCTCGTTCATGTTAGCTTATGAATGCTTATCAAGGAATTTAAAGGGAAAAAAATTCCCCATATTTTAATTTTTAATCTAGGTTGCAAACGAACAAACCTAATCCATGGATAATGTTTTATTACAACTCCTCGACTTTAGTCGAGGCAATTCGTTCATGTTAGCTTACGGATGCTTATACAAGGAATTTAAAGGGAATAAAAATTCACCATATTTTAATTTTTAACTTGGGTTGCAAACGAACAAACCTAATTCATGGATGTTTTTTTATAACTCCTAATAACTAATTAGTGGTCCCTTATGGAAATCATCATTTTAATTGTACGGTTTTAATGAAAAGAAAAATGAAAGTATTACAATTTATTTAAAAAGCTTATCCGCTCTAAAATTCGTCGCTTTGAAATTCTCTCCGCTTGCGCGCGCAATATAGCTTTGAAAGTACAAATTGTTATGGTTTGCGTCGTCTGCTAAGCTAGAAAAGAAGGTGACTTTAAACGGGCTTTAAAAAACACATTTCCCTTTATCATATACCCATTCCAATAAACCGGCGAGTATTTTTAACGATCCGTTCAATTGCGAGTCGTGGAAATTCGGGTTAAACTAAGAAAACATAAAGTGGACTCGCGTTATACTGAAAAATAACAGTTCAATACACGTTTTCCCTGAAAAATAATTAAGCGAAATTTAATGTTAAGCGTCAATGGGAGAAAATCGTCTGTTATGTTTTTCTTAAATATTTCCGAGTGAATAAAATCAGTTGTATTGAAATTTGAAACTCTAAATCGTGCCAGATTGTGATTATATTTAAATTTCGTTTTAAAAGAAAATCTAATTGTATTTAAATTTCATGTTTTAAAAGAAAATTTAATTGTATTTAAATTTAATGTTTTAAAAGAAAATTTAATTGTATTTAAATTTAATGTTTTAAAAGAAAATTAAATATCTGTCACTTCAGACATTCAAGGCCATAACATGTCCTTCTGGGTCTTTGTTCGCAAAGACATTTTTGATATAATTTACTGTGTTATAAAAAAAAAAAACAGAAGATTAAAAGTATCTAACAATCAATAACTATTAAAAAACATTTAGTCTATTTAGTTTAATAATCGTGCGCGCCGTCGCTTATCTTATGATGACTTCAATAATTTCTAGGCAGATTTTCTTTTAATTTCCGTAAGTGAAGGCTTGTGATTTAGCAGCAAAATGATGCTCAAGGATTTTTTGTTTCGAGTTTGAAAGGTCTTCAATAAATTCACTAACTGACTGCGTAAGCTCTTGGAGCCTTGTTTGTCCATTTTGATTCAACCACTGTTTGAAAGACACTTTGTCATCCTGGTCAATACCATCCTCAGTAAAAAGAGATTCTAAATAGGTGATGAAATGCTCCTTTGGATAAGAGTTGATTCCCTTTTTAACTAATGCAGAGATTATACTAAATTATTTAAAAACTGGTTTTTAAAAACAACGTTTATTGAGTGCACTATTTGTATTGTTAAAATTCATTTAAAACATAAATATAATTTTAAGACGACTTAAAATTATATTTATGTTTTAAATGAATTTTAACAATACAAATAGTGCACTCAATAATCGTTGTTTTTAAAAACCAGTTTTTAAATAATTTATTAAATGCTCCTTTCCTGTGCAATCTTCACATCTTTGCAAAATGCATTTCCTGTTTTCGGTTGAACAAACGTACATCCTTGTACGTTTCTCGCCTTGGAAAAGCCGTCATTTTGAGTTTCAAATTCTTGTGAATTTCACAACCACAAACACTATGAATTCCTCGTGATGCAACAGTAACACACCATTTGGGACGTAGTTTGCAAAATTTAGAAAAACCCACTTTCAAATCAGGATTCCTCTCTTTAAATTGAATATATATTTCTCGAATGTTAGCAAGTAGAAGACGTTTTTGCTTTTGAATTTTCACTCCGTCTACTCGCACTGAATCAAACTCCTTTTTTCCTGGACACATTCTTGAAATTTCATCGTCCTCGTAGAATGATGTTATTTCGTTTACAGTTTCATTATTAACAGTGGCCCTTCTTGGAAATGTCTGGTAGAATACCGTATTCTAATTTAAGTTGGCGTGATTTCTTGGCAGTATATTCACTCACGTGGAATTTGTCACGAATTTGTGATATAGACCACGAAAATGGGACCAAAGTTAATAGTTTGCATTTCTCAAATTGAGGAGAAGAGTCAACTTTCAGTTTAATTTCATTGATTAGGCTTTGAAAATCATCGTCACTGGCATTCTTCGGATCACACACATCCTCCGGAACGTTTAACGCTTTTGCAACTTTTATTTTAATTTCTTCTACTGCCTCTTGCACTTTCCTCTTAGCATAAGTTGATCTTTGGTGTTTAGTAATTGCATGAAGTTTTAGAGGACTGGTATTGATTAAAGACAACGTTTCATTTAAATCTTCTATTTTTGAAGTAGATGCCGGACATATTTCCATTGAGTCGAACTCAAGAGTGTCTGTGCTAGTACTTGACTGACTTGCAGGAGGAGAACTCGTTTTTAATTCATCCAATATTAAGCAGCAGTTTCTACAGAGTTTCTGTCCTGGTTTCACATCTTGCTTAGTCTTGTGAAAGAGTAATATAGCTTCCTGAATGGATATGATCTTTAATTGGCCTATTAATGCACAAATAAAAAAGGTGTTTACATTAACACAGATACATCAAAATTTAAATTTACATACCAGAAACAGATTTTGTATGCTTTTGAAACAGGTTACAGCATTTCTTCTGGTAATCGGAGTATTTTCGTAGCAGAATTGCATGATGATGATAACAAATGCACTTAATATGGCTCGATTCAATACCTGACCTTCGGCTAATAAGAATTTGACTATCTGAATCTAAATCGTTGAATTCATGAAATCCTTGGCTTTTACACTGACTAGATTTATGACATTCTCCGTTTCCATGTTCACCAATAGAACATTTTTTTAAATTACTTTCTTCGTCTAACTGTTTAATTTCCATCTTTAAACGAGTGTTTCAATCTCCTGAGTGACTTTCATACAGATCTAGAGCAAACGACAAAAACCAAAAAAAAAAAAAAAGGGCTAGATATAAGAATGTCTAAAAAACCAAACATATAACAATTTTGAAATTTCGTTTTTTTGTTACCAGTTAAATATGAAACAAAAACATTTAACCAAACATAAATAAAATGAAAGATATGCCCTTGGTGTCTTGAAAAAAGCTAAAATAAAAAAATAAAAGTTGGGCCACTCAACGTTACGCGTCATAGTATGGGACCCCCCGCTAAATTTTAATTCATTTATAACTAATGTTGTGAAATAGATAAATTTTCGCGTTGACCGTCTGATTGCTCGTCTTTTACTCTATAAATGTGTAAAAGTTTACGAGAATAACCCTAAAAACAAGCGAGTTATTGTTATTTTTGTCAGGGCTGAAAAATGTTTCGAGGACTATGTTGAAATCGTGGGGGTTCGATCAAAACCTTGCCAAAAATAGATTTTTTAATATTTTCACGTGAAAATCTGGAAATAGTATTTTTTTAAGCACACCAATAAGTGTGTAAAATTTCATAAGGATCTGCCGACCCATGGTGACATGCCTAGGTGAAACCACATGGAATGACCCTCTTGGTTGTTTTGCATCCCCCTTCTCAAGCACTTTGGAAGAAGGGATGTCTTCTAAAAATCCGACTTGTTGTTAGCTGTGTTTTAATATCCTTTGAAGGAAGCGTTTTACGTAGCGTTATATCTGATTCTTGTGGAGGTTCCTCGCTACTTTTCGGATTTCCATCGAATTCAGTTTCTTGAATCTCCATCTTCAAGCCACCAGCCTTATCGAGTGCCTCCACAGTATCTTTGGTTGTATTTTCAACTACTGGATTCCGCTTTGACAAACTTATTTTTTCGGAATTTTCGCCAGAAAAGCCTATTTCAGTAAGGGTATTTCACGGCCGGAATTTTTAGTTTTTTTCGTGCAACTGCTAAAGTGCCTGTAGAAATTAGAGCCAGTAAATCCAACTCCAGCTGATGTCTTGTTTAAGTTTATTTACGATGCACAATCAAGACAGAAATTTTGGCTCAAATTTGATCTTGTAATTTTCATCTTCCTGTAAATTCAAAATCTCGAAAATTTGGATCCTTTTTAAAACTGTTTATTTGTCTTCAAATTCCTTCAATTATTTCTTCTGATGTTTCGGCTCATGTAGTACTTTCATTTCCCTCGCCAGGGACTTCCATTAGTTAGTTCATGTTAGTTTATCTTTGGTTAGGTTAGGTTATTTAATTTAGTTTAGTTTGCAATTGGTTTATTTTAAACCGTGGATTGATTGAAATTTTAGCTCCTTAAGTAATACTTGGTTTGTTTCGATTAATAGAAAGAACAACAGCAACTCCCCATAAGAGTCTGGGTACACGTAATGTTAAAAATTTTGGTCTCTTTTATGAAAAATACGTATTTTATGATTAAAATAGGGTAGTTGGGGGATAATTTAAACGTAAAATTCGAGCTCACAACTGTAAATTTTGGGAATAACAACGAATGGAAGGTTTCTTCCATAATGTAAAGAATAGGAAGAATCTATGACTTTCGTGCCGGATATGAAAGCCTTCCCCCAGACGAAAATAGTGAACGGTTATTATTTTATATTCATAATTATGTTAGGAAAATATTGGAAAATAATTATTTTGTAACTGCCATGGGTATAGTGCTGGCGGCAAAATCAAATTCCTCTATTTTTGGTCTACATCGCCTCGAAATGGTCCCCAACGCCTGTAAAAGTGTTCCACTTGTCAAGCATTCATGCTATACTGTTTGCTAGCTTTACAGGGTTTGTGCAAAGACTATATAGCTTACTTGAATAGTCTTTGGTGTATAATAAATCCGAAAAATAAATAGAGAAATATACCAATTAGTAGATACTGGAGTAGTATCTTTAATTTTTATTTCATATTAAACAAAACACACTTGTATAAAAAGCACAAACTATTCATGTAACATTGTACATTAACGGATGTCTGGCAGTTCAAGCTCAGTGGCATCTTCACACACTACACGTAATTTTGACTGGTACCAACTGCCTCGATCTTCATGGCGACGATAACCAAGATACCAGATTACGCTGCTAACGTGGACACAAGTACCTATCGTCAAACTGCCACCTTTGCAATTGCAATACCAGCCTTTAATGGCATTTACACCTGTCCCGTTAGGTACATAACGAATGAGAGCTTGGTGAACAGCTGAGGTGGAAAATTGACCAGGCACACGTATACGAATTAAGTCATGTTCAACTTTGGACGCTTCGACGCTGAAAGAGCCGGATTTCTCTATAGTCAAAACCACATAAGATTCAGCGCGTTTCGTTTTAAAGTCGCTCATTACCACCTCACGTACATCACTTTCACGAAGTACCGGGAAGTCTTGAAATTCACTATCCTCAATTCGTTGCCATTTAGACGGTTTGCGAAGCAGATTATCGCGCTCAACCACTTCCTTAAGAGGATTTTCTTTCGTAGAGACTGCCAACATTTTCTCGACGGCGTCTTCCCAGGAACCTTTAAGATGTAATTCCGGGTGATAGGCGTTCAGAAGCGCAGCAGCAATTTGAAGAAGTTCCGGAACCAATGGTAACATATGCACTGGTATACGGCTTTGGAAAAAACGATACATCGTCTGCAAATGCCCGTTCCTAACTTCAACCGGCCACCTGAGGTACGTTACTTGTCGGGAACGATTAACTTCTTGCGTGTTGACTTGCTTCTCGCCTTTAGACAAGAGCGAAGGCATTTGTAAACTCACACCCAGTTCAGTTAGTACGCTGTTCGAGTCTCGGAAACCGCGGTCCGCCAGTACAACATCACCAACTTGAAAGAAAGACTGGAGTTCTTCTCTTTTTTTGATAGAATGGTTTAAAATGCGCGCGTCGTTATTGCGGCCATTAGCGAAGCAAGGTCCGATTATATCTATTATGTAACCCGTAGTTGTTACCATTAACATTGGCTTGAGGATATGCTGGCCTTTGTGCACACAGAATGATTTGTGAAGAACTGTATAGTCCTTGGATCTTCCAACCTTGATATAGGTGCCATCTACAATGGTAATAAGACAATTAGGCTTGTTGCTAGCAAAGAGTTTTACAGCTGCTTCAGATTGATGGTTTCTTATCAAATTGTCACGTGATAAGTGTTGCAGGCCAAAATGATGTGGCACGAAACGCTCCGATAAAGCCATAATAACCGCTTTTACCGTGTTTGATACCGATCTTTCAGTTAAATGAAATATAGATGATAACACCTTATTGGAGATACCCAATCGTAATTTCACCAATAATTCTGCTAGAGCTGTCTTCGATGAACAGCATCTGATGGTATGAATAACGTCCTCAATAGAAGAATGCACCTCTAGGAACTCGTGCAGGGACAATGATGTTAATACTTTACAGTCTTCATCACTTTGTATGAAGTTGTCAAAGCTCGGCGTCCGTAGGTCGTTAACACACTTTCTGAGGTCGTTTAATAGTTTCTCAATGTCCGTGGCAGTCATAATGGTTGATCTAGCGGAAACCTGAATTCCAGCAATTATATCAGTGGGAAGCTCACCGTTAACGAGATGCGTGGAGCACATTCGGTTGTCCTGATGAATAAAGATTGCTCTTTCCACAAATATACTTGTTCGCACCTCGGCTTTTACTCTGGTTCGTGTACTCGCACCGCAAATGAAGCAAGTCTTGGACAGGGGCCGAACACAACTGTGCTTTATGACAATGGTGTTTGATGACGTAAGCTTTCGTGGTAATTGCGACGTTGATGGTTGAGGTATTGGTGACGCTGATAGATTAGATACTGTTGACGTTGATGGTTCGGGTACTGTTGACGTTGATAGTTCAGGTACTATTGACGTTGATGATTCGGGTACTGTTGACGTTGATGATTCGGGTACTGTTGACGTTGATGGATTAGATACTTGCGTTAGTTTTCTTCGTTTTTGCGGTGAAGACGATGACGTTGAAGACCCATGATCACTACTGAAGGACGATTTGCTAGCATTTAAGAACGTTTGAAACTTTCGTGATAACCCGGAGCATTTTAAACAAATCTTCGTTGTTTTGCTATTAATTACGAGTGGTAATAACCCTTTACTAAAACGAAGAAAACGAGCAAAACTAGCCTTTGCGTGAGTACCTATACCTCTACTTGTACTATTGGTAACTTTCCAAATTCGAAGTGACGATTACATTGATGTTAGTGATAAGGAAAGCTCTTAAGATCATGGTTCAAACCAGATATTAATTTTTTGTAATGTTTATAAAAACGGGTTTAATTATTTTTCGCCAACCTGGTTGGCAAAACTTTTGCCAACCAGGTTGGCGAAAAATAATTAAACCCGTTTTTATAAACATTACAAAACTTTTGCCAACCAGGTTTTATGGTTGGAAGATCCAAGGACTACACAGTTCTTCACAAATCATTCTGTGTGCACAAAGGCCAGCATATCCTCAAGCCAATGTTAATGGTAACAACTACGGGTTACATAATAGATATAATCGGACCTTACTTCGCTAATGGCCGCAATAACGACGCGCGCATTTTAAACCATTCTATCAAATAAAGAGAAGAACTCCAGTCTTTCTTTCAAGTTGGTGATGTTGTACTGGCGGACCGCGGTTTCCGAGACTCGAACAGCGTACTAACTGAACTGGGTGTGAGTTTACAAATGCCTTCGTTCTTGTCTAAAGGCGAGAAGCAAGTCAACACGCAAGAAGTTAATCGTTCCCGACAAGTAACGTACCTCAGGTGGCCGGTTGAAGTTAGGAACGGGCATTTGCAGACGATGTATCGTTTTTTCCAAAGCCGTATACCAGTGCATATGTTACCATTGGTTCCGGAACTTCTTCAAATTGCTGCTGCGCTTCTGAACGCCTACCACCCGGAATTACATCTTAAAGGTTCCTGGGAAAACGCCGTCGAGAAAATGTTGGCAGTCTCTACGAAAGAAAATCCTCTTAAGGAAGTGGTTGAGCGCGATAATCTGCTTCGCAAACCGTCTAAATGGCAACGAATTGAGGATAGTGAATTTCAAGACTTCCCGGTACTTCTTGAAAGTGATGTACGTGAGGTGGTAATGAGCGACTTTAAAACGAAACGCGCTGAATCTTATGTGGCTTTGACTATAGAGAAATCCGGCTCTTTCAGCGTCGAAGCGTCCAAAGTTGAACATGACTTAATTCGTATACGTGTGCCTGGTCAATTTTCCACCTCAGCTGTTCACCAAGCTCTCATTCGTTATGTACCTAACGGGACAGGTGTAAATGCCATTAAAGGCTGGTATTGCAATTGCAAAGGTGGCAGTTTGACGATAGGTACTTGTGTCCACGTTAGCAGCGTAATCTGGTATCTTGGTTATCGTCGCCATGAAGATCGAGGCAGTTGGTACCAGTCAAAATTACGTGTAGTGTGTGAAGATGCCACTGAGCTTGAACTGCCAGACATCCGTTAATGTACAATGTTACATGAATAGTTTGTGCTTTTTATACAAGTGTGTTTTGTTTAATATGAAATAAAAATTAAAGATACTACTCCAGTATCTACTAATTGGTATATTTCTCTATTTATTTTTCGGATTTATTATACACCAAAGACTATTCAAGTAAGCTATATAGTCTTTGCACAAACCCTGTAAAGCTAGCAAACAGTATAGCATGAATGCTTGACAAGTGGAACACTTTTACAGGCGTTGGGGACCATTTCGAGGCGATGTAGACCAAAAATAGAGGAATCTCATTTTGCCGCCAGCACTATACCCATGGCAGTTACAAAATAATTATTTTCCAATATTTTCCTAACATAATTATGAATATAAAATAATAACCGTTCACTATTTTCGTCTGGGGGAAGGCTTTCATATCCGGCACGAAAGTCATAGATTCTTCCTATTCTTTACATTATGGAAGAAACCTTCCATTCGTTGTTATTCCCAAAATTTACAGTTGTGAGCTCGAATTTTACGTTTAAATTATCCCCCAACTACCCTATTTTAATCATAAAATACGTATTTTTCATAAAAGAGACCAAAATTTTTAACATTACGTGTACCCAGACTCTTATGGGGAGTTGCTGTTGTTCTTTGGATACTACATTCATAGACTTCTTTTAGATCGCAGAAAAATATACGTTCTCGAGCAAATGCATCGGAATAACAAGTTGGGAAACCAAAATAATACCTCCCCGACAACCACGTGATGTTAACTAACCTAACCTTACCTAAAATATTAAAATTTATGGCATTTGTGCAAGACGAACATTGAAAGCAAAAAGAAATAATATCTCAATTAAACACTAAATATATTAAACCAATAATTCAGATCAAAAATATACTTCTTATCAAGATAAATTTGAATGCAAAAGAATCAAACTTAATTCAAAATAAAATTTTGAGAACCAGAGTCGGAAAAAAAATTTGCTGAATAATGAATTAATTTTAATATAAATGCGTATCGAGTAAAATAAGCAAGGTCAAGGTTCTTCCTTTAAAACCATATAATAATTTTGAAGGCTCTAGAGTATTTGCAGACCAAGTAACGCCAATAGGCAAAATATTATATCACATTGAACCTATATGCATTTCTTCAGTATACCAACAAAACCCTAAATAATTCTCTACTTAAAACCAAACCTAACTAGAGAAAAAAAGGAAAATAAATAAGATATAACCACATAGATTTCAAGATAAATAATCCAGTCCATAATTCAGTATTAAAACAAAAAAATCAGAATTAAGACAACTGAAATTAGCAATCTTTGGTAATATGTAAAATAGCCCTTACACGAACAATTTAAGTAAAGCAAATTATCAAATAAACACCAAATAAGTCAATTAATTAAAATGAAAAATATTAATCTTACCACTACCAAATAGCGGGCAGAAAACACAGACATCAAGATAACATTAGCAAAATATATTTTCAACACCGGTAATCCTCAGAACTAGATTCTACAAAATCTTCCTGAATAATAAATATATTTTAATCAAAAAAATATAAAATCTTAAAAAAATATCTATACAAATAACATATTGATAAACCAATTAAAATTAGATGCGAAAAACATTTAATCTCGATATGAGATTAAATACACAAGGTCAAGGTTCTTCTTTTAAAACCATATGAGAATTTGGACGGTTGTAGAGTATTTGTAGACCAAGTAACGTGAAAAGGCAAAATGTTATATCAAATTGAACCTATACATGGCTTTAGTGTACAACACAAGTTGTGAAACAAACGTTATTTTTCGTGACTACACACTAGCTAAAACGTCACCGAAAATAAACGACAGTAGGCATTAACAAGTTTGTGGCAGGTTATTCAACATGTAGACCTCAATTATCATGTCTCCTATCCTACGTGGTAATAGTTGGTTTGTTATTCAATGGCGAATTATTAAAGATTGGGTTTAAAGCACATTCCAGTCACGGAAATCAAAGTAGGTAATGGAGAAGTTTAAGTTAGATATACGGGTACATTCGCTCCAAAAGTCAAGTGCAAATCACCCACAAGACCTTACATTATATGAGGCTTTTACGCAGTACGAAGCCCAAACACACGTGTATTAGCTCTCCTCGACACCGAGGTAAAGGAGGTATCACTCCACGGAGAGAAACGCCAGTCGAAGCAGCTAAGAGCCGCTGTCGAATTACCATCACACTAGTGAATTGGTACGGCGAGCGAAAAGGTAACCAGCTCTTCGATCCCAGCTTTTTCTCTGACGGCCGAAATAGTATTTCACGCTTTTATATATGCGATAAACAAAATAAAAAAAAACACCTACACATTTTAATAACTGAGGCTAAGCTAAAAAATTAAATCAATCAATTAAAATAGATAAAAAACAAGTTTATAGAAATTGGCGTAGAACTGTTATTAAGATTCTTCAATCCACCCCGAGTTTGCAGCAAGCCTAAGCATACGGCCAGTGATACCTTTGCTTTTTTGAATAAATGATGTATGGAAAATAGCTTAGCGCGTCCTGCCAACTCTAGCTGGTATTAAACAGTCAAATTTCTCAAAATTCTTAGACAATTTCTTAAATATCTTCTAAACTATTTCCAATTTCAAATTTAATTTTCAGCTACATTTTTAATTAGATTAAGTGAAACAATTTGAATATTTTTAATTATACCTTAAATAATTATTACGTTTAAATTTACTAAAAGATATCACGCCATAACGCCAAATGATACTACACTTCCAAAAAGGGTTATATAAGGGGTTCGACTAGCATTATATAGTAACCGATTGTGATAAAATCTTGTGAAGTTCTCACCTGATAAATGCTCAGACGTTTCTCGTAACCCTGGGTGCCACTGTCGGCCAATTTACCCTTGGGGGGCGATGTTTGGAGAGTGGAAGGTTGATGTGGACCATATTAGTGAGGGACGCCTCGCTAGTATGGCCCGCTGAGATCGGAAACTGGAGGTTGGACCTTGGCGCATGAGGATGGTCGGAGGTGATTATAACAGTGGGAGACGTCCCATTGGCTATAATCGCCTTCAACTGTCCAGCATCGAGGTTCGACCATGATGCTGATGGTGGAAGGCGATAATATGCAATGGGAGACGTCCGGTTGCATAATATTGCACGACACTTGAAGCTCATTAATGTGGCAACCTGATTATAGGAATTGCCGTTGAACGGAATTGAACGATATGACGGCATGATTACGTCTTGTTACCCAAGATTTTTGCTCCACGAGCTAGGTCACGTGATATCCGGTTACACAGGAAGGGACACACACACACACACACACACACAGACAGACACGACCAGTGTAAAACCTCCCCCTGAACTAAAGTTCAGTCGTGGAGGTAAAAAACGCATAATGTGGCTGGTCGAATGGGATTTGGTCGAATGGTGCAGAGCTCCCTATGGGCGTGACTCGAGGTTTTTGAAACCAATATTTAAAGGTTTTATGAAAATAACTTTTGTTTAGAGTTTATAAACAAAGTTCAGATAAATTTAGGATCTCTATGAATCCTGCTAAGCCTATTTTCCGGGTAAGTTTTAATTTATTTCTAGTTTAATATGGGCTTGTAAACCCTTTTTACTGGTAGATTAGGCCTTTTTAAAGGTTTAGGAATCCTAAAAATAAAAAATAAAAAACACTTTTGTTAGGTTGCATTCCCCCTTTAATAATGTTTTTAAAGTAAATTTAGCACACATAAGCGATAAAAACAACATACTCCCTTAAATTGACCTTGTAAACACTAATGTTACATAAACTGAAAGGATTAGATTAATCGTTTTAAAACAATTGTCTTCATTAATCTCTGAATAATTCTATTCAATACTTAATTATAGTTTGCTAGAAAGTTTAGGGTTATCTTCAATAATATCTTATCATGATTTTTTTAAGTTATAATATTTCTCAACAAAAGACAGGAATGATTTGTTTAGAGAAGATAAATCAATTCTCGAAATTTTCCCACTGTTAATTGAACGTGATTTTGAATATAACTTTCATCACTACTGCCTCGTATACAAGGTAAACTTTTAATTTTATGAAAAAATTTGAATCTTTCGTATATTTTTTCAACGTGAAGGAGGGAATAAAGATCTTTAATAACATAGACCAATTAAGTTTTACACTCATTCCTAAACCTTACAACTCTCTAGAAGAAGAAAAAAATTAAAAATAATAATAGAACTATTAGCAGAAGCGGATGAACTCTCCTTTGAAGTTTATTACTTCCGGATCTTATTTACCCATGTCAGAAGGGGTAAGTTCAAAAAACCTGATTTGTACGCCTCCCAACGGTAGATATTTTCAAAGTGGGAGTCGAGGTTCGACTGTCACTACAAAAATAGCCCTATAGGGAAAAATGTTTGTGGGTGGAGTTCCTTGGCCAGGGTTTATTTCATTCGATACCGTGAAAAGTGAATACAATGACTCTCTCGCCAGCAGAGGTGGTTGGATAGACTATGTTAATACTCAAAGAGTCATGCAAAATCAGATTGTATCGTACGCGTAGGAACGCTAGACCTCGGGATCCCTCTTACAAACAGGATTGTCTGGGAATACATCACGTGCATCATACATGTTTTGAAGCCTTTTTCCCAGAAAATATAGAATTTCCAATTTTCGGTAGAGATGGGTATGAAGTAGGTTCCCTTCGAGCTAGTAAAAGAGGAAAAAAATCCCTTTAGAAGAGAAGTGCACTGTATGGAAGATTACATAATTAGACTTCAAATGAGGGTCAAATCGGCTTCTGCTATTAGAAAAGTAATTATACATTTTAACTTTAAAAATAAATTGTTCAAGCATCTAGGTTTTGATCGATAATTTTTTAGGAATAGTGTATGTTTATCCTAAAAAATTCTTAAATACAGTTTTTTTCATGTAAAACAAACTTGATTTTCAAATCTTTCCCATTCGATGACGTTATAGCATTGGCACTTGCCAAAAACCGAAATTACGAGCTTTTCATTAAGGTTTATAACTAAAGGCTCCAATCGACATCCAATGCTTGATTTGAAAGCATTAAAAGGAAACTTGGAGCTAAAAATGGAACAGCTTTTGAATTTATTTTCGGAGCCACCATGCCCAAAAAACGCATTCGAGAATTTTTCAACGAAATTATTTAACACGTTTTCGGTGTTCAAATTAATTTCTAAAGATTGTTTAGGTTTGAATTTAAGTATAAATTCAAGTCAATCTATTATTTCAGCCTTCAATATCGCTTGTAATGTCCTAACATTAAAAGAATAGGCCGGCGTTTGAGGGTGATGTTCTCGGGCGTCACACGCCAGCCTATTCTCTTAATATTAAGGCATATTACATGTGCTGTTGATGTCTGGAATAATATGATTGGCCAGAATTTATACTTTAATTTTATTCAAACTTTACCAAACTTTAGAAATTGATTTAAATACAAAAAATGTGTCTAATAATTGTTTGAAAATTCTCGAATACGATTTTTGGCTTGGTGATTCCGAAAATAAATTCAAAAGCTGTTCCATTTCTAGCTCCTTTAAAATGCAGTTTTGATTGAAAACGGTGGCTTTTATAGAATCTACAAATTGAAATTCGCAATTTCTAGCCCCTAAAAAGGTTATTTTCGCGCTGCCAAACAACTACCACAATTTGATATTGGCTTTCTAGTGTCCAATTAATCCTACTACAAAACCTACTATTGTAAATGCGCAATTATTAAATTATTTAATTACTACTATAAAAGAAGAAAACTACTATGAGAAATCCCTAAAAAATATATACACATGCTACATGCATACCTAACCGAACGACGCCAGGCTACACTTTAGGCCCATTCAGACAATAGGATTTTTGCTCAAAATCTTGGGTTACAAGTTTTTTTGTACAACTAATCGCAAAATGTAAAAGCCAAAGTTGTACAAATTTTGCTGATAGAACATTGCGATTTTTATCGCACCATCGACCGATTTCTACAATTTGTCTACTTTCAAACTGACCAATAGGAAAGCAACGTATCTAGCAGATACATATTAGCGCCATTTTCACAAACCTAGGCTTAGCGCTTCGCGCAAATACTCCTATTTTTACTGTTCAACATATTTTTGGTTTTAAGAACACTTAATAGCGCAATTGAAGCCAAGGCTTTTTTATTATGAATGGTTACTGCCATTTTAAATACTAAAATTTAATGACTTAATTTCAGCCAACTATTAAGCCTCCCAGCAAGTTCATGATTTTTATAGAATACAGGAAAAAAATAACCAAATGTAAAGTTTAGTTCAGTTCAGAATTTTTAGCCACCTCTTAGTTCTTTTTTTTTTTTTTTTTTCCTTCGGAAATGAAGCCCTCTAGTCCGAATATTTATAACTAGAAATCGAATTATGACGTCATAGATGGCGTGAAGTCGGGAAAATTGCATTAGGAGCTGCGCAATTTTTGCGTCTTTCTGTGAAAACGAAGTTGTACAACTAAAATTGTACAGCAAAAGTTGGCGAGGGTTTTCAGCAAAAATCCTATAGTCTGATGGGCCTCTAAACTACTACTATATTTACACTCCTAAACTACTTATCAGTTCTTCAAAACGGAATTCACTGTCGTAGCACGTAGGCGGTCGAGATGCGATAGTGGGTGATGGGCAAGACTAGATGATGTTACGACATAGTTGTGGAGCGGGTCTCCAAAGAGCGGGTGCTTTGCTCCGCGTGGACAGGAAATCCTCCTGCTCAATCCATTTGAGTCTCCAATAATCGCAACGACCAGCCAGAAACGTTTCTTGGTTGCTAACGGGACATTGCAGAATATTTTTATTATTTGTAAAAAAACACAATAGTTCAGAAACCTGGTACATTAATTGGGGCAATGTTTAGTAGGAGGGACCGACCACTCCTCGTAATCTGTGTCCACGCCTGTAGCTTTGACTGTACTAAAGTGATTACGTAAATGACTAAACAATTTAGTTCTACCAAAGCTGTAATCATTTCCATGTACAGATTTTAGGGAAGTGGTTAGCGCCTCAGTATCGTAAAATTTTTGGCGAAAATTTCCCGTGAATGACGCTATATTGAAAACTGTATAAAGTCGAGCGTCGACTTAAACCCAAAAACTTTCATTTTTCGTTCAGCTTCAAACTGGGTTTTATGGGGCAAATGAAAACTAAGCAAAACGCAGTCTTATTAGATCAATGTAATATACTGAATTTCATATCAATAGTGTATAATTACTAATCCACCTTTTTACCATCGATGGTTGGGAGACAAAGGTGTTTTTGTGGTTTCGCTGGCTTTAATATATTTTTTAGTGAAATTTTTAATGTTAAACAACATTTTAATTCTCTTTTGGTATATTATAGGAGAAAAACTGAAATGCCGAGCTTATTGTAGCGAAATATATCTTGTTAATAAGCTTTAAAAAATGGTATCAGAAAAGAAGGAAAATGTCGAAAGTCCATCATTGGACAATGTTGATAAGATGGAAAAATCTCCAGAGGAATCGACTAAAATCACAATGGCTCTCGTAATCGAGTTTTTGAAAACGGCTGTCGTGGAACCATTAATGATATTATTCATGTTTGCTTTCGCTGGTCGAAGCATTACTAGCCAATCACTCTTCAAGGATAAGGCGTGCCAAGTGGAATTAGGTTACAACATCTCCATATGCAGTAATCTACACGACTTCGAGACTATTGAAAATGAAGTACAAATAATCGCCAATAACTACCACCTGGGTCACTCGCTGATCACTATGGTTCCCTCGATAGTGACCAATATTTTTCTAAGTTCTTGGTCGGATAAATACGGTCGTAAAATACCGATTCTCATCGCCTTATTCGGGGTGATACTGGAAAACATTGGGATGATTATTAATCTGGTATATTTTGACGCCCCTATCTATTACATGCTTCTCCCGGCCATTCCATCCGGTTGCTTCGGCGGTATTATGGTCATCATGACGGCGAGTATAAGTTACATCACGGACGTTAGCGACGTCAAAACCAGAGTTCTCCGTTTCGCCCTTTTCGAAGTGGCATTTATTTTCGCGGCTCCCATGGGAACCGCGGTTTGCGGCGTTATCTACGAGCACAGTGGCTATTTGGCAGTTTTCTTGACCAGCTTGGGTTGCGTAAGCGCTTGTCCTATTATTATAATGTTACGAATGAAAGAAAAGGACAAAAAAAAGCTCAGTGATTTCAAAGAAGCGATGGCATCCCTATTTTCGTTGGAAAACGTCAAGGGCAATATCAGAACCTGCACAAAAAACCGTGGTGGAACGACTCGCAGAGAGATCTGGTTTATCGTATTAGCCATGTGTTTTACAGTTTTAAGCATGATGGGTAAGTATTCTCTATTTACAATAAAAAGTAAATAAACATCAAAAAAGTAATTAAACATCAAAAAAAGTAAATAAACATCAAATCAAGTCAATAAACATCAAAAAGTAAATAAACATTAAGTAAATGAACATCAAAAAAGTAAACCAACAAAAGAAAACAAACATTAAAGTAATTACATATCAAAAAAAGAAACAAACACCAAAAGGTATATAAACACCAAAATTTAAACAAACACCAAAATTTAAACAAACACCAAAATTTAAACAAACACCAAAATTTAAACAAACACCAAAATTTAAACAAACACCAAAAGGTAAACAAACACCAAAAGGTAAACAAACACCAAAAGGTAAACAAACACCAAAAGGTAAACAAACACCAAAAGGTAAACAAACACCAAAAGGTAAACAAACACCAAAAGGTAAACAAACACCAAAAGGTAAACAAACACCAAAAGGTAAACAAACACCAAAAGATAAACAAACACCAAAAGATAAACAAACACCAAAAGATAAACAAACACCAAAAGATAAACAAACACCAAAAGGTAAACAAACACCAAAAGGTAAACAAACACCAAAAGGTAAACAAACACCAAAAGGTAAACAAACACCAAAAGGTAAACAAACACCAAAAGGTAAACAAACACCAAAATAAAACAAACAAAAATAAAACAAACCAAAAAACAACAAAATAAACAAACATCAAAAGGTAGACAAAAAAATGTAAACATCAAAGTAAACATACACCGAAAGGTAAACAAACACAATAATAAAACAAACAAAAATAAAAAACCAAAAACAACAAAAAAAAAATAAACAAACATCAAAAGGTAGACAAACAAAAAAATGTAAACAAACATCAAAAGGTAGACAAACAAAAAAATGTAAACATCAAAGTAAACAAACAGCAAAAGTATGCAAACATCAAAGTAAACAAGCAGCAAAAGTATGCAAACATCAAAAAGGTAAACAAACTTTAAAGTAACCTAACAGAAAAACAAAGTAAACAACAAAAGTAGATAAACAAAGTAAACAAACAGCAAAAGTATTGAAACATCGAAAACCATCAAAAAATCTACAAAATCGTCATATGAAAACAAACATGAAAAAGTAAACAATCATTACGTTGTAAACAAACAGCAAAAGTAAACAATCATTACGTTGTAAACAAACAGCAAAACTAAACAATCATTAGGTAATAATCAAAATTTACACCTTTCTGATGTTCCATAGCAACATCGCGAGTTAGGAAAGACAGGTTTTTAAAAAACGCCTGATATCATTTTAAGGGACAGTAAATTCCTCGGCGTGGCCCAGCCTACAGTTTTGGAAAAACATTACAAGTCATTGTCATTGAGGTCACACCGCTTAATGGTTAGTAATTTAAGTAAATGACGATTAGTTTGAAGTCATTACTGATTGGTGCGACGTCTAAATAACTATGACACGTGATTTGTTTTATTTGAAAACCATAAATGTAGGGGTACCACCGGAGATTTATAGTCCCTTTAATACTTATTTCTAGCTTTATTTCATAGTTTAATGTATTTTCAAATCCACAGGTACTCACAGCATCGAATTTTTCTTCGTATCAAAAATGTACAATTGGAGCAATTATACGTACTCTCTAGTCAGTATGATTTGTAGCGTCGGCAAAGGTCTGGGTATAATGATAGCCGTACCTATTCTAACAAATAAACTGAAAGTATCGGATATTACGCTATCATTGGTCGGTAATGTCTCCTCTATCGCTCTAGCGATCCAAAAATCCCTGGCTTTCGAAGAATGGATGTTCTTAAATGGTTAGTTCTTCCAGATTTTACTCTTACGATATGTCCGTAGTTTTAATCTGGTGCTTCGTGTTACAACATTAAATTCATATCAAAACATTATAAGAAAATAAAGGCTGAAAAATAAAATGTCTAATAGAAAAAAAAAAAATTAAAAGATTTAGATTTTGTCTTAATTAAAAGGAGTTGTGCTTGGAATCGGATAGTCATTATCTTCTGTTATTCATATTTTTCGGATATTTTGTTTTCGGATTGATTGTGACTAAAAATGCAAGTCCTAAATTCAGATAAAAGTTAAATGCTTCAAGCTTTATCTATTAACGAGTTACTCGAATTAAAACGTTTCACGATGGATAATAAAATTCATATTCTTAAAATTTGAGGAAAATAAAACTAACTTGATTCATAAATAGTCCATTTTTAACCAAACTGATAATATCTGAATTTAATTCAGTAGATCTATCCACTTAATTAAAGTTATACAAATTCCGAGCTCTAAAAAGGAGTACCTTCTACTAAGCGTTGCTGTACGCGCACGATTTTGCTCTTAAAAATAACCATGCAAGGAGATTTAGCGCGATTTAAAGAGTGTGCCACATCACGTGTCACTGGGGCTTTATTTAGCCAACGGTACAGGGCGTCTTTTGATTAATAGAAGCTACTAGTATTAATTGAAATGCTTAATCAAATGGTTTAAAATTATTTTTTACGATTTAGAGACATTTCCAGAATGTTTAATTTGGCAAAAAATCCTATTTTTAGAAACCGTTAAAAAACAACCTTCTTTTCCTCTTCAGCCACCCCATAATGAACAAGCCCAAGCTGCACGGTTCTGCTTGACATTCCTACCAATAAGAAACTTAATTAATCTTCACTAAAGTCGGATCAAGTTACGTTAGGAAACAAGACGTCGCGCGTACCAGCAGACGAGTTTTCGTTTTGGTTTATACTGGGTAAATCCATGTGAATTCGACTTGAGGAAAAAGGGCCCAATTTTAAATTTCAACCATTATTTTTCTACGGATATATAAGCGTAAGAAACTGATATTTACCAAGTTTCAGACTCTGAAAAAATAAATGCTCGAGTTATAATTCATTAATCTGTCTTAGTATTTCTTAACTAGGGTTTTAGGTTTCAAATTAGGATCGAGCCCCTTTTCTATGCCTTAATTACGAATTTAGAGTAGATTGTCCAAAAACATCAAATGGGAAGCAGTACCAGTTCAAAAAACAAATGTTTGAATGACGTGAAATATTTTTTTAAGAAATTGAACATAAATAATATAGTATAATTTTGAAAAATACTAAAAAAAAAAATTGCACTTTAAAAATGTTTCTAATTGATCCCGTTTATAATTCACAGTAGATAGCATGTTGGGCCAAAAATGTTAAATTTTCAGAATTTTTGAAGGTGACGCTCAAGTCTCAAATTTGGCCCCTATGAGACCCCCAAAAATTGAAATTATCTCGTTCTGTAATTTTTTCCCAGTGTTTTCGTCATCAAATTCATATTCAGCACCATTTTTTCGTCTATAATATGAATTTTTATTATTTTAAGGCTATTAATTCTAAAGATATTAGAGAAAACCCAATTTGAAAATTTAAAATCCAAATTTATGCAAAATGTTTAAAAAATTATAACTCGAGAATTTTTTTTTTTCAGAAGCTTATATATCCGTAGAAAAATAATGGTTGAAATTTAAAATTAGACCTTTTTTCATCAAGTCGAATTCACATGGATTAACCATACTCCCTTATAAGCGCGACGTTTATTGGCTACTCATTCTAGAGACTTACAATGTGACGCGTTTTTGACGAATTTAAGTTTCGCGTTTAACGAAGCGCCAGGAATAAATCCAAGACACATCGAAATTCAATAATTTATTTTTCATATTTATAGCGAACCTGCTAGGTGTGGTGGGAGGATTATCTGGTATCGGAACAAAAGCCAGACTTTCAAAATTGGTGCCAAGAGAAGAAATTGGTATATTATAGCTTAGTTTGAAAAAAAAAAAAAAAAAAAAAAAAAAAAAAAAACGCTTGCGTAAAACATTAGAGCCGCGTTCATACTAGGCCTTGAAATCAATTCAAACCGATTAAAAACGTTTCGTTAGATTCGTGTGAAATGGAAACCTCCTTTTCTACTGATGAAAAGATAATAAATCGAACAGAAGGCACTTGAATCGATACGGGCTTTTGGAATGTCAGTTTGATTTTACCATTTCAAATCGATATGGATACGCTAGTGTGAACGTGGCTTAGCTAAACTTTTTGTTTTGCCTTCTAAGGCAACAATCGTTTATATTAGGAGTAGTAAAACCCAACTCTATACCTCAAAAGGACTTCAAAGTTTCTATTTAACTCGAGGAGGCAGACTTTTAAGAAATTAGGGGCTCAAAGTTGACTACCAAAGCTGTACTCCGAGTTCAAAAGAGTTTAAACTCAAAGCACCGTCTAAACTGCAATTGGTGAACTCAGGTGTACAGCGAAACAAAGTGCACGTCTTGACTCTCTCGTTGAAACCAACTCGTAATTATTTCGATCTTTAAAATTTTAAGGAGAATCTTGTTTACAGATATCCAAGTAATATTGCTAACCATATTTCCGGGTAATATTGGCCAACCTTGATACGTGAAAATTGATAAGTTGTATCACAGACTAGCCATTCCCCTGGACCCCAAACTAAATCATAGAAATATACATGGCTAGAAGGGATATTATTTGCTTCAAGGTCATTGCATTCTTAACTCACGGCTCGCGCAATCTAACGTATCTAAAAATAGACCGAGATTTGAACAGTAAAACAAAAGTGAAATTATCTTGAAATCCACCTTAAGTTGGCAGAACGCTATCTCTATTATTTGTTGTATTGAAGATCAAGGGATCCTCGCCTTTGGGTAGGCTGTCAACTCCAGGTGGAAACGGATTTTTTTTTTTTTTTTTTTTCAAGTCCCGTGAAAAATGACCTTGACGAACCTCAAAATATAACTAAGCCAAACATATCCATCCTCGAAACGCGTATCATCCTGTTTCGAATGACCTGCGCAAGCTTGCCTACCCCCTATTCTATGGTCGAAATAGCTAGTTCTCGAAATGTAAAAAGTTTTTCAGAACCACGGAGGTGCAGGTTATACTACTTCTAAAATGAAAATTGTTAGCCACCTTAGGGGCTGTTTCAATTATTATTATTATTATTATTTATTTTTTTTTTTCAGGGAAAGTGTTTTCGGTTCTCACTCTGTGCGAAAGTTTAACGCCAGTCATTGGAACCACGGGTTTCTCTCAAATATATAACATGTCAGTGGCTTTCTTTCCTGGCCTCGCTTTCCTGGTTTCAGGATGCTTGTTGATTATACCCACGGGCATTTTTATGTAAGATTCATTTCAATATCTTCAAAGCCCATAATTTTTATTTATTTTCATCTTGGATATAATAAATATATGGAGATATTTTTGAGCTCGTTTCACCAAGTAAAATATGTTACGCCTTTAAAAAGTCAAAATTATATAGGCCTGTATCTCATTTGTTCGCGAAATGTACGTTTTTGGAAAGTTTGACGACGCAAATGGTGAAACAACCAAGCATCTAAACGGTGGTACAAAAGCCTATCCAGACGCGGCATAGATCGCGAAGAATACGATAGAAGGGTAAATTAAGATACAGGCTCCATTAACAAGGGTTGGGACTTGAGACACAAGAAACAGTCATACGAAGTAAATTAATTTGACAATGGACTTTGACGTCACGTTTCGCCTATCGGCACAACACCGTCGTCAACAAGGAGTGGCTAATGTCACCACCTTAATTGTCAACATAGCTCTTTTCCCCA
This sequence comes from Odiellus spinosus, assembly GCA_963920705.1. Taxonomy (NCBI): domain Eukaryota; kingdom Metazoa; phylum Arthropoda; class Arachnida; order Opiliones; family Phalangiidae; genus Odiellus; species Odiellus spinosus. The sequence goes on from OY987226.1 coordinate 24,732,669, forward strand.
CCGTTTTGGCGCCGAAATAACATTGATATTATTGAAACTCCTCGATTTCCAACCCTAGTAAAGGGATCCTGGGACGAAAAAATTACCATTTTCTCTGAATTAGAAGTATCAAAAGTCTAGCACTTTAGTCTAAACAACGTCAATTAGCTTAATACTATCAGCAAAGGTCCAGTTTTACGACATAGCCCATTAAAACATCCAAAAAAGTCATCACCCCTGTCTTGCTCGAGTGGTTTGAACTCTGGCTAGAGTGGTTTGTACTCTTCCTCGATATTCTGAGTCGGGAAATAGTGACGAAATTTAGGCGCTTCCTCCGTTCACTATTTACACCGACTGAGGGAAAAGTCATCATCCCTGTCTGCCTCGAGTGATTTGGACTCTTTATCGATATTTTGAGTCGGGAGAGAGGAACGGAATTTAGGCGGGCCTCGCTTGGCTATATTGTCTGACCCCCCCGCAATTCCCCAAGAGTTGCGCTACTGATTTCACTATTTACACCGACTGCAGCCGCTAGAATCTGCCGGTCCGTTTACCTGGACCTTTGCTGATAATATTAAGCTACGGGGAGTTGTTTACTTTAATGGAATAAAGTGATAGACTTTTGGAAGTATATAATTATTAGCCTTTAACCTTGAGTATAAGCTCACGCGAACCTTAGTACGAAAATATCTATCTATTTAGAAATTTATAGCACTCAAATAGTTTTAATAACAGCGATGAAAATAAATAAAATTAAATCAAGAACTCATAAGTGAAAAAGAACATTGAAAGGTAATTAGGCATCTGGTACATGGTATACTTATTGCGAGGATCATCTCCTCCAAAATTCTGTCTAAACTCCATAGGATGTTTAGAATATTTTTTGACACCCAAAGTCTCATTCTACTGGATCTGGAAAATCCATTTTCACGAATTAGGCCTTGGTATATTTTACATTCTGAAGAGTATATCTTCATGGCTATTGAATAGCCTTGTTTCGTTGTTCTTGCGTGTTCTACGCGTTCTTGATGATGCTACTAAATTATTGTAACTTAATTATAAATTCACAGTTGGATCACTGGATTAGCTGATAAAGCTCCTTTTGAGACTGCGAAGAAAAAACCTGCCCAAGAGCTAAAAATAAAAACCGAATCTGATACTAAAATTTAGTGATCGAATTGATAGATAAATTACTACTGAAACATAACGACTTGTAACGGTAATTAATTGTAATTACTAAATATGATATTTATTGTTAATAATAAAAGTATATTTAAAAAACCGACTATTATTAGGGTTTGTTCTGGCGTGTTTAGGACTCGCAGGATTGGAAGAAACCTGATTTTTAAAAAATACCAAACTAGTGGTTTTATCGGCTTTTATCCGGATTTGGTTGATTTAATCCGGATAATTTATGTTCACCCCATTTTTTTTTTGTTTTTTTTTCTAGAACATAATTAACTGACTAAGTTTTAGTGTTTTCCTTTAGTTTCAGTACTGTTACTAAGAGTGTTCAAATTTGAAAATAATTAAAAAACATGCTAAAAATCGATATCAAAATTCAATTGGGATAGAAAATATCAAGTGAGTCACATTGATATCACATTGTCGAGGAATATTTTGGACACGAATTCTGAATCGGAAAGTTGTAATATTGATAAATATTGTGATTTTTAATATTTTATAAAATTTAAAATTTTTTAAGTGGATTGATCCAATTTAAACCATCCAGTTTCCCCCGACTGGATAGTTCCGTACCAGCCCTGCCTGGTTACCGCTATGGGAGTACTTGACAAACTTCTCTTAAACAGCCAAACTAAGTGTCAACATAAAAACACTTAGTCTTAACACTTATGTTAAATCAAACTCACAAAGTTGCACATCTGAATATTGGTATTTAAGTAACAAAATAATTAATCTTTAATTTTTGCTCGAAAAATAAATTCAAGCTATTTCATTTGGAAAAATTGAGCAATCTGAATGGTTTATGTTGCAAAATTTGTAGGGGAATTGAGATCGCATTACAATACTCGATGATCAGCCATTAACAATACAGTGCTGACGGTTTAAGCGGAAATGTTCCGCAACGTCCTGAGCACAAACAGGAGTTACTAATTTCTAGAAACAATAAATTAGCTGGTATCTTATAACCAAAATAGGACGGAAAATACTAAAAGACAAGAAGTTCTAGCCTTCAACTCTTCTTCGTCTCTATGATCAGGCATAAAACTCAATTATATTATTTTGGTAAGGTTAGGCTACATCACGTGATACTTGTAGAGGTATAATATTGGTTTTGCAAATGGGGAGATTTCCGTTAACCGACCCCCAACTAAATAACGATGGTTATAGACTATTTAGGACCTGGGGAGTTCAGAAAAATAATAAAAAAAATCTCCGACCACCGAAAGTTTGAGAAAAACGTATTTGAAAATTTGAAATTCCCATGCTAAAATACCATAGAATGCGCCATAGGTTGGGTTGGGTTAGGTTGGGTTAGGTTGGGTTAGGTTAGGTATATTTTAGGTTGGGGATTTAACATACAAACTTCAAATTTTGAAATGCGTTTTTCTCAAACTTCTGATGGTTGAAGATTTTTTTAAGTAATTTTTCTGAACTCCCCAGGTCCTAATTAGTTCAAAACCATCGTTATATGGTGGGGGGTCGGTTATCGGAAACCTTGCCTTGCACTACCAACTAAAATAGACCAGCTGTCAATGTTAATTTTGATTTTAAAATTAATTTTAATTTTAACTTGTATATATTAATGTAATTTTATTATAATTACTGGAGCTGTAAGGCCTCTGGCCCTAGCTCGTCTACTAACCAGGAGAAAAAAAAAAAAAAAAAATGGTTTGGGTATAAAGATCAAAATTTTGTTCAAACCCCCACGGGCAGTGGTGGGCAATCGCGAGTGACTTTTGTACAGCCAAGCCTGATAATGCTCATTTATTCGCTAGGATATTCGCGAATTTGCCCACCACTGCCCACGGGTATTAACTTTCCAAATTCGGGTATAAATTTAGTTTAAGTTAATAAAATCATACAAGCCATGAACAGCGTAAACAGCGTTCGGGGCATCGAGAGGATTCACGAGCGGAAACGAGAAATGTATTAAGAAAAACCACGTTGCCGGTCACGCTGCCCAGCTTTCCCAAGCCGAAGCCGGTGTTCCTAAGCCTAGGCCAAAAATGCATCCCCTAGGCGGCTTAATCCGTTTTTTCGTTGGCTTTTAACATTTATAATACAGTTTAAATATATTTTACCTTTTAGAAGAACGAAATCAGTTGAATACAAAGCTTAAATAATAAAAAAAAAAAAAACAATTAAAAAAATGAAAATTCTTAAAATTTTACGCATACAACGATGTCTTACCTTCTCGCCCGAATTCCTGAAATTCCCTCAGAGAGTCAAAAATCATTTTTGAAAAATGGCGACGTCGTCTACTCTAGGTCTACTCTTAGGTCGTCTTCTACAGAGTAAACTACGGCTATAGGAGCATGGAGAATAACGGGGAGGAGTAAAAGCTCACTGCTTGTAAACAATGTTGCTCCCATAAATTAGTTTCTGGTTAGCTTAATTATTACTCTTAGAACGAGAAGTTTCTCTTTACTGCTAATATATGTGTAACCTTTAATAAAGAGCTACAAGTTTTCCCACGCCCTAGAGAAGATTTCTTTTCTCTTTAACAAAGAATGCATATTGGCCAATCCGTTGCGTTCAGGGAAGCTTACCGAGGCGTCCGTTATGCTACCGCATAGAGTATTTTTCCGTGTTATTAATTAAGTCGCTCCTGTAGAGTAGATATAATTTAGCTAGATGAACTATACAGGGTGTTTTAGAAAGGTCTGGAAAAAATGAAGGGGGTTCTTCGTGGGGTCAGACTGAGTGAAAAAGGTTTATGAACCTTAAGTCTCACGCGCGGCGTTGCGTAGTTATGAACCCTTGAAAATAGTCTTCAAAAATACGAAAAACGACCGAAAGGTGTAGGTAAGATTGTGCCTTTGACCATTATTGTTTTTCTATTTAATTGTGCATAAGCTAATTATCGAGAGATAAGTGAAACAAGGTGTTTATTAACTAAAAAAAGCGTATCAACATGTTTAAGAGTGAGCAATCATTAACTTTGGTCAGAAGAACTTGAACTCAAACTGTGGTTTCGGGTGTTGAAAAGGGAATTTTACAAGACACCATTATTAATTACCATAATTATCAATTGTTAAATAATCGGAATCAGAAGTATTTACAAAAATTGTTCGAAATGCATTCCGTCAGCGTTGATACACACTTGAGCCCGTCTAACAAATGATTGTCTAACTCGTGCGTTGCGTATGGTTTCGCAGGCATCAATAATCCTTTGACGTAGATCTTCCACGTCACGCACTTCACTAACATAAACAAAAGTCCTTAAGGTGGCCCCAAAGAAAGAAATAACAAAGGGTTTAGGTCCGGAGATCTGGCTGGTCACGCAACCGTTCCGCCACGACCAATCCACCTCAAAGGGAATGTTTCATTTAGGAAGGCCCTAACTAGGAGAGAAAAATGAGGTGGTGTACCGTCGTGCATAAACCACATGTCTCGTCTCAAGGCCAATGGTACGTCTTCAAGAAGCTCGAACAGATTGTCTTGAAGAAACGAGAGATATGCCTCACCATTAAGCCTTGGCTGCAAAAAGAATGGTCCAATTAAATGGTCACCAACAATTCCGCACCAGACGTTTAAGCTGGATTGAACTTGGTGAGCCCTAACACTTGTAGCGTGGGGTTTTGTTGCGCCGACTGATGCCTGTTGTGCATGTTCAATATGCCATCACGGGAAAAATTGGCCTCATCCGTAACGAAAAGGTTTTGGGGTAAGTTTATGTCTTGATGTTGAGCGATAAACCACTGACAAAAGTCCAGTCTGCTCGGGTAATCCGTTTCGTTAAGGGCTTGGACCTTCTGTAGATGGTAAGGGTGAAACTGATGTCCTCGAAGTATTCACCAGATAAGAACGTGACTTACTCCCAATTGGCGTCCAACTCGCCTAGTGCTTGTTCCTGGATCTTCGTCGAAAATGGTGAGTACTTGTTCCTCCACCTCTTCAGGAACGTCTGGAGCTACAGCACCTCGTCCCGCCGGTTGGATATGTCCACCTTCCCTCAAACGTCTGTCGACAGTTTGGATAGTTTGTTGATTACGGAGAAGACTGGACTTTTGTCAGTGGTTTATCGCTCAATATCAAGACATCAACTTACCCCAAAATCTTTTAGTTACGGATAAGGCCATTTTTCTCGTGACGGCATATTGAACATGCACAACAGGCAGCAATGGGCGAAACAAAACCCCCACGCTACAAGTGTTAGGGCTCACCAAGTTCAATTCAGCTTAAACGTCTGGTGCGGAATTGTTGGTGACCATTTAATTGGACCATTCTTTTTGCAGCCAAGGCTTAATGGTGAGGCATACCTCCCGTTTCTTCAAAACAATCTGTTAGAGCTTCTTGAAGACGTACCATTGGCCTTGAGACGAGAGATGTGTTTTATGCAAGACGGTGCACCACCTCCTAGTCAGGGCCTTAATTAATGAAACATTCAATTTGAGGTGGATTGGTTGTGGCGGAACGGTTGAGTGGCCAGCCAGATCTCCGAACCTAAACCCTTGTGATTTCTTTCTTTGAGGCCACCTTAAGGACTTTGTTTATGTTAGTGAAGTGCGTGACGTGGAAGATCTACGTCAAAGGATTATTAATGCCTGCGAAACCATACAAGGGATCTTCGAACGAGTTAGATAATCATTTATTAGACGGGCTCAAGTGTGTATCAACGCTGACGGAATGCATTTCGAACAATTTTTGTAAATACTTCTGATTCCGATTATTAAACAATTGATAATTATGGTAATTAATGGTGTCTTGTAAAATTCCCTTTTCAACACCCGCAACACACGTAATAAACCACACTTTGAGTTCAAGTACTTCTGACCAAAGTTGATGACTGCACACTCCTAAACATATTGATACGCTTTTTTTAGTAA